>CM066206.1:3100677-4302701 GCA_033675395.1 Rhodiola chrysanthemifolia
ACGCTTTGCCCTGCCTTGCCACGCTTTGCCACCATTTGCCATGCTTTGCCCCGCCTTGCCCAACTTTGCCACACTTTGCCACGCTTCACCACCATTTGCCACACTTCGCCACACTTTGCCACGCAAAGCTTGGCCAGGCAGGGCAAAGCGTGAAAAAGTGTGGCAAAGTAGGGCAAAGCGTGGCAAATTGTTGTAAAGCGTGGCAAGGCAGGGCAAAGCGTGACAAAGTGTGGCAAAGCGTGCCAAAGCACGGCAATGCAGGGCAAAGCGTGGCAAATTGTGGCAAAGCGTGGCAAGGGAGGGCAAAGCGTGGCAAAAGTGTGGCAAAGTGTGGCGAAGTGTGGTCTTTGACCCGAATCTTCACCAAATGCTTTATTTTACTTCAGATCAATCCAAAAGTCTTACGTATGTGATATCTGACCTGAAACACTAGAAAAGAGATTAAATGATAATAAAATATCGGGAAAGCAAACATAATCCATCATCGAATGAAGTAAATAATAGGTCCAGAAATCGACCGATCAGCGACTACGATGAAGAATACATTTATGGAGAATACGAAACCTTGACGAAGCCTGGCAAACCGTGGAAAACCTTGGCCAAGCGTGGTAAACCGTGGCGATCTTGGTGAAGCGTGGTGACCGTGTCTAAGCGTGGGGAAGCGTGGAGAACATGATGAAGTATACATATATTGCATAGACTTCTCATGGCTTTTTCGCGGTTTTAACTTCTGAATTTGGTCTTGGTGTAAAATACAACGTTGTAGCTCTTTGAATTAGCTTTCCAACAAGCTATAGAATGACTTATTTGGACGCAATATGGGATCTAAGCATGCAAATTAAGTTGGAAAGGTCAGTCTGCCCTATTTTGTCCTGTTTTTGCCCAAATCTTCACCAAATGCTTTGTTTTGTGAAGGAGACTAACATGGGACGAACTTAGACAAACCTTAGAATGAGACTAAAGTTTGTCGTTGTTTGTCCCAAGTAAGTCTCGTTAGTCTCATTCTAAAGTTTGTCTAAGTTCGTCCTTAGAAAGAGACTAACTTGGGACGAACTTAGACAAACCTTAGAATGAGACTTAAGTATATCTTTGTTCGTCCCAAGTTAGCCTAGTTAGTCTCATTCTAAGGTTTGTCTAAGTTCTTTCTTAGAAAGAGACTAACTTGGGATGAACTTAGACAAATCTTAGAATGAGACTTAAGTTCGTCTTTGTTCGTCCCAAGTTAGTCTCGTTAGTCTCATTCTAAGGTCTGTCTAAGTTCGTCCTTAGAAAGAGACTAACTTGGGACAAACTCAGACAAATCTTAGAATGAGACTTAAGTTTGTCTTTGTTCGTCCCAAGTTAGTCTCATTCTAACGTTTGTCTAAGTTCGTCCTTAAAATGAGACTAACTTGGGACGAACTTAGACAAACCTTAGAAAGAGACTTAAGTTTGTCTTTGTTCGTCCCAAGTTAGTCTCGTTAGTCTCATCTAAGGTTTGTCTAAGTTCGACCTTAGAAAGAGATTAACTTGGAACGAACTCAGATAAACCTTAGAATGAGACTTAAGTTTGTCTTTGTTCGTCCCAAGTTTGTCTCCTTCTAACGTTTGTCTAAGTTCGTCCTTAGAAAGAGACTAATTTGGGACGAACTTAGACATTTCTTAGAGTGAGACTTAAGTTTGCATTTGTTCGTCCCAAGTTATCTCGTTAGTCTCATTCTAAGGTTTGTCTAAGGTCGTCCTCAGAAAGAGAGTAACTTGGGACGAACTTAGACAAATCTTAGAATGAGACTAACGTTTGTCTTTGTCCGTTCCAAGTGAGTCTCGTTAGTCTCATTCTAAAGTTTGTCTAAGTTCGTCCTTAGAAAGAGACTAACTTGGGACGAACTTAGGCAAACCTTAGAATGAGACTTAAATTTGTCTTTCACGATTTTTTTTTAAAGATCATTTTGTGCTATTTCTAAGCAGCTCGGTCCATGTGACGTACAGATTGTGATACTTCTAAATTCAATGCTTTGCGGATGTTTCAGCCAACACAGTTGTCTCCACTTCCGGCGGATGATATATTTTTTGGGATAAAAGAATTCATCTTTATGCCCATCGCACAATTAGACCAGAATAAGTTTGAATGTGGATGCTAAAAGTTTACTAACAGTCGTACTGTTTCATCAATCAGACAAGAATAAGTTGATGCTTATCAGCTCTTCTGTTACAAGCACTTATCATAGTGATGTACAGGACAGATTTAAAGCCTTAGAATCAGGTTGCTTTATCTTGCAGTTGTGTTAACCATTTGCAAGAAGATTACATCTTTTGGATCGTCCAAATTATCTTTTAAATCCTCATCACTCCCTAAGCTCAGGTTGTTGATATGGAGGCACATGTTTCTGTTAGGGAAAGGATCCTCTGGCTTATCTGTAAAGCTTTTTGTTGCGGGGTCGTTGGAGTTGGAGTTGGAGTGCAGACTCTAGGCTCCACAGGACGTCACCCATTGTTGGCCGATGAATTCCTTGATCATGGAAGGTTCCGTTTCATATGCAGTGTATAGCCCACTCTCCCAGACTCAATTGTTCCTTTGGCAATGCGGGGTTCAACGATGGCCTTGCGCAAATGACCTCGAATAACACTACCCCAAATGAGTAAACATCTGATTTCTTTGTCAACTGTTGCCGTCTGAAGTACTCATGATCTAAGTACCCAAAGCTGCCTTTCACCACAGTGCTGACTGACATTGGTTTTATTCATCTCAGGGCCGGTCTTGGACAACCCAAAATCGGAAACTTTAGCCACCCATTTCTCGTCAAGGAGAATGTTGGTTGTTTTCACATCTCTATGAATGATTGTCCACCTAGCTCCAGTGTGAAGATAATGAAGACCTCTAGCTGCTCCGATGCATATCTCGAATCTCTGCTTCCATGTCAGATCAGTCTTGTTGTTCTTGTAAAGATGCTCCCTCAATGTTCCATACGCCATGAAGTCATAGACAAGTGCCATCTCGCCACCCTCTTCGCAGAACCCGATTAACAAGACCAGGTTGCCGTGCCTCAGCTTGGAAAGAAGCTCTACCTCCGTTTGGAACTCATGAACACCTTGCTCCGACGAAGGGTTTAATCTCTTGATGGCCACCTTCTTGTTTCCGTTGATAACACCTTTGTACACCTTCCCAAACCCTCCAACCCCGATCACATGAGATTCGTCGAAATTCTTGGTAACTTACTTTATCTCCAGTAAACTGAAGTGCCAGCAAAGCCCACCATCCTTGGAAGAATAATGACTGCTGTTGCTGCTCTTAGCTGAAAAAGTTACCTGTTGAGAAAGTTGTTGGGATTGGCTTTCAACCTGGGCTCGATCCTCTTAAGGTAAATATACAAACAAACTCAGTACGTTTAAGTTCAATGTAAGCTACACATTGAATTTTTTAACCCATTTTGCCAGATTGTGAGTGCAAAGCCGGCGATATTCAATTCCTTGATATCATAAATCAAATGGACGCAAAGCTTACTATTGATGCTCATAGTAAGTGCATCTCTTACTTCTTTAGCTGTCCACAGACAAGCTCGCCAGTGGGTCTGCTAAACAACTCATTAAAGTCTTATAGCCAGTGGGTCTGCCAAACAAGCGAGCTGGAATTTTGTCGTGTCGAACTGGATAGCCTATGCAAAGCATAAATCTGGTCGTGTATTTTATTATATATATTTGAATTCACCTATTTGTCATCAACTCAACTTCAACTTGGTGGGATCTGGTAATTAGTAGACAAAGGCCTTCTACATGTCCGAGCAAGCTTATGACTTGGATGGAACATACCAAAGTATATTGTTGACGAATTATTTACCAGTCCTATCGGCTTAAGCCAGTTAATCGATCCACGTTCACGATCATCTTGATCGAATCGAAACAAAGTCCACGAAAAACCATTCTCCTTTTTCGACCTTGTCTTCAGCACCTATCCCAGGGAGTTTCAGACCGATCCCTTTCACATACCGATAAAAGTTAAGCAGCATTCTCTGCTATTAACTATTTCTCTTGTGACGGAATACGTTTGAGTCGAACTTGGTTCATCTCTCGTCAAGAAGAGAGCCGAGCGACGAGATGTGTCACCCTGAAGGAGGTCGTCAAGAAGAGAGCCGAGCGACGAGATGTGTCACCCTGAGAAGGCGGAATCACTTCTGGCTTTGGTAGAGCATCAAACTAAATGGGTTGAACATCTCAAAAACATGATAGCTGACTACCACCACACGCAAGTAATTGTTACTCGCTTGAATCAAAGCATTTGATTAACTAAAGTTTATTAGTGTTAAATTATAGTGCGATTTTTTAATCAAATATGGTGAAATACATTGGCAGCCTGTGAAAGCTGAGCTATCCTTACGGGATGCTAAGTCCAAGTTAGGTAGTCTTTTGTATGAAGACAACTCAGTGCCGAATGTAGGTAGGACACGTGACTTTGTCTAGTATTCTATACTTCTAAGTTCATAACTTTTTTCAAGTTCTTTTACTGTATACTGGATCAGTTATAAATTGAACGTGTTCCACCTTCTTCTGATTCTCATTACCTACCCTAAATCTCGACCAATCCACCAAATGAAATTAGGTGAACAAAAAACATTCAAAAAACAATAACTATTAGATGTGGATCATCATTTCATGTTTTGGACTTTGATATTGCTAAGGATTTCTCATTTTAGGTCCTTCACCAATGGTGCAAACCGAATTACATCAGGTCAAAGGAGTGATGACTGAGAACATCGAGAAGGTATTATTGTATTGTTAATAAAAGTGCAACTGTCGAACTCATATAATTGGAGTCTGGTGGTTTCGTTCTCATCAGACTCCCTGCACCAAATTGATTCAATAAGCTTCGGATAATGTTATTGGTGTCACTTACAAAAACATAATTTGTTCCCAATTCATGTCCTTCAGTTATATTCTGCTTGTGAGGTGTGTTTAATTAATAGAATCTACATAGTTAGTCATAGTAGTTTTTTAACTTGAGGCTTCTCGATGACAAGTACTTTTTACCATGTTCCTCCTAACTCTTTGTATACTTATGTATTGTAGATCATAATACCTGCAAATTTCTTCTTCGATAGAGATAGAATGTTGCCCTTTGTTTAGGAGTCGTACTGTTTATTTTTCTTAATGCAGAGAATCATGAAATCTGGAGGCACAAAGCAGCAATGAACTTGTTTTTTTGTTTGTTATATTGAACTCAGTGGTCCCTTAGAGCATCCCACCATGACTAAAAAAATATGTCATTCATTAGTCTCATCCACTTATATCTCATTTAGTCATGCCTCGTGATCTATTTGGTCATGAACTCCCACTCATGACCAAACATAAAGTTTATCATTACTCTCTACATAAATACAAGCATATAAATATCAAAATATATCTTTATTTATAGGTCTTCAAAAACTATGAATATTTTATTTTTTTAATACTTTGTAATTTTCAAGATATTCGTTATAAAACCTGAATTTAAACTGATAAAATTCTGACGCGTGACGCATTAGGATTGGTTAACCTCTCAAAACAAAAACTAAAAAAAGATCATGAGATGACCAAATTTTGGTTTGGTCCTGGGATGATCTTTTACATGACTAGAAAAATCATGATGGGGTGCATGATTTTTTCAATCACGTCTCATGACTCTTTTTCATGATCCAAAAGATCATGGTGGGGATGCTGTTATGAAGCTTTTTCACATTTAGTTAATTATTTGTTCTTTATCTTTTTGTATGTTATACAGATTGTTCCGGGAGTAAACTATCAGAAGAGTAAAGACCCAAGAAACAAGTCGGCTTCTTCGGATGATCCTGGCTGGCTGTACGATTACTGGGCATACGGATCGGCTAAAAGGTACCAAGTAAGGTGCACGCGGTGCTGAGAAGTCTGTAGCGGCAAAATAACAAGATTTAAGAAACACCTAACCGGTGAATCTACGGACAGAAAAATAAAAAAATGTCCGTACACAACCCCCGAGATCGAGGGAGCTCGCTCAACACAATGATAAAAAAAGAAAAAAGTAAACTTTGTGAAGAAAAAGAGTGTTGCCACTGTACGAGCCGAAGTGCCATTGAATGTTCAAACTATAGGGTCTGAACCGGATGAAGCAGCTGAGCCAATGAGAAAGGTCCTAGTGAGCATACATCCGGTGAACACATTTTCTGAAAGAGTAAAATTGGTCAAGAAAATGAAGAAGTCAGTTGAGTCTACAGGTGTGACTGTTGATGGAGTATGGTTTAGCTCTGAAACTTCAGCTGATAAGTGAGATTCGGTGCTTAAGAGGTCAATTATTCATGAAAAAGTTCTAGATGAGCGCAAGAAAGTTGTGGTCCGCATGAGTGATTCTCACAAGAAGTACGCCGCTAAAATTAGCTTAGTCAAAGAATAGATGACCCAACATTAGACGCTGCTAATTTTAGCAGTCTTGTGATAGTCACTCCCGCGGACCACAATTTTTTTACGCTCATCTAGAACTTTTTCATGAATAATTGACCTCTTAAGCACCAAATCTCACTTATCATTGAAGTTTCAGAGCTAAATCATACTCCATATACAGTCACACCTGTAGACTCAACTGATTTCTTCATTTTCTTGACCAATTTTACTCTTTTAGAAAATGTGTTCACCGGATGTATGCTCACTGTGACCTTTCTCATTGGCTCAGCTGCTTCATCCGGTTATGACACAATAGTTAGAACACTCACTAGCACTTCGGCTCATACAGTGGCAACACTCTTTTTCTTCTTCATAGAGTTTACCTTTCTCTTATTTTTATTATTGTATTGAGCGAGCTCTCTCGATCTCGGAGGTTGTGTATGGACATTTTTATGTAGATTCACGGATTAGGTGTTTCTTAGTTCTTGTTATTTCGCCGCTACATACTTATTCGCACCGCATGCACCTTACTTGGTCCTTTTTAGCCGGTCCGTACAGCCACCTAGGATCATCCGAAGAAGCTGACTTATTTCTTGGTTCTTTAGCCTTCTGATAGTTTACTCCCGGAACAACTTGTATAACATACAAAAAAAAATAAAGAACAAACAATTAACTAAACAAAAAAGCTTCATACCAACATCCCACCATGATCTCTTGGGACCATGCAAAAGAGTTGTGGGGCTTGATTGAAAAAATCATGCACCCCTATCATTATTTTTCTAGTCATAGAAAAGACAATCTCATGTCCAAACCAAAATTTGATCATCTCATGATTTTTATAATTTCGGTCATGAGAGGTTAACCAATCCTAATGCGACACATATCACGCGTCAGAACTTTATCAGTTTAAAACTAAATTTTGTAACGAATATATGCTAAAAATTACAAAGTATTAAAAAATAAAATAATCACCAATATTCATAATTTTTGAAGACCTATAAATAAAGATACATTTTGATATATTTTAATATTTATATGCATGTATCTATGTATAAAGAGAGTGATTATGAACTTTATATTTTGTCATGAGTGGGATGTTCATGACCAAATAGATCATGAGGTATGACTAAATGAGATATAAGTAAATGAGAGAAATGGCTGACATTTTTTTTAGTCATGGTAGGGATGCCTCAAGGGACCAATTAGCTCAATATAACAAACAAATAAACAAGTTTAGTACTGCTTTGTGCCTCCAGATTTCATGATTCTCTACATTAAGAAAAATAAACAGTACTAACTGTTAATTTCTTTTAGAAGATAAACTAGTAACATCAAATTCTATATATTGACTCTTAAACAAAGGGCAACATTCTATCTCTAGTCGAAGAAGAAATATGCAGATATTATGATCTACAGGACATAAGTATACAAAGAGTTGGGAGGAACAGGGTAAAAAGTACAAACTTGGGAGCGAAGGTTTTCCATTCTTGTCATCGAGAAGCTCAGGTTAAAAAAGTACTTGGATGCAATGACTAACTATGTAGATTCTATTAATTAACAAACTTCACAAGCTGAATATAATTGAAGGACATGCATTGGGAACAAACTGCCATTAACTGAACATATTAGAGAAATATAAGATCACGACGAACAAGAATGACTCCAACTTAACAAAAGAAAACTGTTCCAGCATGACAAAAATAACACATGAATAAAGAGGCACCAATGAAGTGAAGCATACCAATGCAGAAATGACATACTCTGAAGACCACGGAATAGAGTTAAGCAGCTGTTCTTTCTCTAAATCCCACACCATTACTAATGGTAATTCACCAGAGGCATACTACATTTAAATAAAGATAATGAGTAGGTTTCTCCAAGTCTATATATGTTTAACAAGTTTACGAGGGCAAACCAAAAAAGTCTGCAATAGTTTGCACTCACTAATAGTCCTGACTGTTGTTGCCAATCAACAACTGTATTCAGACGTAATCCAGTTTTCTGCCCCTGGATTGAGAAAAATCCGGTGACAAGTCTTTGTTTGCCTCTAATAGTATAATCTTTCCATATGCGTACACTCCCATCACCTAAGTCGAGCAACATATAGTAATAAAAGACACTCGTTTAATGACTCTTCTTTCAGCAGAATGTACAGATGAACCGAGCTCGTGAATGAATGAAATGGATAGATTGTGAATTACTTGATGCTACAAGCAGTAAGCTGCCGTCCAACTCGTTAACTAAACAATGTTTAGAAATGCCTTTATCAGGATATTCATGATTGTCAAAGCAGTTGAGTAAAGAAGCTTCTTCGTAATTCCACTCTGGAAATAGAAAATTGAAGTGACATGATTATACATCATTAGCAAGAGATAGATATGGCATCGTTTTAGAGTATACTTCAGTAATGCAAAAAGGTAATCTGTTTAGTAAAAAAACTTGTGTCACTCATCAACAGTTATGGGTATTATATTTAGTAAGTGGCAGTGTATGTCACAAATCCCATTGACAATAGACGGGAATGGTTGCAGATACAGATATTATTTCATCTTCTACAGGGAATCATTAGGGCAACATACCTGATCTGTTCACTTTCATCTAATGCCACCACAATAGGTGAGAAGGGTTGCAGAACAGCTCCAATTTATGCAACAGTTGCAAACTTTATATCCCACCTAGCAATTGGCTCACTAAGCTGGCTGGCAGCTGCAATGAAGTATAATAAAAAAGGAACATGAGACTATCTCAACGATGCAATTCCGTATCCAAATAAGCTAATGAAAAAACAGTGTTCTTACAAGAACGTTGGCATTTCACTATATGATCGATAACCATTTTTTCTCTTTCCTCTCTTTTAAATGTTATGTATACACTATCATCAACGGAGAAAGGTAGAGGCCTTGAAAAGTGCCCACAACTCCAATTGTTGATGGCTGACTGAGGTAGAAGGCTTCTTTCAGATACTTTAGCACATCCACCTGAGCCCAAAATGGGATCAGCTAATCCAGAATCTGGTGGGTTCAGCATGCTCGGCCTAAATTCTAAAGAGCATACCCTACGCATTCCACTTAAATAGCTGGAACGAGGAGGACTAACGGGAGTCGTTCTGAATGAGATAGGAAGATGTCCTGTCGACGAAATTCAGAATTCAATTAGCATATAATAAATAACAATGCAAAAAGGAAACTTCCTTCAACAAGACATAATATCAAATTTGGAACTCGAAAATCAATACTACAAGCTGATATCCATAAACAACAGTTAGCAATTGTTGACATGAATCATGAAATTACCTCCACTCGTGTCAAACCACGACTTTGAGCGTACTAAACAAGCAAGACTTGGGCTAGGAGTTGCTGTGGGTTCATATGTCCTGCTCTTTCCGGGTTTTGGAATGGTTTGTTCTATCCCAATAATGTTAAGTACTCGTCTCCCAAGGCATGCAATGCATGGTGATGGGTCCTTGGCCAAGGTTAACATAGCCAATACACACTGTAATTACACAGCGTTGTCTAACGGTCTTGGTCTTGTGTATTTTTGCGCTTGGGGCAATGACGCAGCTAGTGAGGTCTTAACCGAGGCGCGTTAATTGCGGGTTGAAAACAATTTCAAACCCCCTCCTAGGTTTAGGCTTGTCCTTGACCTTCGAGAATTTCTGGAAGGACTCCCCCTGTTTGAGGGTGAAGTCCTGCAAAAAAAAAAAATTGGTCTTGTGTATGTTGCGGCACCATTACTTGCATCGTAACTCAAGGATCCAGAGTCAGAATGTAGCGAAGAATCATCGGATAAACGAGACCCAAGCGTTAATCCAAAATTTGCAACTGGACTGCTACTGGTGGTAGCCCTTCCATCTCGAATCACCGGTTGTGTCTCGCTGGCTACTTTCAGTATAGATTCTATTGGAGAAGGGATTGAACTTCCATGGGTATAAGAGGTAGGATTAATACATCCACCACTAGCACTTTTGATGTGGGCCAAGGATGGCAATGAGCTTAACAAAGAGGCGGTCTGAGGCTTTAAATAAGCATCAGCAGCAGCTTTCAGATGTTTGCTATGGCCTAAAGCAAAACTAGATAAAGCTGCCACAAATGCAAAAATGAAAAATCAATTAAGATGACTAACGGAAATCTGAAACTCAGGTATTCAATGATAGTTATACAAAATAAAAAATGATTATATGTAACTTGTGAAGTCTGCAGGATTTATGCCCGAGCTTTACATTATGCTTACTCCAAAAATAAAAAAACTCATTTGACATCATTTGTTAGTGCCGAAACACCGATACAAATGTAGGGTTCTGATAGCAAAATTTTCATCTAATCGATGTGAAATTACTATCATGCCTAATTAATATGCGCCAATATTTGTAAGCTAGAGTCTAAAATTAGAAAAAGCAAGAGAAAAACAACTTAAAGAAGAGAACAAAATATAAGAAGAAGTTATATAATTCAAAATCAGTGAATTACAATAGTTACATTCAAGGAAGCTACAAAGTATCCATGAGGATCAACTAATTAAATCAAAAGGCACCACATCCACTAAACAAACAAAACAAGGGAGCCCAAATAGAAAATTCTAGAGGACGACGATACAAATGCTAGGAAAGCATGTCGAGCCACACGCGGAAGGCATAATTAGTAGGTTACTAAATCATTATGAAATGGAGGGTTACATGATACAGGGTCTGCGGAGGATA
The DNA here is from genome assembly GCA_033675395.1 of Rhodiola chrysanthemifolia. Lineage (NCBI taxonomy): Eukaryota > Viridiplantae > Streptophyta > Magnoliopsida > Saxifragales > Crassulaceae > Rhodiola > Rhodiola chrysanthemifolia. The sequence continues at coordinate 3,111,737 of CM066206.1, forward strand.
GGATATCTCCGCAACAATTCATATACCTATAACATACGCTGAGAAACTGGAATCAAACAGGTATATATCATTATCTCAAAACATAATATAAAAAACTAACAACCACACAAAATACATCATGTGTCTTGGGAATCAAAAGTTTAACCGAGGGGAGTTTTTTTATAACCTCACAACGGTTAAAATGAAGTTACCCTAAATATTATAGTGAAAATAAACAGCAATACAACTCTCGCATATCAGTAACATTCAGCAATGCCTGAGGACGTCCCATATGTGTTGCTGATAGTTAGAAATCATTTGAAAATCAAATGACATCACTAGAACTTTATTGTTTTATAAAGAAGATACACTCAAGGAACATTCTTTCATAAAATTTAAAGCATATAACAGTAAGCTTTAGGCCTTACACCATTATACTTGAAAATATTCATAATTCAGCAACCAACACTAGCTCTGCACAATACTATGACTGGCTCAATTTCAGATAACTTGGAAGTGATGTTAAATCATGCACTAAATTTCCAGATTCATGCGAGTTGCTATTTACTGTGAAGATATTCAATATATTGTGAAGAAAGCCCCGAATCAATTGACAAGAAATATATGTTTGTTCACAGACAAAAACATCATGCTTAGAAGCTTAACATCTTACTAGTTCGTGCATGAGCAATAGCTTACTCAAGTAACTGCATTTATCGCAAACAAGCAATAAGAAAGGGAACAAACATTGAAGCCCCGTTACGTACCAACTACAACTTCTGTTCTGAGTCTTCTGACCAGTGGACTTCCATCCGAAATAACATTAAGCAAGCTTTTAACAATGGCTGCTTCAGCTCTAATTTTTTCATCATCATCATAATCTTCGTCTCCAGCTCTTAATGTATCAAGTCCAATATCAAGTAGAGTACCAAAAGCAAATACAGCCGAAGCTCTAACCTGAAATAGAGAAGCTATTATCAAGATCGTTTGATATTATTTAGGATTTCAGAAGCATAAATCACATGCTACTTTTTGGGTGAAGTCCATGGAAACAAGCATACTAGCTACGCAAGTTTCAAGTTCACTGTAAACTAACGCCAGGTATACCTCAGGCAAGGGCTCAGACAGTATGGATGAACATATAGCAGGAGAATCTGCCTGCAGACTTATAATGTGTGCCTCTGTATAGTCTTCCCAAAGTTTACCCAAACAGAGACAAAGCCACTGCAGGAGAAGGGGTTCTGTTTGTGTTTTACTTGGAATTGAACTTCCAAGATGTTTCAAACAGACGTGTATCAGCCCAGCTCCAATGCAAGCTTCCTGACCATGTCTATGCCCATCCTCAATAACGGCCAAAACAAATGCTGGCATTGTCCGCTGCTCTGTATATGCTTCTGCAGTGTCTAAAAATCTAATGAAATATGCATGTCCTCCATCTTTAACCAAATCAACCTGACAAGACTGAAACCAACAGCTGTTTACTATTAATTATTACTTGGTTAGTAAGACTTTACAACAAATCATGGAAAAGAATATCACATTACCTTATCAAGGGCCAGGATTTTGGTCCAGATAAAAACAAGAATTTTCCCCAGCTCAAGAGTAGTTGTTTGTAGCAATTTCAGTACATATGGGAAAATACCAACAGATAATGCCTAAATATTGTGAAATATGAATATCAACTACAAGAAAAAGCAGAAAGGAAAAAAAATGCTTTGCTAGAATGTAAAAGTAAATGAAACTACCAGATCTACGGCCCATGGACCCATATCAAGAAATCTTCCAAGAAGTACCAAAGCACAGAACCGATGGCATTGACTGAGTAAGACCTATCATATGACAACAAAATCTTTAAGCAACAAATAAATTAAAGCAAAATAATTTAACAGAAACAAATGAATTGAAAGGCAAACATAAATCTGCATGAGGTATAAAAGTTGCTGAGTTGTTGGATTATAGCGACAAAAAATGACAAAGGTAAGGTGACAAACTTAAGATGTACCTGAAGTACAATAGGTAACTGTTCTGGTGGCTTTTTGTGCTCTGAACCATGTTCAAGTCATACCTCAAAAGCAGTTAGTTGTTCAGTGAAAAATGGACTCGACTGTAACAGCACAAATGACCTTCATTCATTAGACAAGAGCTAAATCGAAAAAGCGTGAAAACAAGCTGCAAAAATTAACATAGCGCAAACAAGGAACTCTGCATTAGGATCCTCAACTAAAGATGGAAGTTGTGAAAGACAGATCTCAGCAGCCATATCCCATGCATCCCTACAGCGAACTTAAGTAAGTTTCATAAGAAAAACGTGGCGTGAACTATCCAACCTAAGGAACGATTCGATTTATGGAATGGTATCCCTCCCTGAAAGTGACTCCCCGCGCCGCTGGCGCCTCTCGCGGGCTTCTCCTTCTTCATCTTGCCTCCTGCCATGTTCGCTTCGCTTCCAAATTTCCAACTTCGGGATACGGCTGAATATCGAGCGCAGCCCTAAACCCTTAAAGACCCTAATTTCACTGATTTTTTCGAGGAGATGGAGAAGACGATGGCAACTGTTGGGCTGGAGATCGTGTCGGCCCATTACGCTCCATTGGGCTGTATTAGAAATTTCGAGGCCCATTTCATACAACGACGTGAGTTTATAAACGTGTTGAGCACTGCCGCTGCTGTTCTGCTGTTCTGAGGACTAATGGTGCTTAGATGACTAAGATGTCTTCTGGTTCTGTCTGAAAAAGTTATTTTCTCAGGTAAAACATGTTTGGTATGGATATGGTCATGTATTGAAACTTCAGCCTCATCGTGGCCGCAAAGAACTCCAGTTGCCGACCAGTCTCTTCCATCTGGGACTCATTTGTGACCCCAGTCCCCAACTGCAGTGAGTTTGAGGTGGCTTATGTTATGGTTTTGATCCAAAGCCTGCGTTAGTCCGGTCCACTACACGCCGCTCCGGACACAGAAATCGATCAGATGTATTGATCTCTTGTCCCCGATCGCCTCCAAAATTGCTTGGACTGCAGCAAACTGCGTGACTTGAGTGAATGGAATCACATGATGACAAGCAAGTGATGTCAGGTTACTACCCATCTCAGGTCCCACTTCATGTTTCAGCACTTTGAACCTGACCCTCCTCCCAATTTCAGCATCGAGCCCCTCGTGCAGCGCCCTGGCGAAGTGATACACAAGTCCAGAGCACTGCCGGTAGCACAAGCGATCCACTCGCAGCTGGAGAGTAGTCTGCCAGCGCTTTCATATTGCTGATAGTTAAGTTTTTCAGCCGAGGCTAGCAGAACATGAGCTAGATGGATGTCCTTAGCTTCCTGATCATGTCCGCAGCTATACGGATTGAATGCTCGGTCCGGGAATTTAATGAACCAAGCGCTCGCTTGCCTTATGACTTCTTCCGTCGAGAGCTTCGCGTCTTTCACTTTATCGGTCTCATCGTTCTGCTTGGACATCTTTAACCTACTTCCATAGTTGCTGAGAAGCTCTAATGCCGATACTCGAATCGGTCCGAACACTTTACAAACTCATCTGAATTCGACAGCCTCGACTTTGGCTGCAGGTTGAGTATCCTTAAGTCTGTTTTAGTGAAACAACACTTGGCTCATTGCTGAAAGTCTCCATATCAACCACATGTACTTGCAACATATTGAGGCCTTTTTTAAGCTTGTTGAAGCAGAAAGTATCTCTCAAAACGGCTAGAAGACACTTCACTAGACAGCTTAAACATGTTTGTACGGCAGATAATTGATGTCCTCAATGATGTTTGTCTCACTATAAGATCCCCAAAACTTTCAAATTCTTATTCAGACGCTAATTTGATGCTCCAGAATGCTATGTCATTTTTTTTGGGATAAGGAATGATATGTCATTAGCTGATAGCTTTCATTCATTTTTTTGCATCGTTGACTTTTCTACGATGACTGGTTACTGACCAATAAACCCATTAAGAAGCCCAAATTCATACTTGGCCCAGCCCAAATTAGCTTGAATGTGTACATTTCTAATCGAATTTGCGTCTCCGTCGCCGACGACGAGCGTGAAATTGACTCGGAATCTTTGAATTTGAATTTCGTTGAATCTGATCACGCCGCGTTGCGTTCTTATTATTTCGAAATTCAAGCTATCGAATCGAACCGGTGAGTCAGTTTTATTTGTGATATTTACCAAGTTCGTGATTTAGGGATTTAATATATCATCTGCCAATCATGTTCATTATTGTTTATGAACATACATTTCTTTTTTTCTTTTTTTTTGAATTGATGAACATACATTTCTGACTCATTGATTTTCATTGCTTTATTTTCTGAGATAGAAAACAAAATCTTCATAAAATTAAGGCAGCATGTGCAAGTAATTTGTGAAAGTTAGTAAGCGGTTTATTTGGGATTAAGTGATTTTCTGTAGGCCAGTTGGTTATGATGAGCATAAATCATGACTATATTCATGCTTCACATTTAGTGGATTATCAATCATTTTCTTATTCTTAGACGCTTGGTGGTTTTAGGTGACAAAAAGAATTCATGGCGAAATAAAGTGTTTTTGAGAATTTTGGCAAAAACAGTGCATAAATAGGAGGATTGATATCCCTACTTGCCGCGCATGCCCAGAGCTCATACGGTATCCGAATACAATGCTCTATGGCTTGTTAGAAAACTGAGATGAATTTTTACAACTGTGTAGTTTACACCAAAAGCTGGTTCAAAGGTTAAAGAGGTCAAAACGTGAGGCGAAGTCTGCTGTACAAAATGCGCATGTGTCACACGTGTCATGATCTGTCAATAATTGGTGACACTGCAACCTCTCTAGATCCACCCGTGTCACTTATTAGGTGACCCAAGCGACACATGCCTGACAGGCCAAATGGGCCAAAAATTCAATTTCCGCTAGGCATGGAAAAGAAAGGAGGCAGCAGCCATTGAAGGACGGACTTTTTTGTCGACCAAATTGGGGGAAAATCACGACATATCACCAAGGAAATCGATCGGAATCAAAGGAATTACAAATCGAAGAGGAACAACATCATCATCTACATCAATGTTGTGATCGTTCTTCATAAAATTTGTAATTTTAGTTTCGAACATAAACATGACTTGTATGTTTATTTCCATGGATAGTGAGTAGTGACCCTATTTTGGGGTCCTACAAATCTTGTCTAACTATGAGTCGTTGAATAACACAAACATTTGCATGAATTAATTTGTCTTGTTGGATTTGTATTTTACTTAGCGCTTAAACCCAAGTGATGCATACTAGGTGTTTGATGAAATGCCCAAGTGCATTGCGTTGAGATATTAAGTCAATAGTGCCGAAAGAGTGAGACTTAGTATCCGACAATTAAGTAAAATACACGTTATAAACTCGGTGACTACGAGAGTGGCCCGAGATTGTAACGTGAAAGGCTAGTTTTACGACAATGACTCCCCATGTTTATGCAATGAGAGTTGGTAAACATCAGCGAGTTACTTGATTCGAACCAATAGCGTCGAAAGGGTGAGGTTCGTAGTTTAAGGTACATTTCCAAGGTGAACCAATAGCACCGAAAGGGTGAGGTTTATATTTGGAGGGTACGGCTATTTTCCAATCAATAGAAGGAAATCATGCATGCTAGATAATAAAAACTCGATTCAAATGTTAGGTAAGTGAAATAGTTCCTCAAAATATCTCTTGAAATCGACAACATCGTCTTTTCTTACTTTCATCTATTTTGAATTCTAGAAACAAACCAAAAATACGATTTGGATTAGGATAAGTAGAAATACAACCTTAAATTAGGGGTCGGCAATGGGCAGGGTAAGGCCATTTTTCATTGACCCTATGAACAGTACAGGGCAGGGTAAGGGCAGGGTAGAGCAATTTTTCTAAGCCCGTAGGGTACCCATGGGCAGGGTAATATTAGGGTAGGGTCGGTTAGGATAGGGTCGGGTCGGGTAGGATATGGTCAAGTAAGGCAAATTTAAGCATATTTAGAAAAAAAATTCATAATATGAATGAAAATAGTAGGGTAAGACAGGGTATGATAGGGTAGGAGGGCAGGGTATGTTGTTAGGGTAGAAGGGCAGGGTAGGAGGGCAGGGTAAGGTCTATTTTTTCATGACCCTTACCCTGCCTTAGGGTAGAAGGGCAGGGTACGTTAGGGTAAAAGGATAGGGCAGGGCAGGGTACGGGTCGGGCAGGGTAAGAGTAGCCCTAAGGGCATTTTGACCTTAGGGTCAAATGCCTACCCCTACCTTAAATAGTGCAATAGTTTAAACTTGCTCCCTTGGATGATCCGGTTCTTACCCGCTTATAAATTATTTTTGACATACAAAATACAACACGTCAAAATGGCGTCGTTGCAGGGGAGCAACACATTAACTAGCCACTAGCTTAGGTTGTGTGTATACTTCGACTAGTCTATATAATTTTCTTATTTATTTTCGTTCTTGTTTCCTGTTTTGGATTTTGTTGGACACTTGCGTTTCACGGGTGTTCTTGTTTTTTTCTTGTGCAGGTTATCTAGTTGATGCAAACTCGGTCTAAGAAGACATACGATTTGACTTCCAACAACGAAACCCCTGCCCCAAAATCAAGGATCATGGGCAGGTCCAAAAAGAAGGAAAGTTCTAGCTCACCTTCTTCCTCGACAAATACCAAACCAAAAACCCCAACAAAAACCCCGGCAAAAACACCTACACGAGCCATGGATAACCAAGAACCACTTGTGATCCATAATCCCGCACTCGACGCCCAAGGTGAAAGGGTACTAAGGGATTATGTGACCCCCAACCTCATGGGATTTCGATCACCGATAGCCCCTCCTGCAGTAGCCGCGCATCAGTTTGATTTAAAACCAGCTTTGATAAACATGGTCGCTGCGAATGCATTCACTGGGCTTAGGAATCCCAACACTCACCTAGCATCATTCCTGGAGCTTTGCGACACATTCAAGATCAGTAACGTGCCTAAGGAGGCCCTATATCTTAGGCTTTTCCCGTTCTCACTTATGGGGAAAGCCAAAGATTGGCTATGGAGTCATAACCCAGAGACGTTCACCACATGGGAAGACCTTGCACAAGCTTTTCTCCTTCAATTTTTCCCACCCGAAAACTGCCAAGCTAAGGAGCCTAATCAACACATTTGCACAGCGTGATGATGAAACATTTTACGAAGCGTGGGAAAGGTACAAGGAGCTTCAAAGATCATGTCTGCATCATAACTTGGACAAGTGGACACTCATCCACAATTTTTATGGAGATATGGATTCCGAGGCTAGGAATCAAATGGACCAAAATGCGGGCGGTGCCATAATGGACCTCCTATCAATCGACGAAGAAAAGATTATAGAGAAGATCGCAAGGAATTCTCATCTATGGGGAAGTGAAAGGAGTTATCCCAAGAGACATGGAGGTACACAAGATGTAAGTGCAATGGAATCAAATGAGGAAGTACGTGCCCTCTCAAAGAAGTTTGATGCTTTGATCTCCGCCCTTCGCACTCTCAACATGGGACAAACTCAAAATCAACCTCAAGTATGTTCCATATGTTCTAGCTCCTCTCACTTGATGGAGTCTTGCCCACATAACTTCCCTAGAGAGGAACTCAACCATAAGGAGGAAATCAATTACATGGGAGGGAACTACCGAAATTCCTCATACTCAAATCCTCTATATCAAGGCCAAGCTAGCCAAAGCCAACCAAGAAACCAATATCAACAAGGGCCAAACTACACAAGTCACCAAAATCAGAATGGTTATCAAGGACAACTCCCGCAACAACCACAAGGCCCACCTAAACAAGGTGCACAAGATCAATCCATGGATGATATCTTAGCCAATGTTGTGGTAAATCAAGCGAAAGCCGCTCAAGACAATTTGATTATGTACCAAGCACTTAACCAAAGATTGGATGAAATGGCTACTCATAATAAGATGTTGGAGACCCAACTTGCTCAACATGCTAGCTCATCATCGAGACAACAAGGGAAACTTCCCTCTAAACCGAATATGCATCCAACCGAGCATTGCAATGCCCTTTTCCTTGCTGATGAAGAACACTCATGGGAAGAAGTACTAGAGATTGATGATAAGGATGGGGTTGATGAGCCGATAATAGAACCTCCCAAAGCAACCCCTAACGAATCCGGAAAGAAAGCACCTTCAAAGCTTTTCCCTGACAATCCTCAACCATATATTCCACCCATTCCATTTCCTCAAAGGGTTGTGAAGCCCAAGATAGAAAAAGAGTTTGAGAATTTTGTTCTAAGAAAGCTATATGTCCACCTACCCTTTTTGGAGCTTTTAGAAAAAGCGCCGCGCTACAACAAGTACTTAAAGGATATTTTATCTAAGAGGAAAAAGATTGAAGAAGATGAGTCTTACACCCTCAATCATGATTGTAGTGCACTATTCTCAAGTCATATTCCACTCAAAAGGAAGGATCCCGATCGTTTCACCATCCCTTGCACAATTGGAGCCACAAGCTTTGATAATCCTTTAGCCGACCTTGGTGCAAGTGTGAGTGTTACGCCTTAAGCCACTTATCACATGCTCGGTTTAGAAGGGATGAAAGCTACGAGGATGACCTTACAATTAGCAAAAGGGACTACAAGGTACCCCGCTGGAGTAATAGAGAATGTGCCTCTCAAAGTTGACAAGTACTACTTGCCTTGCGACTTCGTAGTCGTGGATATGGGGAGTAGAGATGATGCCCCATTGATTCTTGGGAGACCCTTTCTGGCCACCGCCGGTGTTAGAATTATTGTGGGGAGCGGAAAATTGACTTTAAAGATTGGGGGCGAGAAAGTAAAGGTGCAAATGCATAAAGAGGCAAATCTGATGCTCATCGAGAAAACTCACAAGAAAGTCCACAATGGTTTGAAGGGTGTCGAAAACACAACAAATGAATCCAAGAAGAAATCACCAAAGATTCATGAGTCAAATTCAGATCCTCCTCTTAACAGCCGAGGATCACTCATGCATATAGATTATGGACCAAGAAATGATAAATCGATCACATCGACGAATGAAAAGCAAAGTTCACTTTGGGGGTCTAGCATCAAGAGAGTGGCTTGCAACTCTTCAAAGAATCTAGACTGAACTTTATGATATTTCCGCTTGAGGAGGGATCTTAGCATAAGACCCCTCAAGTGTGGTTCTTGGGAGAGCTCCAGCTATGTCTTGCCAAGACGTTAAACTAGGTCTTCGAGGAAGTAAAGCCACTTGTAAGTTGCCTATTCAAATATATTTCAGCACTCGCATCATTACTACCGAGACACTTTTGAATTATGTGTGGAGTCCCAACTATGATACATATTGTACTCGTGACATATTATGCTAATATCTATCAAGTGGTCACTTGTATGTTTTACAAACTTTGTTGTCATATGCGGGAAAAGAATGAGCAAACGATGAATCACACTCTTTGAGCTACAATTTCAGGGAAGTCCTTTGCACTACATTTTTGTTTTCATATATTTGTCGCTTAGGGACTAAGCTTCAATTTAAGGGTGGAGTGCGTGTGTAGTGCATTTTATTGAAAATAGTCCATGTTTAGGCACTTGCACTTTTTATGCGCTAGCTTACATTTGAGTACTCAAATTTCGAAGGCATCCACATTACCCCATTACTCAACTGTCTAGTTTCATTGCTCTCATCTTGATTTTGAATCTAGAATCGCCTTGGCTTTTATGAGTGCATAATTCCTAGTCGTCAATGTTGTTGTTATCTTGTGTCTATTTAATGATTTAGGCAACCTTTTTGCATCACTTGAGCATAAAATTAGCAAGCGTGAAAATACTTTTCTTCTCTTCGAAAACTAGTCATTGCTCTTAGGTGATCTTTATTCTTTCACATTGTATGCACACACTGACAGTTGAAATATTGTGTAGTAAAAAACAATTTGTAATGACCGGTAAGTACCGGGTCGTCCAAGGAGCAATTGTAAACCTAAGATCACTATTCGATTTCACTAAATAAGTCAATTTCCTACGAGGACCGCCGCGAAGCATGAAGAAGCGTCGTTATGCGTGAACAAGCGTAGCAACCGCAATGAAGAATACATATACGATAGAGATTTCTCATGCCCGTTTCGCTGTTTAAACTTTCGAATTTGCTCTTGGTGTAAATTACAAAGTTGTAGCTTTTTGAATTATCTTTCCAATAAGCTATAGAACGAGCCATTTGGAGACCATATGTGATCTAAACGTGCAAATTAATTTCGAAAGGTCAGTCTGCCCTGTTTTGTTCCTTTTTAACCAAATCTTCACCATGTACTTTGTTGCGCTTCGGATCAATCCATAAGTCTTAGGAATGTGATATTTGACCTGGAAAGACAGAATAAAGATTAAATGAAAATGAAATGTCGGGAAAACAAACATAATCCATCATCGAAGGAAGTGAATAATAGGTCAAGAATTCGACAGATCGGTGACCGCTCGGAAGAATACATATGCGGAGAAAATGAAACATTGACGAAGCCTGGAGAATCTTGGCCAACATCAGCCAAGCGTGGTAATCCGTGATGATCGTGGGAAAGCATGAGCACCGCCGTGAAGCTTGAAGAAGCATCGTTATGCGTGAATAAGCGTAGCAACCGCGATGAAGAATACATATTCGACAGAGACTTCTCATGTCCGTTTCGCTGTTTTAACTTCCGAATTTGCTCTTGGTGTAAACTACAAAGTGGTAGCTCTTTGAATTAGCTTTCCAACAAGCTATATAACGAGCCATTTGGAGACCATATGTGATCAAAGCGTGCAAATTAAGTTCGAAAGGTCGGTCTACCCTATTTTGTTCCTTTTTAACCAAATCTTCACCAAGTACTTTGTTGCACTTCGGATCAATCCATAAGTCTTAGGAATGTGATATTTGACCGGAAAAGATAGAATAAAGATTAAATGACAATGAAATGTCGGGAAAACAAAAATAATCCATCATCGAAGGAAGTGAATAATAGGTCAAGAATTCGACAGATCGGTGACCGCTCCAAAGAACACATATGCGGAGAATATGAAACATTGACGAAGCCTGGAGAATCTTGGCCAACATCGGCCAAGCGTGGTAATACGTGGTGATCGTTGGAAACCGTGGGGACCGCCGCGAAGCATGAAGAAGCATCGTTATGCGTGAACAAGCGTAGCAACCGCGATGAATAATACATATACGACAGAGACTTCTCATGCCTGTTTCGCTGTTTTAACTTCCGAAGTTGCTCTTGGTGTAAACTACAAAAATATAGCTCTTTGAATTAGCTTTCCAACAAGCTATATAACGAGCCATTTGGAAACAATATGAGATCTAAGCGTGCAAATTAAGTTCGAAAGGTCAGTCTGCCCTGTTTTGTTCCTTTTTAACCAAATCTTCACCAAGTACTTTGTTGCACTTCGGATCAATCCATAAGTCTTAGGAATGTAATATTTGACCTGAAAAGATAGAATAAAGAATAAATGACAATGAAATATCGGGAAAACAAACATAATCAATCATCGAAGGAAGTGAATAATAGGTCAAGAATTCGACAGATCGGTGAACGCTCGGAAGAATACATATGCGGAGAATATGAAACATAGACGAAGCCCGGAGAATCTTGGCCAACATCGGCCAAGTGTGGTGATCGTGGGAAAGCGTGAGGACCGCCGCGACGCATGAAGAAGCATCGTTACGCGTGAACAAGCGTAGCAACCGCGATGAAGAATACATACACGACAGAGAATTCTCATGCCCGTTTCACTGTTTTAACTTCCGAATTTGCTCTTGGTGTAAACTACAAAGTTGTAGCTCTTTGAATTAGCTTTCTAACAAGCTATATAACGAGCCATTCGGAGACCATATGAGATCTAAGCGTGGAAATTAAGTTCGAAAGGTCAGTCTGCCCTATTTTGTTCCTTTTTAACCAAATCTTCACCAAGTAATTTGTTGCACTTCTGATCAATCCATAAGTCATAGGAATGTTATATTTGACCCGAAAAGATAGAATAAAGATTAAATGACAATGAAATGTCGGAAAAATAAACATTATCCATCATCGAAGGAAGTGAATAATAGGTCAAGAATTCGACAGATCGGTGACCGCTCGGAAGAATACATATGCGGAGAATATGAAACATTGACGAAGCCTGGAGAATCTTGGCCAACATCGGCTAAGCGTGGTAATCCGTGGTGATCGTGGGAAAGCGTGAGGACCGCAGCGAAGCATGAGGAAGCGTCGTTATGCGTGAACAAGCGTAGCAACCGCGACGAAGAATACATATACGACAAAGACTTCTCATGCTCGTTTCGATATTTTAAATTATGAATTTCCTCTTGGTGTAAACTACAAAGTTGTATCTCTTTGAATTAGCTTTCGAACAAGCTATATATCGAGCCCTTTGGAGACCATATGAGATCTAAGCGTGCAAATGACGTTCGAAAGGTCAGTCTGCCCTATTTTGTTCCTTTTTAACCAAACTTCACCAATTACTTTGTTGCTCTTCGGATCAATCCATAAGTCTTAGGATTGTGGTATTTGACCTGAAAAGGTAGAATAAAGATTAAATGACAATGAAATATCGGGAAAACAAACCTAATCCATCATCGAGGGAAGTGAATAATAGGTCAAGAATTCGACAGATCGGTGACCGCTCGGAAGAATACATATGCGGAGAATATGAAACATTGACTTATGGATTGATCCGAAGTGCAACAAAGTACTTGGTGAAGATTTGGTTAAAAAGGAACAAAACAGGGCAGACTGACCTTTCGAACTTAATTTGCACGCTTAAATCTCATATGGTCTCCAAATGGCTCGTTATATAGCTTGTTGGAAACCAAATTCAAAGAGCTACAACTTTGTAGTTTACACAAAGAGCAAATTCGGAAGTTAAAACATCGAAACGGGCATGAGAAGTCTCTGTCGTATATGTATTCTTCATCGCGGTTGCTACGCTTCTTCACGCATAACGATGCTTCTTCAAGCTTCGCGGCCGTCCTCACGCTTTCCCACGATCATCACGGATTACCACGCTTGGCCGATGTTCGCCAAGATTCTCCAGGCTTTGTCAATGTTTCATATTCTCCGCATATGTATTCTTCCGAGCGGTCACCGATCTGTGGAATTCTTGACCTATTATTCACTTCCTTCGATGATCGATTATGTTTGTTTTCCCGATATTTCACTGTCATTTACTCTTTATTCTATCTTTTCAGGTCAAATATCACATTCCTAAGACTTAGGGATTGATCCGAAGCGCACCAAAGTACCTGGTGAAGATTTGGTTAAAAAGGAACAAAACAGGGCGGACTGACCTTTCGAACTTAATTTGCACGCTTAGATCGCATATGGTCTCCAAATGGCTCGTTCTATAGCTTGTTGGAAAGCTAATTCAAAGAGCTACAACTTTGTAATTTACACCAAGAGCAAATTCGAAAGTTAAAACACCAAACGGGCATGAGAAATCTCTGTCGTATACGTATTCTTCATCGCGGTTGCTATGCTTGTTCTCGCATAACGACGCTTCTTCATGCTTCGCGGCGGTCCTCACGCTTTCCCACAATCACCACGTATAACCACGCTTGGCCGATGTTGGCCCAGATTCTCCAGGCTTCGTCAATGTTTCATATTCTCCGCATATGTATTCTTCCGAGCAGTCACCGATCTGTCGAATTCTTGACCTATTATTCACTTCCTTCGATGATGGATTATATTTGTTTTCCCGGCATTTCATTGTCATTTAATCTTTATTCTATCTTTTCTGGTCAAATATAACATTCCTAAGACTTGGTCCGAAGTGCAACAAAGTACTTGATGAAGATTTGGTTAAAAAGGAACAAAACAGGGCAGACTGACCTTTCGAACTTAATTTGCACGCTTAGATCTCGTATGGTCTCCAAATGGCTCGTTATATAGCTTGTTGGAAAGAAAATCACCAAGAGCAATTCGGAAGTTAAAACAGTGAAACGGGTATGAGAAGTCTCTGTCTTATATGTATTCTTCATCGCGGTTGCTATGCTTATTCACGCATAACAATACTTATTCAAGCTTCGCGGCGGTCCTCACGCTTTCCCAAGATCATCACGGATTACCACGCTTGGCCGATGTTGGCCAAAATTCTCCTAGCTTCGTCAATGTTTCATATTCTCCGCATATGTATTCTTCCGAGCGGTCACCGATCTGTCGAATTCTTGACCTATTATTCACTTCCTTCGATGATGGATTATATTTGTTTTCCCTACATTTCATTGTCATTTAATCTTTATTCTATCTTTTCCGGTCAAATATCACATTCCTAAGACTTATGGATTGATCCGAAGTGCAACAAAGTACTTAGTGAAGATTTGGTTAAAAAGGAACAAAACAGGGTAGACTGACCTTTCTAACTTAATTTGCACGCTTTGATCTCATATTGTCTCCAAATGGCTCGTTCTATAGCTTGTTGGAAAGCTAATTCAAAGAGCTATAACTTTGTAGTTTACACCAAGAGCAACTTCGGAAGTTAAAATAGCGAAACGGGCATAAGAAGTCTCTGTCGCATATGTATTCTTCATCGCGGTTGCTACGCTTGTTCACGCATAACGACGCTTCTTCATGCTTCGCGGCGGTCCTCACGCTTTCCAACAATCACCACGTATTACCACGCTTGGCCGATGTTGGCCAAGATTCTCCAGGCTTCGTCAATGTTTCATATTCTCCGCATATGTATTCTTCCGAGCGGTCACCGATCTGTCGAATTCTTGACCTATTATTCACTTCCTTCGATGATGGATTATATTTGTTTTCCCAACATTTCATTGAAATTTAATCTTTATTCTATCTTTTCAGGTCAAATATCACATTCCTAAGACTTATGGATTGATCTGAAGTGCAACAAAGTACTTAGTGAAGATTTGGTTAAGAAGGAACAAAACAGGGCAGATTGACCTTTCAAACTTAATTTGCACGCTTTGATCTCATATGGTCTCCAAATGGCTCGTTCTATAGCTTGTTGGAAAGCTAATTCAAAGAGCTATAACTTTGTAGTTTACACCAAGTGCAACTTCGGAAGTTAAAATAGCGAAACGGGCATAAGAAGTCTTTGTCGTATATGTATTCTTCATCGCGGTTGCTACGCTTGTTCACGCATAACGACGCTTCTTCATGCTTCACGGCGGTCCTCACGCTTTCCAACGATCACCACATATTATCACGCTTGGCCGATGTTGGCCAAGATTCTCCAGGCTTTGTCAATGTTTCATATTCTCCGCATATGTGTTCTTTCGAGCGGTCACCGATCTGTCGAATTCTTGACCTATTATTCACTTCCTTCGATGATGGATTATATTTGTTTTCCCGGCATTTCATTGTCATTTAATCTTTATTCAATCTTTTCATGTCAAATATCACATTCCTAAGACTTATGGATTGATCCGAAGCGCAACAAAGTACTTGGTGAAGATTTGGTTAAAAAGGAACAAAACAGGGCAGACTGACCTTTCGAACTTAATTTGCACGCTTAGATCTCGTATGGTCTCCAAATGGCTCGTTATATAGCTTGTTGGAAAGAAAATTCAAAGAGCTACAACTTTGTAGATTACACCAAGAGCAATTCGGAAGTTAAAACAGTGAAACAGGCATGAGAAGTCTCTGTCTTATATGTATTCTTCATCGCGGTTGCTATGCTTGTTCTCGCATAACGACGCTTCTTCATGCTTCGCGGCGGTCCTCACGCTTTCCCACGATCACCACGTATTACCACGCTTGGCCGATGTTGGCCAAGATTCTCCAGGCTTCGTCAATGTTTCATATTCTCCGCATATGTATTCTTCCGAGCGGTCACCGATCTGTCGAATTCTTGACCTATTATTCACTTCCTTCGATTATGGATTATATTTGTTTTCCCGGCATTTCATTGTCATTTAATCTTTATTCTATCTTTTCAGGTCAAATATCACATTCCTAAGACTTGGTCCGAAGTGCAACAAAGTACTTGGTGAAGATTTGGTTAAAAAGGAACAAAACAGGGCAGACTGACCTTTCGAACTTAATTTGCACGCTTAGATCTCGTATGGTCTCCAAATGGCTCGTTATATAGCTTGTTGGAAAGAAACTTCAAAGAGCTACAACTTTGTAGTTTACACCAAGAGCAATTCGGAAGTTAAAACAGTGAAACGGGCATGAGAAGGCTATGTCTTATATGTATTCTTCATCGCGGTTGCTATGCTTATTCACGCATAACAATACTTATTCAAGCTTCGCGGCGGTCCTCACGCTTTCCCAAGATCATCAAGGATTACCACGCTTGGCCGATGTTGGCCTAAATTCTCCTAGCTTCGTCAATGTTTCATATTCTCCGCATATGTATTCTTCCGAGCGGTCACCGATCTGTCGAATTCTTGACCTATTATTCACTTCCTTCGATGATGGATTATATTTGTTTTCCCAACATTTCATTGTCATTTAATCTTTATTCTATCTTTTCCGGTCAAATATCACATTCCTAAGACTTATGGATTGATCCGAAGTGCAACAAAGTACTTAGTGAAGATTTGGTTAAAAAGGAACAAACCAGGGCAAACCGACCTTTTGAACGTAATTTGCACGCTTTGATCTCACATGGTCTCCAAATGGCTCGTTCTATAGCTTGTTGGAAAGCTAATTCAAAGAGCTATAACTTTGTAGTTTACACCAAGAGCAACTTCGGAAGTTAAAATAGCGAAACGGGCATAAGAAGTCTATGTCGCATATGTATTCTTCATCGTGGTTGCTACGCTTGTTCACGCATAACGACGCTTCTTCATGCTTCGCGGCGGTCCTCACGCTTTCCAACAATCACCACGTATTACCACGCTTGGCCGATGTTGGCCAAGATTCTCCAGGCTTCGTCAATGTTTCATATTCTCCGCATATGTATTCTTCCGAGCGGTCACCGATCTGTCGAATTCTTGACCTATTATTCACTTTGTAGGATTTATAACTAATCCTCCCAGGATCACAATATAGTGGCACACAATTCTCACTAATTTTGGTGGACTGTAAAGGAAGATAACAACTGATTTATTGTACTCAACGAAACACACTCGTATAAATAAGTTAGGAAATAACTTACAACACTCAAAATATACTAAACACTAGAATACTTGATGAGAGAAGATGGAGCTTTTTGGATATTGATACAAATGAGAATGACTTAGTATTTATAGGCATGAGGGAGGGAGACTTATGGAGGAAGTAAAGAGACTTGAGGAGGAAGTAAAGAGACTTGAGGAGGAAGTAAAGGACACTTGGCAAAACCTCATCCAAAGCCACCTCCAAAGGAAGCAGCCGGCTGCTTTCCCAAAGCCGCCGGCTGCATGGATTATGTATATTCAACACTCCTCCTTAATCCATGATCTCGCTACTCCAAGCATATAACGAAATAACTCAAACTTATCACTTGAGAGACCTTTGGTAAAGATGTCTGTAACTTGTTCATCAGTCTTGCAGAACTCTAACTCAATCTCACCATCTTTGACCAACTCACGAATATAGTGATACCTGATCCCAATATGCTTGCTCCTGCCATGAAATACTGGGTTCTTGGCTAATGCTATAGCCGACTTGTTGTCACACATAATCCTCGTGGGGCCCTCTTGCTTATGTTTCAGGTCTTCCAATATCCGTCGAAGCCAGACTGCTTGACAAGCTGCGGTAGTTACTGCGATGTACTCCGCTTCAGCTGTAGAAAGAGCAACAACCTGTTGCTTCTTTGACGACCATGAAACCACTCCATCTCCTAGATAGAAAGCATAACCTGATGTACTCTTCCGAGTTTCCACATCACCGGCCCAATCACTGTCTGTATAACCTGTCAGACAAAATTCTTCTGTGTGAGAATACATAATCCCATAATCAATAGTACCACTGATATATCGGAGTATACGCTTTGCTGCTAGCAAGTGTGACTGCTGCGGTTTCTCCATGAACCGACTAATAAGTCCAACTCCGTACACTATATCTGGCCTAGTTGAAGTCAAGTATCGTAGACTTCCAACTATACTCTTGAAGTATGTGGGATTCACAAGCTCTCCAGTACCTTCTTTCATCATCTCCATCCTCTCTGCAACTGGTGTTCTGACCGCCTTCATCCCCTCGAACTTAAATCTCTTCAAAATATCCTTGGCGTACTTCTTCTGTGAAATAAAGATTCCACTGTCCGCCTGCTCAACCTCGATGCCTAAAAAATAAGACATCAGTCCCATGTCAGTCATCTCAAACTGACGAGTCATCGCTTCTTTGAACTCGATGAACATCTCCTCCGAACTTCCTGTGAATATTAAGTCATCCACATACAAGCATACTATCAGCATCTGTCCTTCAACACTCATCTTAATGTAGAGTGTGTGCTCGTAAGGACACTTCTGAAATTTGTTCTCCAGTATATACGTATCAATCCTCGCGTACCATGCTCGCGGGGCCTGCTTCAGTCCGTATAGTGCTTTCTTCAGCTTGTAGACATTGTTATCTTTCCCTTTCAAGCTTGTCAAAAGCCTCTCCGACTACTTCGGTGTAGCCCGTCTCGACCAAACTCCATAAATCTTGGGACCGGAAAAATGCCTTCAATTGGATAGACCAATTTTTGAAATTCCGCCCGTTGAATTTCGGTATCTGAAGTGGAATTGTGTTCGACATAATTGAACCACAATACTAAAATATCGCTCCTGATATTTTGTACGCAACACTCGCTCTGAGGCCAAATGTAGGATTTATAACTAATCCTCCCAGGATCACAATATAGTGGCACACAATTCTCACTAATTTTGGTGGACTGTAAAGGAAGATAACAACTGATTTATTGTACTCAACGAAACACACTCGTATAAATAAGTTAGGAAATAACTTACAACACTCAAAATATACTAAACACTAGAATACTTGATGAGAGAAGATGGAGCTTTTTGGATATTGATACAAATGAGAATGACTTAGTATTTATAGGCATGAGGGAGGGAGACTTATGGAGGAAGTAAAGAGACTTGAGGAGGAAGTAAAGAGACTTGAGGAGGAAGTAAAGGACACTTGGCAAAACCTCATCCAAAGCCACCTCCAAAGGAAGCAGCCGGCTGCTTTCCCAAAGCCGCCGGCTGCATGGATTATGTATATTCAACACACTTCCTTCGATGATGGATTATATTTGTTTTCCCAACATTTCATTGAAATTTAATCTTTATTCTATCTTTTCAGGTCAAATATCACATTCCTAAGACTTATGGATTGATCTGAAGTGCAACAAAGTACTTAGTGAAGATTTGGTTAAAAAGGAACAAAACAGGGCAGATTGACCTTTCGAACTTAATTTGCACGCTTTGATCTCATATGGTCTCCAAATGGCTCGTTCTATAGCTTGTTGGAAAGCTAATTCAAAGAGCTATAACTTTGTAGTTTACACCAAGTGCAACTTCGGAAGTTAAAATAGCGAAACGGGCATAAGAAGTCTTTGTCGTATATGTATTCTTCATCGCGGTTGCTACGCTTGTTCACGCATAACGACGCTTCTTCATGCTTCACGGCGGTCCTCACGCTTTCCAACGATCACCAAAGATTCTCCAGGCTTCGCCAATGTTTCATATTCTCTCCATATGTGTTCTTTCGAGCGGTCACCGATCTGTCGAATTCTTGACCTATTATTCACTTCCTTCGATGATGGATTATATTTGTTTTCCCGACATTTCATTGTCATTTAATCTTTATTCTATCTTTTCAGGTCAAATATCACATTCCTAAGACTTATGGATTGATCCGAAGCGCAACAAAGTACTTGGTGAAGATTTGGTTAAAAAGGAACAAAACAGGGCAGACTGACCTTTCGAACTTAATTTGCACGCTTAGATCTCGTATGGTCTCCAAATGGCTCGTTATATAGCTTGTTGGAAAGAAAATTCAAAGAGCTACAACTTTGTAGATTACACCAACAGCAATTCGGAAGTTAAAACAGTGAAACGGGCATGAGAAGTCTCTGTCTTATATGTATTCTTCATCGCGGTTGCTATGCTTGTTCTCGCATAACGACGCTTCTTCATGCTTCGCGGCGGTGCTCACGCTTTCCCACGATCACCACGTATTACCACGCTTGGCCGATGTTGGCCAAGATTCTCCAGGCTTCGTCAATGTTTCATATTCTCCGCATATGTATTCTTCCGAGCGGTCACCGATCTGTCGAATTCTTGACCTATTATTCACTTCCTTCGATTATGGATTATATTTGTTTTCCCGGCATTTCATTGTCATTTAATCTTTATTCTATCTTTTCAGGTCAAATATCACATTCCTAAGACTTGGTCCGAAGTGCAACAAAGTACTTGGTGAAGATTTGGTTAAAAAGGAACAAAACAGGGCAGACTGACCTTTCAAATTTAATTTGCACGCTTAGATCTCGTATGGTCTCCAAATGGCTCGTTATATAGCTTGTTGGAAAGAAAATTGAAAGAGCTACAACTTTGTAGTTTACACCAAGAGCAATTCGGAAGTTAAAACAGTGAAACGGGCATGAGAAGTCTCTGTCTTATATGTATTCTTCATCGCGGTTGGTATGCTTATTCACGCATAACAATACTTATTCAAGCTTCGCGGCGGTCCACACCCTTTCCCAAGATCATCACGAATTACGACGCTTGGCCGATGTTGGCCAAAATTCTCCTAGCTTCGTCAATGTTTCATATTCTCCGCATATGTATTCTTCCGAGCGGTCACCGATCTGTCGAATTCTTGACCTATTATTCACTTCCTTCGATGATGGATTATATTTGTTTTCCCAACATTTCATTGTCAATTAATCTTTATTCTATCTTTTCCGGGCAAATATCACATTCCTAAGACTTATGGATTGATCCGAAGTGCAACAAAGTACTTAGTGAAGATTTGGTTAAAAAGGAACAAAACAGGGCAGACTGACCTTTCGAACTTAATTTGCACGCTTTGATCTCATATGGTCTCCAAACGGCTCGTTCTATAGCTTGTTGGAAAGCTAATTCAAAGCGCTATAACTGTGTAGTTTACACCAAGTGCAACTTCGGAAGTTAAAATAGCGAAACGGGCATAAGAAGTCTTTGTCGTATAGGTATTCTTCATCGCGGTTGCTACGCTTGTTCACGCATAACGACGCTTCTTCATGCTTCACGGCGGTCCTCACGCTTTCCAACGATCACCACATATTACCACGCTTGGCCAATGTTGGCCAAGATTCTCCAGGCTTCGTCAATGTTTCATATTCTCCGCATATGTGTTCTTTCAAGCGGTCACCGATCTGTCGAATTCTTGACCTATTATTCACTTCCTTCGATGATGGATTATATTTGTTTTCCCGACATTTCATTGTCATTTAATCTTTATTCAATCTTTTCATGTCAAATATCACATTCCTAAGACTTATGGATTGATCCGAAGCGCAACAAAGTACTTGGTGAAGATTTGGTTAAAAAGGAACAAAACAGGGCAGACTGACCTTTTGAACTTAATTTGCATGCTTAGATCTCGTATGGTCTCCAAATGGCTCGTTATATAGCTTGTTGGAAAGAAAATTCAAAGAGCTACAACTTTGTAGATTACACCAAGAGCAATTCGGAAGTTAAAACAGTGAAACGGGCATGAGAAGTCTCTGTCTTATATGTATTCTTCATCGCGGTTGCTATGCTTGTTCTCTCATAACGACGCTTCTTCATGCTTCGCGGCGGTCCTCACGCTTTCCCACGATCACCACGTATTACCACGCTTGGCCGATGTTGGCCAAGATTCTCCAGGCTTTGTCAATGTTTCATATTCTCCGCATATGTATTCTTCCGAGCGGTCACCGATCTGTCGAATTCTTGACCTATTATTCACTTCCTTCGATTATGGATTATATTTGTTTTCCCGGCATTTCATTGTCATTTAATCTTTATTCTATCTTTTCAGGTCAAATATCACATTCCTAAGACTTGGTCCGAAGTGCAACAAAGTACTTGGTGAAGATTTGGTTAAAAAGGAACAAAACAGGGCAGACTGACCTTTCAAACTTAATTTGCACGCTTAGATCTCGTATGGTCTCCAAATGGCTCGTTATATAGCTTGTTGGAAAGAAAATTCAAAGAGCTACAACTTTGTAGTTTACACCAAGAGCAATTCGGAAGTTAAAACAGTGAAACGGGCATGAGAAGTCTCTGTCTTATATGTATTCTTCATCGCGGTTGCTATGCTTATTCACGCATAACAGTACTTATTCAAGCTTCGCGGCGGTCCTCACGCTTTCCCAAGATCATCACGGATTACCACGCTTGGCCGATGTTGGCCAAAATTCTCCTAGCTTTGTCAATGTTTCATATTCTCCGCATATGTATTCTTCCGAGCGGTCACCGATCTGTCGAATTCTTGACCTATTATTCACTTCCTTCGATGATGGATTATATTTGTTTTCCCGACATTTCATTGTCATTTAATATTTATTCAATTTTTTCATGTCAAATATCACATTCCTAAGACTTATGGATTGATCCGAAGTGCAACAAAGTACTTGGTGAAGATTTGGTTAAAAAGGAACAAACAGGGCAGACTGACCTTTCGAACTTAATTTGCACGCTTAGATCTCATATGGTCTCGAAATGGCTCGTTATATAGCTTGTTGGAAAGCTAATTCAAAGAGCTACAACTCTGTAGTTTACACCAAGAGCAAATTCGGAAGTTAAAACAGCGAAACGGACATGAGAAGTCTCTATCGTATATGTATTCTTCATCGCGGTTGCTACGCTTATTCACGCATAACAATACTTATTCAAGCTTTGCGACGGTCCTCACGCTTTCCCACGATCACCATGGATTACCATGCTTGGCCGATGTTGGCCAAGATTCTCCAGGCTTCGTCAATGTTTCATATTCTCCGCATATGTAATCTTCCGAGCGGTCACCGTTCTGTCGAATTCTTGACCTATTATTCACTTCCTTCGATGATGGATTATATTTTTTTCCCAACATTTCATTTCGTTGAAATTTAATCTTTATTCTATCTTTTCAGGTCAAATATCACATTCCTAAGACTTATGGATTGATCCGAAGCGCAACAAAGCACTTGGTGAAGATTTGGTTAAAAAGGAACAAAACAGGGCAGACTGACCTTTCGAACTTAATTTGCACGTTTTGATCTCATATGGTCTCCAAATGGCTCGTTCTATAGCTTGTTTGAAAGAAAATTCAAAGAGCTACAACTTTTTAGGTTACACCAAGAGCAATTCGGAAGTTAAAACAGTGAAACGGGCATGAGAAGTCTCTGTCTTATATGTATTCTTCATCGCGGTTGCTATGCTTATTCTCTCATAACGAGGCTTCTTCATGCTTCGCGGCGGTCCTCACGCTTTCCCACGATCACTACGTATTACCACGCTTGGCCGATGTTGGCCAAGATTCTCCAGGCTTCGTCAATGTTTCATATTCTCCGCATATGTATTCTTCCGAGCGGTCACCGATCTGTCGAATTCTTGACCTATTATTCACTTCCTTCGATTATGGATTATATTTGTTTTCCCGGCATTTCATTGTCATTTAATCTTTATTCTATCTTTTCAGGTCAAATATCACATTCCTAAGACTTGGTCCGAAGTGCAACAAAGTACTTGGTGAAGATTTGGTTAAAAAGGAACAAAACAGGGCAGACTGACCTTTCAAATTTAATTTGCACGCTTAGATCTCGTATGGTCTCCAAATGGCTCGTTATA
Organism: Rhodiola chrysanthemifolia; assembly: GCA_033675395.1. Taxonomy (NCBI): domain Eukaryota; kingdom Viridiplantae; phylum Streptophyta; class Magnoliopsida; order Saxifragales; family Crassulaceae; genus Rhodiola; species Rhodiola chrysanthemifolia. Next base: position 3,135,364 of record CM066206.1, read on the forward strand.
TAGCTTGTTGGAAAGAAAATTGAAAGAGCTACAACTTTGTAGTTTACACCAAGAGCAATTCGGAAGTTAAAACAGTGAAACGGGCATGAGAAGTCTCTGTCTTATATGTATTCTTCATCGCGGTTGCTATGCTTATTCACGCATAACAGTACTTATTCAAGCTTCGCGGCGGTCCTCACGCTTTCCCAAGATCATCACGGATTACCACGCTTGGCCGATGTTGGCCAAAATTCTCCTAGCTTTGTCAATGTTTCATATTCTCCGCATATGTATTCTTCCGAGCGGTCACCGATCTGTCGAATTCTTGACCTATTATTCACTTCCTTCGATGATGGATTATATTTGTTTTCCCGACATTTCATTGTCATTTAATATTTATTCAATTTTTTCATGTCAAATATCACATTCCTAAGACTTATGGATTGATCCGAAGTGCAACAAAGTACTTGGTGAAGATTTGGTTAAAAAGGAACAAACAGGGCAGACTGACCTTTCGAACTTAATTTGCACGCTTAGATCTCATATGGTCTCGAAATGGCTCGTTATATAGCTTGTTGGAAAGCTAATTCAAAGAGCTACAACTCTGTAGTTTACACTAAGAGCAAATTCGGAAGTTAAAATAGCGAAACGGACATGAGAAGTCTCTATCGTATATGTATTCTTCATCGCGGTTGCTACGCTTATTCACGCATAACAATACTTATTCAAGCTTTGCGGCGGTCCTCACGCTTTCCCACGATCACCATGGATTACCACGCTTGGCCGATGTTGGCCAAGATTCTCCAGGCTTCGTCAATCTTTCATATTCTCCGCATATGTAATCTTCCGAGCGGTCACCGTTCTGTCGAATTCTTGACCTATTATTCACTTCCTTCGATGATGGATTATATTTTTTTCCCAACATTTCATTTCGTTGAAATTTAATCTTTATTCTATCTTTTCAGGTCAAATATCACATTCCTAAGACTTATGGATTGATCCGAAGCGCAACAAAGCACTTGGTGAAGATTTGGTTAAAAAGGAACAAAACAGGGCAGACTGACCTTTCGAACTTAATTTGCACGCTTTGATCTCATATGGTCTCCAAATGGCTCGTTCTATAGCTTGTTTGAAAGAAAATCCAAAGAGCTACAACTTTGTAGGTTACACCAAGAGCAATTCGGAAGTTAAAACAGTGAAACGGGCATGAGAAGTCTCTGTCTTATGTGTATTCTTCATCGCGGTTGCTATGCTTGTTCTCGCATAACGACGCTTCTTCATGCTTCGCGGCGGTCCTCACGCTTTCCCACGATCACCACGTATTACCACGCTTGGCCGATGTTGGCTAAGATTCTCCAGGCTTCGTCAATGTTTCATATTCTCCGCATATGTGTTCTTTCGAGCGGTCACCGATCTGTCGAATTCTTGACCTATTATTCACTTCCTTTGATGATGAATTATATTTGTTTTCCCGACATTTCATTGTCATTTAATCTTTATTCAATTTTTTCATGTCAAATATCACATTCCTAAGACTTATGGATTGATCCGAAGTGCAACAAAGTACTTGGTGAAGATTTGGTTAAAAAGGAACAAACAGGGCAGACTGACCTTTCGAACTTAATTTGCACGCTTTGATCTCATATGGTCTCCAAATGGCTCGTTCTATAGCTTGTTGGAAAGCTAATTAAAAGAGCTACAACTTGCTAGTTTACACCAAGAGCAAATGCGGAAGTTAAAACAGCGAAACGGGCATGAGAAGTCTCTGTCGTATATGTATTCTTCATCGCGGTTGGTACGCTTATTCACGCATAACGATGCTTCTTCATGCTTCGAACGGTCCTCACGCTTTCCCTCAATCACCACGGATTACCACGCTTGACCGATTGACGGGCGTCGTTGTACCCGTCAAAAATAATTGTTTCTTTATCTCCGACTAGCAAGTGGTAAGTCGGGTCGTATCCACAGAGATTGATATGGGAATCTGTTCACTAAGTATTCAAACAAGTAAATGGAAAACAAAAACACAAGCAACAATGATCACTTATCAAGAGAGCAATCGTCACACGAATTCAAGTCTGTAATATCAAAGAGAAGTGGAAGCTAGAACTTTCGACTGTGATGCAAGACCAAATCATTGACAAATCCGTTTTGATTTCTAATGTTCTACAACTTAGAGCTCCCCCGCTAAGGTTACACTCCCCGTTCTAGTTCTAGTACTTAATCTCGCGCTAGCGATAATCAAGACCCTAACTCGCTAGAGTTGCATGAACATATAAACAAGTTGTCCTAGGGTGTTTAATCCTAGTGGTGTATTACTCGTGTCCTAGTTCGCTATCCCCGCTAGGTTACTAGTAAACTTGACAATCGAAATCAACAAACAAACAAACAAAAGCTTCCCCGCTAGGGTTCCACTCATTCTAGCACATCAATTCCATGAACATTGTATAGTAATATGACGCAAAACATAGAAATCAATAGAAGTCTCAAGTCAATACATCACAATTCCGAGTTCTAGCCTACACATATGAGTTTAGCTACTCATCGTAAGAGAATACATCATCAAGATTTTGAATGGGAATGAAATGAAAATACTGTTGACGAATCCTCAAACGTACGAACCCTAAACGAATCTGATTTCTTCTCTAAGTCCAGAGCCAGCCGCCTCCCTTCTGTCCCCTCGAGTTCTGCATATCTCCTTTCGAGATTGCAAATGAGAAATAATGAATTTTGACTGCCAGCTGTCATTGGTGGGATGTCGTTGTACCCGTCAAAAACAATAATTTGTAATCCGACTAGCAAGTGGTAAGTCGGGTCGAATCCACAGAGATCGGTATAAGAATCTGTTTCACTAAGTACAAGAGTAACAATGGTGGTAATTTCGAGCAAGTAAATAAAAGACGCAAGTAAGTAACAACGATCAATTATCAATAGAAATAGTCACACAAATTCAAGTATCAAATATCAAAGCGAAGTGCAAGCTAGAACTTTCGACTGTGATGCAAGACTAAATCATTGACAAATCCGTTTTGATTCATAATGTTCTACAACTTAGAGCTCCCCCGCTAAGGTTATACTCCCTGTTCTAGTAATAGTACTTAATCTCGCGCTAGCGATAATCGAGACCCTAACTCGCTAGAGTTGCATGAAGTTTCGAACAAGTTGTCCTAGGGTGTTTAATCCTAGTAGTATATTACTCGTGTCCTAGTTTGCTATCCCCGCTAGGTTGTTAGTAAATTCGACAATCGAAATCAACAAACAAACACAAGCTCCCCCGCTAGGGTTCCACTCATGCTAGCACATCAATTCCATGAACATTGTACAGTAATATGACTCAAAACATAGAAATCAATAGAAGTCTCAAGTCAATACATCACAATTTGGAGTTCTAGCCTACACAAATGAGTTTAGCTACTCATCGTAATGGAATACATCATCAAGTATTTTGAATAGAATGAATTGAAAATACTGTTGACGAATCCTTCACCAATCTGCAGCTCCACTCCAACACTCGAATCCAGCAACGAATCCTCAATCGGAATCCTACTCCACGACTTCTTCTCTCCAAACCGAACTTCGAACTTGTCTCCTGTTTCTTCCCAACCCGTGTCTCTTTTCCACCCTGAAAATCGAGGTCTGGCCGCCTAGGGTTTGCCTCTTCTTACTCTCCTTTTATTCTTCCCGAGATGCCAAAACGAAATTAAGAAATTCGACTGCCAGCTGTCCGCCGCGGACGTCTCTTGATTTATGCTCCGCGGAGGTCTCTATAATTATGCAAATTCAGAAGACGTAAGTGACCGTAATTCTTCAGACGTAAGTGGGCGGCACTGACTCAAATTTCCAGCACTTCAGACTTCATTTCTTCGACGCACACACCTTCTAACAGGCTCTCTTTAGCCGATATTCCTTCCATGGTCTCCGAATGCACCTGAGAACGAAAACTACACACATGTCGTGAAATAACATACATGCAAACACCAAGAGACGGGGTTTTAACACAGAAAGTAGTCGTACAACTACGACTCATCAAACTACCCCACACTTGAACTTGTTCGTCTCGAACAAGAACAAAGCCATAGAAAGAACTACAACGTACTAGTCATGTCAATTCTTACATCTCAATCCTAAATCTAGTCTATAATCCTATCATGCTTAAGATTCTAACAATGCGAGTAAACATAGATTTTTCGATACTTGTTACCTCGCGAGTTGAAATTCAAATGACCTTGGATGATTGGGAGATAGTCCCCTATAGGTACCACGGACATTGCATTCTTTTCTGAGTTTTGGTCTTTTGATTGAGTCAGCGGCTTTTTCTGACACGTGATTGATTCACTGCTTTCATACCGTTGAGTTTTGAATTCCTTAACTTGTATGGACTTTGTTAAACGACACATCTTTGCTTGAATCAATCAGATTTTGATTTTCTTCTTACTTGATGGTTTGCCTTCGGCTTTTGAATTTGTTTCTTGTCCACATAATCGTTTGCGCCCTTGAACCACTCCAATCATAGCCTCCGAATAACAGCATAGGAGTGCGTCCCGCTCTTTTCTCATCATTGTCTTTTCTGCATCAGGCAAGGTAGGGGTTACCCACCCATTCCCAGCTACTTCGACTAGAGATGGACAGTTTGTTTTCTCTGTCCCGCCACCACTGCGAACGCATGAATAAACTTGTATAACTTGGTGACGGAGCTACTCTCAGGACTAGGCTAGTGAAGCGTCAACCTCCACCGCTTTTCTCAATCATCAGAACCAAAACTCAGAATTTCCTGCAACTTGCCGTACCTTTCTAGGATATTTCTGTCAACTCCACATTCCTGCATATCACAACTCACAAGAACAAAGCATCGAAAATTTTGAAATTTCGCATTTTTAGTCAAATGAGCACAATAGTCATACAAAGCTGGAAATAAGATTTCGACATAGAAGGAAAGCATAGCAGTACATCATCAGTTCATCACAACACATGAAATGCGACTGACTCAACAGACACGACACACAACTGACTCAACAACATCCCACCCCACACTTAGATGGACCCGTGTCCTCACGATACAATTCAAGAGATGAGATGTATAACAAAACAGACTCACACAAAATAGACTCAACAGACTCAAATAAAAATAAAAATAAAAGAGGGAACTGGTACTCCCCTAATAGTCTGGTGCTGGAAAACGAGCTCATTTAAATTCCGTGATGTTCCGCGGACGTCTCCTGATTTACCACTCCGCGGATGTCTGAAGATTTAACTTAATTGTATAGGCGTCCGCGCCCTTAATTGTTCAGGTGTCCGCCGGCACCACTGAGTTGAGTTCCTTTCTTCATTCATTCACCTGAAACCACCAGAAACAAAGATGCACTCGGGGCGCATTATCAAAGTACCAATTCCACTAACTAATCTACTAAAAACATGTGTAAAGTGAAAACACACCGGGTTGCCTCCCGGTAAGCGCCTTTGTTTTACGTCCTTGGCTGGACATTACCTCTTTACGGATCACAAGTTAGGATCCCATGGGCTGGTGAGGTCAAACTTCTTTACTCCCTTGTGATGCTCATAGCCCTCATCGAGTGGTGCTCTCGTGTCTCTCCATCCTGGTTTCCATCCAAACGTGCCATGTCTCGTTCGCTTCCTCATGTATGGACGGTCGGAATCCTCGTGAACATGGAAGTTTGATGTCTTCCCAGCAACCGCAAGTGACAACAAGCGTGTTCCCATGTCATTTTTGGTCCTTTTGGCCAAGAGGATTGATTGTCCCAGAATGAGTGCAAGAGGACCGTTAGCGCTGGCATCTCCCATCTGCAAAATATAAGAGTCAACATCACGGGTGATTGTGAGAGTACCTGGGTCCTTACACCTTTTGGGTGGTGCTACTTGACTTGCGGCAACTGGGCACTCCATCGTTGGATCGTTTCGCTCATTCCTCGCCTCCAATCTGCCTCCTAGCTCATCCTTGTCGATCGTGTGGTCCTTAGGAGCTATCACCTGCATTGGGAATGGGAGAGGAGTGTTACAGTTTAAAATTTTGTTACCCGAAACTGGGGAGCCCGCGTACGTCTCTTGAATTTCACCCGCGGACGTCTCTTGATTTGCTGGTAATTCTTCAGGCGTCCGCGCCTTAATTGCTGAGACGTCTGCCTGCTCCACTGAGGGCAAATCTTCATTCAGCTCTTCTTCTCGCCTTTCGTAAACGGCGCTGGCCATTTGAGACACTTGTTCCTTTAGCTCGTTAATTACTCCAGCTTGTTGGCCCATCTTTTGAGCGAGTTCTTTGAACATGCCCCTCATTTCATCTCTAAATTCCTTGATCGGGTCCTCGTCCATCCTAATGCACCAAGATGCGTCATCACTATACGACGCATAAACTCCTCTCATAGTGCGTCCCGAATCCCGACGCCTAGGTAACTGTCCATATCGGTTTCCTCCACCGAGGTATTCTCGATCCAACTCATCCTCGTAATCCTCGTGTCTAGCTGCACATGATCTAGCATACTCATTCACAGATTTCTGACTTCTGGGGGGCGGTAGTCTTCGATTAACAGCGTCGTCATAAACTGGTTCACTATAATAGGAATACATAGCGAACCATAAAACCAAACAAAAACAATAAAAAAACTAAAAGAAAGAAATACTTAGTGAGATTCTTCGTTACCAATCCCCGGCAACGGCGCCATTTTGGCGGGATGTCGTTGTACCCGTCAAAAACAATAATTTGTAATCCGACTAGCAAGTGGTAAGTCGGGTCGAATCCACAGAGATCGGTATAAAAATCTGTTTCACTAAGTACAAGAGTAACAATGGTGGTAATTTCGAGCAAGTAAATAAAAGACGCAAGTAAGTAACAACGATCAATTATCAATAGAAATAGTCACACAAATTCAAGTATCAAATATCAAAGCGAAGTGCAAGCTAGAACTTTCGACTGTGATGCAAGACTAAATCATTGACAAATCCGTTTTGATTCCTAATGTTCTACAACTTAGAGCTCCCCCGCTAAGGTTATACTCCCTGTTTTAGTAATAGTACTTAATCTCGCAATAGCGATAATCGAGACCCTAACTCGCTAGAGTTGCATGAAGTTTCGAACAAGTTGTCCTAGGGTGTTTAATCCTAGTGGTATATTACTCGTGTCCTAGTTTGCTATCCCCGCTAGGTTGCTGGTAAACTCGACAATCGAAATTAACAAACAAACACAAGCTCCCCCGCTAGGGTTCCACTCATGCTAGCACATCAATTCCATGAACATTGTACAGTCATATGACTCAAAACATAGAAATCAATAGAAGTCTCAAGTCAATACATCACAATTTGGAGTTCTAGCCTACACAAATGAGTTTAGCTACTCATCGTAATGGAATACATCATCAAGTATTTTGAATAGAATGAATTGAAAATACTGTTGACGAATCCTTCACCAATCTGCAGCTCCACTCTAACACTCGAATCCAGCAACGAATCCTCAATCGGAATCCTACTCCATGACTTCTTCTCTCCAAACCGAACTTCGAACTTGTCTCCTGTTTCTTCCCAAACCGTGTCTCTTTTCCACCCTGAAAATCGAGGTCTGGCCGCCTAGGGTTTGCCTCTTCTTACTCTCCTTTTACTCTTCCCGAGATGCCAAAACGAAATTAAGAAATTCGACTGCCAGCTGTCCGCCGCGGACGTCTCTTGATTTATGCTCCGCGGAGGTCTCTATAATTATGCAAATTCAGAAGACGTAAGTGACCGTAATTCTTCAGACGTAAGTGGGCGGCACTGACTCAAATTTCCAGCACTTCAGACTTCATTTCTTCGACGCACACACCTTCTAACAGGCTCTCTTTAGCCGATATTCCTTCCATGGTCTCCGAATGCACCTGAGAACGAAAACTACACACAGGTAGTGAAATAACATACATGCAAACACTAAGAGACGGGGTTTTAACACAGAAAGTAGTCGTACAACTACGACTCATCAGTCATCCGCGGACGTCTTCTGCATTTCCCACCCGCGGAGGTCTGAACATTTACGGAAATTCATTAGACCTCCGCTCCCGTAATCCTTCAGGCGTACGCGCCCAGCACTGAGTCAGCCTTCAAGCACTTTGGACTTCAATCCTTCGATGCAAAACATCTTCTAACAGGCTCCCTTTAGCCGATATTCCTTCCATGGTCTCCGAATGCACCTGAGAATGAAAACTACACACAGGTAGTGAAATAATATACAGGCAACTACTAAGAGACGGGGTTTTAACACAGAAAATAGTCGTACAACTACGACTTATCAAACTACCCCACACTTGAACTTGTTCGTCTCGAACAAGAACAAAGCCATAGAAAGAATTACAACGTACTAGTCATGTCAATCCTTACATCTCAATCCAAATCCAGCCAGTAATCTTATCATGCTTAAGATTCTAACAATGCGAGTATAGATAGATTTTTCGATACTTGTTACCTCGCGAGCTGAAATCCAAATGACCTTGGATGATTGGGAGATAGTCCCCTATAGGCACCACGGACATTGCATTCTTTTCTGAGTTCTGGTCTTTTGATTGAGTCAGCGGCTTTCTCTGACACATGTTAATTCACCGCTTTCATACCGTTGAGTGGTGAATTCCTTAAGTTGTATGGACTTTGATAAACGACACATCTTGCTTGAATCAATCAGATTTTTTTTAATTTTCTTCTTACTTGATGGTTTGCCTTCGGCTTTTGAATTTGTTTCTTGTCCCCATAATTGTTTGCGCCCTTGAACCACTCCAATCATAGCCTCCGGATAACAGCATAGGAGTGCGTCCCGCTCTTTTCTCATCCTTGTCCTTTCTGCATGAGGCAAGGTAGGGGTTGCCCACCCATTCCCAGCTACTCCGACTAGAGATGGACAGTTTGTTTTCTCTGTCCCGCCACCACTGCGAACGCATGAATAAACTTGTATAACTTGGTGACGGAGCTACTCTCAGGACTAGGCTAGTGGAGCGTCAACCTCCATCGCTTTTCTCAATCATCAGAACCAAAACTCAGAATTTCCTGCAACTTGCCGTACCTTTCTAGGACATTTCTGTCAACTCCACATCCCTGGATATCACAACTCACAAGAACAAAGCATCGAAAATTTTGAAATTTCGCATTTTTAGTCAAATAAGCACAATAGTCATACAAAGCTGGAAATCAGATTTCGACATAGGAGGAAGCATAGCAGTACATCATCAGTTCATCACAAGTTCATCACGAAACAAAACATGAAGCATAAAAATTTAAAACAGACACGACACACGACAGACTCTACAACATCCCACCCCACACTTAAATTGACCCGTGTCCTCACGGAACGACTCAAGAGATAAGATGGACAAACAAAACAGACTCAAATAAAAAAAAAATAGAGGAACTGGTACTCCCCTAATAGTCTGGTGGTGGTGGCTGTGTGTACTCGGGCGGAATGGCATGCCCTGGACGCCATCCTGGAGGGGCTGAAACCGGGTGGAAGCCGCTACCCATCGCCATCATCATAGCCCTGTTCATATTAAATAAATGGTCAATCTGCGCCTGTGAATACTCTCCGGGTTGTCTCTGAAACACCGGGTTGCCTCCCGGTAAGCGCCTTTGTTTTACGTCCTTGGCTGGACATTACCTCTAGCTAGGTAGAATACCGGCTCCGCCAGTTCAACGTCCTCCGTGATTGCCTCAAACCCATCATAGTATGGCTTGACTCTTTGCCCATTCACTTTGAAACTCTCTCCTCCTTCGGGTCTTCGCAATTCTAATGCCCCATGATTGTACACCTTTACAACAACGTATAGACCTGTCCAACGAGAACGCAATTTTCCAGGCATAAATCTTAATCTTGAGGAAAATAAAAGTACCTTTTGCCCTACTTCATAGTTGCGCCTCAATATGTACTTGTCATGGTACATTTTCGCTCTCGCTTTGTAGTCTGACTGGCTCTCGTAAGCCTCTAAGCGGAGCTCCTCCAATTCACTCAACTGTAGCTTTCTTTCATCCCCTGCATTGGTTAGGTCAAAGTTGCATGTTTTAATAGCCCAGAAAGCTTTATGTTGTACCTCAACCGGGAGATGACAAGCCTTCCCATAAACCAGTCTAAAAGGGGACATTCCAATTGGCGTCTTGTAGGCGGTCCTGTAAGCCCACAATGCCTCTTCAAGTCTTAATGGCCAATCCTTTCTCGACGGCTTCACCATCTTCTCTAGTATAGACTTGATCTCTCGGTTCGACACTTCAGCTTGTCCATTAGTTTGAGGGTGGTAGGCGGTAGATACTCGATGACAAACACCAAAGTGTTTGAACACCGATGCAACGGAACGATTGCAAAAGTGTGACCCTTGGTCACTGATCACCGCCTTTGGTACTCCATACATACAAAAGATATTAGTACGCAAGAAATCCACCACCGTCTTACCATCATCATGTTTGGTGGCCTTAGCTTCAACCCACTTAGATACATAATCAACAGCAACCAATATATATTGAAAATTATACGCAGGGGGAAACGGTCCCATAAAATCAATACCCCATATATCAAACATCTCATCAACAACAATGGGCATTTGAGGCATTTCATTTCTAGCAGAAATATTCCCTACGCGTTGACATCTATCACATGCCTTGCAATGGTTATATGCATCCCTAAACAAATGTGGCCAAAAGAAACCACTATCAAGTATTTTCCTAGATGTTCTCTTTGGTCCAAAATGACCACCACACGCATGTTCATGACAAAAAAAGCACAGAAGAAATCTCAGAATCAGGCACACACCTTCTAACAACTTGATCCGAACCAATTTTCCACAAATACGGGTCATCCCAAATATAATATTTCGAATCATGCTTAAGCCTCAAACGTTGAGCAATAGTGAATGACGAAGGAAACTTACCTCCCACCAGGTAATTAACTATGTTAGCGTACCATGGTGCTTTTTCTTGGACAGCAAATAAATACTCGTCCGGGAATGTTTCGGTTATAGCTCCAGTTTCCTCCTCTCTCACTATCCGGCTCAAGTGATTTCCCACGGTGTTCTCAATGCCCTTTTTGTCTTTTATTTCCACATCGAAATCTTGTAGCAAGAGGATCCATCTAATCAGCCGCGGCTTGGACTCCTTTTTCGTCATCAAATAGAGAATAGCTGCATGATCAGAAAAGACAACAATTTTAGAACCAAGCAAATATGGACGAAATTTTTCTAAAGCAAATATAACAGCTAAAAGCTCTTTTTCAGTTGTGGAATAATTTCGCGGAGCCACGTCAAGCGTCCTCGACGCATAATGAATCACCACAGGCTTCTTTTCCTTCGTTTGCCCGAGCACCGCTCCAACTGCGTAGTCGCTAGCATCACACATTATCTCGAAGGGTTGTGTCCAATCCGGTGCTTGAATGATGGGTGCACTAGTCAGTGCCGCCTTAAGATCAGCGAATGCCGCCTTGCATTCCTCCGTAAACTCAAATAGTGCATCCTTTTGTAGCAATCTAGAGAGAGGTAGCGCCCTTTTTGAGAAGTCCTTTAAAAACCTGCGATAAAATCCTGCATGTCCTAAAAAGACTTCACACCACGCAGATCAGAAGGGTGAGGCAAGCTAATAATCAAGTCAATTTTAGCCTTATCTACTTGTATCCCTTCTCCAGAAACGACATGTCCCAATACTATGCCATGAGTGACCATAAAATGACATTTTTCATAATTCAAAACCAAGTTTGTCTCCTCACAACGTGCAAGCACTCTACCAACATTAAGCAAGCATTCATCAAAAGTATTTTCATACACAGTGAAGTCATCCATGATCGTGGGAAAGCGTGAGAACCGCAGCGAAGCATGAAGAAGCATCGTTATGCGTGAATAAGCATAGCAACCGCGATGAAGAATACATATACGACAGAGACTTCTCATGCCCATTTCGCTGTTTTAACTACCGAACTTGCTCTTGGTGTAAACTACAAAGTTTTATCTCTTTGAATTAGCTTTCCAACAAGCTATATAACGAGCCATTTGGAGACTATATGAGATCTAAGCGTGCAAATTAACTTCGAAAGGTCAGTCTGCCCTATTTTCTTCCTTTGTAACCAAATCTTCACTAAATACTTTGTTGCACTTCGGATCAATTCATAAGTCTTAGGAATGTGATATTTGACCTGAAAAGATAGAATAAAGATTAAATGACAATAAAATGTCGGGAAAACAAACATAATCCATCATCGAAGGAAGTGAATAATAGGTCAAGAATTCGACAGGTCGGTGACCGCTCGGAAGAATACATATGCGGAGAATATGAAACATTGACGAAGCCTGTAGAATCTTGGCCAACATCGGCCAAGCGTGGTAATCCGTGGTGATCTTGGGAAAGCGTGAGAACCGCCGCGAAGCATGAAGAAGCATCGTTATGCGTGAATAAGCATAGCAACCGCGATGAAGAATACATATACGACAGAGACTTCTCATGCCCGTTTCGCCATTTTAACATCCGAACTTGCTCTTGGTGTAAACTACAAAGTTGTATCTCTTTGAATTAGCTTTCCAAGAAGCTATATAACAAGCCATTTGCAGACTATATGAGATCTAAGCGTGCAAATTAACTTTGAAAGGTCAGTCTGCCCTGTTTTCTTCCTTTGTAACCAAATCTTCACTAAATACTTTGTTGCACTTCGGATCAATTCATAAGTCTTAGTAATGTGATATTTGACCTAAAAAGATAGAATAAAGATTAAATGACAATAAAATGTCGGGAAAATAAACATAATCCATCATCGAAGGAAGTGAATAATAGGTCAAGAATTCGACAGATCGGTAACCGCTCGGAAGAATACATATGCGGAGAATATGAAACATTGACGAAGCCTGTAGAATGTTGGCCAACATCGGCCAAGCGTGGTAATCCGTGGTGATCGTGGGAAAGCGTGAGAACCGCCGCGAAGCATGAAGAAGCATCATTATGCGTGAATAAACACAGCAACCGCGATGAAGAATACATATACGAAAGAGACTTCTCATGCCCGTTTCGCTGTTTTAACTTCCGAACTTGCTCTTGGTGTAAACCACAAAGTTGTATCTCTTTGAATTAGATTTCCAACAAGCTATATAACGAGCCATTTGGAGACCATATGAGATCTAAGCGTGCAAATTAACTTCGAAAGGTCAGTATGCCCTGTTTTCTTCCTTTGTAACCAAATCTTCACTAAATACTTTGTTGCACTTCGGATCAATTCATAAGTCTTAGTAATGTGATATTTGACCTCAAAAGATAGAATAAAGCATAGTTGTGAAAACCGGACCGGACCGGCCGGTTCGACCGGTTGGACCGGGAACCGGTCCGGTGACCGGTTCGGTTATGTGATCGGATCGGTTATGCAACGACTCGGTCAAACCCGGTCAAACCCGGTCAAGAACCGGTCAAACCCGGTGAAAACCGGTAAAAACCGGTCAAGACCCGGTCGGTTGAACCGGTTGACCCGGTGGGTTGACACGGTTGACCCAATTTTTCATTAAAACGTGATTTGATCGGTTCAATCGGTTCGATTTGGTTTGAAAAAATATATATATGTAATTTGACTTGGACAAGACTCGAACCTAGTTTTCCTCTATAATTATCCACTCTCCTTCCACCAAGCTAAACATTATTCTTGTTTTATTATTTGTTTCAATAATGTATATTCATTTATCAAATCTATAAAATTTATTACTTACTATCAATTTAGCTAGAAATTCAATAAGTCTTAGAAATCCCTTATTGTTGTGACTAACAAATTAAGACTAAAATTGTTATTGTTGTATTATTGATTTGTACTTTATTAAATTCTAAATTTGTTATCCTATGTTATTGTAATCAGATCATAAACATGTTAGATTTATTCAAGTTATAAATATGTTAAATTATAATATCATATATAAGTTTATTATTTTATTATTTTTAATTCATGCGGGTCAAACCGGTTCGACCCGGTTGAACCACTGACCCATCGACCCAGTGACTTGACCGGTTCGATGACCGGTCCGGTTTTAATAACACTGGAATAAAGATTAAATGACAATAAAATGTCGGGAAAACAAATATAATCCATCATCGAAGGAAGTGAATAATAGGTCAAGAATTCGACAGATCGGTGACCGCTCGGAAGAATAATTATGCGGAGAATATGAAACATTGACGAAGTCTGTAGAATCTTGGCCAACATCGGCCAAGCGTGGTAATCCGTGGTGATCGTGGGAAAGCGTGAGAACCGCCGCGAAGCATGAAGAAGCATCGTTATGCGTGAATAAGCATAGCAACCGCGATGAAGAATACATATACGACAGAGACTTCTCATGCCCGTTTTGCTGTTTTAACTTCGGAACATGCTCTTGGTGTAAACCACAAAGTTTTATCTCTTTGAATTAGCTTTCCAACAAGCTATATAACGAGCCATTTGGAGACCATATGAGATCTAAGCGTGCAAATGAACTTCGAAAGGTCAGTCTGCCCTGTTTTCTTCCTTTGTAACCAAATCTTCACTAAATACTTTGTTGCACTTCGGATCAATTCATAAGTCTTAGGAATGTGATATTTGACCTGAAAAGATAGAATAAAGATTAAATGACAATAAAATGTCGGGAAAACAAATATAATCCATCATCGAAGGAAGTGAATAATAGGTCAAGAATTCGACAGATCGGTGACCGCTCGGAAGAATAATTATGCGGAGAATATGAAACATTGACGAAGCCTATAGAATCTTGGCCAACATCGGCCAAGCGTGGTAATCCGTGGTGATCGTGGGAAAGCGTGAGAACCGCTGCGAAGCATGAAGAAGCATCGTTATGCGTGAATAAGCATAGCAACCGCGATAAAGAATACATATACGACAGAGACTTCTCATGCCCGTTTCGCTGTTTTCACTTCCGAACTTGCTCTTGGTGTAAACTACAAAGTTGTATCTCTTTGAATTAGCTTTCCAAAAAGCTATATAACGAGCCATTTGGAGACCATATGAGATCTAAGCGTGCAAATTAACTTCGAAAGGTCAGTCTGCCCTGTTTTCTTCCTTTGTAACCAAATCTTCACTAAATACTTTGTTGCACTTCGGATCAATTCATAAGTCTTAGGAATGTGATATTTGACCTGAAAAGATAGAACAAATATTATATGACAATAAAATGTCGGGAAAACAAACGTAATCCATCATCGAAGGAAGTGAATAATAGGTCAAGAATTCGACAGATCGGTGACCGCTCGGAAGAATACATATGCGGAGAATATGAAACATTGACGAAGCCTGTAGAATCTTCGCCAACATCGGCCAAGCGTGGTAATCCGTGGTGATCGTGGGAAAGCGTGTGAACCGCCGCGAAGCATGAAGAAGCATCGTTATGCGTGAATAAGCATAGCAACCGCGATGAAGAATACATATACGACAGAGACTTCTCATGCCCGTTTCGCTGTTTTAACTTCCGAACTTGCTCTTGGTGTAAACTACAAAGTTGTATCTCTTTGAATTAGCTTTCCAACAAGCTATATAACGAGCCATTTGGAGACCATATCAGATCTAAGCGTGCAAATTAACTTCGAAAGGTCAGTCTGCCCTGTTTTCTTCCTTTGTAACAAAATCTTCACTAAATACTTTGTTGCACTTCGGATCAATTAATAAGTCTTAGGAATGTGATATTTGACCTGAAAAGATAGAATAAAGATTAAATGACAATAAAATGTCGGGAAAACAAACATAATCCATTATCGAAGGAAGTGAATAATAGGTCAAGAATTCGACAGATCGGTGACCGCTCGGAAGAATACATATGCGGAGAATATGAAACATTGACGAAGCCTGTAGAATCTTGGCCAACATCGGCCAAGCGTGGTAATCCGTGGTGATCGTGGGAAAGCGTGAGAACCGCCGCGAAGCATGAAGAAGCATCATTATGCGTGAATAAGCATAGCAACCGCGATGAAGAATACATATACGACAGAGACTTCTCATGCCCGTTTTGCTGTTTTAACTTCGGAACTTGCTCTTGGTGTAAACCACAAAGTTTTATCTCTTTGAATTAGCTTTCCAACAAGCTATATAACGAGCCATTTGGAGACCATATGAGATCTAAGCGTGCAAATTAACTTCGAAAGGTCAGTCTGCCCTGTTTTCTTCCTTTGTAACCAAATCTTCACTAAATACTTTGTTGCACTTCGGATCAATTCATAAGTCTTAGGAATGTGATATTTGACCTGAAAAGATAGAATAAAGATTAAATGACAATAAAATGTCGGGAAAACAAATATAATCCATCATCGAAGGAAGTGAATAATAGGTCAAGAATTCGACAGATCGGTGACCGCTCGGAAGAATAATTATGCGGAGAATATGAAACATTGACGAAGCCTATATAATCTTGGCCAACATCGGCCAAGCGTGGTAATCCGTGGTGATCGTGGGAGAGCGTGAGAACCGCTGCGAAGCAAGAAGAAGCATCGTTATGCGTGAATAAGCATAGCAACCGCGATAAAGAATACATATACGAAAGAGACTACTCATGCCCGTTTCGCTGTTTTAACTTCCGAACTTGCTCTTGGTGTAAACTACAAAGTTTTATCTCTTTGAAATAGCTTTCCAACAAGCTATATAACGAGCCATTTGGAGACCATATGAAATCTAAGCGTGCAAATTTACTTCGAAAGGTCAGTATGCCCTGTTTTCTTTCTTTGTAACCAAATCTTTACTAAATACTTTGTTGAACTTCGGATCAATTCATAAGTCTTAGGAATGTGATATTTGACCTGAAAAGATAGAATAAAGATTAAATGACAATAAAATGTCGGGAAAACAAACATAATCCATCATCGAAGGAAGTGAATAACAGGTCAAGAATTCGACAGATCGGTGACCGCTCGGAAGAATAATTATGCGGAGAATATGAAACATTGACGAAGCCTGTAGAATCTTGGCCAACATCGGCCAAGCGTGGAAATCCGTGGTGATCGTGGGAAAGCGTGAGAACCGCCGTGAAGCATGAAGAAGCATCGTTATGCGTGAATAAGCATAGCAACCGCGATGAAGAATACATATACGACAGAGACTTCTCATGGCCGTTTCGCTGTTTTAACTTCCGAACTTGCTCT
This sequence comes from Rhodiola chrysanthemifolia, assembly GCA_033675395.1. Classification (NCBI taxonomy): domain Eukaryota; kingdom Viridiplantae; phylum Streptophyta; class Magnoliopsida; order Saxifragales; family Crassulaceae; genus Rhodiola; species Rhodiola chrysanthemifolia. Next base: position 3,152,416 of record CM066206.1, read on the forward strand.
TGGTGTAAACTACAAAGTTTTATCTCATTGAATTAGCTTTCCAACAAGCTATATAACGAGCCATTTGGAGACCATATGAGATGTAAGCGTGCAAATTAACTTTGAAAGGTCAGTCTGTCCTGTTTTCTTCCTTTGTAACCAAATCTTCACTAAATACTTTGTTGCACTTCTTATCAATTCATAAGTCTTAGGAATGTGATATTTGACCTGAAAATATAGAATAAAGATTAAATGACAATAAAATGTCTGGAAAACAAACATAATCCATCATCGAAGGAAGTGAATAATAGGTCAAGAATTCGACAGATCGGTGACCGCTCGGAAGAATACATATGCGGAGAATATGAAACATTGACGAAGCCTGTAGAATCTTGGCCAACATCGGCCAAGCGTGGTAATCCGTGGTGATCGTGGGAAAGCGCGAGAACCGCCGCGAAGCATGAAGAAGCATCGTTATGCGTCAATAAGCATAGCAACCGCGATGAAGAATACATATACGACAGAGACTTCTCATGCCCGTTTCGCTGTTTTAACTTCCGAACTTGCTCTTGGTGTAAACTACAAAGTTTTATCTCTTTGAATTAGCTTTCACACAAGCTATATAACGAGCCATTTGGAGACCATATGAGATCTAAGCGTGCAAATTAACTTCGAAAGGTCAGTCTGCCCTGTTTTCTTCCTTTGTAACCAAATCTTCACTAAATACTTTGTTGCACTTCGGATCAATTCATAAGTCTTAGGAATGTGATATTTGACCTGAAAAGATAGAATAAAGATTAAATGACAATAAAATGTCGGGAAAACAAACATAATCCATCATCGAAGGAAGTGAATAATAGGTCAAGAATTCGACAGATCGGTGACCGCTCGGAAGAATACATATGCGGAGAATATGAAACATTGACGAATCCTGTAGAATCTTGGCCAACATCGGCCAAGCGTGGTAATCCGTGGTGATCGTGGGAAAGCGTGAGAACCGCCGCGAAGCATGAAGAAGCATCATTATGCGTGAATAAGCATAGCAATCGCGATGAAGAATACATATACGACAGAGACTTCTCATGCCCGTTTCGCTGTTTTAACTTCCGAACTTGCTCTTGGTGTAAACTACAAAGTTGTATCTCTTTGAATTAGCTTTCCAACAAGCTATATAACGAGCCATTTGGAGACCATATCAGATCTAAGCGTGCAAATTAACTTCGAAAGGTCAGTCTGCCCTGTTTTCTTCCTTTGTAACAAAATCTTCACTAAATACTTTGTTGCACTTCGGATCAATTAATAAGTCTTAGGAATGTGATATTTGACCTGAAAAGATAGAATAAAGATTAAATGACAATAAAATGTCGGGAAAACAAACATAATCCATTATCGAAGGAAGTGAATAATAGGTCAAGAATTCGACAGATCGGTGACCGCTCGGAAGAATACATATGCGGAGAATATGAAACATTGACGAAGCCTGTAGAATCTTGGCCAACATCGGCCAATCGTGGTAATCCGTGGTGATCGTGGGAAAGCGTGAGAACCGCCGCGAAGCATGAAGAAGCATCATTATGCGTGAATAAGCATAGCAACCGCGATGAAGAATACATATACGACAGAGACTTCTCATGCCCGTTTTGCTGTTTTAACTTCGGAACTTGCTCTTGGTGTAAACCACAAAGTTTTATCTCTTTGAATTAGCTTTCCAACAAGCTATATAACAAGCCATTTGGAGACCATATGAGATCTAAGCGTGCAAATTAACTTCGAAAGGTCAGTCTGCCCTGTTTTCTTCCTTTGTAACCAAATCTTCACTAAATACTTTGTTGCACTTCGGATCAATTCATAAGTCTTAGGAAAGTGATATTTGACCTGAAAAGATAGAATAAAGATTAAATGACAATAAAATGTCGGGAAAACAAATATAATCCATCATCGAAGGAAGTGAATAATAGGTCAAGAATTCGACAGATCGGTGACCGCTCGGAAGAATAATTATGCGGAGAATATGAAACATTGACGAAGCCTATATAATCTTGGCCAACATCGGCCAAGCGTGGTAATCCGTGGTGATCGTGGGAGAGCGTGAGAACCGCTGCGAAGCATGAAGAAGCATCGTTATGCGTGAATAAGCATAGCAACCGCGATAAAGAATACATATACGAAAGAGACTACTCATGCCCGTTTCGCTGTTTTAACTTCCGAACTTGCTCTTGGTGTAAACTACAAAGTTTTATCTCTTTGAATTAGCTTTCCAACAAGCTATATAACGAGCCATTTGGAGACCATATGAAATCTAAGCGTGCAAATTTACTTCGAAAGGTCAGTATGCCCTGTTTTCTTTCTTTGTAACCAAATCTTTACTAAATACTTTGTTGAACTTCGGATCAATTCATAAGTCTTAGGAATGTGATATTTGACCTGAAAAGATAGAATAAAGATTAAATGACAATAAAATGTCGGGAAAACAAACATAATCCATCATCGAAGGAAGTGAATAACAGGTCAAGAATTCGACAGATCGGTGACCGCTCGGAAGAATAATTATGCGGAGAATATGAAACATTGACGAAGCCTGTAGAATCTTGGCCAACATCGGCCAAGCGTGGAAATCCGTGGTGATCGTGGGAAAGCGTGAGAACCGCCGTGAAGCATGAAGAAGCATCGTTATGCGTGAATAAGCATAGCAACCGCGATGAAGAATACATATACGACAGAGACTTCTCATGGCCGTTTCGCTGTTTTAACTTCCGAACTTGCTCTTGGTGTAAACTACAAAGTTTTATCTCATTGAATTAGCTTTCCAACATGCTATATAACGAGCCATTTGGAGACCATATGAGATGTAAGCGTGCAAATTAACTTTGAAAGGTCAGTCTGTCCTGTTTTCTTCCTTTGTAACCAAATCTTCACTAAATACTTTGTTGCACTTCTTATCAATTCATAAGTCTTAGGAATGTGATATTTGACCTGAAAATATAGAATAAAGATTAAATGACAATAAAATGTCTGGAAAACAAACATAATCCATCATCGAAGGAAGTGAATAATAGGTCAAGAATTCGACAGATCGGTGACCGCTCGGAAGAATACATATGCGGAGAATATGAAACATTGACGAAGCCTGTAGAATCTTGGCCAACATCGGCCAAGCGTGGTAATCAGTGGTGATCGTGGGAAAGCGCGAGAACCGCCGCGAAGCATGAAGAAGCATCGTTATGCGTGAATAAGCATAGCAACCGCGATGAAGAATACATATACGACAGAGACTTCTCATGCCCGTTTCGCTGTTTTAACTTCCGAACTTGCTCTTGGTGTAAACTACAAAGTTTTATCTCTTTGAATTAGCTTTCACACAAGCTATATAACGAGCCATTTGGAGACCATATGAGATCTAAGCGTGCAAATTAACTTCGAAAGGTCAGTCTGCCCTGTTTTCTTCCTTTGTAACCAAATCTTCACTAAATACTTTGTTGCACTTCGGATCAATTCATAAGTCTTAGGAATGTGATATTTGACCTGAAAAGATAGAATAAAGATTAAATGACAATAAAATGTCGGGAAAACAAACATAATCCATCATCGAAGGAAGTGAATAATAGGTCAAGAATTCGACAGATCGGTGACCGCTCGGAAGAATACATATGCGGAGAATATGAAACATTGACGAATCCTGTAGAATCTTGGCCAACATCGGCCAAGCGTGGTAATCCGTGGTGATCGTGGGAAAGCGTGAGAACCGCCGCGAAGCATGAAGAAGCATCGTTACGCGTGAATAAGCATAGCAACCGAGATGAAGAATACATATACGACAGAGACTTCTCATGCCCGTTTCGCTGTTTTAACTTCCGAACTTGCTCTTGGTGTAAACTACAAAGTTGTATCTCTTTGAATTAGCTTTCCAAAAAGCTATATAACGAACCATTTGGAGACCATATGAGATCTAAGCGTGCAAATTAACTTCGAAAGGTCAGTCTGCCCTGTTTTCTTCCTTTGTAACCAAATCTTCACTAAATACTTTGTTGCACTTCGGATCAATTCATAAGTCTTAGGAATGTGATATTTGACCTGAAAAGATTGAATAAATATTATATGACAATAAAATGTCGGGAAAACAAACGTAATCCATCATCGAAGGAAGTGAATAATAGGTCAAGAATTCGACAGATCGGTGACCGCTCGGAAGAATACATATGAGGAGAATATGAAACATTGACGAAGCCTGTAGAATCTTCGCCAACATCGGCCAAGCGTGGTAATCCGTGGTGATCGTGGGAAAGCGTGTGAACCGCCGCGAAGCATGAAGAAGCATCGGTATGCGTGAATAAGCATAGCAACCGCGATGAAGAATACATATACGACAGAGACTTCTCATGCCCGTTTCGTTGTTTTAACTTCCGAACTTGCTCTTGGTGTAAACTACAAAGTTGTATCTCTTTGAAGTAGCTTTCCAAAAAGCTATATAACGAGCCATTTGGAGACCATATGAGATCTAAGCATGCAAATTAACTTCGAAAGGTCAGTCTGCCCTGTTTTCTTCGTTTGTAACAAAATCTTCACTAAATACTTTGTTGCACTTCGGATCAATTAATAAGTCTTAGGAATGTGATATTTGACCTGAAAAGATAGAATAAAGATTAAATGACAATAAAATGTCGGGAAAACAAACATAATCCATCATCGAAGGAAGTGAATAATAGGTCAAGAATTCGACAGATCGGTGACCGCTCGGAAGAATACATATGCGGAGAATATGAAACATTGACGAAGCCTGTAGAATCTTGGCCAACATCGGCCAAGTGTGGTAATCCGTGGTGATCGTGGGAAAGCGTGAGAACCGCCGCGAAGCATGAAGAAGCATCCTTATGCGTGAAAAAGCATAGCAACCGCGATGAAGAATACATATACGACAGAGACTTCTCATCCCCGTTTCGCTGTTTTAACTTCCGAACTTGCTCTTGGTGTAAACTACAAAGTTGTATCTCTTTGAATTAGCTTTCCAACAAGCTATATAATGAGCCATTTGGAGACCATATGAGATCTAAGCGTGCAAATTAACTTCGAAAGGTCAGTCTGCCCTGTTTTCTTCCTTTGTAACCAAATCTTCACTAAATACTTTGTTGCACTTCGGATCAATTCATAAGTCTTAGGAATGTGATATTTGACCTGAAAAGAAAGAATAAAGATTAAATGACAATAAAATGTCGGGAAAACAAACATAATCCATCATCGAAGGAAGTGAATAATAGGTCAAGAATTCGACAGATCGGTGACCGCTCGGAAGAATACATATGCTGAGAATATGAAACATTAACGAAGCCTGTAGAATCTTGGCCAACATCGGCCAAGCGTGGCAATCCGTTGTGATCGTGGGAAAGCGTGAGAACCGCCGCGAAGCATGAAGAAGCATCGTTATGCGCGAATAAGCATAGCAACCGCGATGAAGAATACATATACGACAGAGACTTCTCATGCCCGTTTCGCTGTTTTAACTTCCGAACTTGCTCTTGGTGTAAACTACAAAGTTGTATCTCTTTGAATTATCTTTCCAACAAGCTATATAACGAGCCATTTGGAGACCATATGAGATCTAAGCGTGCAAATTAACTTCGAAAGGTAAGTCTGCCCTGTTTTCTTCCTCTGTAACCAAATCTTCACTAAATACTTTGTTGCACTTCGGATAAATTCATAAGTCTTAGGAATGTGATATTTGACCTGAAAAGATAGAATAAAGATTAAATTACACTAAAATGTCAGGAAATCAAACATAATCCATCATCGAAGGAAGTGAATAATAGGTCAAGAATTCGACAAATCGGTGACCGCTCGGAAGAATACATATGCGGAGAATATGAAACATTGACGAAGCATGTAGAATCTTGGCCAACATCGGCCAAGCGTGGTAATCCGTGGTGATTGTGGGAAAGCGTGAGAACCGCCGCGAAGCATGAAAAAGCATCATTATGGGTGAATAAGCATAGCAACCGCGATGAAGAATACATATACGACAGAGACTTCTCATGCCCGTTTCACTTTTTTAACTTCCGAACTTGCTATTGGTAATTCATAAGTCTCAGGAATGTGATATTTGGCCTGAAAAGAAAGAATAAAGATTAAATGACAATAAAATGTGGGGAAAAGAAACATAATCCATCATCGAAGGAAGTGAATAATAGGTCAAGAATTCGACAGATCGGTGACCGCTCGGAAGAATACATATGCGCAGAATATGAAACATTGACGAAGCCTGTTGAATCTTGGCCAACATCGGCCAAGCGTTGTAATCCGTGGTGATCGTGGGAAAGCGTGAGAATCGCCGCGAAGCATGAAGAAGCATCGTTATGCGTGAATAAGCATAGCAACCGCGATGACGAATACATATACGACAGAGACTTCTCATGCCCGTTTCGCTGTTTTAACTTCCGAACTTGCTCTTGGTGTAAACTACAAAGTTGTATCTCTTTGAAATAGCTTTCTAACAAGCTATATAACGAGCCATTTGGAGGCCATATGAGATCTAAGCGTGCAAATTAACTTCGAAAGGTCAGTCTGCCCTGTTTTCTTCCTTTGTAACCAAATCTTCACTAAATACTTTGTTGCACTTCGGATCAATTCAAAAGTCTCAGGAATGTGATATTTGACCTGAAAATATAGAATAAAGATTAAATGACAATAAAATGTCGGGAAAACAAACATAATCCATCATCGAAGGAAGTGAATAATAGGTCAAGAATTCGACAGATCGGTAACCGCTCGGAAGAATACATATGCGGAAAATATGAAACATTGACAAAGCCTGTAGAATCTTGGCCAACATCGGCCAAGTGTGGTAATCCGTGGTGATCGTGGGAAAGCGTGAGAACCGCCGCAAAGCATGAAGAAGCATCGTTATGCGTGAATAAGCATAGCAACCGCGATGAAGAATACATATACGACAGAGACTTCTCATGCCCGTTTCGCTGTTTTAACTTCCGAACTTGCTCTTGGTGTAAACTACAAAGTTGTATCTCTTTGAACTAGCTTTCCAACAAGCTATATAACGAGCCATTTGGAGACCATATGAGATCTAAGCGTGCAAATTAACTTCCAAAGGTCAGCCTGCCCTGTTTTCTTCCTTTGTAACCAAATCTTCACTAAATAATTTGTTGCACTTCGGATCAATTCATAAGTCTTTGGAATGTGATATTTTACCTGAAAAGATATAATAATGATTAAATGACAATAAAATGTGGGGAAAAGAAACAGAATCCATCATCGAAAGGAAGTGAATAATAGGTCAAGAATTCGAAAGATCGGTGACCGCTCGGAAGAATACATATGCGGAGAATATGAAACATTGACGAAGCCTGTAGAATTTTGGCCAACATCGGCCAAGCGTGGTAATCCGTGATGATCGTGGGAAATCGTGAGAACCGCCGCGAAGCATGAAGAAGCATCGTTATGCGTGAATAAGCGTAGCAACCACGATGAAGAATACATATACGACAGAGACTTCTCATGCCCGTTTCGCTGTTTTAACTTCCGAACTTGCTCTTGGTGTAAACTACAAAGTTGTATCTCTTTGAATTAGCTTTCCAACAAGCTATATAACGAGCCATTTGGAGACCATATGAGATCTAAGCGTGCAAATTAACTTTGAAAGGTCCGTCTGCCCTGTTTTCTTCCTTTGTAACCAAATCTTCACTAAATACTTTGTTGCACTTCGGATCAATTCATAAGTCTTAGGAATGTGATATTTGACCTGAAAAGAAAGAATAAAGATTAAATGACAATAAAATGTCGGGAAAACAAACATAATCCATCATCGAAGGAAGTGAATAATAGGTCAAGAATTCGACAGATCGGTGACCGCTCGGAAGAATACATATGCGGAGAATATGAAACATTGACGAAGCCTGTAGAATCTTGGCCAACATCGGCCAAGCGTGGTAATCCGTGGTGATCGTGGGAAAGGGTGAGAACCTCCGCGAAGCATGAAGAGGCATCGTTATGCGTGAATAAGCATAGCAACCGCGATGAAGAATACATATACGACAGAGACTTCGCATGCTCGTTTCGCTGATTTAACTTCCGAACTTGCTCTTGGTGCAAACTACAAAGTTGTATCTCTTTGAATTTGCTTTCCAACAAGCTATATAACGAGCCATTTGGAAACCATATAAGATCAAAGCGTGCAAATTAACTTCGGAAGGTCAGTCTGCCCTGTTTTCTTCCTTTGTAACCAAATCTTCACTAATTTCTTTGTTGCACTTCGGATCAATTCATAAGTCTTAAGAATGTGATATTTGGCCTGAAAAGATAGAATAAAGATTAAATGACAATAAAATGTCGGGAAAACAAACATAATCCATCATCGAAGGAAGTGAATAATAGGTCAAGAATTCGACCGATCGGTGACCGCTCGGAAGAATACATATGCGGAGAATATGAAACATTGACGAAGCCTGTAGAATCTTGGCCAACATCGGCCAAGCGTGGAAATCCGTGGTGATCGTGGGAAAGCGTGAGAACCGCCGCGAAGCATGAAGAAGCATCGTTATGCGTGAATAAGCATAGCAACCGCGATGAAGAATACATATACGACAGAGACTTCTCATGCCCGTTTCGGTGTTTTAACTTCCGAACTTGCTCTTGGTGTAAATTACAAAGTTGTATCTCTTTGAATTAGCTTTCCAACAAGCTATACAAAGAGCCATTTGGAGACCATATCAGATCTAAGCGTGCAAATTAACTTCGAAAGGTCAGTCTGCCCTGTTTTCTTCCTTAGTAACCAAATCTTCACTAAATACTTTGTTGCACTTCGGATCAATTCATAAGTCTTAGGAATATGATATTTGACCCGAAAAGAAAGAATAAAGATTAAATGACAATAAAATGTCGGGAAAACAAACATAATCCATCATCGAAGGAAGTGAATAATAGGTCGAGAATTCGACAGATCGGTGACCGCTCGGAAGAATACATATGCGGAGAATATGAAACATTGACGAAGCCTGTAGAATCTTGGCCAATATCGGCCAAGCGTGGTAATCCGTAGTGATCGTGGGAAAGCGTGAGAATCGCCGCGAAGCATGAAGAAGCATCGTTATGCGTGAATAAGCATATCAACCGCGATGAAGAATACATATACGACCGAGACTTCGCATGCCCGTTTCGCTATTTTAACTTCCGAACTTGCTCTTGGTGTAAACTACAAAGTTGTATCTCTTTGAATTAGCTTTCCAACAAGCTATATAACGAGCCATTTGGAGACCATATGACATCCAAGCGTGCAAGTTAACTTCGAAAGGCCAGTCTGCCCTGTTTTCTTCCTTTGTAACCAAATCTTCACTAAATACTTTGTTGCACTTCGGATCAATTCATAAGTCTTAGGAATGTGATATTTGACCTGAAAAGAAAGAATAAAGATTAAATGACAATAAAATGTCGGGAAAACAAACATAATCCATCATCGAAGGAAGTGAATAATAGGTCGAGAATTCCACAGATCGGTGACCGCTCGGAAGAATACATATGCGGAGAATATGAAACATTGACGAAGCCTATAGAATCTTTGCCAACATCGGCCAAGCGTGGTAATCCGTGGTGATCGTGGGAAAGCGTGAGAATCGCCGCGAAGCATGAAGAAGCATCGTTATGCGTGAATAAACATATCAACCGCGATGATGAATACATATACGACCGAGACTTCGCATGCCCGTTTCGCTGTTTTAACTTCCGAACTTGCTCTTGGTGTAAACTACAAAGTTGTATCTCTTTGAATTAGCTTTCCAACAAGCTATATAACGAGCCATTTGGAGACCATATGAGATCTAAGCGTGCAAATTAACTTCGAAAGGTCAGTCTGCCCTGTTTTCTTCCTTTGTAACCAAATCTTCACTAAATACTTTGTTGCACTTCGGATCAATTCATAAGTCTCAGGAATGTGATATTTGACCTGAAAAGATAGAATAAAGATTAAATGACAATAAAATGTCGGGAAAACAAACATAATCCATCATCGAAGGAAGTGAATAATAGGTCAAGAATTCGACAGATCGGTGACCGCTCGGAAGAATACATATGGGGAGAATATGAAACATTGACGAAGCCTGTAGAATCTTGGCCAACATCGGCCAAGCGTGGTAATCCGTGGTGATCGTGGGAAAGGGTGAGAACCTCCGCGAAGCATGAAGAAGCATCGTTATGCGTGAATAAGCATAGCAACCGCGATGAAGAATACATATACGACAGAGACTTCGCATGCCCGTTTCGCTGATTTAACTTCCGAACTTGCTCTTGGTGTAAACTATAAAGTTGTATCTCTTTGAATTTGCTTTCCAACAAGCTATATAACGAGCCATTTGGAGACCATATAAGATCAAAGCGTGCAAATTAACTTCGAAAGGTCAGTCTGCCTTGTTTCTTCCTTTGTAACCAAATCTTCACTAATTTCTTTGTTGCACTTCGGATCAATTCATAAGTCTTAAGAATGTGATATTTGGCCTGAAAAGATAGAATAAAGATTAAATGAAAATAAAATGTCGGGAAAACAAACATAATCCATCATCGAAGGAAGTGAATAATAGGTCAAGAATTCGACCGATCGGTGACCGCTCGGAAGAATACATATGCGGAGAATATGAAACATTGACGAAGCCTGTAGAATCTTGGCCAACATCGGCCAAGGGTGGTAATCCGTGGTGACCGTGGGAAAGCGTGAGAACCGCCGCGAAGCATGAAGAAGCATCGTTATGCGTGAATAAGCATATCAACCACTATAAGGAATACATTTACGACAGAGACTTCTCATGTCCGTTTTGCTGTTTTAACTTCCGAACTTGCTCTTGGTGTAAACTACAAAGTTGTATCTCTTTGAATTAGCTTTCCAACAAGCTATATAACGAGCCATTTGGAGACCATATGAGATCTAAGCGTGCAAATTAACTTCGAAAGGTAAGTCTGCCCTGTTTTCTTCCTTTGTAACCAAATCTTCACTAAATACTTTGTTGCACTTCGGATCAATTCATAAGTCTCAGGAATGTGATATTTGACCTGAAAAGATAGAATAAAGATTAAATGACAATAAAATGTCGGGAAAACAAACATAATCCATCATCGAAGGAAGTGAATAATAGGTCAAGAATTCGACAGATCGGTGACCGCTCGGAAGAATACATATGGGGAGAATATGAAACATTGACGAAGCCTGTAGAATCTTGGCCAACATCGGCCAAGCGTGGTAATCCGTGGTGATCGTGGGAAAGGGTGAGAACCTCCGCGAAGCATGAAGAAGCATCGTTATGCGTGAATAAGCATAGCAACCGCGATGAAGAATACATATACGACAGAGACTTCGCATGCCCGTTTCGCTGATTTAACTTCCGAACTAGCTCTTGGTGTAAACTACAAAGTTGTATCTCTTTGAATTTTCTTTCCAACAAGCTATATAACGAGCCATTTGGAGACCATATAAGATCAAAGCGTGCAAATTAACTTCGAAAGGTCAGTCTGCCTTGTTTCTTCCTTTGTAACCAAATCTTCACTAATTTCTTTGTTGCACTTCGGATCAATTCATAAGTCTTAAGAATGTGATATTTGGCCTGAAAAGATAGAATAAAGATTAAATGACAATAAAATGTCGGGAAAACAAACATAATCCATCATCGAAGGAAGTGAATAATAGGTCAAGAATTCGACCGATCGGTGACCGCTCGGAAGAATACATATGCGGAGAATATGAAACATTGACGAAGCCTGTAGAATCTTGGCCAACATCGGCCAAGGGTGGTAATCCGTGGTGACCGTGGGAAAGCGTGAGAACCGCCGCGAAGCATGAAGAAGCATCGTTATGCGTGAATAAGCATATCAACCACTATAAGGAATACATTTACGACAGAGACTTCTCATGTCCGTTTTGCTGTTTTAACTTCCGAACTTGCTCTTGGTGTAAACTACAAAGTTGTATCTCTTTGAATTAGCTTTCCAACAAGCTATATAACGAGCCATTTGGAGACCATATGAGATCTAAGCGTGCAAATTAACTTCGAAAGGTCAGTCTGCCCTGTTTTCTTCCTTTGTAACCAAATCTTCACTAAATACTTTGTTGCACTTCGGATCAATTCATAAGTCTTTGGAATGTGATATTTGACCTGAAAAGATAGAATAAAGATTAAATGACAATAAAATGTCGGGAAAACAAACATAATCCATCATCGAAGGAAGTGAATAATAGGTCAAGAATTCGACAGATCGGTGACCGCTCGGAAGAATACATATGGAGAGAATATGAAACATTGACGAAGCCTGTAGAATCTTGGCCAACATCGGCCAAGCGTGGTAATCCGTGGTGATCGTGGGAAAGGGTGAGAACCTCCGCGAAGCATGAAGAAGCATCCTTATGCGTGAATAAGCATAGCAACCGCGATGAAGAATACATATACGACAGAGACTTCGCATGCCCGTTTCGCTGATTTAACTTCCGAACTAGCTCTTGGTGTAAACTACAAAGTTGTATCTCTTTGAATTTTCTTTCCAACAAGCTATATAACGAGCCATTTGGAGACCATATAAGATCAAAGCGTGCAAATTAACTTCGAAAGGTCAGTCTGCCTTGTTTCTTCCTTTGTAACCAAATCTTCACTAATTTCTTTGTTGCACTTCGGATCAATTCATAAGTCTTAAGAATGTGATATTTGGCCTGAAAAGATAGAATAAAGATTAAATGACAATAAAATGTCGGGAAAACAAACATAATCCATCATCGAAGGAAGTGAATAATAGGTCAAGAATTCGACCGATCGGTGACCGCTCGGAAGAATACATATGCGGAGAATATGAAACATTGACGAAGCCTGTAGAATCTTGGCCAACATCGGCCAAGGGTGGTAATCCGTGGTGACCGTGGGAAAGCGTGAGAACCGCCGCGAAGCATGAAGAAGCATCGTTATGCGTGAATAAGCATATCAACCACTATAAGGAATACATTTACGACAGAGACTTCTCATGTCCGTTTTGCTGTTTTAACTTCCGAACTTGCTCTTGGTGTAAACTACAAAGTTGTATCTCTTTGAATTAGCTTTCCAACAAGCTATATAACGAGCCATTTGGAGACCATATGAGATCTAAGCGTGCAAATTAACTTCGAAAGGTCAGTCTGCCCTGTTTTCTTCCTTTGTAACCAAATCTTCACTAAATACTTTGTTGCACTTCGGATCAATTCATAAGTCTTTGGAATGTGATATTTGACCTGAAAAGATAGAATAAAGATTAAATGACAATAAAATGTCGGGAAAACAAACATAATCCATCATCGAAGGAAGTGAATAATAGGTCAAGAATTCGACAGATCGGTGACCGCTCGGAAGAATACATATGGAGAGAATATGAAACATTGACGAAGCCTGTAGAATCTTGGCCAACATCGGCCAAGCGTGGTAATCCGTGGTGATCGTGGGAAAGGGTGAGAACCTCCGCGAAGCATGAAGAAGCATCGTTATGCGTGAATAAGCATAGCAACCGCGATGAAGAATACATATACGACAGAGACTTCGCATGCCCGTTTCGCTGATTTAACTTCCGAACTAGCTCTTGGTGTAAACTACAAAGTTGTATCTCTTTGAATTTTCTTTCCAACAAGCTATATAACGAGCCATTTGGAGACCATATAAGATCAAAGCATGCAAATTAACTTCGGAAGGTCAGTCTGCCTTGTTTCTTCCTTTGTAACCAAATCTTCACTAATTTCTTTGTTGCACTTCGGATCAATTCATAAGTCTTAAGAATGTGATATTTGGCCTGAAAAGATAGAATAAAGATTAAATGACAATAAAATGTCGGGAAAATAAACATAATCCATCATCGAAGGAAGTGAATAATAGGTCAAGAATTCGACCGATCGGTGACCGCTCGGAAGAATACATATGCGGAGAATATGAAACATTGACGAAGCCTGTAGAATCTTGGCCAACATCGGCCAAGGGTGGTAATCCGTGGTGACCGTGGGAAAGCGTGAGAACCGCCGCGAAGCATGAAGAAGCATCGTTATGCGTGAATAAGCATATCAACCACTATAAGGAATACATTTACGACAGAGACTTCTCATGTCCGTTTTGCTGTTTTAACTTCCGAACTTGCTCTTGGTGTAAACTACAAAGTTGTATCTCTTTGAATTAGCTTTCCAACAAGCTATATAACGAGCCATTTGGAGACCATATGAGATCTAAGCGTGCAAATTAACTTCGAAAGGTCAGTCTGCCCTGTTTTCTTCCTTTGTAACCAAATCTTCACTAAATACTTTGTTGCACTTCGGATCAATTCATAAGTCTTTGGAATGTGATATTTGACCTGAAAAGATAGAATAAAGATTAAATGACAATAAAATGTCGGGAAAACAAACATAATCCATCATCGAAGGAAGTGAATAATAGGTCAAGAATTCGACAGATCGGTGACCGCTCGGAAGAATACATATGGAGAGAATATGAAACATTGACGAAGCCTGTAGAATCTTGGCCAACATCGGCCAAGCGTGGTAATCCGTGGTGATCGTGGGAAAGGGTGAGAACCTCCGCGAAGCATGAAGAAGCATCGTTATGCGTGAATAAGCATAGCAACCGCGATGAAGAATACATATACGACAGAGACTTCGCATGCCCGTTTCGCTGATTTAACTTCCGAACTAGCTCTTGGTGTAAACTACAAAGTTGTATCTCTTTGAATTTTCTTTCCAACAAGCTATATAACGAGCCATTTGGAGACCATATAAGATCAAAGCGTGCAAATTAACTTCGAAAGGTCAGTCTGCCTTGTTTCTTCCTTTGTAACCAAATCTTCACTAATTTCTTTGTTGCACTTCGGATCAATTCATAAGTCTTAAGAATGTGATATTTGGCCTGAAAAGATAGAATAAAGATTAAATGACAATAAAATGGCGGGAAAACAAACATAATCCATCATTGAAGGAAGTGAATAATAGGTCAAGAATTCGACCGATCGGTGACCGCTCGGAAGAATACATATGCGGAGAATATGAAACATTGACGAAGCCTGTAGAATCTTGGCCAACATCGGCCAAGGGTGGTAATCCGTGGTGACCGTGGGAAAGCGTGAGAACCGCCGCGAAGCATGAAGAAGCATCGTTATGCGTGAATAAGCATATCAACCACTATAAGGAATACATTTACGACAGAGACTTCTCATGTCCGTTTCGCTGTTTTAACTTCCGAACTTGCTCTTGGTGTAAACTACAAAGTTGTATCTCTTTGAATTAGCTTTCCAACAAGCTATATAACGAGCCATTTGGAGACCATATGAGATCTAAGCGTGCAAATTAACTTCGAAAGGTCAGTCTGCCCTGTTTTCTTCCTTTGTAACCAAATCTTCACTAAATACTTTGTTGCACTTCGGATCAATTCATAAGTCTCAGGAATGTGATATTTGACCTGAAAAGATAGAATAAAGATTAAATGACAATAAAATGTCGGGAAAACAAACATAATCCATCATCGAAGGAAGTGAATAATAGGTCAAAAATTCGACAGATCGGTGACCGCTCGGAAGAATACATATGCGGAGAATATGTAACATTGACGAAGCCTGTAGAATCTTGGCCAACATCGGCCCAGCGTGGTAATCTGTGGTGATCGTGGGAATGCGTGAGAACCGCCGCGAAGCATGAAGAAGCATCGTTATGCGTGAATAAGCATAGCAACCGCGATGAAGAATACATATACGACAAAGACATCTCATGCCCGTTTCGCTGTTTTAACTTCCGAACTTGCTCTTGGTGTAAACTACAAAGTTGTATCTCTTTGAATTAGCTTTCCAACAAGCTATATAACGAGCCATTTGGAGACCATATGAGATCTAAGCGTGCAAATTAACTTCGGAAGGTCAGTCTGTCCTGTTTTCTTCCTTTGTAACCAAATCTTCACTAAATACTTTGTTGCACTTCGGATCAATTCATAAGTCTTTGGAATGTGATATTTGGCCTGAAAAGATAGAATAAAGATTAAATGACAATAAAATGTCGGGAAAACAAACATAATCCATCATCGAAGGAAGTGAATAATAGGTCAAGAATTCGAAAGATCGGTGACCGCTCGGAAGAATACATATGCGGAGAATATGAAACATTGGCGAAGCCTGTAGAATCTTGGCCAACATCGGCCAAGCGTGGTAATCTGTGGTGATCGTGGGAAAGCGTGAGAACCGCCGCGAAGCATGAAGAAGCATCGTTATGCGTGAATAAGCATTGCAACCGCGATGAAGAATACATATACGACAAAGACTTCTCATGCCCGTTTCGCTGTTTTAACTTCCGAACTTGCTCTTGGTGTAAACTACAAAGTTGTATCTCTTTGAATTAGCTTTCCAACAAGATATATAACGAGTCATTTGGAGACCATATGAGATCTAAGCGTGCAAATTAACTTCGAAAGGTCAGTCTGCCCTGTTTTCTTCCTTTGTAACCAAATCTTCACTAAATACTTTGTTGCACTTCGGATCAATTCATAAGTCTTTGGAATGTGATATTTGACCTGAAAAGATATAATAAAGATTAAATGACAATAAAATGTCGGGAAAACAAAAATAATCCATCATCGAAGGAAGTGAATAATAGGTCAAGAATTCGACAGATCGGTGACCGCTCGGAAGAATACATATGGGGAGAATATGAAACATTAACGAAGCCTGTAGAATCTTGGCCAACATCGGCCAAGCGTGGTAATCCGTGGTGATCGTGGGAAAGGGTGAGAACCTCCGCGAAGCATGAAGAAGCATCGTTATGCGTGAATAAGCATAGCAACCGCGATGAAGAATACATATACGACAGAGACTTCTCATGCCTGTTACGCTGTTTTAACTTCCGAACTTGCTCTTGGTGTAAACTACAAAGTTGTATCTCTTTGAATTAGCTTTCCAACAAGCTATATAACGAGCCATTTGGAGACCATATGAGATCTAAGCGTGCAAATTAACTTCGAAAGGTCAGTCTGCCCTGTTTTCTTCCTTTGTAACCAAATCTTCACTAAATAATTTGTTGTACTTCGGATCAATTCATAAGTCTTTGGAATGTGATATTTGACCTGAAAAGATATAATAAAGATTAAATGACAATAAAATGTCGGGAAAACAAACATAATCCATCATCGAAGGAAGTGAATAATAGGTCAAGAATTCGACAGATCGGTGACCGCTCGGAAGAATACATATGGGGAGAATATGAAACATTGACGAAGCCTCTAGAATCTTGGCCAACATCGGCCAAGCGTGGTAATCCGTGGTGATCGTGGGCAAGGGTGAGAACCTCCGCGAAGCATGAAGAACCATCGTTATGCGTGAATAAGCATAGCAACCACGATGAAGAATACATATACGACAGAGACTTCTCATGCCCGTTTTGCTGTTTTAACTTCCGAACTTGCTCTTGGTACAAACTACAAAGTTGTATCTCTTTGAATTAGCTTTCCAACAAGCTATATAACGAGCCATTTGGAGACCATATGGGATCTACGCGTGCAAATTAACTTCGAAAGGTCAGTCTGCCCTGTTTTCTTCCTTTGTAACCAAATCTTCACTAAATACTTTGTTGCACTTCGGATCAATTCATAAGTCTTAGGAATGTGATATTTGACCTGAAAAGAAAGAATAAAGATTAAATGACAATAAAATGTCGGGAAAACAAACATAATCCATCATCGAAGGAAGTGAATAATAGCTCAAGAATTCGAAAGATCGGTGACCGCTCGGAATATACGGAGAATATGAAACATTGACGAAGTCTGTAAAATCTTGGCCAACATCGGCCAAGAGTGGTAATCCGTGGTGATCGTGGAAAAGCGTGAGAACCGCCGCGAAGCATGAAGAAGCATCGTTATGCGTGAATAAGCATAGCAACCGCGATGAAGAATACATATATGACAGAGACTTCTCATGCCCGTTTCGCTGTTTTAACTTCCGAACTTGCTCTTGGTGTAAACTACAAAGTTGTATCTCTTTGAATTAGCTTTCCAACAAGCTATATAACGAGTCATTTGGAGACCATATGAGATCTAAGCGTGCAAAGTAACTTCGAAAGGTCAGTCTGCCCTGTTTTCTTCCTTTGTAACCAAATCTTCACTAAATAATTTGTTGCACTTCGGATCAATTCATAAGTCTTTGGAATTTGATATTTGACCTGAAAAGAAAGAATAAAGATTAAATGACAATAAAATGTCAGGAAAACAAACATAATCCATCATCGAAGGAAGTGAATAATAGGTCCAGAATTCGACAGATCGGTGACCGCTCGGAAGAATACATTTGGGGAGAATATGAAACATTGACGAAGCCTGTAGAATCTTGGCCAACATCGGCCAAGCGTGGTAATCCGTGGTGATCGTGGGAAAGGGTGAGAACCTTCGCGAAGCATGAAGAAGCATCGTTATGCGTGAATAAGCATAGCAACCGCGATGAAGAATACATATACGACAGAGACTTCTCATGCCCGTTTCGCTGTTTTAACTTCCGAACTTGCTCTTGGTGTAAACTACAAAGTTGTATCTCTTTGAATTAGCTTTCCAACAAGCTATATAACGAGCCATTTGGAGACCACATGAGATCTAAGCGTGCAAATTAACTTCGAAAGGTCAGTCTGTCCTGTTTTCTTCCTTTGTAACCAAATATTCACTAAATACTTTGTTGCACTTCGGATCAATTCATAAGTCTTTGGAATGTGATATTTGGCCTGAAAAGATAGAATAAAGATTAAATGACAATAAAATGTCGGGAAAACAAACATAATCCATCATCGAAGGAAGTGAATAATAGCTCAAGAATTCGAAAGATCGGTGACCGCTCGGAATATGCGGAGAATATGAAACATTGACGAAGTCTGTAGAATCTTGGCCAACATCGGCCAAGCGTGGTAATCCGTGGTGATCGTGGGAAAGCGTGAGAACCGCCGCGAAGCATGAAGAAGCATCGTTATGCGTGAATAAGCATAGCAACCGCGATGAAGAATACATATACAACAGAGACTTCTCATGCCCGTTTCGCTGTTTTAACTTCCGAACTTGCTCTTGGTGTAAACTACAAAGTTGTATCTCTTTGAATTAGTGTTCCAACAAGCTATATAACGAGCCATTTGGAGACCGTATGAGATCTAAGCGTGCAAAGTAACTTCGAAAGGTCAGTCTGCCCTGTTTTCTTCCTTTGTAACCAATCTTCACTAAATAATTTGTTGCACTTCGGATCAATTCATAAGTCTTTGGAATGTGATATTTGACCTGAAAAGATATAATAAAGATTAAATGACAATAAAATGTCGGGAAAATAAACATAATCCATCATCGAAGAAAGTGAATAATAGGTCAAGAATTCGACAGATCGGTGACCGCTCGGAAGAATACATATGGGGAGAATATGAAACATTGACGAAGCCTGTAGAATCTTGGCCAACATCGGCCAAGCGTGGTAATCCGTGGTGATCGGGGGAAAGGGTGAGAACCTCCGCGAAGCATGAAGAAGCATCGTTATGCGTGAATAAGCATAGCAACCGCGATGAAGAATACATATACGACAGAGACTTCTCATGCCCGTTTCGCTGTTTTAACTTCCGAACTTGCTCTTGGTGTAAACTACAAAGTTGTATCTCTTTGAATTAGCTTTCCAACAAGCTATATAACGAGCCATTTGGAGACCATATGAGATCTAAGCGTGCAAATTAACTTCGAAAGGTCAGTCTGTCCTGTTTTCTTCCTTTGTAACCAAATCTTCACTAAATACTTTGTTGCACTTCGGATCAATTCATAAGTCTTTGGAATGTGATGTTTGGCCTGAAAAGATAGAATAAAGATTAAATGACAATAAAATGTCGGGAAAACAAACATAATCCATCATCGAAGGAAGTGAATAATAGGTCAAGAATTCGAAAGATCGGTGACCGCTCGGAAGAATACATATGCGGAGAATATGAAACATTGACGAAGCCTGTAGAATCTTGGCCAACATCGGCCAAGCATGGCAATCCGTGGTGATCGCGGGAAAGCGTGAGAACCGCCGCGAAGCATGAAGAAGCATCGTTATGCGTGAATAAGCATAGCAACCGCGATGAAGAATACATATACGACAAAGAGTTCTCATGCCCGTTTCGCTGTTTTCACTTCCGAACTTGCTCTTGGCGTAAACTACAAAGTTGTATCTCTTTGAATTAGCTTTCCAACAAGCTATATAACGAGCCATTTGGAGACCATATGACATCTAAGCGTGCAAATTAACTTCGAAAGGTCAGTCTGCCCTGTTTTCTTCCTTTGTAACCAAATCTTCACTAAATAATTTGTTGCACTTCGGATCAATTCATAAGTCTTTGGAATGTGATATTTGACCTGAAAAGATATAATAAAGATTAAATGACAATAAAATGTCGGGAAAACAAACATAATCCATCATCGAAGGAAGTGAATAATAGGTCAAGAATTCGACAGATCGGTGACCGCTCGGAAGAATACATATGGGGAGAATATGAAACATTGACGAAGCCTGTAGAATCTTGGCCAACATCGGCGAAGCGTGGTAATCCGTGGTGATCGTGGGAAAGGGTGAGAACCTCCGCGAAGCATGAAGAAGCATCGTTATGCGTGAATAAGCATAGCAACCGCGATGAAGAATACATATACGACAGAGACTTCGCATGCCCGTTTCGCTGATTTAACTTCCGAACTTGCTCTTGGTGTAAACTACAAAGTTGTATCTCTTTGAATTTGCTTTCCAACAAGCTATATAACGAGCCATTTGGAGACCATATGAGATCTAAGCGTGCAAATTAACTTCGAAAGGTCAGTCTGCCCTGTTTTCTTCCTTTGCAACCAAATCTTCACTAATTTCTTTGTTGCACTTCGGATCAATTCATAAGTCTTAAGAATGTGATATTTGGCCTGAAAAGATAGAATAAAGATTAAATGACAATAAAATGTCGGGAAAACAAACATAATCATCGAAGGAAGTGAATAATAGGTCAAGAATTCGACCGATCGGTGACCGCTCGGAAGAATACATATGCGGAGAATATGAAACATTGACGAAGCATGTAGAATCTTGGCCAACATCGGCCAAGGGTGGTAATCCGTTGTGACCGTGGGAAAGCGTGAGAACCGCCGCGAAGCATGAAGAATCATCGTTATGCGTGAATAAGCATATCAACCACTATGAAGAATACATTTACGACAGAGACTTCTCATGTCCGTTTCGCTGTTTTAACTTCCGAACTTGCTCTTGGTGTAAACTACAAAGTTGTATCTCATTGAATTAGCTTTCCAACAAGCTATATAACGAGCCATTTGGAGACCATATGAGATCTAAGCGTGCAAATTAACTTCGAAAGGTCAGTCTGCCCTATTTTCTTCCTTTGTAACCAAATCTTCACTAAATACTTTGTTGCACTTCGGATCAATTCATAAGTCTCAGGAATGTGATATTTGACCTGAAAAGATAGAATAAAGATTAAATGACAATAAAATGTCGGGAAAAAAACATAATCCATCATCGAAGGAAGTGAATAATAGGTCAAGAATTGGACAGATCGGTGACCGCTCGGAAGAATACATATGCGGAGAATATGAAACATTGACGAAGCCTGTAGAATCTTGGCCAACATCGGCCCAGCGTGGTAATCCGTGGTGATCGTGGGAATGCGTGAGAACCGCCGCGAAGCATGAAGAAGCGTCGTTATGCGTGAATAAGCATAGCAACCGCGATGAAGATTACATATACGACAGAGACTTCTCATGCCCGTTTCGCTGTTTTAACTTCCGAATTTGCTCTTGGTCTAAACACCAAAGTTGTATCTCTTTGAATTAGCATTCCAACAAGCTATATAACGAGCCATTTGGAGACCATATGAGATCTAAGCGTGCAAATTAACTTCGAAAGGTCAGTCTGCCCTGTTTTCTTCCTTTGTAACCAAATCTTCACTAAATACTTTGTTGCACTTCGGATCAATTCATAAGTCTCAGGAATGTGATATTTGACCTGAAAAGATAGAATAAAGATTAAATGACAATAAAATGTCGGGAAAACAAACATAATCCATCATCGAAGGAAGTGAATAATAAGTCAAGAATTCGACAGATCGGTGACCGCTCGGAAGAATACATATGCGGAGAATATGAAACATTGACAAAGCCTGTAGAATCTTGGCCAACATCGGCCAAGCGTGGTAATACGTGGTGATCGTGGGAAAGCGTGAGAATAGCCGCGAAGCATGAAGAAGCATCGTTATGCGTGAATAAGCATAGCAACCGCGATGAAGAATACATATACGACCGAGACTTCGCATACTCGTTTCGCTGTTTTAACTTCCGAACTTGCTCTTGGTGTAAACTACAAAGTTGTATCTCTTTGAATTAGCTTTCCAACAAGCTATATAACGAGCCATTTGGAGACCATATGAGATCTAAGCATGCAAATTAACTTCGAAAGGTCAGTCTGCCCTGTTTTCTTCCTTTGTAACCAAATCTTCACTAAATACTTTGTTGCACTTCGGATCAATTCATAAGTCTTAGGAATGTGATATTTGACCGGAAAAGATTGAATAAAGATTAAATCACAATATAATGTCTGGAAAACAAACATAATCCATCATCGAAGGAAGTGAATAATAGGTCAAGAATTCGATAGATCGGTGACCGCTCGGAAGAATACATATGCGGAGAATATGAAAAATTGACGAAGCCTGTAGAATCTTGGCCAACATCGGCCAAGCGTGGTAATCCGTGGTGATCGTGGGAAAGGGTGAGAACCTCCGCGAAGCATGAAGAAGCATCGTTATTCGTGAATAAGCATAGCAACCGCGATGAAGAATACATATACGACAGAGACTTCGCATGCCAGTTTCGCTGATTTAATCCGAACTTGCTCTTGGTGTAAACTACAAAGTTGTATCTCTTTGAATTTGCTTTCCAACAAGCTATATAACGAGCCATTTGGAGACCATATGAGATCTAAGCGTGCAAATCAACTTCGAAAGGTGAGTCTGCCCTGTTTTCTTCCTTTGTGACCAAATCTTCACTAATTTCTTTGTTGCACTTCGGATCAATTCATAAGTCTTAAGAATGTGATATTTGGCCTGAAAAGATAGAATAAAGATTAAATGACAATAAAATGTCGGGAAAACAAACATAATCCATCATCGAAGGAAGTGAATAATAGGTTAAGAATTCGACCGATCGGTGACCGCTCGGAAGAATACGTATGCGGAGAATATGAAACATTGACGAAGCATGTAGAATCTTGGCCAACATCGGCCAAGGGTGGTAATCCGTGGTGACCGTGGGAAAGCGTGAGAACCGCCGCGAAGCATGAAGAATCATCGTTATGCGTGAATAAGCATATCAACCACTATGAAGAATACATTTACGACAGAGACTTCTCATGTCCGTTTCGCTGTTTTAACTTCCGAACTTGCTCTTGGTGTAAACTACAAAATTGTATCTCTTTGAATTAGCTTTCCAACAAGCTATATAACGAGCCATTTGGAGACCATATGAGATCTAAGCGTGCAAATTAACTTCGAAAGGTCAGTCTGCCCTGTTTTCTTCCTTTGTAACCAAATCTTCACTAAATACTTTGTTGCACTTCGGATCAATTCATAAGTCTCAGGAATGTGATATTTGACCTGAAAAGATAGAATAAAGATTAAATGACAATAAAATGTCGGGAAAAAAACATAATCCATCATCGAAGGAAGTGAATAATAGGTCAAGAATTGGACAGATCGGTGACCGCTCGGAAGAATACATATGCGGAGAATATGAAACATTGACGAAGCCTGTAGAATCTTGGCCAACATCGGCCCAGCGGGGTAATCCGTGGTGATCGTGGGAATGCGTGAGAACCGCCGTGAAGCATGAAGAAGCGTCGTTATGCGTGAATAAGCATAGCAACCGCGATGAAGATTACATATACGACAGAGACTTCTCATGCCCGTTTCGCTGTTTTAACTTCCGAATTTGCTCTTGGTCTAAACAACAAAGTTGTATCTCTTTGAATTAGCTTTCCAACAAGCTATATAACGAGCCATTTGGAGACCATATGAGATCTAAGCGTGCAAATTAACTTCGAAAGGTCAGTCTGCCCTGTTTTCTTCCTTTGTAACCAAATCTTCACTAAATACTTTGTTGCACTTCGGATCAATTCATAAGTCTCAGGAATGTGATATTTGACCTGAAAAGATAGAATAAAGATTAAATGACAATAAAATGTCGGGAAAACAAACATAATCCATCATCGAAGGAAGTGAATAATAAGTCAAGAATTCGACAGATCGGTGACCGCTCGGAAGAATACATATACGGAGAATACGAAAAGTAGACGAAGCCTGTAGAATCTTGGCCAACATCGGCAAAGCGTGGTAATCCGTGGTGATCGTGGGAAAGCGAGAGAACTGCCGCGAAGCCTGAAGAAGTATCGTTATGCGTGAATAAGCATAGCAACCGCGATGAAGAATACATATACGACGGAGACTTCTCATGCCCGTTTCGCTGTTTTAACTTCCGAACTTGCTCTTGGTGTAAACTACAAAGTTCTATCTCTTTTAATTAGCTTTCCAACTAGCTATATAACGAGCCATTTGGAGACCATATGAGATCTAAGCGTGCAAATTAACTTCGAAAGGTCAGTCTGCCCTGTTTTCTTCCTTTGTAACAAAATCTTCACTAAATACTTTGTTGCACTTCGGTTCAATTCATAAGTCTTAGGAATGTGATATTTGACCTGAAAAAATAGAATAAAGATTAAATGACAATATAATGTCTGGAAAACAAACATAATCCATCATCGAAAGAAGTGAATAATAGGTCAAGAATTCGACAGATCGGTGACCGCTCGGAAGAATACATATGCGGAGAATATGAAACATTGACGAAGCCTATAGAATCTTGGCCAACATCGGCCAAGCTTGGTAATCCGTGGTGATCGTGGGAAAGCGTGAGAACCGCCGCGAAGCATGAAGAAGCATCGTTATGCGTGAATAAGCATAGCAACCGCGATGAAGAATACATATACGACAGAGACTTCTGATGCCCATTTCGTTGTTTTAACTTCCGAACTTGCTCTTGGTGTAAAGTACAAAGTTGTATCTCTTTGAATTAGCTTTCCAACAAGCTATATAACGAGCCATTTGGAGATCATATGAGATCTAAGCGTGCAAATTAACTTCGAAAGGTCAGTCTGCCCTGTTTTCTTCCTTTGTAACAAAATCTTCACTAAATACTTTGTTGCACTTCGGATCAATTCATAAGTGTGAGGAATGTGATATTTGACCTGAAAAGATAGAATAAAGATTAAATGACAATATAATGTCGGGAAAACAAACATAATCCATCATCGAAGGAAGTGAATAATAGGTCAAGAATTCGACAGATCGGTGACCGCTCGGAAGAAAACATATACGAGAATACGAAAAGTAGATGAAGCCTGTAGAATCTTGGCCAACATCGGCAAAGCGTGGTAATCCGTGGTGATCGTGGGAAAGCGAGAGAACTGCCGCGAAGCCTGAAGAAGTATCGTTATGCGTGAATAAGCATAGCAACCGCGATGAAGAATACATATACGACGGAGACTTCTCATGCCCGTTTCGCTGTTTTTACTTCCGAACATGCTCTTGGTTTATACTACAAAGTTGTATCTCTTTGAATTAGCTTTCCAACAAGCTATTTAACGAGCCATTTGGAGACCATATGAGATCTAAGCGTGCAAATTAACTTCGAAAGGTCAGTCTGCCCTGTTTTCTTCCTTTGTAACCAAATCTTCACTAAATACTTTGTTGCACTTCGGATCAATTCATAAGTCTTTGGAATGTGATATTTGACCTGAAAAGATAGAATAAAGATTAAATGACAATAAAATGTCGGGAAAACAAACATAATCCATCATCGAAGGAAGTGAATAATAGGTCAAGAATTCGACAGATCGGTGACCGCTCCGAAGAATACATATGCGGAGACTATGAAACATTGTCCGCTCGGATTACCACGCTTGGCTGATGTTGGCCAAGATTCTCCAGGCTTCGTCAATGTTTCATATTCTCCGCATATGTCTTCTTCCGAGCGGTCACCGATCTGTCGAATTCTTGATCGATTATTCACTTCCTTCGATGATGGATTATATTTGTTTTCTCGACGTTCCATTGTCATTTAATCTTTATTCTATTTTCAGGTCAAATATCACATTCCGAAGACTTATGGATTGATCCGAAGTGCAACAAAGTACTTGGTGAAGATTTGGTTAAAAAAGGAACAAAACAGGGCAGACTGACCTTTCGAACTTAATTTGCACGCTTAGATCTCATATGGTCTCCAAATGGCTTGTTATATAGCTTGTTGGAAACCAAATTCAAAGAGCTACAACTTTGTAGTTTACTCCAAGAGCAAATTCGGAAGTTAAAACAGCGAAACGGGCATGAGAAGTCTCTGTCGTATCTGTATTCTTCATCGCGGTTGCTACGCTTCTTCACGCATAACGATGCTTCTTCAAGCTTCGCGGCCGTCCTCACGCTTTCCCACGATCATCACGGATTACCACGCTTGGCCGATGTTCGCCAAGATTCTCCAGGCTTCGTCAATGTTTCATATTCTCCGCATATGTATTCTTCCGAGCGGTCACCAATCTGTGGAATTCTTGACCTATTATTCACTTCCTTCGATGATAGATTATGTTTGTTTTCCCGACATTTCACTGTCATTTAATCTTTATTCTATCTTTTCAGGTCAAATATCACATTCCTAAGACTTATGGATTGATCCGAAGTGCAACAAAGTACTTGGTGAAGATTTGGTTAAAAAGGAACAAAACAGGGCAGACTGACCTTTCGAACTTAATTTGCACGCTCAGATCTCATATGGTGTCCAAATGACTCGTTATATAGGTTGTTGGAAAGCTAATTCAAAGAGATACAACTTGCTAGTTTACACCAAGAGCAAATTCGGAAGTTAAAACAGCGAAACGGGCAAGAGAAGTCTATGTCGTATATGTATTCTTCATCGCGGTTGCTATGCTTATTCACGCATAACGATGCTTCTTCATGTTTCGCGGCGGTTCTCACGCTTTCCCACGATCACCGCGGATTACCACGCTTGGCCGATGTTGGCCAAGATTCTCCAGGCTTCGTCAATGTTTCATATTCTCCGCATAGGTATTCTTCCGAGCGGTCACCGATCTGTCGAATTCTGAACCTATTATTCACTTCCTTCGATGATGGATTATGTTTGTTTTCCCGACATTTCATTGTCATTTAATCTTTATTCTACCTTTTCAGGTCAAATATCACATTCCTAAGACTTATGGATTGATCCGAAGCGCAACAAATTACTTGGTGAAGATTTGGTTAAAATGGAACAAAACAGGGCAGACTGACCTTCCGAACTTAATTTGCATGCTTAGATCTCATATGGTCTCCAAATGGCTCGTTATATAGCTTGTTGGAAAGCTAATTCAAAGAGCTACAATTTGTAGTTTACACCAAGAGCAAATTCGAAAGTTAAAATAGCAAAACGGGCATGAGAAATCTCTGTCGTATAAGTATTCTTCATCGCGGTTGTTAAGCTTGTTCACGCATAACAACGCTTCTTCATGCTTCGCGGCGGTCCTCACGCTTTCCCACGATCACCACGTATTACCACGCTTGGCCGATGTTGGCCAAGAATCTCCAGGCTTCGTCTATGTTTCATATTCTCCGCATATGTATTCTTCCGAGCGGTCACCGATCTGTCGAATTCTTGACCTATTATTCACTTCCTTCGATGATGGATTATATTTTTTTCCCAACATTCCATTGTCATTTAATCTTTATTCTATCTTTTCAGGTCAAATATCACATTCCTAAGACTTATGGATTGATCCGAAGTGCAACAAAGTACTTAGTGAAGATTTGGTTAAAAAGGAACAAAATAGGGCAGACAAACCTTTCGAACTTAATTGCCACGCTTTGATCTCATATGGTCTCTAAATGGCTCGTACTATAGCTTGTTGGAAAGCTAATTCAAAGAGCTATAACTTTGTAGTTTACACCAAGAGCAACT
This sequence comes from Rhodiola chrysanthemifolia, assembly GCA_033675395.1. Taxonomy (NCBI): domain Eukaryota; kingdom Viridiplantae; phylum Streptophyta; class Magnoliopsida; order Saxifragales; family Crassulaceae; genus Rhodiola; species Rhodiola chrysanthemifolia. The sequence goes on from CM066206.1 coordinate 3,180,435, forward strand.
TCGGAAGTTAAAATAGCGAAACGGGCATAAGAAGTCTTTGTCGTATATGTATTCTTCATTGCGGTTGCTACGCTTGTTCACGCATAACGACGCTTCTTCATGCTTCGCGGCGGTCCTCACGCTTTCCAACGATCACCACGTATTACCACGCTCTGCCGATGTTGGCCAAGATTCTCCAGGCTTCGTCAATGTTTCATATTCTCCGCATATGTGTTCTTTCGAGCGGTCACCGATCTGTCGAATTCTTGACCTATTATTCACTTCCTTCGATGATGGATTATATTTGTTTTCCCGGCATTTCATTGTCATTTAATCTTTATTCAATCTTTTCATGTCAAATATCACATTCCTAAGACTTATGGATTGATCCGAAGTGCAACAAAGTACTTGGTGAAGATTTGGTTAAAAAGGAACAAAATAGGGCAGACTGACCTTTCGAACTTAATTTGCACGCTTTAATCTCATATGGTCTCTAAATGGCTCGTTCTATAGCTTGTTGGATAGCTAATTCAAAGAGCTATAACTTTGTAGTTTACACCAAGAGCAACTTCGGAAGTTAAAATAGCGAAACGGGCATAAGAAGTCTTTGTCGTATATGTATTCTTCATCGCGGTTGCTACGCTTGTTCACGCATAACGACGCTTCTTCATGCTTCGCGGCGGTCCTCACGCTTTCCAACGATCACCACGTATTACCACGCTTGGCCGATGTTGGCCAAGATTCTCCAGGCTTCGTCAATGTTTCATATTCTCCGCATATGTGTTCTTTCGAGCGGTCACCGATCTGTCGAATTCTTGACTTATTATTCACTTCCTTCGATGATGGATTATATTTGTTTTCCCGAAATTTCATTGTCATTTAATCTTTATTCAATCTTTTCATGTCAAATATCACATTCCTAAGACTTATGAATTGATCCGAAGGGCAACAAAGTACTTGGTGAAGATTTGGTTAAAAAGGAACAAAACAGGGCAGACTGACCTTTCGAACTTAATTTGCATGCTTAGATCTCATATGGTCTCCAAATGGCTCGTTATATACCTTGTTGGAAAGCTAATTCATAGAGCTACAATTTGTAGTTTACACCAAGAGCAAATTCGAAAGTTAAAACAGCAAAACGGGCATGAGAAATCTCTGTCGTATAAGTATTCTTCATCGCGGTTGCTAAGGTTGTTCACGCACAATGCTTCTTCATGCTTCGCGGCGGTCCTCACGCTTTCCCACGATCACCACGTATTACCACGCTTGGCCGATGTTGGCCAAGATTCTCCAGGCCTCGTCTATGTTTCATATTCTCCGCATATGTATTCTTCCGAGCGGTCACCGATCTGTCGAATTCTTGACCTATTATTCACTTCCTTCGATGATGGATTATATTTTTTTCCCAACATTTCATTGTCATTTAATCTTTATTCTATCTTTTCAGGTCAAATATCACATTCCTAAGACTTATGGATGGATCCAAAGTGCAACAAAGTACTTAGTGAAGATTTGGTTAAAAAGGAACAAAATAGGGCAGACAGACCTTTCGAACTTAATTTGCACGCTTTGATCTCATATGGTCTCTAAATGGCTCGTACTATAGCTTGTTGGAAAGCTAATTCAAAGAGCTATAACTTTGTAGTTTACACCAAGAGCAACTTCGGAAGTAGGCCTGGGCTCGGTTCGGTTCGGGCCCGATTTTTGTGAAAACCGACCCGAAACCCGAAAATTCGGTTCGGTTCGGGTTCGGTCTTTTTGGAAGTAATAACCGACCAAAGACCGATTTTTCGGGTTTCGGTCTTTTCCGGTCTTTTTCGGTCTTTTTTTTTGTCATTGTTCCGTTCTTTTTTCGGTCTCGGTTCGGGTTTTTTACATTTGAGATGAAGAATGCCCGAGGAACCCGCCCAGCGTTCCAGGCGTGCGCCGATATCCGCCCGGGCACCCGAGCATCCGAAGCCCGTGCATCCGACCGAGCAGCCGAGACCTATCCGCCCGTGCACCCGACCGGGCATTCCAATGCCATGCGACCGGGCAGCCGACCGGCATTCCAATGCCATGCGACCGGGCAGCCGACCGGGCATTCCAATGCCATCCGACCGTGCGTCCGAGAGATTAAAGCCCATCCGACCAAAACAAAGCAGGGTAACCGACCGTGTATCCGCCAGGCCAACCGACCGTATGTCCGAGCATGACGCTCGCACCTCCGAGCGTATACCCGAGCATGATGCTGCAAACTTGATAGTACTATAAATTACTGTTTTCAGTCGATTGTTTTTTCTGAAAGTTGATTTTGTATATAATCATTAGACGGAGATGGAGATGGAGATGGAGATGAATTGGATCTGAACAAGGAGACGAGGGACATAGGCGGACCGAGAGGGCCTTAGCCGACTCGGTATGGTGATTGGGAGAAGAATGGGCGATGCTATGATTTCTGATTTCTGATCTCTGACCTTGTCAGGTAGTTTTTTTCAAAAATATTTAGGTTAATAAAGTTGATGATTTGCCGAATGTGAATTGAAGCTGCTGGGTTGTTGAAATGAAACCTCATTGTTACCAGTGCTTGTGATGAAAGTTTGCAGGTTGATTGTGATGAAAGTTTGTGTGTTTTGCAGGAACATTTGTGATGTTTTATGGTTAGCTGTTGATAATTACTCAGAGCAAGAGGTTTGTTTATTAGATATTTGCGAAATTTTGGTGTAGTTAAGTAGTTGATACCCCAGGTGTGCAATCTAAGTAAATGTAGGAGTCAAGTAGTTAATCTCTAGCATATTACCAGCATATGTGAGCAGCACTCAACTTCTTTTACTTCATTTCCATCTTTGTCATTGTCACAAATTCTAGCATATAGTCAATCTCTTTTATCATCGTCCGAGTCAAGTAGACACTTGGGCAAGCTCCATCTGTAGTGTTGATTGATTCATGTTTGTATTATTGTTGTTTTTTCTTTTCAATTAGAGGTTGTGTACTGAGTTGTTTTTTACAGGGTTAGCTTTGGATTCATTTTTCATGGTGGCTGGATATTATTAGGGGTTTGATGATGGGTAACTCATCTACAGGTTTCACAGATTTTGGTCGGCGATTTGGAGGCTGAAGACTGAAGAGGCGAGACCGCGACCGCGAGAGAGCTCTGGACTTTGGTGTCTGCCTGATTTCCGTCTGGTTGCCGACTGCCGTTGAACGAAAATGAAAACGAAATGAGGCGAGACTCGAGAGCGAGAGCGAGACACTCGAATGTCGAATTAGGGTTTTTTTTATTATTGACCAATCATATGCTGACAAGTGGCAATCCATTAAGCATTCGGTTTTTTCGGTCTTTCGGTCCGAGAACAATGCAAAACCGAGACCGAACCGAATTTCAACAATCGGTTCGGGTTTTTTTCGGTTCGGTTTTTGGTCCTATAAGAACCGACCCGTTCGGGCTTTTTTCGGTTCGGTTCGGTTCGGTTTTTGGGTTTTCGGGTCTAGACGCCCAGGCCTATTCGGAAGTTAAAATAGCAAAACGGGCATAAGAAGTCTTTGTCGTATATGTATTCTTCATCGCTGTTGCTACGCTTGTTCACGCATAACGACGCTTCTTCATGCTTCGCGGCGGTCCTCACGCTTTCCAACGATCACCACGTATTACCACGCTTGGCCGATGTTGGCCAAGATTCTCCAGGCTTCGTCAATGTTTCATATTCTCCGCATATGTGTTCTATCGAGCGGTCACCGATCTGTCGAATTCTTGACCTATTATTCACTTCCTTCGATGATGGATTATATTTGTTTTCCCGATATTTCATTGTCATTTAATCTTTATTCAATCTTTTCATGTCAAATATCACATTCCTAAGACTTATGAATTGATCCGAAGGGCAACAAAGTACTTGGTGAAGATTTGGTTAAAAAGGAACAAAACTGGGCAGACTGACCTTTCGAACTTAATTTGCACGCTTTGATCTCATATGGTCTCCAAATGGCTCGTTCTATAGCTTGTTGGAAAGCTAATTCAAAGAGCTATAATTTTGTAGTTTACACCAAGAGCAACCTCGGAAGTTAAAATAGTGAAACGGGGATAAGAAGTCTCTGTCGTATATGTATTCTTCATCGCGGTTGCTACGCTTGTTCACGCATAACGACGCTTCTTCATGCTTCGCGGCGGTCCTCACGCTTTCCAACGATCACCACGTATTACCACGCTTGGCCGATGTTGGCCAAGATTCTCCAGGCTTCGTCAATGTTTCATATTCTCCGCATATGTGTTCTTTCGAGCGGTCACCGATCTGTCGAATTCTTGACCTATTATTCACTTCCTTCGATGATGGATTATAATTGTTTTCCCAGCATTTCATTGTCATTTAATCTTTATTCAATCTTTTCATGTCAAATATCACATTCCTAAGACTTATGGATTGATCCGAAGTGCAACAAAGTACTTGGTGAAGATTTGGTGAAAAAGGAACAAAACAGGGCAGACTGACCTTTCGAACTTAATTGGCACTCTTAGATCTCATATGGTCTCCAAATGGCTCGTTATATAGCTTGTTCGAAAGCTAATTCAAAGAGATACAACTTTGTAGTTTACACCAAGAGCAAATGCGGAAGTTAAAACAGCGAAACGGACATGAGAAGTCTCTGTCGTATATGTATTCTTCATCGCGGTTGCTACGCTTATTCACGCATAACGATGCTTCTTCAAGCTTCGCGGCGGTGATGAGCATAAATCTCAACTATATTTATGCTCCACATTTAGTCGATTTTCGATCATCTTCCTTATTTATATGAGCTCTCACATTATGTTTTGATGCTTTTAGGTGAATAATGAATCCAAGGCGAAAGAAAGAGATTTGTGGGAATTTGGGCGAAAACAGTGCTAAAACGGTGAATTGACCTCCCTAATTGTCGTGCACGCCCAGAGCTCATACCATGTCCGACTTCATTGATATTTAGCTTGTTGGAAAGCTGAGAATAAGGGCTATAACTTTGGAGTTGGCACCTAAAGCAGATTCAATCGTTAAGGATGTCAGAATTTCAGCTCAAGAGGACATCTCACTATGCGCCAATGTCACCTATGTCAGGAATTGTTGACACAAGGAGAAAAATTCAAGTCACTGGTCCAAATAGTGTCACTTGTGTCACTTATCAGCTGACATTGGCTAAATGGGCCAAAAATGTAAATTTGGCTAGGGTTTTGGAAAAAATGCAAAAATGGCAAAAATGGAAATTAAACAAAAGGAGCAGCCGAGCTGAAGAGGAGAGTTTGTCGACCAAATTGAGGAGAATTGCAACACATCACCGAAGGAAATCGATCGGAATCAAAGGGATTACAAAGCGAAGATCAACAACATCATCATCAACATCAAGGTTGTGATTGTTCTTCGTTGAAAACTTGTAATTTTCGTTTCGAACAAAAACATGAGTTGTATGTTCACTACCATGGATAGTGAGTAGTGACTCTATTTTGGGGTCCTACGAATCTTTCCTAACATGAATCGTTGAATAAAATAGAAAATTGCATGAATTGGATTGTCTATTTTGATTTGTATTTTACTTAGGGCTTAAACCCAAGCGATGCACACTAGGTGTTTGACGAAATTCCTAGGTATATTGCATTGAGATATTAAGCCAATAGCGCCGAAAGGGTGAGGCATAATATCCGACTATTAAGTAAAATACACGTTATAAACTCGGTGACTACGAGAGTGGCCTGAGTTTGTAACGGGAAAGGCTAGTTTTACGACAAGGACTCCCCATGTTTACGCGACGAGAGTTGGTAAACATCAGCGAGTTACTTGATTCGAACCAATAGCGCCGAAAGGGTGAGGTTCGTAGTTTAAGGTACACTAATATAACCCAATAGCGCCGAAAGGGTGAGGTTTATATTTAGAGTGTACGGCTATTTTCCAATCAATATAAGCAAATCATGCATGCTAGATAATAAAAACTCGATTCAGATGTTAGGCAAGTGAAGTAGTTCCCCAAAATATCTCTTGAAATCGACAAAACTTTTCTTACTTTCATTTATCTTGAATTCTAGAATCAAACCAAAAACACGATTTGGATTAGGATAAGTAGAAATACAACCTTAAATAGTGCAATAGTTTAAACTTGCTCCCTTGGACGATCCGGTACTTACCGGCATTATAAATTGTTTTTGACATACAAAATATTACACGTCAGGCGGTCCTCACGCTTTCCCACGGTCATCACGGATTACTACGCTTGGCCGATGTTGGCCAAGATTCTCCAGGCTTCGTCAATGTTTCATATTCTCCGCATATGTATTCTTCCGAGCGGTCACCGATCTGTCGAATTCTTAACCTATTATTCACTTCCTTCGATGATGGATTATGTTTGTTTTCCCGACATTTCATTGTCATTTAATCTTTATTCTATCTTTTCAGGTCAAATATCACATTCCTAAGACTAATGGATTGATCCGAAGCGCAACAAAGTACTTGGTGAAGATCTGGTTAAAAAGGAACAAAATAGGGCAGACTGACCTTTCGAACTTAATTTTCACGCTTAGATAGCATATGGTCTCCAAATGGCTCGTTTAATAGCTTATTGGAAAGCTAATTCAAAGAGCTACAACTTTGTAGTTTACACCAAGAGCAAATTCGAAAGTTAAAACAGCAAAACGGGCATGAGAAATCTCTGTCGTATAAGTATTCTTCATCGCGGTTGCTACGCTTGTTCACGCATAACAACGCTTCTTCATGCTTCGCAGCGGTCCTCACGCGTTCCCACGATCACCACGTGTTACCACTCTTGGCCAATGTTGGCTAAGATTCTCCAGGCTTCATCTATGTTTCATATTCTCCGCATATGTATTCTTCCGAGCGGTCACCGATCTGTCGAATTCTTGACCTATTATTCACTTCCTTCGACGATGGATTATATTTTTTTCCTGACATTTCATTGTCATTTAATCTTTATTCTATCTTTTCATGTCAAATATCACATTCCTAAGACTTATGGATTGATCCGAAGTGCAACAAAGTACTTAGTGAAGATTTGGTTAAAAAGGAACAAAACAGGGCAGACTGACCTTTCGAACTTAATTTGCACGCTTTGATCTCATATGGTCTCTAAATGGCTCGTTCTATAGCTTGTTGGATAGCTAATTCAAAGAGCTATAACTTTGTAGTTAACACCAAGAGCAACTTCGGAAGTTAAAATAGCGAAACGGGCATAAGAAGTCTTTGTCGTATATGTATTCTTCATCGCGGTTGCTACGCTTGTTCACGCATAACAACGCTTCTTCATGCTTCGCGGCGGTCCTCACGCTTTCCAACGATCACCACGTATTACCACGCTTGGCCGATGTTGGCCAAGATTCTCCAGGCTTCGTCAATGTTTCATATTCTCAGCATATGTGTTCTTTCGAGCGGTCACCGATCTGTCGAATTCTTGACCTATTATTCATTTCCTTCGATGATGGATTATATTTTTTTTCCCGACATTTCATTGTCATTTAATCTTTATTCAATCTTTTCATGTCAAATATCACATTCCTAAGACTTATGAATTGATCCGAAGTGCAACAAAGTACTTGGTGAAGATTTGGTTAAAAAGGAACAAAACAGGGCAGACTGACCTTTCGAACTTAATTTGCATGCTTAGATCTCATATGGTCTCCAAATGGCTCGTTATATAGCTTGTTTGAAAGCTAATTCAAAGAGCTACAATTTTGTAGTTTACACGAAGAGCAAATTCGAAAGTTAAAACAGCAGAACGGGCATGAGAAATCTCAGTCGTATAAGTATTCTTCATCGCGGTTGCTAAGCTTGTTCACGCATAACTACGCTTCTTCATGCTTCGCGGCGGTCCTCACGCTTTCCCACGATCACCACGTATTACCACGCTTGGCCGATGTTGGCCAAGATTCTCCAGGCTTCGTCTATGTTTCATATTCTCCGCATATGTATTCTTCCGAGCGGTCACCGATCTGTCGAATTCTTGACCTATTATTCACTTCCTTGGACGATCCGGTACTTACCGGCATTATAAATTATTTTTGACATACAAAATATTACACGTCAAAATGGCGCCGTTGCCGGGGAGCAACGCATTAACTAGCCACTAGCTTAGGTTGTGTGTATACTTCGACTAGTCTACACAATTTTCTTGTTTATTTTCGTTCTTATTTCCTGTTTTGGTTTTTGTTGGACACTTGCGTTTCACGGGTGTTCTTGTTTTTGTCTTTGTGCAGGTTATCTAGTTGATGCAAACTCGGTCTAAGAAGACTTACGGTTTGGCTCCCAACAACGAAACCCCTGCCCCAAAATCAAGGAAAAAGGTCAGGTCCAAAAAGAAGGAAAGTTCTAGCTCGCCTTCTTCCTTGACAAATACCAAACCCAAAACCCCAACAAAAATCCCGACAAAAACACCTACAAGAGCCATGGATAACCAAGAACACCATGTGATTCCCGTACCCGACGCCCAAGATGGAAGGGTACTAAGGGATTATGTGACCCCCAACCTTATGGGGTTTCGATCACCGATAGCCCCTCCCGCGGTAGCCGCGCATCAGTTTGACTTGAAACCGGCTTTGATAAACATGGTCGCCGCGAATGCATTTACTGGGCTTGGGAATCCCAACACTCACCTAGCATCGTTCCTAGAGCTCTGTGACACGTTCAAGATCAATAACGTGCCAAAGGAAGCCATATATCTTAGGCTTTTTCCGTTCTCAATTATGGGGAAAGCCAAAGATTGGTTATGGAGTCATGAACCAGGGACGTTCACCACATGGGAAGAGCTTGCACAAGCTTTTCTCCTTCAGTATTTCCCACCCGGAAAAACCGCCTAGCTAAGGAGCCTAATCAACACGTTTGCACAACGTGATGGTGAAACATTTTACGAAGCGTGGGAAAGGTACAAGGAGCTTCAAAGATCATGTCCCCATCATAACTTGGACAAGTGGACTCTCATCCACAATTTTTATGGAGGTATGGATTCCGAGGCTAGAAATCAAATGGACCAAGCCGCAGGAGGTGCCATAATGGACCTTCTACCAATCGATGGAGAAAAGATTATTGAGAAAATCGCGAGAAATTCTCACTTATGGGGAAGTGAAAGAAGTTACCCCAAAAGACATGGAGGTACACAAAATGTTAGCCCAGTGGAATCCAATGAGGAAGTTCGTGCCCTCTCAAAAAAGTTTGATGCTTTGATCTCCGCCCTTGGCGCTCTCAACATGGGACAATCTCAAAATCAACCCCAAGTATGTTCCATATGTTCTAGCTCCTCTCACTTGATGAAGTCTTGCCCACACAATTTCCATAGAGAGGAAATCAACCATATGGAGGAAATCAATTACATGGGAGGGAATTACCGAAATTCCTCATACTCAAATCCTCTATATCAAAGCCAAGCTAGCCAAGGCCAACCGAGAACCCAATATCAACAAGGGCCGAACTACCCAAGTCACGAAAATCAGAATAGTTATCAAGGACAACGCCCGCAACAACCTCAAGTCCCACCTCGACAAACTACACAAGATGAATCCACCGCCGGTATATTGGCCAACCTTGTGGCAAATCAAGCCAAAACCGCTCAAGACAGCTTGGTGATGGTCCAATCAATTCAAGCCCTCAATCAGAGATTGGACGAAATGGTCACTCACAATAAAATGTTGGAGACTCAATTGGCGCAACAAGCAAGCTCGTCATCAAGGCAACAAGGGAAGCTTCCATCTAAACCAGATTTGCATTCAACCGAGCATTGTAATGCCCTCTTCCTTGCTGATGATGAACACTCATGGGAAGAAGTACTAGAACTTAATGACGATGATGAGGTCGATGAACCGATAATTGAGCCTCCTAAAGCGACCCTTAAAGAATCTGGAATGAAGGCACCTTCAAAACTTTTCCCTGACAATCCTCAACCATATGTTCCACCCATTCCGTTTCCTCAAAGGATTGTGAAGCCCAAGATAGAAAAAGAGTTTGAGAATTTTGTGGCCATTCTAAGGAAGCTATATGTCCACCTACCCTTTTTGGAGCTCTTGGAAAAAGCCCCGCGCTACAACAAGTACTTGAAAGATATTTTAACTAAGAGGAAAAAGATTGATGAGGATGATTCTTACACCCTCAACCATGATTGTAGTGCAATGTTCTCAAGTCATATTTCACTCAAAAGGAAGGACCCCGGTCGCTTCACCATTCCATGCACAATTGGAGCCACAAGCTTTGATAATCCTTTAGCCGACCTTGGTGCAAGTGTGAGTGTTATGCCCTTGGCCACTTATCACATGCTCGGCTTAGAAGGGATGAAAGCTACGAGGATGACCTTACAATTACCAGATGGGACTACAAGGTACCCCGCTGGAGTAATAGAGAATGTGCCTCTCAAAGTCGACAAGTACTACTTGCCTTGCGACTTCGTAGTCGTGGATACGGGGAGTAGAGATGATGCCCCATTGATTCTTGGGAGACCCTTTCTGGCCACCGCCGGTGTTAAAATTAATGTGGGGAGCGGAAAATTGACTTTAATGATTGGTGGCGAGAAAGTAAAGGTGCAAATGCATAGAGAGGCAAATCTGATGCTAGTCGAGAAAACTCACGAGAAAGGTCACAATGGGTTGAAGGGTGGCAAAAATACAACAAGTGAATCCCAGAAGAAGAAATCACCAAAGATTCATGAGCCAAATTCAGATCCTCCTCTTAACAGCCGAGGATCATTCGTGCCTATAGATTATGGACCGAGATATGCTAAAGCGAGCACATCGGCGAATGAAAAGCAAAGTTCACTTTGGGGGTCTAGCATCAAGAGAGTGGCTTACAACTCTTCAAAGAATCCGGACTGAACTCTATGATATTTCCACTTGAGGAGGGATCTTAGCATAAGACTCCTCAAGTGTGTTTCTTGGGAGAGCTTCAGCTATGTCTTGCCAAGACGTTAAACTAGGTCTTCGAGGGAAGTAAAGCCACTTGTAAGTTTCCTATTCAAATATATTTCAGCACTCGCATCATTACGACCTAGACGCTTTTGAATTAAGTGTGGAGTCCCAACTATGATACATATTGTACTTGTGACTTATTATGCTAATATCTATCAAGTGGTCACTTGTATGTTTTACAGACTTTGTCGTCATATGCGGGAAAGGAATGAGCAAACGATGAATCACACTCTTTGATCTACAATTTCAGGGAAGCCCTTTGCACTACACTTTTTATTTCTATAAATTTGTGGCTTAGGGACTAAGCTTCCTCTTAAGTGTGGAGTGAGTGTGTAGTGCATTCTATTGCAATTATCCATGTTTAGGCACTTGCACTTTTTATGCACTAGCTTACATTTGAGTACTCGAATTTTGAAGGCATTTGCATTACCCCATTGCTCGACTATCTAGTTTCATTGCTAATGACTTCACTTTGAATCTAGAATCACCATGACTTTTATGAGTGCATAATTCCTAGTCGTCAATGTTGTTGTTATCTTTTGTCTATTTAATGATTTAGGCAACTTTTTTGTTTGCATCACTTGAACTTGATATTTGCGAGCATGAAAATATTTTTTGTCTCTTCGAAAACTTAGTCATTTCTCTTAGGTGATCTTTATTCTTTCACATTGTATGCACACACCATTTATATCCTTAGTACATTGCCAAATTTTAAGTGTGGAGTCAATTCGAAAAATTGACCCCAACAAAAAAATCTTTTGTATATGCAAGCACAAGCCAAAATAAGGCAAGCTATAAAAAAAAAGCGAAAAGCAAAAAAATTTTACAAGCACAAGCCAAAATAAGGAAAGCTATCAAAAGAAAAATTCATGAAGCATATCGTGGGAAAAATGCCTTGAAAAAAAAATTAGAAAAAAATGATGCACACACTTAAGTTTGGCAATGTCCTTTCCATCATTTCTTTTGGTGTGTATGCATTGTGATTTGAGTAGAGGGATGACCCTTGTACTAGTGTACGTGAGCATGACTTTGTTGAGATAGTTTTGAAAATGAAGTGTCAAACTCCTCTTTCCTTATGGATTATGGACTTAGCTCCTAAAACTTGGAAATGAGTTTTGTATTGTTAGCCCATGGACTATCCTTCTTGATAGCATAGGCAAGCGATCGACACGCTTTTTGTGTTTCTAAGGATCATGCTTCGAGTATCTTGTGAAAAGGTTGAATGAATTGTTAGGTTAGCCATTTGATAACTCTAACATTGATTGTCTTTGAATGTGCATCTTTGTAAGGTCCTTGGTGGTTTGAAATTCTTTTGAAAAGGAGTTAGTCTTTGACTACTATTTTAGTTGATGTGCATGGGGTATTCGTTGCGTATTGCCTAGATAAATGAGGAACTATTTGTTCATGCATATAGCTAGCTGCATTTGGGATTTGTGAGTATTCCCTTTCTGAAAACTCTCACGAGACTACAACTCGTCCTGTAGGGTAGCCTAGAGGTTTAAAGGCTTGTTGCATATGCTAAATGCACTCGTGTTCCCTACGAAAGTGGTTAGGATTTAGTTCATGTTTGTTCGGGACGAACAAACTCTAAGTGCGGAGTGTTTTGATGAGCATAAATCTCAACTATATTTATGCTCCACATTTAGTCGATTTTCGATCATCTTCCTTATTTATATGAGCTCTCACATTATGTTTTGATGCTTTTAGGTGAATAATGAATCCAAGGCAAAAGAAAGAGATTTGTGGGAATTTGGGCGAAAACAGTGCTAAAACGGTGAATTGACCTCCCTAATTGTCGTGCATGCCCAGAGCTCATACCATGTCCGACTTCATTGATATTTAGCTTGTTGGAAAGCTGAGAATAAGGGCTATAACTTTGGAGTTGGCACCTAAAGCAGATTCAATCGTTAAGGATGTCAGAATTTCAGCTCAAGAGGACATCTCACTATGCGCCAATGTCACCTATGTCAGGAATTGTTGACACAAGGAGAAAAATTCAAGTCACTGGTCCAAATAGTGTCACTTATCAGCTGACATTGGCTAAATTGGCCAAAAATGTAATTTTGGCTAGGGTTTTGGAAAAAATACAAAAAAGGCAAAAATGGAAATTAAACAAAAGGAGCAGCCGAGCTGAAGAGGAGAGTTAGTCGACCAAATTGAGGAGAATTGCAACACACCACCGAAGGAAATCGATCGGAATCAAAGGGATTACAAAGCGAAGATCAACAACATCATCATCAGCATCAAGGTTGTGATTGTTCTTCGTTGAAAACTTGTAATTTTCGTTTCGAACAAAAACATGAGTTGTATGTTCACTACCATGGATAGTGAGTAGTGACTCTATTTTGGGGTCCTACGAATCTTTCCTAACATGAATCGTTGAATAAAATAGAAAATTGCATGAATTGGATTGTCTATTTTGATTTGTATTTTACTTAGGGCTTAAACCCAAGCGATGCACACTAGGTGTTTGACGAAATTCCTAGGTATATTGCATTGAGATATTAAGCCAATAGCGCCGAAAGGGTGAGGCATAATATCCGACTATTAAGTAAAATACACGTTATAAACTCGGTGACTACGAGAGTGGCCTGAGTTTGTAACGGGAAAGGCTAGTTTTACGACAAGGACTCCCCATGTTTACGCGACGAGAGTTGGTAAACATCAGCGAGTTACTTGATTCGAACCAATAGCGCCGAAAGGGTGAGGTTCGTAGTTTAAGGTACACCTCTAATATAACCCAATAGCGCCGAAAGGGTGAGGTTTATATTTAGAGTGTACGGCTATTTTCCAATCAATATAAGCAAATCATGCATGCTAGATAATAAAAACTCGATTCAGATGTTAGGCAAGTGAAGTAGTTCCCCAAAATATCTCTTGAAATCGACAAAACTTTTCTTACTTTCATTTATCTTGAATTCTAGAATCAAACCAAAAACACGATTTGGATTAGGATAAGTAGAAATACAACCTTAAATAGTGCAATAGTTTAAACTTGCTCCCTTGGACGATCCGGTACTTACCGGCATTATAAATTGTTTTTGACATACAAAATATTACACGTCAGGCGGTCCTCACGCTTTCCCACGGTCATCACGGATTACTACGCTTGGCCGATGTTGGCCAAGATTCTCCAGGCTTCGTCAATGTTTCATATTCTCCGCATATGTATTCTTCCGAGCGGTCACCGATCTGTCGAATTCTTAACCTATTATTCACTTCCTTCGATGATGGATTATGTTTGTTTTCCCGACATTTCATTGTCATTTAATCTTTATTCTATCTTTTCAGGTCAAATATCACATTCCTAAGACTAATGGATTGATCCGAAGCGCAACAAAGTACTTGGTGAAGATCTGGTTAAAAAGGAACAAAATAGGGCAGACTGACCTTTCGAACTTAATTTTCACGCTTAGATAGCATATGGTCTCCAAATGGCTCGTTTAATAGCTTATTGGAAAGCTAATTCAAAGAGCTACAACTTTGTAGTTTACACCAAGAGCAAATTCGAAAGTTAAAACAGCAAAACGGGCATGAGAAATCTCTGTCGTATAAGTATTCTTCATCGCGGTTGCTACGCTTGTTCACGCATAACAACGCTTCTTCATGCTTCGCAGCGGTCCTCACGCGTTCCCACGATCACCACGTGTTACCACTCTTGGCCAATGTTGGCTAAGATTCTCCAGGCTTCGTCTATGTTTCATATTCTCCGCATATGTATTCTTCCGAGCGGTCACCGATCTGTCGAATTCTTGACCTATTATTCACTTCCTTCGACGATGGATTATATTTTTTTCCTGACATTTCATTGTCATTTAATCTTTATTCTATCTTTTCATGTCAAATATCACATTCCTAAGACTTATGGATTGATCCGAAGTGCAACAAAGTACTTAGTGAAGATTTGGTTAAAAAGGAACAAAATAGGGCAGACTGACCTTTCGAACTAAATTTGCACGCTTTGATCTCATATGGTCTCTAAATGGCTCGTTCTATAGCTTGTTGGATAGCTAATTCAAAGAGCTATAACTTTGTAGTTAACACCAAGAGCAACTTTGGAAGTTAAAATAGCGAAACGGGCATAAGAAGTCTTTGTCGTATATGTATTCTTCATCGCGGTTGCTACGCTTGTTCACGCACAACAACGCTTCTTCATGCTTCGCGGCGGTCCTCACACTTGCCAACGATCACCACGTATTACCACGCTTGGCCGATGTTGGCCAAGATTCTCCAGGCTTCGTCAATGTTTCATATTCTCAGCATATGTGTTCTTTCGAGCGGTCACCGATCTGTCGAATTCTTGACCTATTATTCATTTCCTTCGATGATGGATTATATTTTTTTTCCCGACATTTCATTGTCATTTAATCTTTATTCAATCTTTTCATGTCAAATATCACATTCCTAAGACTTATGAATTGATCCGAAGTGCAACAAAGTACTTGGTGAAGATTTGGTTAAAAAGGAACAAAACAGGGCAGACTGACCTTTCGAACTTAATTTGCATGCTTAGATCTCATATGGTCTCCAAATGGCTCGTTATATAGCTTTTTGGAAAGCTAATTCAAAGAGCTACAATTTTGTAGTTTACACGAAGAGCAAATTCGAAAGTTAAAACAGCAGAACGGGCATGAGAAATCTCAGTCGTATAAGTATTCTTCATCGCGGTTGCTAAGCTTGTTCACGCATAACTACGCTTCTTCATGCTTCGCGGCGGTCCTCACGCTTTCCCACGATCACCACGTATTACCACGCTTGGCCGATGTTGGCCAAGATTCTCCAGGCTTCGTCTATGTTTCATATTCTCCGCATATGTATTCTTCCGAGCGGTCACCGATCTGTCGAATTCTTGACCTATTATTCACTTCCTTCGATGATGGATTATAATTTTTTCCCAACATTTCATTGTCATTTAATCTTTATTCTATCTTTTCAGGTCAAATATCACATTCCTAAGACTTATGGATTGATCCGAAGTGCAACAAAGTACTTAGTGAAGATTTGGTTAAAAAGGAACAAAATAGGGCATACAGACCTTTCGAACTTAATTTGCACGCTTTGATCTCATATGGTCTCTAAATGGCGCGTACTATAGCTTGTTGGAAAGCTAATTCAAAGAGCTATAACTTTGTAGTTTACACCAAGAGCAACTTCGGAAGTTAAAATAGCGAAACGGGCATAAGAAGACTTTGTCGTATATGTATTCTTCATCGCGGTTGCTACGCTTGTTCACGCATAACGACGCTTCTTCATGCTTCGCGGCGGTCCTCACGCTTTCCAACGATCACCACGTATTACCACGCTTGGCCGATGTTGGCCAAGATTCTCCAGGCTTCGTCAATGTTTCATATTCTCCGCATATGTGTTCTTTCGAGCGGTCACCGATCTGTCGAATTCTTGACCTATTATTCACTTCCTTCGATGATGGATTATATTTGTTTTCCCGACATTTCATTGTCATTTAATCTTTATTCAATCTTTTCATGTCAAATATCACATTCCTAAGACTTATGAATTGATCCGAAGGGCAACAAAGTACTTGGTGAAGATTTGGTTAAAAAGGAACAAAACAGGGCAGACTGACCTTTCGAACTTAATTTGCACGCTTTGATCTCATATGGTCTCCAAATGGCTCGTTATATAGCTTGTTCGAAAGCTAATTCAAAGAGCTACAACTTTGTAGTTCAGACCAAGAGCAAATTCGGAAGTTAAAACAGTGAAACGTGCATGAGAAGTTTCTGTATTATATGTATTCTTCATCGCGGTTGCTACGCTTGTTCACACATAATGATGCTTCTTCATGCTTCGCGGCGGTCCTCACGCTTTCCCACGATCACCACGTAATACCACGCTTGGCCGATGTTGGCCCAGATTCTCCAGGCTTCGTCTATGTTTTATATTCTCTGCATATGTATTCTTCCGAGCGGTCACCGATGTGTCGAATTCTTAACCTATTATTCACTTCCTTCGATGATGGATTCTATTTTTTTCCCAACATTTCATTGTCATTTAATCTTTATTCTATCTTTTCAGGTCAAATATCACATTCCTAAGAGTTATGGATTGATCCGAAGTGCAACAAAGTACTTAGTGAAGATTTGGTTAAAAAGGAACAAAATAGGGCAGAGTGACCTTTCGAACTTAATTTGCACGCTTCGATCTCATATGGTCTCCAACTGGCTCGTTCTATAGCTTTTTGGAAAGCTAATTCAAAGAGCTATAATTTTGTAGTTTACACCAAGAGCAACCTCGGAAGTTAAAATAGCGAAACAGGCATAAGAAGTCTCTGTCGTATATGTATTCTTCATCGCGGTTGCTACGCTGGTTCACGCATAACGACGCTTCTTCATGCTTCGCGGCGGTCCTCACGCTTTCCAACGATCACCACGTATTACCACGCTTGGCCGATGTTGGCCAAGATTCTCCAGGCTTCGTCAATGTTTCATATTCTCCGCATATGTGTTCTTTCGAGCGGTCACCGATCTGTCGAATTCTTGACCTATTATTTACTTCCTTCGATGATGGATTATATTTGTTTTCCCGACATTTCATTGTCATTTAATCTTTATTCAATCTTTTCATGTCAAATATCACATTCCTAAGACTTATGAATTGATCTGAAGTGCAACAAAGTACTTGGTGAAGATTTGGTTAAAAAGGAACAAAACAGGGCAGACTGACCTTTCGAAATTAATTTGCATGCTTAGATCTCATATGGTCTCCAAATGGCTCGTTATATATCTTGTTGGAAAGCTAATTCAAAGAGCTACAACTTTGTAGTTTACACCAAGAGCAAATTCGGAAGTTAAAACAGCGAAACGGACATGGGACGTCTCTGTCGTATATGTATTCTTCATCGCGGTTGCTATGCTTATTCACGCATAACGATGCTTCTTCAAGCTTTGCGGCGGTCCTCACGCTTTCCCACGATCATCACGGATTACCACGCTTGGCCGATGTTGGCCAAGATTCTCCAGGCTTCGTCAATGTTTCATATTCTCCGCATATGTATTCTTCCGAGCGGTCACCGATCTGTCGAATTCTTAACCTATTATTCACTTCCTTCGATGATGGATTATGTTTGTTTTCCCGACATTTCATTGTCATTTAATCTTTATTCTATCTTTTCAGGTCAAATATCACATTCCTAAGACTTATGGATTGATCCGAAGCGCAACAAAGTACTTGGCGAAGCTTTGGTTAAAAAGGAACAAAATAGGGCAGACTGACCTTCCGAACTTAATTTTCACGCTTAGATCGCATATGGTCTCCAAATGGCTCGTTTTATAGCTTAATGGAAAGCTAATTCAAAGAGCTACAACTTTGTAATTTATACCAAGAGCAAATTCAAAAGTTAAAACAGTAAAACGGGCATGAGAAATCTCTGTCGTGTATGTATTCTTCATCGCGGTTGCTACGCTTGTTCACGCATAACAACGCTTCTTCATGCTTCGCGGCGGTCCTCGCGCTTTCCCACGATCACCACGTATTACCACGCTTGGCCGATGTTGGCAAAAATTCTCCAGGCTTCGTCTATGTTTCATGTTCTCCGCATATGTATTCTTCCGTGCGGTCACCGATCTGTCGAATTCTTGACCTATTATTCACTTCATTCGATGATGGATTATATTTTTTCCCAACATTTCATTGTCATTTAATCTTTATTCTATCTTTTCAGGTCAAATATCACATTCCTAAGACTTATGGATTGATCCGAAGTGCAACAAAGTACGTAGTGAAGATTTGGTTAAAAAGGAACAAAATAGGGCAGACTGACCTTTCGAATTTAATTTGCACGCTTTGATCTCATATGGTCTCCAAATGGCTCGTTCTATAACTTGTTGGAAAGCTAATTCAAAGAGCTATAACTTTGTAGTTTACACCAAGAGCAACTTCGGAAGTTAAAATAGCGAAACGGGCATAAGAAGTCTTTGTCGTATATGTATTCTTCATCGCGGTTGCTACGCTTGTTCACGCATAACGACGCTTCTTCATGCTTCGCGGCGGTCCTCACGCTTTCCAACGATCACCACGTATTACCACGCTTGGCCGATGTTGGCCAAAATTCTCCAGGCTTCGTCAATGTTTCATATTCTCCGCATATGTGTTCTTTCGAGCGGTCACCGATCTGGCGAATTCTTGACCTGTTATTCACTTCCTTCGATGATGGATTATATTTGTTTTCCCGACATTTCATTGTCATTTAATCTTTATTCAATCTTTTCATGTCAAATATCACATTCCTAAGACTTATGAATTGATCCGAAGTGCAACAAAGTACTTGGTGAAGATTTGGTTAAAAAGGAACAAAACAGGGCAGACTGACCTTTCAAACTTAATTTGCTGGCTTAGATCTCATATTGTCTCCAAATGGCTCGTTATATAGCTTGTTGGAAAGCTAATTCAAAGAGCTACAACTTTGTAGTTTACACCAAGAGCAAATTCGGAAGTTAAATAGCGAAACGGACATGAGAAGTCTCTGTCGTACATGTATTCTTCATCGCGGTTGCTTTGCTTATTCACGCATAACGAGGCATCTTCAAGCTTCGCGGCGGTCCTCACACTTTCCCACGATCATCACGGATTACCACGCTTGGCCGATGTTGGCCAAGATTCTCCAGGCTTCGTCAATGTTTCATATTCTCCGCATATGTATTCTTCCGAGCGGTCACCGATCTGTCGAATTCTTGACCTATTATTCACTTCCTTCGATGATGGATTATGTTTGTTTTCCCGACATTTCATTGTCATTTAATCTTTATTCTATCTTTTCTGGTCAAATATCACATTCCTAAGACTTATGGATTGATCCGAAGCGCAACAAAGTACTTGGTGAAGATTTGGTCAAAAAAGAACAAAATAGGGCAGACTGACCTTTCGAACTTAATTTGCAAGCTTAGATCGCATATGGTCTCCAAATGGCTCGTTCTATAGCTTATTGGAAAGCTAATTCAAAGAGCTACAACTTTGTAATTTACACCAAGAGCAAATTCGAAAGTTAAAACAGCAAAACGGACATGAGAAATCTCTGTCGTATATGTATTCTTCATCGCGATTGCTACGCTTGTTCACACATAACGACGCTTCTTCATGCTTCGCGGCGGTCCTCACGCTTTCCCATGATCACCACGTATTACCACGCTTGGCCGATGTTGGCCAAGATTCTCTAGGCTTCGTCAATGTTTCATATTCTCCGCATATGTATTCTTCCGAGCGGTCACCGATCTGTCGAATTCTTGACCTATTATTCACTTCCTTCGATGATGGATTATAATTGGTTTCCCGATATTTCATTGTCATTTAATCTTTATTCTATCTTTTCAGGTCAAATATCACATTCCTAAGACTTATGGATTGATCCGAAGTGCAACAAAGTACTTGGTGAAGATTTGGTTAAAAAGGAACAAAACAGGGCAGACTGACCTTTCAAACTTAATTTGCACGCTTAGATCTCATATGGTCTCCAAATGACTCGTTATATAGCTTGTTGGAAAGCTAATTAAAAGAGCTACAACTTGCTAGTTTACACCAATAGCAAATTCGGAAGTTAAAACAGCGAAACGGGCATGAGAAGTCTCTGTCGTATATGTATTCTTCATCGCGGTTGCTACGCTTATTCACGCATAACGATGCTTCTTCATGCTTCGAACGGTCCTCACGCTTTCCCTCAATCACCACGGATTACCACGCTTGGCCGATTGACGGGCGTCGTTGTACCCGTCAAAAATAATTGTTTCTTTATCTCCGACTAGCAAGTGGTAAGTCGGGTCGTATCCACAGAGATTGATATGAGAATCTCTTCACTAAGTATTCAAACAAGTAAATGGAAAACAAAAACACAAGCAACAATGATCACTTATCAAGAGAGCAATCGTCACAAGAATTCAAGTACGTAATATCAAAGAGAAGTGCAAGCTAGAACTTTCGACTGTGATGCAAGACCAAATCATTGACAAATCCGTTTTGATTTCTAATGTTCTACAACTTAGAGCTCCCCCGCTAAGGTTACACTCCCCGTTCTAGTTCTAGTACTTAATCTCGCGCTAGCGATAATCAAGACCCTAACTCGCTAGAGTTGCATGAACATATAAACAAGTTGTCCTAGGGTGTTTAATCCTAGTGGTGTATTACTCGTGTCCTAGTTCGCTATCCCCACTAGGTTGCTAGTAAACTTGACAATCGAAATCAACAAACAAACAAACAAAAGCTCCCCCGCTAGGGTTCCACTCATGCTAGCACATCAATTCCATGAACATTGTATAGTAATATGACGCAGAACATAGAAATCAATAGAAGTCTCAAGTCAATACATCACAATTCCGAGTTCTAGCCTACACATATGAGTTTAGCTACTCATCGTAAGAGAATACATCATCAAGTTTTTGAATGGGAATGAAATGAAAATACTGTTGACGAATCCTCAAACGTACGAACCCTAAACGAATCTGATTTTCTTCTCTAAGTCCAGAGCCAGCCGCCTCCCTTCTGTCCCCTCGAGTTCTGCATATCTCCTTTCGAGATTGCAAATGAGAAATAATGAATTTCGACTGCCAGCTGTCATCCGCGGACGTCTTCTGCGTTTCCCACCCGCCGAGGTCTGAACAATTTCGGAAATTCAGTAGACCTCCGCGCCCGTAATCCTTCAGGCGTACGCGCCCAGCACTGAGTCAGCCTTCAAGCACTTTGGACTTCAATCCTTCGATGCAAAACATCTTCTAACAGGCTCCCTTTAGCCGATATTCCTTCCATGGTCTCCGAATGCACCTGAGAATGAAAACTACACACAGGTAGTGAAATAATATATAGGCAACTACTAAGAGACGGGGTTTTAACACAGAAAATAGTCGTACAACTACGACTTATCAAACTACCCCACACTTGAACTTGTTCGTCTCGAACAAGAACAAAGCCATAGAAAGAATTACAACGTACTAGTCATGTCAATCCTTACATCTCAATCCAAATCCAGCCAGTAATCTTATCATGCTTAAGATTCTAACAATGCGAGTATAGATAGATTTTTCGATACTTGTTACCTCGCGAGCTGAAATCCAAATGACCTTGGATGATTGGGAGATAGTCCCCTATAGGCACCACGGACATTGCATTCTTTCCTGAGTTCTGGTCTTTTGATTGAGTCAGCGGCTTTCTCTGACACATGATTAATTCACCGCTTTCATACCGTTGAGTCTTGAATTCCTTAAGTTGTATGGACTTTGATAAACGACACATCTTGCTTGAATCAATCAGATTTGTTTTTGATTTTCTTCTTACTTGATGGTTTGCCTTCGGCTTTTGAATTTGTTTCTTGTCCCCATAATCGTTTGCGCCCTTGAACCACTCCAATCATAGCCTCCGGATAACAGCATAGGAGTGCGTCCCGCTCTTTTCTCATCCTTGTCCTTTATGCATGAGGCAAGGTAGGGGTTACCCACCCATTCCCAGCTACTCCGACTAGAGATGGACAGTTTGTTTTCTCTGTCCCGCCACCACTGCGAACGCATGAATAAACTTGTATAACTTGGTGACGGAGCTACTCTCAGGACTAGGCTAGTGAAGCGTCAACCTCCACCGCTTTTCTCAATCATCAGAACCAAAACTCAGAATTTCCTGCAACTTGCCGTACCTTTCTAGGACATTTCTGTCAACTCCACATCCCTGCATATCACAACTCACAAGAACAAAGCATCGAAAATTTTTAAATTTCGCATTTTTAGTCAAATAAGTACAATAGTCATACAAAGCTGGAAATCAGATTTCGACATAGGAGGAAAGCATAGCAGTACATCATTAGTTCATCACAAGTTCATCACGACACAAAACATGAAGCATAAAAATTTAAAACAGACACGACACACGACTGACTCTACAACATCCCACCCCACACTTAAATTGACCCGTGTCCTCACGGAACGACTCAAGAGATAAGATGGACAAACAAAACAGACTCAAATAAAAATAAAAATAGAGGAACTGGTACTCCCCTAATAGTCTGGTGGTGGTGGCTGTGTGTACTCGGGCGAATGGCATGCCCTGGACGCCATCCTGGAGGGGCTGAAACCGGGTGGCAGCCGCTACCCATCGCCATCATCATAGCCCTGTTCATATTAAATAAATGGTCAATCTGCGCCTGTGAATACTCTCCGGGCTGTCTCTGTGCCTGCTCCTCTGGTGGTACTATGTTTAGCGGGACCTCTACCCCGTCCCTCTGACGTCTCCTACCCTCTGCGGGTCTTCCACGCACTGGCGATCGCCCTCTCCGTCGCGGTGGGCTAGGAGGTGGCCTAAGAGCTGGATCTGCAAAATAAGTCCAACGCACTGCACCCTCACTGCTGAGTCTGAATGTCCTCTCAGAACCAACTCTGTCACTATCAGCCAATCCATAAGCAAGAATACTGTGGCCTGGAAGTGCATCCATGTCCGGGTGAAGACTGCGTAGCAGATAAGTCACCATGCCACCCACACAAAGTGGCCCTCGAGGTCGAATTTGCTTCAAGTGCTCACAGAAAAAATGTCCCCAGTGTGGGACTACCCCTCTCACCAAAGAGCCTAGAAGCGTCAGATCTCGGATAGACGGCTTACCATTTCCGTTCGCCCTCGCAGTCAAAGTCCTCGTCAAAAAGAAATGTACCATATACCAGAAAGGATCTGTGAATGCTGCGGATGTAGCATCGCTCGGTCTGTAGCGTCTCATCCCCGTAAGGCTCAAGTAAGTGTCGCTAATATCCATCATATTGCTGTAATTGCAAAAAGTCCCACCTGCCACCTCTGGCCACCCAAAGATTTGACGCAACCGCATCATCGTGCAATAGTGCTCCACACCTCGGAAGGTGTATCTGAATCCCTCAAATTCCCTAGGTCCAACGTAGTGGTAACCGGTGAGGAACTCACAAGTGTCATCCATATCAGCATCGCTGCGGAGTGTAAGCAATCCAGGCCAACCACATCTGTCCATCAGCTCCCTGAACCTCTCTAAGAATCCGCAATGCTCCAGAAAGAACTGCTCAACCCACATGGGCGGCCTATGTGCAAGCGCCATGCATTTCTCAAATGTTTGCTGCCTTTCATCGACAACATCCGGAACTAGTGCTTCATCAACAAAGGGCGGAGATTGGGCTCTTCGAGAACGGGATGAACTAGCACAAGTCGATCGACGAGATATCTTTGAGTAGAAAATAAAATCTGAAAGAAATCCGCGCACCCCTCTGCAATTATGTCCGCGGAGGTCTGAGTAATTTTCACTAATACCTGAGCCGTCCGTGCTTTTATTCCTAAGACGTCCGCGGAATACCAAATTCTCAGATCTGAACTCCGATTGAATTTCCGGCCGCGAATCCGACCAAATAACCTTCAAACACCACAATTCACAACTCCGAAAAACCAATTCCACACTCGTACAGTTCTTTCACCGATTCAATCCAATCCAATCCAATCCAACCCGTCCACCAATTCACACAAAATCCCTAATCCAACAACAATTCAATCCGTAAGAGGTTACCTTGATCCGGTAGAGCTGTGAGTTAGCCGAGAGTTGTTGATTTACGGACGGCGGTGTGTATAGCAGAATCGCAGACGTTGTCTTGCTTTTGTTTTTGTTTTGAAAAACCCAGATCTGTAAACGACCCTGATTTAAGCGCTGAGATTCTCCGCGGACGTCTCCTGACTTACCATTCCGCGGACGTCTGAAGATTTATCTTAATTGTGTAGGCGTACGCGCGCGTAATGGTTCAGACGTGCGCCCACACCATTGAGTTGAATTCTTTTCTTCATTCCTTCACCTGAAACCACCAGAAACAAAGATGCTCTCGGGGTGCATTATCAGGGTACCAATTCCACTAATTAATCTACTAAAAACATGTATAAAGTAAAAACACACCGGGTTGCCTCCCGGTAAGCGCCTTTGTTTTACGTCCTTGGCTGGACATTACCTCTAGCTAGGTAGAATATACCGGCTCCGTCAGTTCAACGTCCTCCGTGACTGCCTCAAACCCATCATAGTATGGCTTGAGTCTTTGCCCATTCACTTTGAAACTCTCTCCTCCTTCGGGTCTTCGCAATTCTAATGCCCCATGATTGTACACCTTTACAACAACGTATGGACCTGTCCAACGAGAACGCAATTTTCCAGGCATAAATCTTAATCTTGAGGAAAATAAAAGTACCTTTTGCCCTACTTCATAGTTGCGCCTCAATATGTACTTGTCATGGTACATTTTCGCTCTCGCTATGTAGTCTGACTGGCTCTCGTAAGCCTCTAAGCGGAGCTCCTCCAATTCACTCAACTGTAGCTTTCTTTCATCCCCTGCATTGGTTAGGTCAAAGTTGCATGTTTTAATTGCCCATAAAGCTTTATGTTGTACCTCAACCTGGAGATGGCAAGCCTTCCCATAAACCAGTCTAAAAGGGGACATTCCAATTGGCGTCTTGTAGACGGTCCTGTAAGCCCACAATGCCTCTTCAAGTCTTAATGGCCAATCCTTTCTCGACGGCTTCACCATCTTCTCTAGTATAGACTTGATCTCTCGGTTCGACACTTCAGCTTGTCCATTAGTTTGAGGGTGGTAGGCGATGGATACTTGATGACAAACACCAAAGTGTTTGAACACCGATGCAACGGAACGATTGCAAAAGTGTGACCCTTGGTCACTGATCACCGCCTTTGGTACTCCATACCTACAAAAGATATTAGTATGCAAGAAATCCACCACCGTCTTACCATCATCATGTTTGGTGGCCTTAGCTTCAACCCACTTAGATACATAATCAACATCAACCAATATATATTGAAAATTATACGCAGGGGGAAACGGTCCCATAAAATCAATACCCCATATATCAAATATCTCATCAACAACAATGGGCATTTGAGGCATTTCATTTCTAGCAGAAATATTCCCTACGCGTTGACATCTATCACATGCCTTGCAATGGTTATATGCATCCCAAAACAAATGTGGCCAAAAGAAACCACTATCAAGTATTTTCCTAGATGTTCTCTTCGGTCCAAAATGACCACCACACGCATGTTCATGACAAAAAACAAGCACAGAAGAAATCTCAGAATCAGGCACACACCTTCTAACAACTTGATCCGAACCAATTTTCCACAAATACGGGTCATCCCAAATATAATATTTCGAATCATGCTTAAGCCTCAAACGTTGCGCAATAGTGAATGACGAAGGAAACTTACCTCCCACCAGGTAATTAACTATGTTAGCGTACCATGGTGCTTTTTCTTGGACAGCAAATAAATACTCGTCCGGGAATGTTTCGGTTATAGCTCCAGTTTCCTCCTCTCTCACTATCCGGCTCAAGTGATCTGCCACGGTGTTCTCAATGCCCTTTTTGTCTTTTATTTCCACATCGAACTCTTGTAGCAAGAGGATCCATCTAATCAGCCGCGGCTTGGACTCCTTTTTCGTCATCAAATAGCGAATAGCTGCATGATCAGAAAAGACAACAATTTTAGAACCAAGCAAATATGGGCGAAATTTTTCAAAAGCAAATATAACAGCTAAAAGCTCTTTTTCAGTTGTGGAATAATTTTGCTGAGCCACGTCAAGCGTCCTCGACGCATAATGGATCACCACAGGCTTCTTTTCCTTCCTTTGCCCGAGCACCGCTCCAACTGCGTAGTCGCTAGCATCACACATTATCTCGAAGAGTTGTGTCCAATCCGGTGCTTGAATGATGGGTGCACTAGTCAGTGCCGCCTTAAGATCATCGAATGCCGCCTTGCACTCCTCCGTAAACTCAAATAGTGCATCCTTTTGTAGCAATCTAGAGAGAGGTAGCGCCCTTTTTGAGAAGTCCTTTAAAAACCTGCGATAAAATCCTGCATGTCCTAAAAAAGACTTCACACCACGCTGATCAGAAGGGTGAGGCAAGCTAATAATCAAGTCAATTTTAGCCTTATCTACTTGTATCCCTTCTCCAGAAACAACACGTCCCAATACTATGCCATGAGTGACCATAAAATGACTTTTTTCATAATTCAAAACCAAGTTTGTCTCCTCACAACGTGCAAGCACTCTACCAACATTAAGCAAGCATTCATCAAAAGTATTTCCATACACAGTGAAGTCATCCATGAACACTTCAACACAGTCACTAATCAATTCCGAAAAAATACTCATTACCACACGCTGGAAGGTACCAGGCGCGTTGCACAAACCAAAAGACATGCGTCGAAACGCAAATGTACCGAATGGGCACGTGAAAGTGGTCTTGTCCTGGTCTTCGGCTGCAATCGGAATTTGATTATACCCAGAAAATCCAACTAAAAAACAAAAGTAAGGCTTACCTGCGAGCCTATCCAACATCTGGTCAATGAATGGCAAAGGAAAGTGATCCTCGCGTGTCACTGCATTTAGCTTCCTGTAGTCGATGCACACGCGCCATCCATTCTGGATTCTCTTTGTCACCAACTCACCTTGAGCATTAAGCTCCACTGTAATCTCTGTCTTCTTCGGTACTACATGTACGGGACTTACCCATTGACTATCTGAAATGGGATAAATCACGTCAGCATCTAAGAGCTTTTGTACCTCTTTTTGAACCACCTCCATCATCAGTGGGTTCAATCTACGCTGCGGCTGCCTCACAGGTTTGGCTCCATCCTCGAGTAAAATCCGGTGCATGCACACAGTAGGGCTCACGCCCTTGATGTCCGCAAGTGTCCATCCAATCGCGGTCTTATGTTTCTTAGTACCGCTGCCAATCTCTCCTCCTGATTAGGCTCCAAGCCTTTCTTGATTATGACCGGCAACGTCTCACCATCTCCCAAAAAGATATACTTTAAATGCTCGGGTAAGGGCTTAAGCTGCAACTCAGGTGCCTGTACAACAAATGGTACAAGTGTAGATTTATTAATTAAAGTAACTTGATTAGCCTCATACCTTGGGGTTAATGGTTCCAAAACTCTAAGCTCCTGTAGCATGTCACTAGTATCACGAAGCATCCCTATTGATGCGCCACGTGACTCAATAGCCTCCCTCAAAATGATTTCAAGCACATCATTCCCACAGGGAATATCGGAAGATTCCACTAGCTCATCGATCGCATCCAAAGCGTGTACTCTTACATTATCAGGTGGATATTGCATAGCTTGATATATATTAAAGTTTATTACCTCACCTTCCACCTCCATGGAAAGCGTGCCATGATCCACATCAATCTTAGCTCTAGCCGTCTTCATGAATGGCCTACCAAATAGAATTGGTGGCTGATCTTGTGCTCCATCATCATCCATTTTCAGCACATAGAAATCTGCAGGAAAAATAAGATTTTCTACCTGCACCAAAACATCCTCGATCACACCCAAAGGTTGGGTGCATGATCGATCAGCCAATTGAATCGTCAAACCCGCGAGTTTAAGTGGACCAATACGCAAAGATAAGTATAAAGAGTAAGGGAGGACATTTATGGACGCACCAAGATCAAGCATACAGTTTTCGATCCTCACGTTACCAATAACACATGGAATAGTAAAAGTGCTGGGATCCTTACACTTTTTGGGCACCTTCCTTCGTATCGCTGCTGATACACTCTCTCCAAGCATGACCTGTTCATTCTTAGTCGCGCCTATGGTTAGTACATAATTCTTTAAGAAATTTTGCGTACCTTGGAATTTGCCGAATGGCTTCAATGAGTGGAATGTTGATTTCCACCTTGCTAAACAACTCCCAAACCTCATTGTCTGTGATAGACTTCTTGTTGGTCTTAGAAACCTGCATTGGGAATGGTAGGGGAGAGTTAGAATTTGGAATTTCCTTACCAGTGTCTGAAGAGCCCGCGTACGTCTCTTGTTTTTCCTCCGCGGACGTCTCCTTATTTTGCATTAATTCATCAGGCGTCCGCGGATTACATGTTGAGACGTCCGCCTGCACCACTGAGTTGGAATCTTCATTCAGCTTTCCTCCTCCATTTTTCAACTGCTTTCCACTCCTAAGCATTACAGCGCTAATGTTGGACTTTGTAATTGGATTTGGAATCGTTTGTGACGGCAGCTTCCCTTTGTCTTCTCGCCTTTCGTAAACGGCGCTGGCAATTTGAGACACTTGCTTCTTTAGCTCGTTAACGTCTCCAGCTTGTTAGCCCATCTTTTGAGTGAGTTCCTTGAACATGCCTCTCATTTCCTCTCTCAATTCCTTGATCGGGGCCTCGTCTCCTTGTTTGTTGTGTGGCGGTCTGTACGGTGGCTTTTGTGGGTACGATGATTGCCCCGCATCGTAATTGTTGTTCCTTTGCCAACCACCATCATTTTGCCTAGGTTGCCATTTGTTGTTGCCTTGGTATCCATCATACCTCCTTGGTGGCAAATCTCCCTTGTTCACGTAGCCCACTACATTCACGTCATCTGTTCTTTCCTGAAAAACAGTGTGATCATTATTCATTGGATTAAAAGTGGACTTGTTTACCTTACACTCCACTTGTTGATTGCCTTGTGGTTTCTGCGTCACTAATTGAGCCATCATATTCTTCAGTTCCTGCAATTCAGAATGTACATTCACATTAGCAACTGGTGCAGGTTTATATGTCTCTTCTAAGTACCTTGTGCTCTCGGCAACTCTCTCAATCAACTCCCATATCTCCTCAGGGTACATGTCAAGGATAGACCCTTGAGCGGAGGCATCCAGCATTCTTCTTTCCATTAGAATCATCCCATCCATGAAGTATTCAAGCAACATTCTTTGTGGGATTCCATGATTCGGACAATTCTCTTCCAATAGCTTAAACCTCTCCAAGTAATCGAACAACGTTTCTCCACGTCCTTGTCTGAGCATAGAGAGCTCCTTTCTTGTTTGAGCTGCCTTCGAATGGGAGTAGTACTTGTCCATGAATTTCCTTTGCATTTGATCCCATGAAGTAATCGAACCTGAAGGCAAAGACATTAACCAAGATTTAGCTTGACTCACTAAAGAAAAAGGAAATGTCTTTAATTTAAAAATGTCTTCCGGAACCGATGCTGATTTCATGGACATGCAGACTCCATGAAATTCCTTCAAGTGCCTTAGGGGGTTCTCATCGGGCATTCCTCCAAACTTGGGCAAGTGGTGTATCACCCCACTCTTTATCTCGATATCTTCTGCGTCTTCATCCAACCTAATGCACCACGGTGCCTCATCAATATATGGCGCACAAACTCCTCTCATAGTGCGTCCCAAATCCCGACGCCTAGCTAGCTGTCCATATTGGTTCCCTCCACCGAGGTATTGTCGATCCAGCTCATTCTCGTAATCCTCGTGTCTAGCTGCACGAGGTCTAGCAAACTCATTCACCAATCGCTGATTTCTGGGGGGTGGTACTCTTTGATTAACAGGGGGCAGTCCTTGCCTCTGTTCTTGCATGTTATCTCCTATTACACTACTTCGCTCTTCTTGATCACGTTCAACACTTCTCTGTGACATTGTTACTTCAACAGAAAACAATCAAGTGACAAGTAAAAGATAGTAAAATAAAACTAAAACAAAGTAATACGTAGTGAGATTCTTCGTTACCAATCCCCGGCAACGGCGCCAAAATTTGACAGGCGTCGTTGTATCCGTCAAAAATAATTGTTTCTTTATCTCCGACTACCAAGTGGTAAGTCGGGTCGTATCCACAGAGATTGATATGAGAATCTGTTCACTAAGTATTCAAACAAGTAAATGGAAAACAAAAACACAAGCAACAATGATCACTTATCAAGAGAGCAATCGTTACACGAATTCAAGTATGTAATATCAAAGAGAAGTGCAAGCTAGAACTTTCGACTGTGATGCAAGACCAAATCATTGACAAATCCGTTTTGATTTCTAATGTTCTACAACTTAGAGCTCCCCCGCTAAGGTTACACTCCTCGTTCTAGTTCTAGTACTTAATCTCGCGCTAGCGATAATCAAGACCCTAACTCGCTAGAGTTGCATGAACATATAAACAAGTTGTCCTAGGGTGTTTAATCCTAGTTGTGTATTACTCGTGTCCTAATTCGCTATCCCCACTAGGTTGCTAGTAAACTTGACAATCGAAATCAACAAACAAACAAAAGCTCCCCCGCTAGGGTTCCACTCATGCTAGCACATCAACTCCATGAACATTGTATAGTAATATGACGCAAAACATAGAAATCAATAGAAGTCTCAAGTCAATACATCACAATTCCGAGTTCTAGCCTACACATATGAGGTTAGCTACTCATCGTAAGAGAATACATCATCAAGTTTTTGAATGGGAATGAAATGAAAATACTGTTGACGAATCCTCAAACATACGAACCCTAAACGAATCTGATTTTCTTCTCTAAGTCCAGAGCCAGCCGCCTCCCTTCCCGAGTTCTGCATATCTCCTTTCGAGATTGCAAATGAGAAAAAATGAATTTCGACTGCCAGCTGTCATCCGCGGACGTCTTCTGCATTTCCCACCCGCGGAGGTCTGAACAATTACGGAAATTCAGTAGACCTCCGCGCCCGTAATCCTTCAGACGTATGCGCCCAGCACTAAGTCAGCCTTCAAGCACTTTGGACTTCAATCCTTCGATGCAAAACATCTTCTAACAGGCTCCCTTTAGCCGATATTCCTTCCATGGTCTCCGAATGCACATGAGAATGAAAACTACACAAATGGTAGTGAAATAATACACAGGCAACTACTAAGAGACGGGGTTTTAACACAGAAAATAGTCGTACAACTACGACTTATCACCGATGTTGGCCAAGATTCTCCAGGCTTCGTCAATAATTCATATTCTCCGCATATGTATTCGTCCGAGCGGTCACCGATCTGTCGAATTCTTGACCTATTATTCACTTCCTTCGATGATGGATTATGTTTGTTTTCCCGACATTCCATTGTCATTTAATCTTTATTTTATCTTTTCAGGTCAAATATCACATTCGTAACACTTATGGATTGATCCGAAGTGCAACAAAGTACTTGGTGAAGATTTGGTTAAAAAGGAACAAAACAGGACAGACTGACCTTTCAAACTTAATTTGCACGCTTAGATCTTATATGGTCTCCAAATGGCTCGTTATATAGCTTGTTAGAAAGCTAATTCAAATAGCTAGAACTTTGTAGTTTGCACAAAGAGCAAATTCGGAAGTTAAAACAGCGAAACGGGCATGAGAAGTCTCTGTCGTATATGTATTCTTCATGGCGGTTGCTACGCTTATTCACGCATAACGATGCTTCTTCATGTTTCGCGGCGGTCCTCATGCTTTACCACGATCACCATGGATTACCACGCTTGGCCGATGTTAGCCAAGATTCTCCAGGCTTCGTCAATGTTTCATATTCTCCGCATATGTATTCTTCCGAGCGGTCACCGATCTGTCGAATTTTTAACCTATTATTCACTTCCTTCGATGATGGATTATGTTTGTTTTCCCGACATTTCATTGTCATTTAATCTTTATTCTATCTTTTCAGGTCAAATATCATTCCTAAGACTTATTGATTGATCAGACGTGCAACAAAGTACTTGGTGAAGATTTGGTTAAAAATGAACAAAACAGGGCTGCCTGACCTTTCGAACTTAATTTGCACGATTAGATCTCATATGGTCTCCAAATGGCTCGTTATAGCTTGTTGGAAAGCTAATTCAAAGAGCTACAACTTTGTAGTTTACACCAAGAATAAATTTGGAAGCTAAAACAGCGAAACGGGCATGAGAAGTCTCTGTCGTATATGTATTCTTCATCGCGGTTGCTAAGCTTATTCACGCATAACGATGCTTCTTCAAGCTTCGCGGCGGTCCTCACGCTTTCCCACGATCATCACGGATTACCACGCTTGGCCGATGTTGGCCCAAATTCTCCTGGCTTCGTCAATGTTTCATATTCTCCACATATGTATTCTTCCGAGCGGTCACCGATCTGTCGAATTCTTGACCTATTATTCTCTTCCCTCGATGATGGATTATGTTTGTTTTCCCGACATTTCATTGTCATTTAATCTTTATTTTACCTTTTCAGGTCAAATATCACATTCCTAAGACTTATGGATTGATCCGAAGTGCAACAAAGTACTTGGTGAAGATTTGGTTAAAAAGGAACAAAATAGGGCAGACTGACCTTTCGAACTTAATTTGCACGCTTAGATCTCATATGGTCTCCAAATGGCTCGTTATATAGCTTGTTGGAAAGCTAATTCAAAGAGCTACAACTTTGCAGTTTACACCAAGAGCAAATTCGGAAGTTAAAACATTGAAACGGGCATGAGAAGTCTTTGTCGTATATGTATTCCTCATCGCGGGTGCTAAGCTTATTCACGCATAACGATGCTTCTTCATGCTTCGCGGCGGTCCTCAAGCTTTCCCACGATCACCACGGATTACCACGCTTGGCCGATGTTGGCCAAGATTCTCCAGGCTTCGTCAATGTTTCATATTCTCCGCATATGTATTCTTCCGAGCCGTCACCGATCTGTCGAATTCTTGACCTATTATTCACTTCCTTCGATGATGGATTACGTTTATTTTCGCGACATTTCATTGTCATTTAATCTTTATTCTATCTTCTCAGGTCAAATATCACATTCCTAAGACTTATGGATTGATCAGAAGTACAACAAAGTACTTGGTGAAGATTTGGTTAAAAAGGAACAAAACAAGGCAGACTGACCTTTCGAACTTAATTTGCACGCTTAGATCTCATATGGTCTCGAAATGGCTCGTTATATAGCTTGTTAGAAAGCAAATTCAAAGAGCTACAACTTTGTAGTTTACACCAAGAGCAAATTCGGAAGTTAAAATAGTGAAACGGGCATGAGAAGTCTCTGTCGTATATGTATTCTTCATCGCGGTTGCTACGCTTGTTCACGAGTAACGATGCTTCTTCATGCTTCGCGGCGGTCCTCACGCTTTCCCACGATCACCACGTATTGCCACACTTGGCCGATGTAGGCCAAGATTCTCCAGGCTTCGTCTATGTTTCATATTCTCCGCATATGTATTCTTCCGAGCGTTCACCGATCTGTCGAATTCTTGACCAATTATTCACTTCCTTCGATGCTGGATTATGTTTGTTTTCCCGATATTTCATTGTCATTTAATCTTTATTCTATCTTTTCAGGTCAAATATCACATTCCTAAAACCTATGGATTGATCCGAAGTGCAACAAAGTACTTGGTGAAGATTTGGTTAAAAAGGAACAAAACACGGCAGACTGACCTTTCGAACTTAATTTGCACGCTTAGATCTCATATGGTCTCCAAATGGCTCGTTCTATAGCTTGTTGGAAAGCTAATTCAAAGAGCTATATTTTTGTAGTTTAATCTAAGAGCAACTTCGGAAGTTAAACAGCGAAACAGGCATGAGAAGTCTCTGTCGTATATGTATTCTTCATCGCGGTTGCTATGCTTGTCCACGCATAACGACGCTTCTTAATGCTTCGCGGCGGTCCCCACGCTTTCCAATGATCACCACGTATTACTACGCTTGGCCGATGTTGGCCAAGATTCTCCAGGCTTCGCCAATGTTTCATATTCTCCGCATATGTATTCTTCCGGGCGGTCACCGATCTGTAGAATTCTTGACCTATTATTCACTTCCTTCGATGATGGATTATGTTTGTTTTCCCGACATTTCATTGTTATTTAATCTTTATTCTATCTTTTCAGGTCAAATATCACATTCCTAAGACTTATGGATTGATCCGAAGCGCAACAAAGTACTTGGTGAAGATTTGGTTAAAAAGGAACAAAATAGGGCAGACTGACCTTTCGAACTTAATTTGCACGCTTAGATCGCATTATCTCCAAATGGCTCGTTCTATAGTTTATTGGAAAGCTAATTCAAAGAGCTACAACTTTGTAATTTACACCAAGAGCAAATTCGAAAGTTTAAACAGCGAAACGGGCATGAGAAATCTTTGTCGTATATGTATTCTTCATCGCGGTTGCTACGCTTGTTCCCGCATAACGACGCTTCTTCATGCTTTGCGGCGGTCCCCAAGCTTTACCACGATCACCACGTATTACCACGCTTGGCCGATGTCGGCCAAGATTCTCCAGGCTTCGCCAATGTTTCATATTCTCCGCATATGTATTCTTCCGAACGGTCACCGATCCGTCTAATTCTTGACCTATTATTCACTTCCTTCGATGATGGATTATGTTTATTTTCCCGACATTTCATTGTCATTTAATCTTTATTCTATCTTTTCAGGTCAAATATCACATTCCTAAAACTTATGGATTGATTCGAAGCGCAACAAAGTACTTGGTGAAGATTTGGTTAAAAAGGAACAAAACAGGGCAGACTGACCTTGCGAACTTAATTTGCACGCTTAGATCTCGTATGGTCTCCAAATGGCTCATTCTACAGCTTGTTGGAAAGCTAATTCAAAGAGCTACAACTTTGTAGTTTACACCAAGAGCAAATTCGAAAGTTAGAAAAGCGAAACGGGCGTGAGAAGTCTCTCTCGTATATGTATTCTTCATCGCGGTTGCTATGCTTGTTCACGCATAACGACGCTTCTTCATGCTTCGCGGCAGTCCTCACGCTTTCCCACGATCACCACTTATTACCACGCTTGGCCGATGTTGGCCAAGATTCTCCAGGCTTCGTCAATGTTTCATATTCTCCGCATATGTATTCTTCCGAGCGGTCCCTAATCTGTCGAATTCTTGACCTATTATTCACTTCCTTCGATGATGGATTACGTTTGTTTTCCCGACATTTTATTTTCATTTAATCTTTATTTTATCTTTTCAGGTCAAATATCACATTCGTAAGACTTATGGATTGATCCGAAGTGCAACAAAGTACTTGGTGAAGATTTGGTTAAAAAGGAACAAAACAAGGCTGACTGACCTTTTGAAGTTAATTTGCACGCTTAGATCTTATATCGTCTCCAAATGGCTCGTTATATAGCTTGTTGGAAAGCTAATTCTAATAGTTAGAACTTTGTAGTTTTACACCAAGAGCAAATTTGGAAGTTAAAACAGCGAAACGGGCATGAGAAGTCTCTGTCGTATATGTATTCTTCATTGCGGTTGGTACGCTTGTTCATGCATAACAACGCTTCTACATGCTTCGCGGCGGTCCTCACGCTTTCCCACGATCACCACGTATTACCACGCTTGGCCAATGTTGGCCAAGATTCTCCAGGCTTCGTCAATGTTTCATATTCTCCGCAAAAGTATTCTTCCGAGCGGTCACCGATCTGTCGAATTCTTGACCTATTTATCACTTCCTTCGATGATGGATTACGTTAGTTTTCCCGACATTTCATAGTTATTTAATCTTTTTCCCGACATTTCATTGTCATTTTATCTTTATTCTATCTTTTCAGGTGAAATATCACATTCCTAAGACTTATGGATTGATCCGAAGTGCAACAAAGTACTTGGTGCAGATTTGGTTAAAAAGGAACAAAATAGGGCAGACTGACCTTTCGAACTTAATTTACACGCTAAGATCTCATATGGTCTCTAAATGTCTCGTTCTATAGCTTGTTAGAATTCTAATTCAAAGTGCTACAACTTTGTAGTTTACACCAAGAGCAAATTCGGAAGTTAAAACAGTGAAACGGGCATGAGAAGTCTCTGTCGTATATGTATTCTTCATCACGGTTGCTACGCTTGTCCACGCATAACGATGCTTCTTCAAGCTTCGCGGCGGTCCTCAAGCTTTCCCACGATCACCACGGATTACCACGCTTGGCCGATGTTAGCCAAGATTTTCCAGGCTTCGACACTGTATCATATTTTCCGCATATGTATTCTTTCGAGCGGTCACCGATCTGTCAAATTCTTGACCTATTATTCACTTCCTTCGATGATGGATTATGTTTATTTTCCCGATATTTTATTGTCATTTAATCTTTATTTTATCTTTTTCAGGCCAAATATCACAATCGTAAGACTTATGGATTGATCCGAAGTGCAACAAAGTACTTGGTGAAGATTTGGTTAAAAAGGAACAAAACAGGGCAGACTGACCTTTTGAACTTAATTTGCACGCTTAGATCTAATATGCTATCCAAATGGCTCGTTATATAGCTTGTTGGAAAGCTAATTCAAATAGCTAGAACTTTGTAGTTTACACCAAGAGCAAATTCGGAAGTTAAAACAGCGAAACGACCATGGATGGAATATCGGCTAAAGAGAGCCTGTTAGAAGATGTTTTGCGTCGAAGGAATGAAGTCCAAAGTACTTGAAATCTGAGTCAGTGCTGAGCGCTTACGTCTGAAGAATTAAATGCGCTTAGTCCTGAATAATTTCGATAATTATTAAGACCTCCGCGGAGCATAATTGAAGAGACGTCCGCGTAGTCCAGCTGGCAGTCGAATTTACTAATTTCGATTTTGTAATCTCGGGAAAGAAAAGAGACACAACTCGAGGGGACAGAAGAGGGGCGGCTGGGTCTCGACTCAAGGAGGAAAATCAGAAAGGATAGGGTTCGTTCGAAGTTCGAGTTCAGAGTACAGGATTGGAGAAGAGAACTCTCAGAGTAGGGATTCAATTGAAGAAGCTTGAGCGTGGATTCGTTGCTGGATTCAAGTATTGGAGTTGAGCTGCAGCTTGGTGGAGAATTCATCATTAGTAATTTCGTTTCATTCTATTCAAAAACTTGATGATGCATTCCCTTACGATGAGTAGCTAAACTCATATGTGTAGGCTAGAACTCGACATTGTGATGTTTTGACTTGAGACCTATATTGATTTCTGTGTTTTGTGTCATATTACCATGCATTGTTTACGGAATTGATTTTGTTAACACGAATGGAACCCTAGCGGGGGAGCATTAAACATCCTAGGATAACTTGTTTAAATCTTCATGCAACTCTAGCGAGTTAGGGTCTTGATTATCGCTAGCGCGAGATTAAGTACTAGAACTAGAACGGGGAGTATAACCTTAGCGGGGGAGCTCTAAGTTGTAGAACATTAGAAATCAAAACGGATTTGTCAATGATTTGGTCTTGCATCACAGTCGAAGGTTCTAGCTTGCACTACTCTTTGATATTATATACTTGAATTTGTGTGACGATTGCTCTCTTGATAAGTGATCATTGTTGCTTGCTTTTATTTTCTATTTACTTATTTGAATTTTCCATTGTCACGTTCATACTTAGTGAACATATTCTCATATCGATCTCTGTGGATACGACCCGACTTACCACTTGCTAGTCGGAACTATAAATATTATTTTTGACGGGTACAACGACATCTGTCAAATTTTGGCGCCGTTGTCGGGGATTGGTAACGAAGAATCTCACTACGTATTTCTTTCTCTTGGTTTTATTTTACTGTCTTTTATTTTGTCACTTGATTATTTTCTGTTTGAGTAACAATGTCACAGAGAAGTGTTGAACGTGATTAGAAAGAGCGAAGTAGTGTAATATGAGATAACATGCGAGAACAGAGGCAAGGACTGCCCCCCTGTTAATCAAAGAGTACCACCCCCCAGAAATCAGCGATTTGTGAATGAGTATGCTAGACCTCGTGCAGCTAGACACGAGGATTACGAGGATGAGTTGGATCGAGAATACCTCGGTGGAGGAAACCAATATGGACAGTTAGCTAGGCGTCGGGATTTGGGACGCACTATGAGAGGAGTTTGTGTGCCATATAATGATGAGGCACCTTGGTGCATTAGGTTGGATGAGGACGCAGAAGATATCGAGATAAAGGGTGGGGTGATACACCACTTGCCCAAGTTTGGAGAAATGCCCGATGAGAACCCCCTAAGGCACTAGAAGGAATTTCATGGAGTTTGCAAGTCCATGAAATCGGCATCGGTTCCGGAAAATATTTTTAAATTAAAGGCATTCCCTTTTTCTTTAGTAAGTCAAGCTAAATATTTGTTGATGTCTTTGCCTTCAGGTTCGATTATTTCATGGGAACAAATGCAAAGGAAGTTCATGGACAAGTACTACTCCCATTCGAAGGCGGCTCAAAAAAGAAAGGAGCTCTCTATGCTTAGACAAGGACGTGGAGAAACGTTGTTCGATTATTTGGAGAGGTTTAGGCAACTGGAAGAGAGTTGTCCGAATCATGGAATCCCACAAAGGATGTTGCTTGAATACTTCATGGATGGGATGATTCTGATGGAAAGAAGAATGCTAGATGCCTCCGCTCAAGGGTCTATCCATGACATGTACCCCGAGGAGATATGGGACTTGATTGAGAGAGTTGCCGAGAGCACAAGGTATTTAGAAGAAACACATAAACCTGCACCAGTTGCTAACGTGAATGTACATTCTGAATTGCAGGAACTGAAGAATATGATGGCTCAAATAGTGACGCAACAACCACAAGGCAATCAACGAGTGGAGTGTAAGGTAAACAAGTCCACTTTTAATTCAATGAATAATGATAACGCTGTTTTTCAGGAAAGAACAGAAGACGTGAATGTAGTGGGCTACGTGAACAAGGGAGATTTGCCACCAAGGAGGTATGATGGATACCAAGGCAACAACAAATGGCAACCTAGGCAAAATGATGGTGGTTGGCAAAGGAACAACAATTACGATGTGGGGCAATCCTCGTACCCACAAAAGCAGTCGTACAAACCCCCACACATCAAACAAGGAGACGAGGACCCGATCAAGGAATTGAGGGAGTAAATAAGAGGCATGTTCAAGGAACTAACTCAAAAGATGGGCCAACAAGCTGGAGACGTTAACGAGCTAAAGAAGCAAGTGTCTCAAATTGCCAGCGCCGTTTACGAAAAGCGAGAAGACAAAGGGAAGCTGCCGTCGCAAACGATCCCCAATCCAAGGAAAAATGTGAGTGTGATTGTGATAAAGGATGAAGAGGAGATGAAGGCTGAAGGAAAGAAAGAAGAGCTCAATGAAGATTCGAACTCCGTGGAGCAGACGGACGTCTCAACAATTAAACCGCGGACGCCTGATGAATTGATGCAAAATGAAGAGACCTCCGCGGAGGATAATCAAGAGACGTGGGCGGAATTCCCAGTAAGCAATTTCCAGATTTTGAATTCTAACCCTCTTGCGCCATCGTCATTTCCCATGCAGGTTATTGAGCGTCACGAAGCTATAAACAATGAGATTCAACGGAAGGGGTATGAGGACACGAGAACCAACGCACAAATGCAAGAATTGGAGCGAGAGCAACAAGGAGCGTTGACCAATCGAACTAGAGACCCAGGTGCCTTCACGATGACCTGTGGCATTGGTAACACGCTTATTCCCCACTGTTTGATTGATTTGGGAGCGTCTATTAATGTGATGCCTTATGACCTATTGATGAGGTTTGATGAGCCGTATTTATATGACTCATCGAATCATTAAATCCCACCAATTCCAGCACTTTATTATGCGAACAGTTACTTCTTAGTGTTGTTTCGTGTTTCAGGTGAGTTGGAAGCTCTAGGAGGAATCGCGCTTAAAAGACGGCATTTTCATGCCAGAAACATCGCAATTGAAGAACAGACCCAAAGGAGGGCCGTGAACAGTGTTTTTTTCGGCTCGTGAACAGTAACTCCGGCGTGAACAGTGATTTCGGCCGAGTCCAGCCCAGTTCGTCCGGTCCAAAAGCAATGTGAAATTAGGGCAACATACAAGCTAGGGTTTTGGAACATTCTGGAAGGTTCAAGATGGCTTAATTGTCAAGCAAAGGAGTAGCTTGGAGATTAAGCAAGAAAGATATGGAAATATTGCCTAAATTATCTTTTGGATTATTTAGGCAATTCTAGGTCTTTCTCAACCTTATAAATAGAGGAGCTCACAAGACCAAATAACTCTCTCTCACACACATAACCGAGTCTCTCCTCTCTTGGCCGTGTGCCCTAGCTTGCGCCGCCCTCATTCCTCCGTGCTCCGCTCAGCACCGCCGTGCGCAGCCATACTCAGCCCTCACGGCCGGTCACTCATCCTTCTCGGCATTAGTGAAGTACAATCGTCCCTTTTATTATTTTTGCATTGTTCTCATGGCTATGTGTAACTAAACCCGTTATTCGGGCTAGGGTTTCGAATATTGTAACGAACGTTTTGAGATTCCGTACTTAAATATTTGTTCTTGCATTCTATTAGTTCTTGTGCAATTTATATCGGTTCGAATTGCTAGGTTAAGGGGAGATCCGAAAGGGTACATCTTAACCTAGTGATACTTGCCCTCTTTATCCTGCTTATTTGATACTGACCCGTTAGAATAAGTAGACGCACTAAACCTAATATAACCAGACCAGGAGTATTAGGTTTGCTTGAACTAAAAGTCTACAACCAGACCAGGAGTAGATTGTGGCGTAGTGATTTAACGGTCCTACCTTAGGTTATAACCTGACCAGGAGTAATCACACTTAAGAAAGCAAGATAAAATACTTAGAAATCAAGGATAAACCAAGTTACAATTAAGAAACCCTAGCCTGAATATTTCTCTCTGATTATTACACTCTCGTTTATTTCGCTATTTGCACTTGTTCCTTAAACTGTTTACTCTCACCCAATCGTTTACTTTTCTTTCTTACAGAACAAAGTAGTAACCATCTAGCTCCCTTGGGTTCGACCCTTGCTTGCCACTGTACTAACCCACAGTTTAGAGTGAGGAAAATATAAATTCAAATTTGCAGGTACAAACGACGCCTGTCAAATTTTGGTGCCGTTGCCGGGGAGCTACGCACGGTGAATTTTGTTCTTTCCTTTTTCAGTTTTTTTTCCTTTATTCTCTGTTATTTCAAATTTCCTAGTTTGTTTTATTTGTTTTTTTTTTCGATTTCCTTGTTTTCCGATTTTCGTTTATTTCGATTTCTAGCTTTTAAAGGGTTCTGTCACCAAGACTTACGAGTCTAAGGAGATTGGGTTTTAAGTGAGACCACTGTGACTCCTCCAATCTCCTGGGGATCCTTTATTGCTAGTCTATGCTTGCTATTCTGTGCTTTGCTAGTTTGTGCTTTGCTACTCTTGTGCCATGTCTCGCGCAGGTAGTAGAGTTGGCGACAATAGCCCACCATTCCAACCTCAACCATACGAGCAATACCCCCAGTACCAGCCCCAACCATATCAGCAGTACCCACCACCCCACCAGCCCCAACCATATCAGCAGTACCCACCACCCCAATATCAACAATATTCGCAACCGCCTTATCATCAGTATCCACAACAGTATCCACCACTACAATACCTTCCACACCAGCCATACCCACCACCTCCGCCGACCTTTCGATTTGATGTCCGCGAGAAGCTTCGTACCTTTGAGCAATTCAGGGGCGAACCATTCTATGAGTACTATGCGCGCTTCGAAGGCCTTCGAGAAAGCTGCCCACACCATGGATTCCCAGATTTATTTCTTATGCAGAGGTTTCTTGAAGGGATGATGCCACGTACGCGTAATATGCTCGATGCTGCAGCAGGTGGTTCGGTAATGAATGTAGGCATGTATGATCTCTGGAACCTGATATATGATGTGGCAGAAAGATCAAGACAAAGACATGCTCAAATGCACAAAATGGATGATAAGGCGCATACAGTAGAAGCTGATTCAGTGCAGACCGTGCCCGACATCACATGCGACACCTCCGTCACACTCTTGCCCACAACAGTGCCCAACCCGAGAGGAGACATCAGCACACCGGCAGTAGAGGATGAGGACCCATGGTTGATTAAAGAAGATCTCAATTCAGACTACCCCGGGTATTTGGAAGAAGACGGCCGCTGGCACCCGAAGAAGAGCTGAACGAAGATTCCACCTCAGTACAGAACGCGGACGCCTCAACAATTACTGCACGGACGCCTGAAGAATTACCACAAATTCAGAAGACGTCCGCGAAAGATATTCAGGAGACCTCCGCGGTCTGCACTGGTGCAGTTGAAGAAACTCTAATTTCTAACAATCCTCTATCATTCCCAATACAGGTGATTTCTCCTAAGGACCACACGATCGACAAGGATGAGCTTGAAGGCAAATTAGAGACGAAGCATGAGCCAGAGAAGCCAACAATGGAGTACTCACTCGTTACAGTTCAAGAAGAGCCGCCTGAAAAGTGTAAGACCCCAGGTGCCTTGACAATCACCCGTAATGTTGGTAAATCTCTCATACACCACTGCTTAATCGATTTGGGTGCTTATATTAATGTCATGCCATACTCTTTATCTTGCTCTTTGACTTTGGGACCATTGAAACTTCCTAAACTCTTGGTAGAATTAGGAAGTACATCACATGTTCGCCCTGTTGGTATACTTGAGGATCTAACGCACCATGTTGGAGAACTTGTTGTTCCTGTAGACTCCTATGTTTTGCAGATAAGAGATGGTAGAAATAATGACCCTCGAGCACTTATTCTTGGACGACCGTTCATCTGTGCCAAAAAGAGGAAGATTGATATGGGAACATGCTTGATGTCTCTTGAAGACAAGAAATTGAACTTCCATGCCGACCGCTCATACATGAAGAAACGACCGAGGCTTGGCACGTTTGAGTGGAAACCCGGATGGAGAGACACGAGAGCATCGCTGGATAAGGGCTATGAGCATCACAGAGGAGTAGCAAAATTTGACCTCACACGTCCCTGGGATCCTAACTTGTGATCCCTAAAGAGGTACCGTCGAGCCAACGACGTAAAACAAAGGCGCTCACAGGGAGGCAGCCCTGCACTTTTCATTTTTTCACGTTATTTACTATTTATGTTTGTCTGAGTCTTGAGTCTTTTCATCACGTTGTACTTGGGAAAGGAGATGATTTGCATGCAGGGAACAGAAGCGAACGTATCCAAGATATTGCATAAGACTGCATCCAACACCTTTCATTTGGTGACGAACTCACGTTGCGATGCAAGCTTCGATGGTGCTCTCTTCGAGGACTCATAGGAGAATACTCAGTTATTTCTGATTGTCACGCACGCACGAGGGAAGTGCCTGTCCAACGTTACTCTCTTCTTATTTCCCTTATATTTATTGCATGCATTGTGAGTCTAGATTTGAGTCGTGCCGTGAGGACACGGCTTATTTCAAAAGTGTGGGGTGGGAGAGTCAGTCATTGAGTCAGCACGTCTATTTTACTGCACCCTGCACAGAGTCAGCACGTTTCCCATGATTTTTAAAATTTTTGTACATGATACTTCACTATTTCCTAGACTTGCAG
The DNA here is from genome assembly GCA_033675395.1 of Rhodiola chrysanthemifolia. NCBI lineage: Eukaryota > Viridiplantae > Streptophyta > Magnoliopsida > Saxifragales > Crassulaceae > Rhodiola > Rhodiola chrysanthemifolia. The sequence continues at coordinate 3,224,330 of CM066206.1, forward strand.
TATTGGATAATGATATGGTGAAATAGATAGAGCCGATTACATGCATGTCTTTGGTGAAAATTGATTTGTGCGACTAACATGTGATCTTAAAATCTTTGCGTGCCTTTGTTAGTTGAGATAAACAGGGATGTGGAGTTGATAGAAATGCCCTAGGGAGACTTGACAGATCATTCAAAGACCGAACTCAGGATAAATGGTTATGTAGAGCTTGTGGAGGCTAGCACTTCGAGGCAACATCGTACGAGTCTGCTCCGCCACTGCGTCACCTTTGCGGTTGGTTGGGACGGGAATACTTCACATCGTCCAAACTCTAGTCCAAGTAGCCGGGAAAATAGACAAGCGACCCTTGGCTTGACCCAAGCCAAAGGACGTTAATGAGTGAGAGCAAGTAGGTTCGAGCAAGTCACAATCCGCACCACAAAGCAACATACCCATCATCATTGTGATAGCTTACACCGAAATCAAGTGTAGAGCGCCTTTGAAGCACCAAAACCGAAATCATCTATAGCTGGCCGAAAAGCACTCAACACTTTGAAGCTCGAATCAATCACGTGCAAGAAAAAGCAGCAAAGCATAACCATATAGCAGCGAGTTCGAGTCAGAGAATGCGGTTCATGGGTCTAAAAAGGGCTATCTCCCGATACATCCGAATTGATTTGCATCTCGGCCCAAAGGTAACATGTATCATTAACCCGTGTTTTCGCACAAGTTTAATTAGTAACGAGCATGCATAGAAGGCGGGATCTAGAGTAACTGAGTCATGACCATGTAGCACGTCTAGGATGCTGAGGCATTGTGGTGTTTGCAGTTTTTCGTTCCTCTTATGACCTAGTTCTTGTTCGGGACGAACAAGTTTAAGTGTGGGGTGGTTTGATGAGCCATATTTATATGACTCATCGAATCATTAAATCCCACCAATTCCAGCACTTTATTATGCGAACAGTTACTTCTTAGTGTTGTTTCGTGTTTCAGGTGATTTGGAAGCTCTAGGAGGAATCGCGCTTAAAAGACGGCACTTTCATGCCAGAAACATCGCAATTGAAGAACAGACCCAAAGGAAGGCCGTGAACAGTGTTTTTTTCGGCTCGTGAACAGTACTCCGACATGAACAGTAACTCCGCATGAACAGTAACTCCGGCGTGAACAGTACTCCGTCGTGAACAGTGATTTCGGCCGAGTCCAGCCCAGTTCGTCCGGCCCAAAAGCAATGTGAAATTAGGGCAACATACAAGCTAGGGTTTTGGAACATTCTGGAAGGTTCAAGATGGCTTAATTGTCAAGCAAAGGAGTAGCTTGGAGATTAAGCAAGAAAGATATGGAAATATTGCCTAAATTATCTTTTGGATTATTTAGGCAATTCTAGGTCTTTCTCAACCTTATAAATAGAGGAGCTCACAAGACCAAATAACTCTCTCTCACACACATAACCGAGTCTCTCCTCTCTTGGCCGTGTGCCCTAGCTTGCGCCGCCCTCATTCCTCCGTGCTCCGCTCAGCACCGCCGTGCGCAGTCATACTCAGCCCTCACGGCCGGTCACTCATCCTTCTCGGCATTAGTGAAGTACAATCGTCCCTTTTATTATTTTTGCATTGTTCTCATGGCTATGTGTAACTAAACCCGTTATTCGGGCTAGGGTTTCGAATATTGTAACGAACGTTTTGAGATTCCGTACTTAAATATTTGTTCTTGCATTCTATTAGTTCTTGTGCAATTTATATCGGTTCGAATTGCTAGGTTAAGGGGAGATCCGAAAGGGTACATCTTAACCTAGTGATACTTGCCCTCTTTATCCTGCTTATTTGATACTGACCCGTTAGAATAAGTAGACGCACTAAACCTAATATAACCAGACCAGGAGTATTAGGTTTGCTTGAACTAAAAGTCTACAACCAGACCAGGAGTAGATTGTGGCGTAGTGATTTAACGGTCCTACCTTAGGTTATAACCTGACCAGGAGTAATCACACTTAAGAAAGCAAGATAAAATACTTAGAAATCAAGGATAAACCAAGTTACAATTAAGAAACCCTAGCCTGAATATTTCTCTCTGATTATTACACTCTCGTTTATTTCGTTATTTGCACTTGTTCCTTAAACTGTTTACTCTCACCCAATCGTTTACTTTTCTTTCTTACAGAACAAAGTAGTAACCATCTAGCTCCCTTGGGTTCGACCCTTGCTTGCCACTGTACTAACCCACAGTTTAGAGTGAGGAAACTATAAATTCAAATTTGCAGGTACAAACGACGCCTGTCACCTATACTGTTCATTGAAACTTGGACCGGTGAACCTGGCCAAGTTAACTATTGAGTTAGGCAACAAGTCATGTGTTCATCCCTATGGTTTGCTTGAGAATTTAACCTTGAATGTTGGAGAAGTTGTTGTGTCTGCAGATTTTTATGTCTTGCAGATGGAGGACACCCAGACTAAGGAGTCGCCAACACTCATTATAGGACGACCTACCTTGTTTGTGACGAAGGCGAAGATTGATGTCGCTGAGGGTATTATAATGCTCAAATATGGTGGGAAGATGGCTGAGTTTCATGTCTTTGAGGATGACCACCAGCCTTGTGCGGGGAAACCACCTGAGATAGCTGGTAAAACTTGTTTTAATAATATAACTGCTGAATCGTTGCGTTTGATTCAGGGTGTCAGTGAGCAGCTGAAGGTAACAAGGAAAACACGCCCACCAGATGAAAAGCGAGTAAAGAAACAAAAGTGTGGGGTGGGTGCGCAAAAGTGGTAGACACCTACAGAAAAGAACTGGAGATCGAAGCCACCTGATGGCGGGTGGAGCATTGAGAAACGATTAACTTGTCGAAGTGTTGAGGAGAGGAGCACGCTGAGTGGTAAGTTTGACTTGGAGCAGCCTTGGGATCCTAACTTGTGATCCCGTAGAGGTAATGTCCAGCCAAGGACGTAAAACAAGGGCGCTTACCGGGAGGCAACCCGGTGTGTTTTTTACTTTATACATGTTAGGAGTAGATTAAGTAGTGGAATTGGTACCCTGATAATGCGACCCGAGTGCATGTTTTTATTTCTGGTAGTTTCAGGTGATTGAATGAAGAAAGGAACTCAACATAAGTGGCTTGGGCGCACGCCTGAACAATTAAATCGCGGACGCCTAAACAACTTATGCTAAATCATCAGACGTCCGCGGAATGAAATGATGAAGACGTCCGCGGTACATCGCATACTATTAGGGGAGTACCAGTTCCTCTATTTTTATTTTTATTTGAGTCTGTTTTGTTTGTCCATCTTATCTCTTGAGTTGTTCCGTGAGGACACGGGTCAATTTAAGTGTGGGGTATTGGGATGTTATAGAGTCAGTCATGTCTGTTTAAAATTTTTATGTCTCATGTTTTATGTCTTGATGAACTCGTGATGAACTGATGATGCACCGCTATGCTTTTCTCCTTTGTCGAAATCTTATTTCCAGCTTCGTATGACTATTGTGCTCATTTGACTAAAAATGCGAAATTTCAAAATTTTCGGTGCTTTGTTCTTGTAAGTTGTGATATGCAGGGATGTGGAGTTGACAGAAATGTCCTAGAAAGGTACGGCAAGTTGCAGGAAATTCTGAGTTTTGGTTCTGATGATTGAGAAAAGCGGTGGAGGTTGACGCTTCACTAGCCTAGTCCCGAGAGTAGCTCCGTCACCGAGTTATACAAGTTTATTCATGCGCTCGCAGTAGTGACGGGACAGAGAAAACAAACTGTCCATCTCTAGTCGGAGTAGCTGGGAATGGGTGGGTAACCCCTACCTTGCCTCATGCAGAAAGGACGAGGATGAGAAAAGAGCGGGATGCACTCCTATGCTGTTATCCGAGGCTATGATTAGAGTGGTTCAAGGGCGCAAACAATTATGGGGACAAGAAACAAATTCAAAATCCGAAGGCAAACTATCAAGTAAGAAGAAAATCAAAATCTGATTGATTCAAGCAAGATGTGTCGTTTATCAAAGTCCATACAATTTAAGGAATTCAAGACTCAACGGTATGAAAGCGGTGAATTAATCATGTGTCAGAGAAAGCCGCTGACTCAATCAAAAGACCAGAACTCAGAATAGAATGCAATGTCCGTGGTACCTATAGGGGACTATCTCCCAATCATCCAAGGTCATTTGGATTTCAGCTCGCGAGGTAACAAGTATCGAAAAATCTATCTATACTCGCATTGTTAGAATCTTAAGCATGATAAGATTACTGGCTGGATTTGGATTGAGATGTAAAGATTGACATGACTAGTACGTTGTAATTCTTTCTATGGCTTTGTTCTTGTTCGAGACGAACAAGTTCAAGTGTGGGGTAGTTTGATAAGTCGTAGTTGTACGACTATTTTCTGTGTTAAAACCCCGTCTCTTAGTAGTTGCCTGTATATTATTTCACTACCTGTGTGTAGTTTTCATTCTCAGGTGCATTCGGAGACCATGGAAGGAATATCGGCTAAAGAGAGCCTGTTAGAAGATGTTTTGCGTCGAAGGAATGAAGTCCAAAGTACTTGAAGTCTGAGTTAGTGCTGAGTGCTTACGTCTGAAGAATTAAATGCGCTTAGGCCTGAATAATTTCGATAATTATTAAGACCTCCGCGGAGCATAATTGAAGAGACGTTCGCGGAGTCCAGCTGGCAGTCGAATTTACTAATTTCGATTTTGCAATCTCGGGAAAGAAAAGAGACAGAACTCGAGGGGACAGAAGAGGGGCGGCTGGCTCTCGACTGAAGGATGAAAATCAGAAAGGACAGGGTTCGTTCGAAGTTCGAGTTCGGAGTAGAGGATTGGAGAAGAGAACTCTAAGAGTAGGGATTCAATTGAAGAAGCTTGAGCGTGGATTCGTGGCTGGATTCAAGTATTGGAGTTAAGCTGCAGCTTGGTGGAGAATTAATCATTAGTAATTTCGTTTCATTCTATTCAAAAACTTGATGATGTATTCCCTTACGATGAGTAGCTAAACTCATATGTGTAGGCTAGAACTCGACATTGTGATATTTTGACTTCAGACCTATATTGATTTCTGTGTTTTGTGTCATATTACTATGCATTGTTTACGGAATTGATTTTGTTAACACGAGTGGAACCCTAGCGGGGGAGCTTTAGTTTGTTAGTTGATTCCGATTGTCCAGCTTACTAGCAACCTAGCGGGGATAGCGAACTAGGACACGAGTAATATACCACTAGGATTAAACACCCTAGGATAACTTGTTTAACTCTTCATGCAACTCTAGCGAGTTAGGGTCTTGATTATTGCTAGCGCGAGATTAAGTACTAGAACTATAACGGGGAGTACAACCTTAGCGGGGGAGCTCTAAGTTGTAGAACATTAGAAATCAAAACGGATTTGTCAATGATTTGGTCTTGCATCACAGTCGAAGGTTCTAGCTTGCACTACTCTTTGATATTATATACTTGAATTTGTGTGACGATTGCTCTCTTGATAAGTGATCATTGTTGCTTGCTTTTATTTTCTATTTACTTATTTGAATTTTCCATTGTGACGTTCATACTTAGTGAACAGATTCTCATATCGATCTCTGTGGATACGACCCGACTTACCACTTGCTAGTCGGAACTATAAATATTAATTTAGACGGGTACAACGACACCTGTCATAAAGCTAATTCATAGAGCTACAACTTTGAAGTTTACACCAAGAGCTAATTCGGAAGTTAAAACAGCGAAACGGGCATAAGAAGTCTATGTCGTATATGTAGTCTTCATCGCGGTTGCTAGGCTTGTTCACGCATAACGATGCTTCTTCAAGCTTCGCGACGGTCCTCACGCTTTCCCACGATCACCACGGATCACCACGCTTGGCCGATGTTTCATATTCTCCGCATATGTATTCTTCCGAGCGGCCACCGATCTGTCGAGTTCTTGACCTATTATTCACTTCCTTCGATGATGGATTATGTTTGTTTTCCCGACATTTCATTGTCATTTAATCTTTATTCTATCTTTTCAGGTCAAATATCACATTCCTAAGACTTATGGATTGATCCGAAGTGCAACAAAGTACTTGGTGAAGATTTGGTCAAAAAGGAATAAAACAGGGCAGACTGACCTTTCGAACTTAATTTGCACGCTTAGATCTCATACGGTCTCCAAATGGCTCGTTATGTACCTTGTTGGAAAGCTAATTCAAAGAGCTACAACTTTGTAGTTTACACCAAGAGCAAATTCGGAAGTTAAAACAGCGAAACGGGCATGAGAAGTCTCTGTCGTATATGTATTCTTCATCGCAGTTGCTAAGCTTATTCACGCATAACGATGCTTCTTCAAGCATCACGGCGATCCTCACGCTTTCCCACGATCATGAAGGATTACCACGCTTTGCCGATGTTGGCTAAGATTCTCCAGGCTTCGTCAGTGTTTCATATTCTCCGCATATGTATTCTTCCGAGCGGTCACCAATCTGTCGAATTCTTGACCTATTATCACCTCCTTCGATGATGGATTATGTTTATTTTCCCGACATTTCATTGTCATCTAATCTTTATTCTATCCTTTCAGGTCAAATATCACATTCCTAAGACTTATGGATTGATCCGAAGTGCAACAAAGTACTTGGAGAAGATTTGGTTAAAAAGGAACAAAATAGGGCAGACTGACCTTTCAAACTTAATTTACACGCATAACGATGCTTCTTCAAGCTTCGCGACGGTCCTCACGCTTTCCCACGATCACCACGGATTACCACGCTTTGCCGATGTTGGCCAAGATTCTCCAGGCTTCGTCAATGTTTCATATTCTCCGCATATGTATTCTTCCGAGCGGTCACCGATCTGTCGAATTCTTGACCTATTATTCAATATCTTCGACGATGGATTATGTTTGTTTTCCCGATAATTCATTGTCAATTAATCTTTATTCTATCTTTTCAGGTCAAATATCACATTCCTAAGACTTATGGATTGATCCAAAGTGCAACAAAGTACTTGGTGAAAAGGAATAAAACAGGGCAGACTGACATTTCGAACTTAAATTGCATGCTTAGATCTCATATTGTCTCTAAATGGCTCGTTATATAGCTTGCTGGAAAGCTAATTCATAGAGCTACAACTTTGTAGTTTACACCAAGAGCAAATTCAGAAGTTAAAATAGCGAAACAAGCATAAGAAGTCTCTGTCGTATGTGTATTCTTCATCGCGGTTGCTACGCTTGTTCACACATAACGATGCTTCTTCAAGCTTCGCGACGGTCCTCATGCTTTCCCACGATCACCACGGATCACCACGCTTGGCCGATCTTTCATATTCTCCGCATCTGTATTCTTCCGAGCGGTCACCGATCTGTCGAATTCTTGACCTATTATTCACATCCTTCGACGATGGATTATGTTTGTTTTCCCGATAATTCATTGTCATTTAATCTTTATTCTATCTTTTCAGGTCAAATATCACATTCCTAAGACTTATGGATTGATCTGAAGTGCAACAAAGTACTTGGTGAAGATTTGGTTAAAAAGGAACAAAACAGGGCAGACTGACCTTTCGAACTTAATTTGCACGCTTAGATCTCTTATGGTCTCCAAAGGGCTCGTTCTATAGCTTGTTGGAAAGCTAATTCAAAAAGCTACAACTTTGTAATTTACACCAAGAGCAAATTCGGAAGTTAAAACCGCGAAACGGGCATGAGAAGTCTCTGTCGTATATGTATTCTTCATCGCGGTTGCTACGCTTGTTCACGCATAATGACGCTTCTTCATGCTTTGCGGCGGTCCTCACGCTTTCCCACAATCATCACGGATTACCACGCTTGGGCGATTTTGGCCAGGATTCTCCAGGCTTTGTCAATGTTTCATATTCTCCGCGTATGTATTCTTCCGAGCGGTCGCCGATCTGTCGAATTCTTGACCTATTATTCACTTCCTTCGATGATGGATTATGTTTATTTTCCCGAAAATTCATTGTCATTTAATCTTTCTTCTATCTTTTCAGGTCAAATATCACATTCCTAAGACTTATGGATTGATCCGAAATGCAACAAAGTACTTGGTGAAGATTTGGTTAAAAAGGAACAAAATAGGGCAGACTGACCTTTCGAACTTAATTTGCACGCTTAGATCTCTTATTGTCTCCAAATGGCTCGTTCTATAGCTTGTTGGAAAGCTAATTCAAAGAGCTACAACTTTGTAATTTACACCAAGAGCATCGGAAGTTAAAACAGCGAAACGGGCATGAGAAGTCTCTGTCGTATATGTATTCTTCATCGCGGTTGCTACGCTTATTCACTCATAACGATGCTTCTTCAAGCTTCACGGCGGTCCTCACGTTTTCCCACGATCATCACGGATTACCTTGCTTGGCCGATGTTGGCCAAGATTCTCCAGGCTTCGCCAATGTTTCATATTCTCCGTATATGTATTCTTCCGAGCTGTCACCGATCGGGCGAATTCTTGACCTATTATTCACTTCCTTCGATGATGGATTATGTTTCTTTTCCCGACAATTCATTGCTATTTAATCTTTATTCTATCTTTTAAGGTCAAATATCACATTCCTATGCGGAGAATACATATGCGGAGAATATGAAACATTGACAAAGCCTGGAGAATCTTGGCCAACATCGGCCTAGCGTGGTAATACGGGGAGATTGTGGGAAAGCGTGAGGACCGCCGCGAAGCATGAAGAAGCGTCGTTATGCATGAACAACCGTAGCAACCGCGATGAAGAATACATATACGATAGAGACTTCTCATGCCCGTTTCGCTGTTTTAACTTCCGAACTTGCTCTTGGTGTAAATTACAAAGTTGTAGCTCTTTGAATTAGCTTTCCAACAAGCTATAGAACGAGCCATTTGGAGACCATATGAGATCTAAGCGTGTAAATTAAGTTCGAAAGGTCAGTCTGCCCTGTTTTGTTCCTTTTAAACCAAATCTTCACCAAGTACTTTGTTGCACTTCGGATCAATCCATAAGTCTTTGGAATGTGATATTTAACCTGAAAAGATAGAATAAAGATTAAATGACAATGAATTGTCGGGAAAAGAAATATAATCCATCATCGAAGGAAGTGAATAATAGGTCAAGAATTCGACAGATCGGTGACCGCTCGGAAGAATACATATGCGGAGAATATGAAACATTGACAAAGCCTGGAGAATTCTGGCCAACATCGGCCAAGCGTGGTAATCCGTGATGATCGTGGGAAAGCGTGAGGACCGCCATGAAGCTTGAAGAAGCATCGTTATGCGTGAATAAGTGTGGCAACCGCGATGAAGAATACATATACGACAGAGACTTCTCATGCCCGTTTCGCTATTTAAATTTCCGAATTTGCCCTTGGTGTAAACTACAAAGTTGTAGCTCTTTGAATTAGCTTTCCAACAAGCTATAGAACGAGGCATTTGGAGACCATATGAGATCTAAGCGTGCAAATTAAGTTCGAAAGGTCAGTCCGCCCTGTTTTGTTCCTTTTTAACCAAATCTTCACCAAGTACTTTGTTGCACTTCGGATCAATCCATAAGTCTTAGGAATGTGATATTTGACCTTAAAAGATAGAATAAAGATTAAATAGCAATGAATTATCGGGAAAAGAAACATAATCCATCATCGAAGGAAGTGAATAATAGGTCAAGAATTCGCCCGATCGGTGACAGCTCGGAAGAATACATATACGGAGAATATGAAACATCGGCGAAGCCTGGAGAATCTTGGCCAACATCGGCCAAGCGGGGTAATCCGTGATGATCGTGGAAAAACGTGAGGACCGCCGTGAAGCTTGAAGAAGCATCGTTATGAGTGAATAAGCGTAGCAACCGCGATGAAGAATACATATACGACAGAGACTTCTCATGCCCGTTTCGCTGTTTTAACTTCCGAATTTGCTCTTGGTGTAAATTACAAAGTTGTAGCTCTTTGAATTAGCTTTCCAACAAGCTATAGAACGAGCCATTTGGAGACAATAAGAGATCTAAGCATGCAAATTAAGTTCGAAAGGTCAGTCTGCCCTATTTTGTTCCTTTTTAACCAAATCTTCACCAAGTACTTTGTTGCATTTCGGATCAATTCATAAGTCTTAGGAATGTGATATTTGACCTGAAAAGATAGAATAAAGATTAAATGACAATAAAATATCGGGAAAACAAACATAATCCATCATCGAAGGAAGTGAATAATAGGTCAAGAATTCGACAGATCGGTGACCGCTCGGAAGAATACATATGCGGAGAATATGAAACATTGACGAAGCCTGTAGAATCTTGGCCAACATTGGCCAAGCGTGGTAATCCGTTGTGATCGTGGGAAAGCGTGAGAACCGCCGCGAAGCATGAAGAAGCATCGTTATGCGTGAATAAGCATAGCAACCGCGATGAAGAATACATATACGACGGAGACTTCTCATGGCCGTTTCGCTGTTTTAACTTCCGAACTTGCTCTTGGTGTAAACTACAAAGTTGTATCTCTTTGAATTAGCTTTCCAACAAGCTATATAACGGGCCATTTGGAGACCATATGAGATCTAAGCGTGCAAATTAACTTCGAAAGGTCAGTCTGTCCTGTTTTCTTCCTTTGTAACCAAATCTTCACTAAATACTTTGTTGCACTTCGGATCAATTCATAAGTCTTAGGAATGTGATAATTGACCTGAAAAGATAGAATAAAGATTAAATGACAATAAAATGTCGGGAAAACAAACATAATCCATCATCGAAGGAAGTGAATAATAGGTCAAGAATTCGAACAGATCGGTGACCGCTCGGAAGAATACATATGCGAAGAATATGAAACATTGACGAAGCCTGTAGAATCTTGGCCAACATCGGCCAAGCGTGGTAATCCGTGGTGATCGTGGGAAAGCGTGAGAACCGCCGCGAAGCAAGAAGAAGCATCATTATGCGTGAATAAGCATAGCAACCGCGATGAAGAATACATATACGACAGAGACTTCTCATGCCCGTTTCACTTTTTTAACTTCCGAACTTGCTCTTGGTAATTCATAAGTCTCAGGAATGTGATATTTGGCCTGAAAAGATAGAATAAAGATTAAATGAAAATAAAATGTCGGGAAAATAAACATAATCCATCATCGAAGGAAGTGAATAACAGGTCAAGAATTCGACAGATCGGTGACCGCTCGGAAGAATACATATGCGGAGAATATGAAACATTGACGAATCCTGTAGAATCTTGGCCAACATCGGCCAAGCGTGGTAATCCGTCGTGATCGTGGGAAAGCGTGAGAACCGCCGCGAAGCATGAAGAAGCATCGTTATGCGTGAATAAGCGTAGCAACCGCGATGAAGAATACATATACGACAGAGACTTCTCATGGCCGTTTCGCTGTTTTAACTTCCGAACTTGCTCTTGGTGTAAACTACAAAGTTTTATCTCTTTGAATTAGCTTTCCAACAAGCTATATAACGAGCCATTTGGAGACCATTTGAGATCTACGCGTGCAAATTAACTTCGAAAGGTCAGTCTGCCCTTTTTTCTTCCTTTGTAACCAAATCTTCACTAAATACTTTGTTGCACTTCGGATCAATTCATAAGTCTTAGGAATGTGATATTTGACCTGAAAAGATAGAATAAAGATTAAATGACAATAAAATGTCAGGAAAATAAACATAATCCATCATCGAAGGAAGTGAATAATAGGTCAAGAATTCGACAGATCGGTGACCTCTCGGAAGAATACATATGCGGAGAATATGAAACATTGACGAAGCCTGTAGAATCTTGGCCAACATCGGCCAAGCGTAGTAATCTGTGGTGATCGTGGGAAAGCGTGAGAACCGCCGCGAAGCATGAAGAAGCGTCATTATGCGAGAATAAGCATAGCCACCGCGATGAAAAACACATATACGACAGAGACTTCTCATGCCCGTTTCGCTATTTTAACTTCCGAACTTGCTCTTGGTGTAAACTACAAACTTGTATGTCTTTGAATTAGCTTTCGAACAAGCTATATAACGAGCCATTTGGAGAACATATGAGATCTAAGCGTGCAAATTAACTTCGAAAGGTCAGTTTGCGCCGTTTTCTTCCTTTGTAACCAAATCTTCACTAAATACTTTGTTGCACTTCGAATCAATTCATAAGTCTTAGGAATGTGATATTTGACCTGAAAAGATAGAATAAAGATTAAATGACAATAAAATGTCGGGAAAACAAACATAATCCATCATCGAAGGAAGTGAATAATAGGTCAAGAATTCGACAGATCGGTGACCGCTCGGAATAATACATATGCGGAGAATATGAAACATTGACGAAGCCTGTAGAATCTTGGCCAACATCGGCCAAGCGTGCTAATCCGTGGCGATCGTGGGAAAGCGTGAGAACCGCCGCGAAGCATGAAGAAGCATCGTTATGCGTGAATAAGCATAGCAACCGCGATTAAGAATACATATACGACAGAGACTTCTCATGGCCGTTTCGCTGTTTTAACTTCCGAACTTACTCTTGGTGTAAACTACAAAGTTGTATCTATTTGAATTAGCTTTCCAACAAGCTATATAACAAGCCATTTGGAGACCATATGAGATCTAAGCGTGCAAATTAACTTCGAAAGGTCAGTCTGCCCTGTTTTCTTCCTCTGTAACCAAATCTTCACTAAATACTTTGTTGCACTTCGGATCAATTCATAAGTCTTAGGAATGTGATATTTGACCTGAAAAGATAGAATAAATATTAAATGACAATAAAATGTCGGGAAAACAAACATAATCCATCATCGAAGGAAGTGAATAATAGGTCAAGAATTCGACAGATCGGTGACCTCTCGGGAGAATACATATGCGGAGAATATAAAACATTGACGAAGCCTGTATAATCTTGGCCAACATCGGCAAAGCGTGGTAATCCGTGGTGATCGTGGGAAAGCGTGAGAACCGCCGCGAAGCACGAAGAAGCGTCGTTATGCGTGAATAAGAATAGCCACCGCGACGAAAAACACATATACGACAGAGACTTCTGATGCCCGTTTCGCTATTTTAACTTCCGAACTTGCTCTTGGTGTAAACTACAAAGTAGTATCTCTTTGAATTAGCTTTCCAACAAGCTATATAACGAGCCATTTGGAGAACATATGAGATCTAAGCGTACAAATTAACTTCGAAAGGTCAGTCTGCGCTGTTTTCTTCCTTTGTAACCAAATCTTCACTAAATACTTTGTTGCACTTCGAATCAATTCATAAGTCTTAGGAATGTGATATTTGACCTGAAAAGATAGAATAAAGATTAAATGACAATAAAATGTCGGGAAAACAAACATAAACCATCATCGAAGGAAGTGAATAATAGGTCAAGAATTCGACAGATCGGTGACCGCTCGGAAGAATACATATGCGGAGAATATGAAACATTGACGAAGCCTGTAGAATCCTGGCCAGGATTGGCCAAGCGTGGTAATCCGTGGCTATCGTAGGAAAGCGTGAGAACCACCGCGAAGCATGAAGAAGCATCGTTATGCGTGAAAAAGCATAGCAACCGCGATGAAGAATACATATACGACAGAGACTTCTCATGGCCGTTTCGCTGTTTTAACTTCCGAACTTACTCTTGGTGTAAACTACAAAGTTGTATCTATTTGAATTAGCTTTCCAACAAGCTATATAACGAGTCATTTGGAGACCATATGAGATCTAAGCGTGCAAATTAACTTCGAAAGGTCAGTCTGCCCTGTTTTCTTCCTCTGTAACCAAATCTTCACTAAATACTTTGTTGCACTTCGGATCAATTCATAAGTCTTAGGAATGTGATATTTGACCTGAAAAGATAGAATAAAGATTAAATGACAATAAAATGTCGGGAAAACAAACATAATCCATCATCGAAGGAAGTGAATAATAGGTCACGAATTCGACAGATCGGTGACCGCTCGGAAGAATACATAGGCGGAGAATATGAAACATTGACGAAGCCTGTAGAATCTTGGCCAACATCGGCCAAGCGTGGTAATCCGTGGTGATCGTGGGAAAGCGTGAGAACCACCGCGAAGCAAGAAGAAACATCATTATGCGTGAATAAGCATAGCAACCGCGATGAAGAATACATATACGACAGAGACTTCTAATACCCGTTTCACTTTTTTAACTTCCGAACTTGCTCTTGGTGTAAACTACAAAGTTGTATCTCTCTGAATTAGCTTTCTAACAAGCTATATAACGAGCCATTTGGAGACCATATGAGATCTAAGCGTGCAAATTAACTTCGAAAGGTCAGTCTGCCCTGTTTTCTTCCTCTGTAACCAAATCTTCACTAAATACTTTGTTGCACTTCGGATCAATTCATAAGTCTTAGGAATGTGATATTTGACCTGAAAAGATAGAATAAAGATTAAATGACAATAAAATGTCGGGAAAACAAACATAATCCATCATCGAAGGAAGTGAATAATAGGTCAAGAATTTGACAGATCGGTGACCGCTCGGAAGAATACATATGCGGAAAATATGAAACATTGACGAAGCATGTAGAATCTTGGTCAACATCGGCCAAGCGTGGTAATCCGTGGTTATCATGGGAAAGCGTGAGAACTGCCGCAAAGCATGAAGAAGCATCGTTATGCGTGAATAAGCATAGCAACCGCGATGAAGAATACATATACGACAGAGACTTCTCATGCCCGTTACGCTTTTTTAACTTCCGAACTTGCTCTTGGTGTAAACTACAAAGTTGTATCTCTCTGAATTAGCTTTCCAAAAAGCTATATAACGAGCCATTTGGAGACCATATGAGATCTAAGCGTGCAAATTAACTTCGAAAGGTCAGTCTGCACTGTTTTCTTCCTTTGTAATCAAATCTTCACTAAATACTTTGTTGCACTTCGGATCAATTCATAAGTCTTAGGAATGTGATATTTGACCTGAAAAGATAGAATAAAGATTAAATGACAATAAAATGTCGGGAAAACAAAGATAATCCCTCACCGAAGGAAGTGAATAATAGGTCAAGAATTCGACTGATCGGTGACCGCTCGGAAGAATACATATGCGGAGAATATGAAACATTGACGAAGCCTGAAGAGTCTTGGCCAACGTCGGCCAAGCGTGGTAATCCATGATGATCATGGGAAAGCGTGAGAACCGCCGCGAAGCATGAAGAAGCATCGTTATGCGTGAATAAGCATAGCAACCGCGATGAAGAATACATATACGACAGAGAATTCTCATGCCCGTTTCGCAGTTTTAACTTCCGAACTTGCACTTGTTGTAAACTACAAAGTTGTATCTCTTTGAATTAGCTTTCCAACAAGCTATATAACGAGCCATTTGGAGACCATATGAGATCTAAGCGTGCAAATTAACTTCAAAAGGTCAGTCTGCCCTATTTTCTTCCTTCGTAACCAAATCTTCACTAAATACTTTGTTGCACTTCGGATCAATTCATAAGTCTTAGGAATGTGATATTTGACCTGAAAAGATAGAATAAAGATTAAATGACAATAAAATGTCAGGAAAACAAACATAATCCATCATCGAAGGAAGTGAATAATAGGTCAAGAATTCGAAAGATCGGTGACCGCTCGGAAGAATACATATGCGGAGAATATGAAACATTGACGAAGCCCGTAGAATCTTGGCCAACATCAGCCAAGCGTGGTAATCCGTGGGGATCGTGGGAAAGCGTGAGAACAGCCGCGAAGCATGAAGAAGCATCGTTATGCGTGAATAAGCGTAGCAACCGCGATGAAGAATACATATACGACAGAGACTTCTCGTGGTCGTTTCGCTGTTTTAACTTCCTAACTTGCTCTTGGTGTAAACTACAAAGTTGTATCTCTTTGAATTAGCTTTCCAACAAGCTATATAACGAGCCATTTGGATACCATATGAGATCTAAGCGTGCAAATTAACTTCGAAAGGTCAGTCTGCGCTGTTTTCTTCCTTTGTAACCAAATGTTCACTAATTATTTTGTTGCACTTCGAATCAATTCATAAGTCTTAGGAATGTGATATTTGACCTGAAAAGATAGAATAAAGATTAAATGACAATAAAATGTCGGGAAAACAAACATAATCCATCATCGAAGGAAGTGAATAAGAGGTCAAGAATTCGACAGATCGGTGACCGCTCGGAAGAATACATATGCGGAGAATATGAAACATTGACGAAGCCTGTAGAATCTTGGCCAACATCGCCCAAGCGTGGTAATCCGTGGTGATCGTGGGAAAGCGTGAGAACCGCCGCGAAGCATGAAGAAGCATCGTTATGCGTGAATAAGCGTAGCAACCGCGATGAAGAATACATATACGACAGAGACTTCTCATGGCCGTTTCGCTGTTTTAACTTGTTAACTTGCTCTTGGTGTAAACTACAAAGTTGTATCTCTTTGAATTAGCTTTCCAACAAGCTATATAACGAGCCATTTAGAGACCATTTGAGATCTACGCGTGCAAATTAACTTCGAAAGGTCAGTCTGCCCTGTTTTCTTCCATTGTAACCAAATCTTCACTAAATACTTTGTTGCACTTCGGATCAATTCGTAAGTCTTAGGAATGTGATATTTGACCTGAAAAGATAGAATAAAGATTAAATGACAATAAAATGTCTGGAAAACAAACATAATCCATCATCGAAGGAAGTGAATAATAGGTCAAGAATTCGACAGATCGGTGACCGCTCGGAAGAATACATATGCGGAGAATATGAAACATTGACGAAGCCTGTAGAATCTTGGCCAACATCAGCCAAGCGTGGAAATTCGTGGTGATCGTGGGAAAGCGTGAGAACCGCCGTGAAGCATGAAGAAGCATCGTTATGCGTGAATAAGCGTAGCAACCGCGATGAAGAATACAAATACGACAGAGACTTCTCATGGCAGTTTCGCTATTTTAAGTTCCTAACTTGCTCTTGGTGTAAACTACAAAGTTGTATCTCTTTGAATTAGCTTTCCAACAAGCTATATAACGAGCCATTTGGATACCATATGAGATCTAAGCGTGCAAATTAACTTCGAAAGGTCAGTCTGCGCTGTTTCCTTCATTTGTAACCAAATCTTCACTAATTATTTTGTTGCACTTCGAATCAATTCATAAGTCTTAGGAATGTGATATTTGACCTGAAAAGATAGAATAAAGATTAAATGACAATAAAATGTCGGGAAAACAAACATAATCCATCATCGAAGGAAGTGAATAAGAGGTCAAGAATTCGACAGATAGGTGACCGCTCGGAAGAATACATATGCGGAGAATATGAAACATTGACGAAGTCTATAGAATCTTGGCCAACATCGCCCAACCGTGGTAATCCGTGGTGATCGTGGGAAAGCGTGAGA
Source organism: Rhodiola chrysanthemifolia (assembly GCA_033675395.1). Lineage (NCBI taxonomy): Eukaryota > Viridiplantae > Streptophyta > Magnoliopsida > Saxifragales > Crassulaceae > Rhodiola > Rhodiola chrysanthemifolia. The sequence continues at coordinate 3,241,550 of CM066206.1, forward strand.
ACCGCCGCGAAGCATGAAGAAGCATCGTTATGCGTGAATAAGAGTAGCAACCGCGATGAAGAATACATATACGACAGAGACTTCTCATGGCCGTTTCGCTGTTTTAACTTTCGAACTTGCTCTTGGTGTAAACTACAAAGTTGTATCTATTTAAATTAGCTTTCCAACAAGCTATATAACGAGCCATTTGGAGACCATATGAGATCTAAGCGTGCAAATTAACTTCGAAAGGTCAGTCTGCCCTGTTTTCTTCCTTTGTAACCAAATCTTCACTAAATACTTAGTTGCACTTCGGATCAATTCATAAGTCTTAGGAATGTGATATTTGACCTGAAAAGATAGAATAAAGATTAAATGACAATAAAATGTCAGGAAAACAAACATAATCCATCATCGAAGGAAGTGAATAATAGGTCAAGAATTCGACAGATCGGTGACCGCTCGGAAGAATACATATGCGGAGAATATGAAACATTGACGAAGCCTGTAGAATCTTGGCCAACATCGGCCAAGTGTGGTAATAGGTGGTGATCGTGGGAAAGCGTGAAAACCGCCGCGAAGCATGAAGAAGCATCGTTATGCGTGAATAAGCATAGCAACCGCGATGAAGAATACATATACGACAGAGACTTCTCATGCCCGTTTCGCTGTTTTAACTTCCGAACTTGCTCTTTGTGTAAACTACAAAGTTGTATCTCTTTGAATTAGCTTTCCAACAAGCTATATAACGAGCCATTTGGAGACCATATGAGATCTAAGCGTGCAAATTAACTTCGGAAGGTCAGTCTGCCCTGTTTTCCTCCTTTGTAACCAAATCTTCACTAAATACTTTGTTGCACTTCGGATCAATTCATAAGTCTTAGGAATGTGATATTTGACCTGAAAAGATAGAATAAAGATTAAATGACAATAAAATGTCGGGAAAACAAAGATAATCCCTCACCGAAGGAAGTGAATAATAGGTCAAGAATTCGACTGATCGGTGACCGCTCGGAAGAATACATATGCGGAGAATATGAAACATTGACGAAGCCTGAAGAATCTTGGCCAACGTCGGCCAAGCGTGGTAATCCGTGGTGATCATGGGAAAGCGTGAGAACTGCCGCGAAGCATGAAGAAGCATCGTTATGCGTGAATAAGCATAGCAACCGCGATGAAGAATACATATACGACAGAGACTTCTCATACCTGTTTCGCTGTTTTAACTTCCGAACTTGCTCTTGGTGTAAACTACAAAGTTGTATCTCTTTGAATTAGCTTTCAATCAAGCTATATAACGAGCTATTTGGACACAATATGAGATCTAAGCGTGCAAATTAACTTTGAAAGGTCAGTCTGCCCTGTTTTCTTCCTTTGTAACCAAATCTTCACTAAATACTTTGTTGCACTTCGGATCAATACATGTCTTTGGAATGTGATATTTGACCTGAAAAGATAGAATAAAGATTAAATGACAACAAAATGTCGGGAAAACAAACATAATCCATCATCGAAGGAAGTGAATAATAGGTCAAGAATTCGACAGATCGGTGACCGCTCGGAAGAATACATATGCGGAGAATATGAAACATTGACGAAGCCTGAAGAATCTTGGCCAACGTCGGCCAAGCGTGGTAATCCATGATGATCATGGGAAAGCGTGAGAACCGCCGCGAAGCATGAAGAAGCATAGTTATGCGTGAATAAGCATAGCAACCGCGATGAAGAATACATATACGGCAGAGATTTCTCATGCCCGTTTCGCAGTTTTAACTTCCGAACTTGCTCTTGGTGTAAACTACAAAGTTGTATCTCTTTGAATTAGCTTTCCAAAAAGCTATATAACGAGCCATTTGGAGACCATATGAGATCTAAGCGTGCAAATTAACTTCGAAAGGTCAGTCTGCCCTGTTTTCTTCCTTTGTAACCAAATCTTCACTAAATACTTTGTTGCACTTCGGATCAATTCATAAGTCTTAGCAATGTGATATTTGACCTGAAAAGATAGAATAAAGATTAAATGACAATAAAATGTCGGGAAAACAAAGATAATCCCTCACCGAAGGAAGTGAATAATAGGTCAAGAATTCGACTGATCGGTGACAGCTCGGAAGAATACATATGCGGAGAATATGAAACATTGACGAAGCCTGAAGAATCTTGGCCAACGTCGGCCAAGCGTGGTAATCCATGATGATCATGGGAAAGCGTGAGAACTGCCGCGAAGCATGAAGAAGCATCGTTATGCGTGAATAAGCATAGCAACCGCGATGAAGAATACATATACGACAGAGACTTCTCATGCCCGTTTCGCAGTTTTAACTTCCGAGCTTGCACTTGTTGTAAACTACAAAGTTGTATCTCTTTGAATTAGCTTTCCAACAAGCTATATAACGAGCCATTTGGAGACCATATGAGATCTAAGCGTGCAAATTAACTTCAAAAGGTCAGTCTGCCCTATTTTCTTCCTCTGTAACCAAATCTTCACTAAATACTTTGTTGCACTTCGGATCAATTCATAAGTCTTAGGAATGTGATATTTGACCTGAAAAGATAGAATCAAGATTAAATGACAAAAAAACGTCGGGAAAACAAAGATAATCCCTCACCGAAGGAAGTGAATAATAGGTCAAGAATTCGACAGATCGGTGACCGCTCGGAAGAATACATATGCGGAGAATATGAAACATTGACGAAGCCTGTAGAATCTTAGCCAACATTGGCCAGGCGTGGTAATCCGTGGTGATCGTGGGAAAGCGTGAGAACCGCCGCGAAGCATGAAGAAGCATCGTTATGCGTGAATAAGCATAGCAACCGCGATGAAGAATACATATACGACAGAGACTTCTCATGCCCGTTTCGTTGTTTTAACTTCCGAACTTGCTCTTGGTGTAAACTACAAAGTTGTATCTCTTTGAATTAGCTTTCCAACAAGCTATATAACGAGCCATTTGGAGACCATATGAGATCTAAGCGTGCAAATTAACTTCGAAAGGTCAGTCTGCGCTGTTTTCTTCCTTTGTAACCAAATCTTCACTAAATACTTTGTTGCACTTCGAATCAATTCATAAGTCTTAGGAATGTGATATTTGACCTGAAAAGATAGAATAAAGATTAAATGACAATAAAATATCGGGAAAACAAACATAATCCGTCATCGAAGGAAGTGAATAATAGGTCAAGAATTCGACAGATCGGTGACCGCTCGGAAGAATACATATGCGGAGACTATAAAACATTGACGAAGCCTGTAGAATCTTGGCCAACATCGGCCAAGCATGGTAATCCGTGGTGATCGTGGGAAAGCGTGAGAACCGCCGGGAAGCATGAAGAAGCATCGTTATGCGTGAATAAGCATAGGAACCGCGATGAAGAATACATATACGACAGAGACTTCTCATGCCCGTTTCGCTTTTTTAACTTCCGAACTTGCTCTTGGTGTAAACTACAAAGTTGTATCTCTCTGAATTAGCTTTCTAACAAGCTATATAACGAGCCATTTGGAGACCATATGAGATCTAAGCGTGCAAATTAACTTCGAAAGGTCAGTCTGCCCTGTTTTCTTCCTCTGTAACCAAATCTTCACTAAATACTTTGTTGCACTTCGGATCAATTCATAAGTCTTAGGAATGTGATATTTGACCTGAAAAGATAGAATAAAGATTAAATGACAATAAGTCGGGAAAACAAAGATAATCCCTCATCGAAGGAAGTGAATAATAGGTCAAGAATTCGACAGATCGGTGACCGCTCGGAAGAATACATATGCGGAGAATATGAAACACTGACGAAGCCTGTAGAATCTTGGCCAACATCGGCCATGCGTGGTAATCCGTGGTGATCGTAGCAAAGCGTGAGAACCGTCGCGAAGAATGAAGAAGCATCGTTATGCGTGAATAAGCATAGCAACCGCGATGAAGAATACATATACGACAGAGACTTCTCATGCCCGTTTCGCAGTTTTGACTTCCGAACTTGCTCTTGGTGTAAACTACAAAGTTGTATCTCTTTGAATTAGCTTTCCAACAAGCTATATAACGAGCCATTTAGAGACCATTTGAGATCTACGCGTGCAAATTAACTTCGAAAGGTCAGTCTGCCCTGTTTTCTTCCATTGTAACCAAATCTTCACTAAATACTTTGTTGCACTTCGGATCAATTCGTAAGTCTTAGGAATGTGATATTTGACCTGAAAAGATAGAATAAAGATTAAATGACAATAAAATGTCGGGAAAACAAAGATAATCCCTCACCGAAGAAAGTGAATAATAGGTCAAGAATTCGACAGATCGGTGAACGCTCGGAAGAATACATATGCGGAGAATATGAAACATTGACGAAGCCTGTAGAATCTTAGCCAACATTGGCCAAGCGTGGTAATCCGTGGTGATCGTGGGAAAGCGTGAGAACCGCCGCGAAGCATGAAGAAGCATCGTTATGCGTGAATAAGCATAGCAACCGCGATGAAGAATACATATACGACAGAGACTTCTCATGCCCGTTTCGCTGTTTTAACTTCCGAACTTGCTCTTGGTGTAAACTACAAAGTTGTATCTATTTGAATTAGCTTTCCAACAAGCTATATAACGAGCCATTTGGAGACCATATGAGATCTAAGCGTGCAAATTAACTTCGAAAGGTCAGTCTGCCCTGTTTTCTTCCTCTGTAACCAAATCTTCACTAAATACTTTGTTGCACTTCGGATCAATTCATAAGTCTTAGAATTGTGATATTTGACCTGAAAAGATAGAATAAAGATTAAATGACAATAAAATGTCGGGAAAACAAACATAATCCATCATCGAAGGAAGTGAATAATAGGTTAAGAATTTGACAGATCGGTGACCGCTCGGAAGAATACATATGCGGAAAATATTAAACATTGACGAAGCCTGTAGAATCTTGGCCAACATCGGCCAAGCGTGGTAATCCGTGGTTATCATGGGAAAGCGTGAGAACTGCCGCAAAGCATGAAGAAGCATCGTTATGCGTGAATAAGCATAGCAACCGCGATGAAGAATACATATACGACAGAGACTTCTCATGCCCGTTTCGCTGTTTTAACTTCCGAACTTGCTCTTGGTGTTAACTACAAAGTTGTATCTCTTTGAATTAGCTTTCCATCAAGCTATATAACGAGCCATTTGGAAACAATATGAGATCTAAGCGTGCAAATTAACTTCGAAAGGTCAGTCTGCTCTGTTTTCTTCCTTTGTAACCAAATCTTCACTAAATACTTTGTTGCACTTCGGATCAATTCATAAGTCTTTGGAATGTGATATTTGACCTGAAAAGATAGAATAAAGATTAAATGACAATAAGTCGGGAAAACAAAGATAATCCCTCATCGAAGGAAGTGAATAATAGGTCAAGAGTTCGACAGATCGGTGACCGCTCGGAAGAATACATATGCGGAGAATATGAAACACTGACGAAGCCTGTAGAATCTTGGCCAACATCGGCCAAGCGTGGTAATCCGTGGTGATCGTGGCAAAGCGTGAGAACCGCCGCGAAGAATGAAGAAGCATCGTTATGCGTGAATAAGCATAGCAACCGCGATGAAGAATACATATACGACAGAGACTTCTCATGCCCGTTTCGCTGTTTTAACTTCCGAACTTGCTCTTGGTGTCAACTACAAAGTTGTATCTCTTTGAATTAGCTTTCCAACAAGCTATATAAAGAGCCATTTGGAGACCATATGAGATCTAAGCGTGCAAATTAACTTCGAAAGGTCAGTCTGCGCTGTTTTCTTCCTTTGTAACCAAATCTTCACTAAATACTTTGTTGCACTTCGAATCAATTCATAAGTCTCAGGAACGGGATATTTGACCTGAAAAGATAGAATAAAGATTAAATGAAAAAAAAATGTCGGGAAAACAAACATAATCCATCGTCGAAAAAAATGAATAATAGGTCAAGAATTCGACAGATCGGTGACCGCTCGGAAGAATACATATGCGGAGAATATGAAACATTGACGAAGCCTGTAGAATCTTGGCCAACATTGGCCAAGCGTGGTAATCCGTGGTGATCGTGGCAAAGCGTGAGAACCGCCGCGAAGCATGAAAATGCATCGTTATGCGCGAATAAGCATAGTGACAGAGCCCACTGCACTGTCGTTAAGGTGCGATGTTCTCTGTACAAATAAATTTATATTTTCCGCTACTCGCGACTACACTACTGGGTAGTAAGTGGTAAGTAGGGGTCGAACCCAAGGGAATTAGGGGGATAAGTTGTTCTTTAAGTTGGACAATTTTGGGATTGGTTGGTTGGTTTTAAAGCTACCAGCTAAGTGATTGATTGGTTGGTTGGTTGGTTTTAGTACTGGTAAGTAACTGATAATTATTACAATTAAAAGAAAGCGTTCGGTTTCAGGGGCCTTGTATTATATCCTGTTTATCATTGACCCTTAGTGAATCTTCTAAGTATTCAAACGTGTATCAAGGCCTTTTCCGGCGCTCGATTTGCCACACTGTCTAGTCTTTCGCAAAAGTGTTCGAAAGTGAATCAAGGCCATTTCAAGCACTCGACTTGCAACACTGTCTAATCTTTTGCAAAAAACGTAAAGCCCTTGTTCTACTTAGACTAGCACCCCATTTCAAGGTATACTAGCCTGTGTGCATCCATTTTGGGTTGTCTTTTCCGATTTACCCAAAATGGTGTTTGAGAGAGATCAAACTCCTCAGATAAGCTTTGTCATTTCAAGCATCCACTTACCCGAGTATGTTTACGAACTTCCACAGAAGAGCTTTGCCATTTCAAGCATCCACTCAACCTTGGAAGTTCTGATCTAATATATGGCACATAGAACAAGTTTTGAATACAAAGACGAGACACTAAATTAATAGTCTAAAACATTTTATAATACAAGTCCACCCCTTCTACCGAACGACTAGTTTAGCTACTATTTATCGCGCTAAACATTATAACTAAGGAATTGGAAATTAAAGACGGTAAATAAATATTAAAATACTTACTACCGTTGAAGCGCCAAGGGAGCAATCTTTTATTTCCAAAGCCAAACTTTCAAAACTTAGAGAGATAAGTGAAATGTGATTTTTGGATGATACAAATGAGAGGAGAATGGCTTGTATTTATAGCCAAAGGGAGGAGAAATGGAGGGTGGAGATGGCTTCCATGTGTTTTTGATCCAAGGGAGGAGGAGGAGGAGGTGAAGATGTGGTGGAGGAGCCACCACATGGCAAGCTTTCCATGGAGGAGCAAAAGCCGCCGGTCACCATGAGGGGAGGAGCCGCCGGTGGCCGGTCACCATGAGGGGAGGAGCTCCTCCTTTGGCCACCTCCTCTTCAAGTGGTCGGTCACCTTGGTCCATGAGTGCATTTTGACAGTTTTGTGCAGTCTTTTCACAAAACTATCAGTCCAATTTCGCTCCGTCTGACTTTGATTCCTCTTCTGCTTAATTTGTTATGAGTGATTCAACGTCAGGATCCTTGATATTTCTTCAGTCGGCATATGATCTTGACCTTGGAATGACTCGTAACATCTTTTATGCTTTAAAAGCTCCTCTTTAGTATATATTCTCTCTAAGCTCTGAAATACCCTGTAGAAATATATCGGAACTAACAAGCAAAAGTTAAATAGACCAACAGTCTAATTTGGTGGGTTTTACTGTGTTTTTGATTCGTATAATTATGGTCCATCAGATCACCCCACACTTTTAGTTGTTCGTCCCGAACAATGCTATTAAAGGGCGGCACTCTAAGTTGGTTTTGGAATATGAAAATTAGACTGTGGTACTTGATCTATCCTAATTCATGCATTACTACTTATTACAAAATTAAACTGCGTAAATAAATAGAAGAAACTTAATACTTGTACCTCCGTGCTGAGATGCAAATTATATTGGATGTTTCGGGAGATAGCCATTTTTAGGCTCCTGGACTGCAATCTTGGGACCGTCTCGCACTATATGGTTTTCTTGTAGCTTTCTCTAACACGTGATTCGGTTCGGGTTTCGCAGGTGAGTTGAGCCTTTTTTATTTCTTTCTTCTTTGGCGAGGGACTGCTTTTTTTGTAGTGAATTGGCCCTTTGGCCGTTGATTTGACTCTTTGAGTACTTCACTTTTTGTTTGGTTAAAACCTTCACAATTTTGGGCCTTTGGCCTCTTGATTTGCTTCTTCGAGCTTTTGCTTCTTTGTGACTTGCTAGTCCATTTTCTCAAGCCTTTCCTTTGGGAGGTCCAATCATCGCCCGCAAGCCTATGGAAATACCTCCCCGCTCCTCTCATCGTTGTTGTTTCGCGCGGGTCAAGATGAGGGTCGCTCATCTATTTTCTCGCCTACTTTAACTAGAGAGAGGACAGTCTGATTCCCGTCCTCGCCTTTTTTTTCTTTTTGCATAAACACTGCATGGCGGAGATGACTTCATTCTTCACTGAAACCCGAAGTGCAGCCTCCACTGACTTCGAAAACCATATAGTTTGATTCGATCCTTCGATTGATTGCCAAGCCTCTCTAGGGCGGTTTATGTCAACTCCACATCCCTAGTTTATCTCAGCACAAAGGACAAATGAAAAGTTACATTCTAAGTTTTTAAACAGTTTGAATTTTCACAAGGTTAATGCATGAACTAAGATCTATCTTTTTCACATTCTTAAGTTCATTTTTTCAAAAAGATACTATTAATAAAAAAAAGAAAACAGCAAGCATGTTATTTATATACAACGGTGGTTCTCACCCCACACTTTTGAACGAAGGCGTGCCTTAGTTCAAAAGTCATGCAAGCTAATATATATATGTGAGAATGACTAAGACAGAAAATTAAATGACAGAATTTAATTGACAGAAAGTAAGATAGTGTCGGGTTACCTCCCGACCAGTGCACTTGTTTAACGTCGTTGGCTCGACGATACCTCGTTGTGGATTACTGGTTTGGGTCCCATGGGTGGCTCAGGTCAAATTTCGCCACCGTTCCTGTGTTGCTTCTTGCCTTGCCCTTTCCCGATTTCTTGCGAGATGATGTGCTTGGGTCAGGACTCCTTTGTTTTGGAATCTTTTCTTTCCAATACCCCGGAGGTGGTGAGGGACCTTTCACTACTAGCCTTTTGAAGTTCTTGTGTTTGGGACTGCCTAGTCCAGCTACGGTGTAACACTGCTCCATCGAAGAGTCATTCTGCAGAGGCCCTTTTCCCATCCTCTTTTCAGCCTCTTCATGGATCACATAATTTTCAGCGATTTGTCTATTGATCGAAGGGAAAAGTCGGGAAGCTTGCATCTTAAGGCTTGGTTCTGCCTCGTTATGATTGTCAGTGAGGAACTGGTCGTAGATAGTCTCGGCTGCCCGGGTAATGATAGTTGGGTATGAATTGGGCAGTTCGTCAGTGGTGTTCTGGACTCCAACCTCGTTCTTTCCGGTGCTTTCCATATCTGATTCTTCTGATGGTTCAGGAGTCTCTTCTGACGGCTCGGTAGTTTCTTCTTTGTCTGCCTCAGGGTCAGCTTCATTTATCTGCATTTCCTCGTCAGTTTGGGGTACTCGTCTTGTGGCAGCGGCCAGGCCAATTATGAGGTACCACATGTCTGTAATGGTGAAGTTTCTGGCTGATCTCCTCATTGCTTCGTTAACTCTTCCCAGCTCTTCGGACCTCATCCCACGAAGAAATTTTTGGAGAAGAACCTTCTTCGTGAATCCATGGTGCGGGCAGCTTGAGACGATGGCATCATAGTTCGTGTAATATTCGTCCAAGGTCTCATCCCGGGATTGTTGAAGGCACATGATTCTCTCACGGGTTTCTTGGCGTAAGGATGGTGGGGAGAATTCCTTCAGGAATCGAACGCAGAGATCTACGTAACGTTCTGCACTGCAAGCGGTGGATGTGTAGTACCATATCGTGGCAAAGTCAGTTAGAGAGAATTTAAAGCATTTAAGCTTAAATTCCTCTAACACTTCATTTTCAGGTTTGATGTGGTGGCAGACGTGGTGGAAGTTTCGGCAGTGCTGTACTGGGTCTTCTCCCTCCGTTCCTCCGAACAGGGGCAGATGTCGTGTTGTCCATGCATATGAAGGGGGTTGCGTCATGAGGACATAGGAGAGAAAGAACAACTAATCCGATGGCTAATTCCCCGGTAACGGCGCCAATTTGACAGAGCCCACTGCACTGTCGTTAAGGTGCGATGTTCTCTGTACAAATAAATTTATATTTTCTGCTACTCGCGACTACACTACTGGGTAGTAAGTGGTAAGTAGGGGTCGAACCCAAGGGAATTAGGGGGATAAGTTGTTCTTTAAGTTGGACAATTTTGGGATTGGTTGGTTGGTTTTAAAGCTACCAGCTAAGTGATTGATTGGTTGGTTGGTTGGTTTTAGTACTGGTAAGTAACTGATAATTATTACAATTAAAAGAAAGCGTTCGGTTTCAGGGGCCTTGTATTATATCCTGTTTATCATTGACCCTTAGTGCATCTTCTAAGTATTCAAACGTGTATCAAGGCCTTTTCCAGCGCTCGATTTGCCACACTGTCTAGTCTTTCGCAAAAGTGTTCGAAAGTGAATCAAGGCCATTTCAAGCACTCGACTTGCAACACTGTCTAATCTTTTGCAAAAAACGTAAAGCCCTTGTTCTACTTAGACTAGCACCCCATTTCAAGGTATACTAGCCTGTGTGCATCCATTTTGGGTTGTCTTTTCCGATTTACCCAAAATGGTGTTTGAGAGAGATCAAACTCCTCAGATAAGCTTTGCCATTTCAAGCATCCACTTACCCGAGTATGTTTACGAACTTCCACAGAAGAGATTTGCCATTTCAAGCATCCACTCAACCTTGGAAGTTCTGATCTAATATATGGCACATAGAACAAGTTTTGAATACAAAGACGAGACACTAAATTAATAGTCTAAAACATTTTATAATACAAGTCCACCCCTTCTACCGAACGACTAGTTTAGCTACTATTTATCGCGCTAAACATTATAACTAAGGAATTGGAAATTAAAGACGGTAAATAAATATTAAAATACTTACTACCGTTGAAGCGCCAAGGGAGCAATCTTTTATTTCCAAAGCCAAACTTTCAAAACTTAGAGAGATAAGTGAAATGTGATTTTTGGATGATACAAATGAGAGGAGAATGGCTTGTATTTATAGCCAAAGGGAGGAGAAATGGAGGGTGGAGATGGCTTCCATGTGTTTTTGATCCAAGGGAGGAGGAGGAGGAGGTGAAGATGTGGTGGAGGAGCCACCACATGGCAAGCTTTCCATGGAGGAGCAAAAGCCGCCGGTCACCATGAGGGGAGGAGCCACCGGTGGCCGGTCACCATGAGGGGAGGAGCTCCTCCTTTGGCCACCTCCTCTTCAAGTGGTCGGTCACCTTGGTCCATGAGTGCATTTTGACAGTTTTGTGCAGTCTTTTCACAAAACTATCAGTCCAATTTCGCTCCGTCTGACTTTGATTCCTCTTCTGCTTAATTTGTTATGAGTGATTAAACGTCAGGATCCTTGATATTTCTTCAGTCGGCATATGATCTTGACCTTGGAATGACTCGTAACATCTTTTATGCTTTAAAAGCTCCTCTTTAATATGTATTCTCTCTAAGCTCTGAAATACCCTGTAGAAATATATCGGAACTAACAAGCAAAAGTTAAATAGACCAACAGTCTAATTTGGTGGGTTTTACTGTGTTTTTGATTCGTATAATTATGGTCCATCACATAGCAACCGCGATGAAGAATACATATACGACAGAGACTTCTCATGCCCGTTTCGCTGTTTTAACTTCCGAACTTGCTCTTGGTGTAAACTACAAAGTTGTATCTATTTGAATTAGCTTTCCAACAAGCTATATAACGAGCCATTTGGAGACCATATGAGATCTAAGCATCCAAATTAACTTCGAAAGGTCAGTCTGCCCTGTTTTCTTCCTCTGTGACCAAATCTTCACTAAATACTTTGTTGCACTTCGGATCAATTCATAAGTCTTAGAAATGTGATATTTGACCTGAAAAGATAGAATAAAGATTAAATGACAATAAAATGTCGGGAAAACAAACATAATCCATCATCGAAGGAAGTGAATAATAGGTCAAGAATTCGACAGATCAGTGACCGCTCGGAAGAATAAATATGCGGAGAATATGAAACATTGACGAAGCCTGAAGAATCTTGGCCAACATCGGCCAAGCGTGGTAATCCATGATGATCGTGGGAAAGCGTGAGAACCGCCGCGAAGCATGAAGAAGCATCGTTATGCGTGAATAAGCATAGCAACCGCGATGAAGAATACATATACGACAGAGACTTCTCATGCCCGTTTCGCAGTTTTAACTTCCGAACTTGCTCTTGGTGTAAACTACAAAGTTGTATCTCTTTGAATTAGCTTTCCAACAAGCTATATAACGAGCCATTTGGAGACCATATGAGATCTAAGCGTGCAATTAACTTCGTAAGGTCAGTCTTCCCTGTTTTCTTCCCTTGTAACCAAATCTTCACTAAATACTTTGTTGCACTTCGGATCAATTCATAAGTCTTAGGAATGTGATATTTGACCTGAAAAGATAGAATAAAGATTAAATGACAATAAAATGTCAGGAAAACAAACATAATCCATCATCGAAGGAAGTGAATATTAGGTCAAGAATTCGACAGATCGGTGACCGCTCAGAAGAATACATATGCGGAGAATATGAAACATTGACGAAGCCTAAAGAATCTTGGCCAACATCGGCCAAGCGTGGTAATCGGTGGTGATCGTGGGAAAGCGTGAGAACCGCCGCGAAGCATGAAGAAGCATCGTTATGCGTGAATAAGCATAGCAACCGCGATGAAGAATACATATACGACAGAGACTTCTCATGCCCGTTTCACTGTTTTAACTTCCGAACTTGCTCTTGGTGTAAACTACAAAGTTGTATCTCTTTGAATTAGCTTTCCAACAAGCTATATAACGAGCCATTTGGAGACCATATGAGATCTAAGCGTGCAAATTAACTTCGAAAGGTCAGTCTGCGCTGTTTTCTTCCTTTGTAACCAAATCTTCACTAAATACTTTGTTGCACTTCGAATCAATTCATAAGTCTTAGGAATGTGATATTTGACCTGAAAAGATAGAATAAAGATTAAATGACAATAAAATATCGGGAAAACAAACATAATCCGTCATCGAAGGAAGTGAATAATAGGTCAAGAATTCGACAGATCGGTGACCGCTCGGAAGAATACATATGCGGAGACTATAAAACATTGACGAAGCCTGTAGAATCTTGGCCAACATCGGCCAAGCATGGTAATCCGTGGTGATCGTGGGAAAGCGTGAGAACCGCCGGGAAGCATGAAGAAGCATCGTTATGCGTGAATAAGCATAGCAACCGTGATGAAGAATACATATACGACAGAGACTTCTCATGGCCGTTTCGCTGTTTTAACTTCCGAACTTGCTCTTGGTGTAAACTACAAAGTTGTATCTATTTAATTTAGCTTTCCAACAAGCTATATAACGAGCCATTTGGAGACCATATGAGATCTAAGCGTACAAATTAACTTCGAAAGGTCAGTCTGCCCTATTTTCTTCCTCTGTAACCAAATCTTCACTAAATACTTTGTTGCACTTCGGATCAATTCATAAGTCTTAGGAATGTGATATTTGAACTGAAAAGATAGAATAAAGATTAAATGACAATAAAATGTCGGGAAAACAAACATAATCCATCATCGAATGAAGTGAATAATAGGTCAAGAATTCGACAGATCGGTGACCGCTCGGAAGAATACATATGCGGAGAATATGAAACATTGACGAAGCCTGTAGAATCTTGGCCATAATCGGCCAAGCGTGGTAATCCGTGGTGATCGTGGGAAAGCGTGAGAACTGCCGCGAATCATGAAAAAGCATCGTTATGCGTGAATAAGCATAGCAACTGCGATGAAGAATACATATACGACAGAAACTTCTCATGCCCGTTTCGCTGTTTTAACTTCCGAACTTGCTCTTGGTGTAAACTACAAAGTTGTATCTCTTTGAATTAGCTTTCCAAAAAGCTATATAACGAGCCATTTGGAGACCATATGAGATCTAAGCGTGCAAATTAACTTCGAAAGGTCAGTCTGCCCTGTTTTCTTCCTTTGTAACTAAATCTTCACTAAATACTTTGTTGCAATTCGGATCAATTCATAAGTCTTTGGAATGTGATATTTGACCTGAAAAGATAGAATAAAGATTAAATGACACTAAAATGTAGGGAAAACAAACATAATCCATAATCGAAGGAAGTGAATAATAGGTCAAGAATTCGACTGATCGGTGACCGCTCGGAAGAATACATATGCGGAAAATATGAAACATTGACGAAGCCTGAAGAATCTTGGCCAACATCGGCCAAGCGGGGTAATCCATGATGATCGTGAGAAAGCGTGAGAACCGCCGCGAAGCATGAAGAAGCATCGTTATGCGTGAATAAGCATAGCAACCGCGATGAAGAATACATATACGACAGAGACTTCTCATGCCCGTTTCGCAGTTTTAACTTCCGAACTTGCTCTTGGTGTAAACTACAAAGTTGTATCTCTTTGAATTAGCTTTCCAAAAAGCTATATAACGAGCCATTTGGAGACCATATGAGATCTAAGCGTGCAAATTAACTTCGAAAGGTCAGTCTGCCATGTTTTCTTCCTTTGTAACCAAATCTTCACTAAATACTTTGTTGCACTTCGGATCAATTCATAAGTCTCAGGAATGTGATATTTGACCTGAAAAGATAGAATAAAGATTAAATGACAATAAAATGTCGGGAAAACAAAGATAATCCCTCAACGAAGGAAGTGAATAATAGGTCAAGAATTCGACAGATCGGTGACCGCTCGGAAGAATACATATGCGGAGAATATGAAAAATTGACGAAGCCTGTTGAATCTTGGCCTACATCGGCCAAGCGTGGTAATCCGTGGTGATCGTGGGAAAGTGTGAGAACCGCCGCGAAGAATGAGGAAGCATCGTTATGCGTGAATAAGCATAGCAACCGCGATGAAGAATACATATACGACAGAGACTTCTCATGCCCGATTCGCTGTTTTAACTTCCGAACTTGCTCTTGGTGTGAACTACAAAGTTGTATCTCTTTGAATTAGCTTTCCAACAAGCTATATAACGAGCCATTTGGAGACCATATGAGATCTAAGCGTGCAAACTAACTTCGAAAGGTCAGTCTACCCTGTTTTCTTCCTTTGTAACCAAATCTTCACTAAATACTTTGTTGCACTTCGGATCAATTCATAAGTCTCAGGAATGTGATATTTGACCTGAAAAGATAGAATAAAGATTAAATGACAATAAAATGTCGGGAAAACAAACATAATCCATCATCGAAGGAAGTGAATAATAGGTCAAGAATTCGACATATCGGTGACCGCTCGGAAGAATACATATGCGGAGAATATGAAAAATTGACGAAGCCCGTAGAATCTTGGCCAACATCGGCCAAGCGTGGTAATCCGTGTGATTGTGAGAAAGTGTGAGAACCGCCGCGAAGCATGAAGAAGCATCGTTATCCGTGAATAAGCGTAGCAACCGCGATGAAGAATACATATACGACAGAGACTTCTCATGCCCGTTTCGCTGTTTTCACTTCCGAACTTGCTCTTGGTGTAAATTACAAAGTTGTATCTCTTTGAATTAGCTTTCCAACAAGCTATATAACGAGCCATTTGGAGACCATATGAGATCTAAGCGTGCAAATTAACTTCGAAAGGTAAGTCTGCCCTGTTTTCTTCCTTTGTAACCAAATCTTCACTAAATACTTGGTTGCACTTCGGATCAATTCATAAGTCTCAGGAATGTGATATTTGACATGAAAAGATAGAATAAAGATTAAATGACAATAAAATGTCGGGAAAACAAACATAATCCATCATCGAAGGAAGTGAATAATAGGTCAAGAATTCGACAGATCGGTGACCGCTCGGAAGAATACATATGCGGAGAATATGAAACATTCACGAAGCCTGTAGAATCTAGGCCAACATCGGCCAAGCGTGGTGATCGTGGGAAAGCGTGAGAACCGCCGCGAAGCATGAAGAAGCATCGTTATGCGTGAATAAGCATAGCAACCGCGATTAAGAATACATATACGACAGAGACTTCTCATGCCCGTTTCGCTGTTTTAACTTCCGAACATGCTCTTGGTGTAAACAACAAAGTTGTATCTTTTTGAATTAGCTTTCCAGCAAGCTATATAACGAGCCATTTGGAGATCATATGAGATCTAAGCCTGCAAATTAACTTCGAAAGGTCAGTCTGCCCTGTTTTCTTCCTTTGTAACCAAATCTTCACTAAATACTTTGTTGCACTTCGGATCAATTCATAAGTCTTTGGAATGTGATATTTGACCTAAAAAGATAGAATAAAGATTAAATGACAATAAAATGTCGGAAAAACAAACATAATCCATCATCGAAGGAAGTGAATAATAGGTTAAGAATTCGACAGATCGGTGACCGCTCGGAAGAATCATATGCGGAGAATATGAAACATTGACGAAGCCTGTAGAATCTTGGCCAACATCGGCCAAGCGTGGTAATCCGTGGTGATCGTGGGAAAGCGTGAGAACCGCCGCGAAGCTTGAAGAAGCATCGTTATGCGTGAATAAGTATAGCAACCGCGATGAAGAATACATATAGGACAGAGACTTCTCATGCCCGTTTCGCTGTTTTAACTTCCGAACTTGCTCTTGGTGTAAACTTCAAAGTTGTATCTCTTTGAATTAGCTTTCCAACAAGCTATATAACGAGCCATTTATGAGACCATATGAGATCTAAGCATGCCAATTAACTTCGAAAGGTCAGTCTGCCCTGTTTTCTTCCTTTGTAACCAAATCTTCACTAAATACTTTGTTGCACTTCGGATCAATTCATAAGTCTTTGGAATGTGATATTTGACCTAAAAAGATAGAATAAAGATTAAATGACAATAAAATGTCGGGAAAACAAACATAATCCATCATCGAAGGAAGTGAATAATAGGTCAAGAATTCGACAGATCGGTGACCGCTCGGAAGAATACATATGCGGAGAATATGAAACATTGACGAAGCCTGTAAAATCTTAGCCAACATCGGCCAAGCGTGGTAATCCGTGGTGATCGTGGGAAAGCGTGAGAACCGCCGCGAAGCATGAAGAAGCATCCTTATGCGTGAATAAGCATAGCAACCGCGATGAAGAATACATATACGACAGAGACTTCTCATGCCCGTTTCGCTGTTTTAACTTCCGAACTTGTTCTTGGTGTAAACTACAAAGTTGTATCTCTTTGAATTAGCTTTCCAACAAGCTATATAATGAGCCATTTGGAGACCATATGAGATCTAAGCGTGCAAATTAACTTCGTAAGGTCAGTCTGTCCTGTTTTCTTCCTTTGTAACAAAATCTTCACTAAATACTTTATTGCACTTCGGATCAATTCATAATTCTCAGGAATGTGATATTTGACCTGAAAAGATAGAATAAATATTAAATGACATTATAATGTCGGGAAAACAAACATAATCCATCATCGAAGGAAGTGAATAATAGGTCAAGAATTCGACAGATCGGTGACCGCTCGGAAGAATACATATGCGGAGAATGAGAAAAATTGACGAAGCCTGTAGAATCTTGGCCTACATCAGCCAAGCGTGGTAATCCGTGGTGATCGAGGGAAAGCGTGAGAACCGCCGCGAAGCATGAAGAAGCATCGTTATGCGTGAATAAGCATAGCAACCGCGATGAAGAATACATATACGACAGAGACTTCTCATGCCCGTTTCGCAGTTTTTACTTTCGAACTTGCTCTTGGTGTAAACTAAAAAGTTGTATCTCTTTGAATTAGCTTTCCAAAAAGCTATATAACGAGCCATTTGGAGACCATATGAGATCTAAGCGTGCAAATTAACTTCGAAAGGTCAGTCTGCCCTGTTTTCTTCATTTGTAACCAAATCTTCACTAAATACTTTGTTGCACTTCGGATCAATTTATAAGTCTTAGGAATGTGATATTTGACCTGAAAAGATAGAATAAAGATTAAATGACAATAAAATGTCGGGAAAACAAAGATAATCCCTCAACGAAGGAAGTGAATAATAGGTCAAGAATTCGACAGATCGGTGACCGCTCGGAAGAATACATATGCGGAGAATATGAAAAATTGACGAAGGACGTAAGCAATGACGTCAGTGAATAGTGCCCAGTGAACAGAATAATAGGTCTAGAATTCGACCGATCAAAACACTCCACACTTAGGATTTGTTCGTCCCGAACAAACATTAAGTTCAAGTCAATAAACTGCAGAAAAGTTACCCACTCAAGTGTCATGTGATCAATCCTAACTAAAATAACAATAATAAAATATAAGACAACTCACTGTCGTAGAGGACACGAATGCATTTGACATATGCATCAAGCCTTTAAACCTCTAGGCTGCCCTAGTAGGACGAGTATAGTCTCGTGAGAGTTTTCAGAAAAGGGAATACTCACAAATCCCAAATGCAACTAGTTATTAGCATGAACAAGATAGTTCCTCATTTATCCAGGAAATACGCAACGAATACCACATGCACATCAACTAAAATAGTAATCAAAGACTAACTCACTCTCAAAGAATTTCGAATCACCAATGACTTTTCAAAGATGCACATTTAAAGACAGTCAATATTAGGGTTATCAAATGTCTAACCTAATAATTTATTCAACTTTTTCACAAGATACTCAAAACATGAACATTAGAAACATGAAAATCATGCCAATCGCGCGCCTATGCTATCAAGAAGGATAGTCCATGGGCTAACGATACAAAACTCATTTCCAAGTTTTAGGAGCTAAGTCCATAATCCATAAGGAAAGAGGAGTTTAACACTTCATTTTCAAAACTATCTTAAACAAAGTCATGCTCACGTACACTAGTACAAGGGTCGTTTCTTTACTCAAATCACAATGCATACACACTAAAAGGAATGATGGAAAGGACATTGCCGAACTTTAAGCGTGTGCCTTATTTTCATGGTATTTTGCTCATGATATGCTTAACAAAAAAAAAAATTTTATAGCTTGCCTTATTTTGGCTTGTGCTTGCAAAACTATTTGCTTTTCACGATTTTTTTTTCTTTTTGTAGCTTGCCTTATTTTGGCTTGTGCTTGCATATACAACACATATGCTTTTTTTTTTTTTTGTACGAGTCAATTTTTCATCCAAATTGACTCCACACTTAAGATTTGGCAATGTACTAAGGATACAAATGGTTTGTGCATACAATATGAAAGAATAAAGATCACCTAAGAGCAATGACTAAGTTTCCGAAGTGGTGAAAAATATTTCATGATAGTTAATTTCATGCTCAAGTGATGTAAAAAGGTTGCCTAAATCATTAGATAGACAAGGGATAACAATATTAACGCCTAAGAATTTCGTACTTAATAAAAGTCATGGTGATTCTCGATTCAAAATCAAGTCATTAGCAATGATACTACATAGTCTAATAATGCGGTAGTGTGAATGCCCCGAAAATTCAAGTACTCAAATATAAACTAGCGCATAGAAAGTGTAAATGCCTACACATGGAAATTTAAATAGAATGCACTACACACCCACTCCACACTTAAAAACAAGCTTAGTCCCTAAGCGACAAATATATAGAAATAAAGAGTGTAGTGCAGAATAAAGTTGGTAAGGCAGCTTACAAATGGTTTTACTTCCCTCGAAGACCTAGTTTAACGTCTTGGCGAGACATAGCTAGGGAGATAGGGCTAGAAGCATTCTCGGGAAGTCCCTTGCTGAGATCCCTTCCCGAGAAGTAGGTTATCATTAATGCTTTCAGGTGGTGCCAGATGCTTCAGGATGTGGTAATGCTTGAGGCGTTGTCCGTTGACCACCATTGATTTTCCTCCTTCGACGCTGAGCTCCACATGCCCGTCTGGATATGCTCGTTCCACTGTATAAGGGCCACTCCATTTAGTGCGCAGCTTCCCTGGGAATAGTTTAAGGCGGGAGTTGTAGAGGAGGACTCGCTCGCCTTCGTTGAATTCTCGGCGCACTATTCTCTTGTCATGCCATTTCTTTGTTCTCTCCTTGTAAATTCGAGCATTCTCATAGGAGTCTAGTCGGATCTCATCGAGCTCGTGTAACTGTAGCAGTCGCTTTTCCCCAGCTGCCTTCATGTCCATGTTCAGCTCTCTAATGGCCCACAAAGCCTTGTACTCGAGTTCGACTGGCAAGTGGCAGGTCTTTCCGTAGACAAGTCTGAACGGACTCATACCGATAGGCGTTTTGTACGCAGTTCTATATGCCCACAGCGCGTCATCTAGCTTGGACGCCCAGTCTTTCCTGTGGCTCGAGACTGTCTTTCCCAATATGCTCTTGATCTCTCTGTTAGAGATTTCCACTTGCCCACTGGTCTGAGGGTGATAAGGAGTGCCAATTTTATGATAAACCCCATATTTCTTCAGCAACGTCTCGAAGTTTCTTTCTTTGAAATGGGAGCCTCCATCACTGATAACTGTTCTGGGCACTCCGAACCGAGGGAAAATTACCTTCTGAAACATTTTGATGACTACCTTGGCGTCGCAAGTAGGAGTAGCCACTGCTTCAACCCACTTGGAAACATAGTCGACTGCTACTAAGATGTACTGATTTCCAAAAGAAGGTGGGAATGGTCCCATGAAGTCAATCCCCCATACATCGAAAAGGTCTACTGCGAGAATGCTCTGCTGGGGCATCTCCTGTTGCTTCGAAATGTTTCCAGTCCTCTGGCACTGATCACAGGCTTTAACGAACTCGTGGGAGTCCTTGAATAGAGAAGGCCAAAAGAATCCGGACTGCAGAACCTTCGTAGCTGTTTTCGAACCAGCCCCATGTCCACCGTACTGAGAAGAGTGGCAGCGCTCCAGAATGTACGGGATCTGGTCTTCGTCGACACAAGTCCTGTAGAGACCGTCAGCACATAATCTATAAAGGAAAGGGTCATCCCAGAAGTACCTTTTAGCATCCGAAAGGAATTTCCTCTTCTGGTTGTGTGAGAGGTCGGGAGGGAGGATGCCACAGGCAAGAAATTAACGAAATCTGCGTACCATGGTACGGTGTCCATGTCAATGTGCATCAGCTGTTCTCCTGCTAGAGAGTCAGTCATCGGGAGTGTGTCCTCTTCGCGGTCGAGCTCTCCTAGCTCGAGGCGTGACAGGTGATCTGCAACCAGATTTTCTGCTCCCTTCTTGTCTCTAATGTCGATATCAAATTCCTGGAGGAGGAGGACCCATCGTATGAGACGAGGCTTGGAGTCCTTCTTTGACAGCAAGTATTTGATTGCAGCGTGATCGGTGTACACTATGGTCTTTGAACCAATTAAATACTGCCTGAACTTCTCGAAAGCATAGACGATGGCCAACATTTCTTTCTCTGTCGTAGTGTAATTAACTGCTGCTCCGGCGAGGACCTTGCTGGCGTAGTAAATTACGTGTAGTTTCTTGTCGATGCGCTGCCCCAAGACTGCTCCTAATGCAAAATCACTAGCATCGCACATTAGTTCAAACGGCAGCTCCCAATCGGGAGGCTGCACTATCGGAGCGGAAGTAAGAGCAGTTTTCAGATTATTGAAAGCATTTAAACATGAATCATTAAAATTAAACTCAGCTTCCTGGCAAAGTAGATCAGTGAGCGGCTTTGCTGTCTTCGAGAAATCCTTGATAAATCGCCTGTAAAATCCAGCGTGCCCGAGAAAACTCCTGATTCCTTTCACGTCTTTTGGTGGGGGCAGCTTTTCAATCACCTCCACCTTCGTGCAATCGACCTCGATGCCACGGTTAGAGACCATGTGTCCCAGTACAATACCTTCCTGCACCATAAAGTGACACTTCTCCCAGTTTAAAACTAGGTTAGTATCAACACAACGTTGAAGGACATCAGTGAGGTTAGAGAGACATGCATCAAACGAAGAGCCATACACCGAAAAATCATCCATGAATACTTCCATGGTGTGCTCTAAAAAATCAGAAAAGATAGCCATCATGCAACGTTGAAATGTGGCTGGTGCATTGCAAAGACCGAAGGGCATACGTCTGTAAGCAAATGTGCCAAAAGGGCAAGTAAAAGTGGTCTTCTCCTGATCCTCGGGGTGTATAGGGATCTGAAAGAATCCACTATAACCGTCGAGGTAGCAGAAAAACTTATGCTTAGCCAGTCGTTCCAACATCTGGTCAATAAAAGGCAATGGGAAGTGATCCTTAAGAGTGGCCTTATTCAATTTCCTGTAGTCAATGCACATACGCCAACCAGTTACAGTACGAGTAGGAATTAATTCATTGTTTTCATTTCGTACAACAGTCAGACCTCCCTTCTTAGGGACAACGTGCACAGGACTTACCCACTTACTATCAGCAACAGAATAAATGATGCCGGCATCTAATAATTTCAGAATTTCCTTCTTAACCACATCATTCAATTTGGGGTTCAAACGTCTCAAGGCATCCCTACTAGGTCTAGCATCGTCCTCAAGGTTAATTCTATGCATGCACAAATCTGGGCTAATCCCCTTGAGGTCGTCTATAAAATATCCTAGGGCTGGTCTATGTTTTCGCAAGACATCAAGCAATCTCTGGGTCTCTACATCAGTCAAGGAAGCATTAACAATCACCGGGTATGTCGAGTTAGGGCCCAGAAATTCATACCTGAGACTTGCAGGTAGAGGTTTCAGCTCTACCTTACAAGGTTCCTTACCTGACTCGGTGAGCTGTCCAGTTTCAGCGCCAGTGCTCACTGCGCAGAGATCCATCGGTATGGGGCAGCCTGGTGTAACTCTGTAAGACTCAATAGAGGTCAGTGTAATGGGGAGATCAACATCAGCAGAGTCTAACACACCACAGTCAGCTAAAAGACTAGGTGTCTTGCACATGTCAGACAAATAAAAGATAACATGTTCGCTGCCCACTCGCAAAGTTATAGACCCTCTATCCATGTCA
This sequence comes from Rhodiola chrysanthemifolia, assembly GCA_033675395.1. Classification (NCBI taxonomy): domain Eukaryota; kingdom Viridiplantae; phylum Streptophyta; class Magnoliopsida; order Saxifragales; family Crassulaceae; genus Rhodiola; species Rhodiola chrysanthemifolia. The sequence continues at coordinate 3,264,458 of CM066206.1, forward strand.
ATAACAACCTTAGCCGTATAAAGGAATGGTCTACCAAGTATAATCGGGATGTCTATGTCCTCTGAGATCTCTAGCACAATAAAATCAGCAGGTATGTAGATATTTTTCACCTTGACAGGTACGTCTCTTAGAATCCCTTTCGGGAGTCTACAAGAACGATCCGCAAGTCGAATAGAGATATTAGTAGGACAAAGATCACCTAAATTCAGTTTAGCATACAACGAATAAGGCATGATAGACACACTAGCACCAAGATCACACAAAGCACGTCTAATAGTAATGCCACCAATATCACAAGGGATAGAAAAACTCCCTGAATCCTTAAGCTTAGGCGGCATGGGCTGGTGCATGGAAGCGCTACACTCCTCACTTAGGGCCACTGTCTCGGTCCCGTCCATCTTCCGTTTCCCAGTCAGAATCTCCTTCATGAATTTTGCATAGGTGGGGATCTGGGTGATTGCATCAGTGAAAGGCATCGTGATGTACAGAGTACGAATCTGGTCCACGAATTTCATGAACTATTTGTCTCTTCTAGCACCCTTGAGTCGCTGAGGGAAAGGAATCGGAGGCTTATAAGGAGCTGGCTCCACTGTCTGCGCAGAATTTTCACTTCGGTTTTCAGCTTCTATTGATGATTCTGCTTCAGCAGGAGCAGAATTGAGTGCTGATTTTTCTGCTGTCGCTCGGGTGGTTTGAGCTGGCAGCATTTCAAGCTGTTTTCCTCCTCGGAGTGTGATAGCATTCACTGATTCCCTAGGATTCAGATCTGGTTTCGAAGGGAGTTTTCCGCGTTCTCGAGTTGATGAATCTGCTTGCTGTGCCACCTGATTTTCTAGCATTCTGTTCTGGATGGCCATCTGCTCAAGTTGCTGCTCGAGTGCTTTCACTCGCTTATCCTGCTCTTGAGCCCGCCTATCTTGCTCGGCCATGAAACTAGCCATCATGGACTCCATGCTAGAGGAGCTGCTGGATTCCTGTTGCTTGGGCTGCTGTGACTGGTAGGCATAACTCCCCGAATTCTGATTTTGCTGCCCTTGCGACTGGTTATTGTATTGAGGCCTCGATTGGTAGGAAGTATTATTCTGCGTTTGCTGAGCCTGATTGTTGTACTGACCTCGTGGCTGGTATGGTGCATTGCCTTGCTGCTGTTTGTAAGGGAAACTAGTAGGCGCCGGATTCTGAGGTTTATAGGAGAGGTTAGGATGGTTTCGGTTTGGATTATCCCATCTGTTAGCGGCTGATCCGTACCCGAAACCAGCCCCTTGATTATTCTGCCCAACATAATTTGCATCCTCCTGGTTTCCACCGTTGTCATCTTGTCCCATCAGCGGACAGCCATCTGCAAAATGAGACGGAGAGCCACAAATCTGACAATAAACACCAACATTGGCAACGTCAGACGACTTCATAGAGGAGGCCGTCTTCAGATTTTTGATTTCTGTTGCGAGCATCTTCACTGTATTGGTCAACTCAGCGAAGTCATTGGTGCCATCAGCTTGGCAAAGATCTTGCACGCCCTTTCTGTCCTTGGGATTGCCACGATCGCTGGTCCAGAGGTGGTAGTCCTGAGCAGCCTTTTCTATAATATCGTAGGTTTCTTCTAGTGGGACTCCGTTCAGTCCTCCACCAGCTGCTTGGTTGATCAAAGTGCGCATCCCCTGGTCGACTCCTTGATAGAAAGTGTCAATAGTCTGCCATAATTCCAGGTTGTGGTGGGGGCACAGTCTCATCAGCTCCTTGTACCTCTCCCAAGCCTCATAGAGAGTCTCACCATCCATAGAACGGAACGAGATGATCTTGTTCCTGTAGTGTGCTGTCTTTGATGGTGGGAAGTATTGCTGTAGAAAAGCCTCGGCAAGTTTGTCCCATGTAGTGAAAGTGCCCTCAGCATGACTGTCGAGCCACCTACTAGCCTTATCAGACAGTGAAAAAGGGAATAGCCTTAGATAGTAGGATTCTGGAGAGACACCATTGGTCTTGACTGTGTTGCACATCTGAACAAACCGTTTGAGATGCTGGTGAGGGTCTTCGTTCATCCTTCCTGAAAACTGGTTGTTCTGCACCATCTGAATCAGCCCTGTTTTGATCTCCCAGTGGTTGTTGTCGACACCTGGCGGTGCGACTGCAGATTGGAATCCGGAGACACGAGGAGCAGTGTAATCTCCAAGAGTTCTGCGCACAGGTTGTTGCACAGGACGCTGCAGGTCGCGATTGACCACTTCATTCCGCAAGGCTGGGTTGTTTTGATTCTCAGCCATTGTTGCGAAATTTCGGTTCAGTGCTCGTAGCTGCCGAGCTTCGTTCTGGGCCTGACGATTTGTTCTTCGTAGGTCCTGTGTGTCGTCGTCTGAAATCTGAATTTGCTTCTTCCGTCGGGGTATTTTCTTTGGCATGAGCTACCTAGTACCTGCAAAAGCCAAAAAAAAACGTGAGTGAAGAAATCACAGCAGAAAAATAGATATCAAACGAGGTGGAATAGTCTAAACTACACACGTTACTCTAATATCACACTAAACGCTGGTCCCCGGCAACGGCGCCATTTTGACATGCGTATTTTTAACCCTTTATAGATGTCAAGTTATGAGTTTTAGGGGTCGAATTGCAGTCAAACAAAATTTATAACCTTGGTAAGCCAAGGGTCGATCCAAGGAACAGTGTAGTGTGAGTACTAGCAAACAGGTGACCTATTTAGCTATTCCGATTAAAACAAAGGTTTTTGTTGTGAATTAAGTTGCAGAGATTAAATAACAGAAAATAAAAGGTTGTGTTTAAATCAGAGAAAGAATTCCAGGACCATACTTCACCCGTGCTAACCCCACTAATTATGCAATCATTATCATGTAATTCACCATGCTATCGAATACCAAAATAACACTAGACAAGCCGCCCATCCACGGATCATTGTCTATATTAATCTCAATCGTTTGAACGCCGCCCATCCACGGATTATCAACGATCTCGATTTATTAAACTAAAGGTTTCATACAATTTCATACAATCCGGTCAATCCCTAGGGCCCATTCACCTTTCGGTATATAACCTAAATACGTTCTAGCATGCAAACATACCCTTTGATGTAAATACTTGCATAGAACGATAAATTAAGAATGATGAAATTGAATATTCGATTTGCATCAATGAAAAACATTCATATGATCACATGACGAGTTGGGTACAATGCACGGGATCCGTAGGATCCCAGAATAAAGAAGACTACTCACTATTCATGGTAAGTTAACCAAAAATAGTGTAAAAATAGAGATTAAGAACGAGTAAACCGTATTGGCGATGTAGCTCGTTGAATCTTGAATCTCTTGTGATGATGTGCTTCTTCTTCTTCTCCGTATTTAGTCGAGAAAGTGTAGAGAGATGATGTATTTGTGAGATGAGGGATGGTTTTCTACTCCTCTCCATCCACATATTTATAGCCAAAAATTCGTATTGATGACGTCATCAGTGATGTCATTGAATACTGCCCAGTGAATAGTTGATGACGTAAGCGCTGATGTCATTGAATAGTGCCCAGTGAATAGTCGATGACGTAAGCAATGATGTCATCGAATAGTGCCCAGTGAATAGTTGATAACGTAAGCAATGACGTCAGTGAATAGTGCCCAGTGAACAGTCGACTGCTCTGTTTTGCCCAAATCTCAATTAAATGCTTTGTTTTGCTTCGGATCAATCCAAAAGTATTAAGTATGTGATATTTGATCTGAAACACTAGAAAAGAGTTTAAATGACGGGAAAACAAACATAATCCATCATCGAATGAAGTGAATAATAGGTCAAGAATTCGACCGATCACCTGTTGAATCTTGGCCTACATCGGCCAAGAGTGGTAATCCGTGGTGATCGTGGGAAAGTGTGAGAACCGCCGCGAAGAATGAGGAAGCATCGTTATGCGTGAATAAGCATAGCAACCGCGATGAAGAATACATATACGACAGAGACTTCTCATGCCCGATTCGCTGTTTTAACTTCCGAACTTGCTCTTGGTGTAAACTACAAAGTTGTATCTCTTTGAATTAGCTTTCCAACAAGCTATATAACGAGCCATTTGGAGACCATATGAGATCTAAGCGTGCAAACTAACTTCGAAAGGTCAGTCTACCCTGTTTTCTTCCTTTGTAACCAAATCTTCACTAAATACTTTGTTGCACTTCGGATCAATTCATAAGTCTCAGGAATGTGATATTTGACCTGAAAAGATAGAATAAAGATTAAATGACAATAAAATGTCGGGAAAACAAACATAATCCATCATCGAAGGAAGTGAATAATAGGTCAAGAATTCGACATATCGGTGACCGCTCGGAAGAATACATATGCGGAGAATACGAAAAATTGACGAAGCCCGTAGAATCTTGGCCAACATCGTCCAAGCGTGGTAATCCGTGTGATTGTGAGAAAGTGTGAGAACCGCCGCGAAGCATGAAGAAGCATCGTTATCCGTGAATAAGCGTAGCAACCGCGATGAAGAATACATATACGACAGAGACTTCGCATGCCCGTTTCGCTGTTTTCACTTCCGAACTTGCTCTTGGTGTAAATTACAAAGTTGTATCTCTTTGAATTAGCTTTCCAACAAGCTATATAACGAGCCATTTGGAGACCATATGAGATCTAAGCGTGCAAATTAACTTCGAAAGGTAAGTCTGCCCTGTTTTCTTCCTTTGTAACCAAATCTTCACTAAATACTTGGTTGCACTTCGGATCAATTCATAAGTCTCAGGAATGTGATATTTGACATGAAAAGATAGAATAAAGATTAAATGACAATAAAATGTCGGGAAAACAAACATAATCCATCATCGAAGGAAGTGAATAATAGGTCAAGAATTCGACAGATCGGTGACCGCTCGGAAGAATACATATGCGGAGAATATGAAACATTCACGAAGCCTGTAGAATCTAGGCCAACATCGGCCAAGCGTGGTGATCGTGGGAAAGCGTGAGAACCGCCGCGAAGCATGAAGAAGCATCGTTATGCGTGAATAAGCATAGCAACCGCGATGAAGAATACATATACGACAGAGACTTCTCATGCCCGTTTCGCTGTTTTAACTTCCGAACATGCTCTTGGTGTAAACAACAAAGTTGTATCTTTTTGAATTAGCTTTCCAGCAAGCTATATAACGAGCCATTTGGAGATCATATGAGATCTAAGCATGCAAATTAACTTCGAAAGGTCAGTCTGCCCTGTTTTCTTCCTTTGTAACCAAATCTTCGCTAAATACTTTGTTGCACTTCGGATCAATTCATAAGTCTTTGGAATGTGATATTTGACCTAAAAAGATAGAATAAAGATTAAATGACAATAAAATGTCGGAAAAACAAACATAATCCATCATCGAAGGAAGTGAATAATAGGTTAAGAATTCGACAGATCGGTGACCGCTCGGAAGAATCATATGCGGAGAATATGAAACATTGACGAAGCCTGTAGAATCTTGGCCAACATCGGCCAAGCGTGGTAATCCGTGGTGATCGTGGGAAAGCGTGAGAACCGCCGCGAAGCTTGAAGAAGCATCGTTATGCGTGAATAAGTATAGCAACCGCGATGAAGAATACATATAGGACAGAGACTTCTCATGCCCGTTTCGCTGTTTTAACTTCCGAACTTGCTCTTGGTGTAAACTTCAAAGTTGTATCTCTTTGAATTAGCTTTCCAACAAGCTATATAACGAGCCATTTATGAGACCATATGAGATCTAAGCGTGCCAATTAACTTCGAAAGGTCAGTCTGCCCTGTTTTCTTCCTTTGTAACCAAATCTTCACTAAACACTTTGTTGCACTTCGGATCAATTCATAAGTCTTTGGAATGTGATATTTGACCTAAAAAGATAGAATAAAGATTAAATGACAATAAAATGTCGGGAAAACAAACATAATCCATCATCGAAGGAAGTGAATAATAGGTCAAGAATTCGACAGATCGGTGACCGCTCGGAAGAATACATATGCGGAGAATATGAAACATTGACGAAGCCTGTAAAATCTTAGCCAACATCGGCCAAGCGTGGTAATCCGTGGTGATCGTGGGAAAGCGTGAGAACCGCCGCGAAGCATGAAGAAGCATCGTTATGCGTGAATAAGCATAGCAACCGCGATGAAGAATACATATACGACAGAGACTTCTCATGCCCGTTTCGCTGTTTTAACTTCCGAACTTGTTCTTGGTGTAAACTACAAAGTTGTATCTCTTTGAATTAGCTTTCCAACAAGCTATATAATGAGCCATTTGGAGACCATATGAGATCTAAGCGTGCAAATTAACTTCGTAAGGTCAGTCTGCCTTGTTTTCTTCCTTTGTAACAAAATCTTCACTAAATACTTTATTGGACTTCGGATCAATTCATAATTCTCAGGAATGTGATATTTGACCTGAAAAGATAGAATAAAGATTAAATGACATTATAATGTCGGGAAAACAAACATAATCCATCATCGAAGGAAGTGAATAATAGGTCAAGAATTCGACAGATCGGTGACCGCTCGGAAGAATACATATGCGGAGAATGAGAAAAATTGACGAAGCCTGTAGAATCTTGGCCTACATCAGCCAAGCGTGGTAATCCGTGGTGATCGAGGGAAAGCGTGAGAACCGCCGCGAAGCATGAAGAAGCATCGTTATGCGTGAATAAGCATAGCAACCGCGATGAAGAATACATATACGACAGAGACTTCTCATGCCCGTTTCGCAGTTTTTACTTTCGAACTTGCTCTTGGTGTAAACTAAAAAGTTGTATCTCTTTGAATTAGCTTTCCAAAAAGCTATATAACGAGCCATTTGGAGACCATATGAGATCTAAGCGTGCAAATTAACTTCGAAAGGTCAGTCTGCCCTGTTTTCTTCATTTGTAACCAAATCTTCACTAAATACTTTGTTGCACTTCGGATCAATTTATAAGTCTTAGGAATGTGATATTTGACCTGAAAAGATAGAATAAAGATTAAATGACAATAAAATGTCGGGAAAACAAAGATAATCCCTCATCGAAGGAAGTGAATAATAGGTCAAGAATTCGACAGATCGGTGACCGCTCGGAAGAATACATATGCGGAGAATATGAAACATTGACGAAGCCTGTAGAATCTTGGCCAACATCGGCCAAGTGTGGTAATCCGTGTTGATCGTGGCAAAGCGTGAGAACCGCCGCGAAGAATGAAGAAGCATCGTTATGCGTGAATAAACATAGCAACCGCGATGAAGAATACATATACGACAGAGACTTCTCATGCCCGTTTCGCTGTTTTAACTTCTGAACTTGCTCTTGGTGTAAACTACAAAGTTGTATCTCTTTGAATTAGCTTTCCAACAAGCTATATAACGAGCCATTTGGAGACCATATGAGATCTAAGCGTGCAATTAACTTCGAAAGGTCAGTCTTCCCTGTTTTCTTCCCTTGTAACCAAATCTTCACTAAATACTTTGTTGCACTTCGGATCAATTCATAAGTCTTTGGAATGTGATATTTGGCCTGAAAAGATAGAATAAAGATTAAATGACAATAAAATATCGGGAAAACAAACATAATCCATCATCGAAGGAAGTGAATAATAGGTCAAGAATTCGACAGATCGGTGACCGCTCGGAAGAATACATATGCGGAGACTATGAAACATTGACGAAGCCTGTAGAATCTTGGCCAACATTGGCCAAGCGTGGTAATCCGTGGTGATCGTGGGAAAGCGTAAGAACCGTCGCGAAGCATGAAGAAGCATCGTTATGCGTGAATAAGCATAGCAACCGCGATGAAGAATACATATACAACATAGACTTCTCATGGCCGTTTCGCTGTTTTAACTTCCGAACTTGCTCTTGGTGTAAACTACAAAGTTGTATCTATTTGAATTAGCTTTCCAACAAGCTATATAACGAGCCATTTGGAGACTATATGAGATCTAAGCGTGCAAATTAACTTCGAAAGGTCAGTCTGCCCTGTTTTCTTCCTTTGTAACCAAATCTTCACTAAATACTTTGTTGCACTTCGGATCAATTCATAAGTCTTTGGAATGTGGTATTTGACCTGAAAAGATAGAATAAAGATTAAATGACAATAAAATGTCGGGAAAACAAACATAATCCATCATCGAAGGAAGGGAATATTAGGTCAAGAATTCGACAGATCGGTGACCGCTCGGAAGAATACATATGCGGAGAATATGAAACATTGACGAAGCCTGAAGAATCTTGGCCAACATCGGCCAAGCGTGGTAATCCATGATGATCGTGGGAAAGCGTGAGAACCGCCGCGAAGCATGAAGAAGCATCGTTATGCGTGAATAAGCATAGCAACCGCGATGAAGAATACATACACGAAAGAGACTTCTCATGCCCGTTTCGCTGTTTTAACTTCCGAACTGGTTCTTGGTGTAAACTACAAAGTTGTATCTCTTTGAATTAGCTTTCCAACAAGCTATATAATGAGCCATTTGGAGACCATATGAGATCTAAGCGTGCAAATTAACTTCGTAAGGTCAGTCTGCCTTAGTTTTCTTCCTTTGTAACAAAATCTTCACTAAATACTTTATTGCACTTCGGATCAATTCATAATTCTCAGGAATGTGATATTTGACCTGAAAAGATAGAATAAAGATTAAATGACATTATAATGTCGGGAAAACAAACATAATCCATCATCGAAGGAAGTGAATAATAGGTCAAGAATTCGACAGATCGGTGACCGCTCGGAAGAATACATATGCGGAGAATGAGAAAAATTGACGAAGCCTGTAGAATCTTGGCCTACATCGGCCAAGCGTGGTAATCCGTGGTGATCGAGGGAAAGCGTGAGAACCGCCGCGAAGCATGAAGAAGCATCGTTATGCGTGAATAAGCATAGCAACCGCGATGAAGAATACATATACGACAGAGACTTCTCATGCCCGTTTCGCAGTTTTTACTTTCGAACTTGCTCTTGGTGTAAACTAAAAAGTTGTATCTCTTTGAATTAGCTTTCCAAAAAGCTATATAACGAGCCATTTGGAGACCATATGAGATCTAAGCGTGCAAATTAACTTCGAAAGGTCAGTCTGCCCTGTTTTCTTCATTTGTAACCAAATCTTCACTAAATACTTTGTTGCACTTCGGATCAATTTATAAGTCTTAGGAATGTGATATTTGACCTGAAAAGATAGAATAAAGATTAAATGACAATAAAATGTCGGGAAAACAAAGATAATCCCTCATCGAAGGAAGTGAATAATAGGTCAAGAATTCGACAGATCGGTGACCGCTCGGAAGAATACATATGCGGAGAATATGAAACATTGACGAAGCCTGTAGAATCTTGGCCAACATCGGCCAAGTGTGGTAATCCGTGTTGATCGTGGCAAAGCGTGAGAACCGCCGCGAAGAATGAAGAAGCATCGTTATGCGTGAATAAACATAGCAACCGCGATGAAGAATACATATACGACAGAGACTTCTCATGCCCGTTTCGCTGTTTTAACTTCTGAACTTGCTCTTGGTGTAAACTACAAAGTTGTATCTCTTTGAATTAGCTTTCCAACAAGCTATATAACGAGCCATTTGGAGACCATATGAGATCTAAGCGTGCAATTAACTTCGAAAGGTCAGTCTTCCCTGTTTTCTTCCCTTGTAACCAAATCTTCACTAAATACTTTGTTGCACTTCGGATCAATTCATAAGTCTTTGGAATGTGATATTTGGCCTGAAAAGATAGAATAAAGATTAAATGACAATAAAATATCGGGAAAACAAACATAATCCATCATCGAAGGAAGTGAATAATAGGTCAAGAATTCGACAGATCGGTGACCGCTCGGAAGAATACATATGCGGAGACTATGAAACATTGACGAAGCCTGTAGAATCTTGGCCAACATTGGCCAAGCGTGGTAATCCGTGGTGATCGTGGGAAAGCGTAAGAACCGTCGCGAAGCATGAAGAAGCATCGTTATGCGTGAATAAGCATAGCAACCGCGATGAAGAATACATATACAACATAGACTTCTCATGGCCGTTTCGCTGTTTTAACTTCCGAACTTGCTCTTGGTGTAAACTACAAAGTTGTATCTATTTGAATTAGCTTTCCAACAAGCTATATAACGAGCCATTTGGAGACTATATGAGATCTAAGCGTGCAAATTAACTTCGAAAGGTCAGTCTGCCCTGTTTTCTTCCTTTGTAACCAAATCTTCACTAAATACTTTGTTGCACTTCGGATCAATTCATAAGTCTTTGGAATGTGATATTTGACCTGAAAAGATAGAATAAAGATTAAATGACAATAAAATGTCGGGAAAACAAACATAATCCATCATCGAAGGAAGGGAATAATAGGTCAAGAATTCGACAGATCGGTGACCGCTCGGAAGAATACATATGCGGAGAATATGAAACATTGACGAAGCCTGAAGAATCTTGGCCAACATCGGCCAAGCGTGGTAATCCATGATGATCGTGGGAAAGCGTGAGAACCGCCGCGAAGCATGAAGAAGCATCGTTATGCGTGAATAAGCATAGCAACCGCGATGAAGAATACATACACGAAAGAGACTTCTCATGCCCGTTTCGCTGTTTTAACTTCCGAACTGGTTCTTGGTGTAAACTACAAAGTTGTATCTCTTTGAATTAGCTTTCCAACAAGCTATATAATGAGCCATTTGGAGACCATATGAGATCTAAGCGTGCAAATTAACTTCGTAAGGTCAGTCTGCCCTGTTTTCTTCCTTTGTAACAAAATCTTCACTAAATACTTTATTGCACTTCGGATCAATTCATAATTCTCAGGAATGTGATATTTGACCTGAAAAGATAGAATAAAGATTAAATGACAATATAATGTCGGGAAAACAAACATAATCCATCATCGAAGGAAGTGAATAATAGGTCAAGAATTCGACAGATCGGTGACCGCTCGGAAGAACACATATGCGGAGAATGAGAAAAATTGACGAAGCCTGTAGAATCTTGGCCTACATCGGCCAAGCGTGGTAATCCGTGGTGATCGAGGGAAAGCGTGAGAACCGCCGCGAAGCATGAAGAAGCATCGTTATGCGTGAATAAGCATAGCAACCGCGATGAAGAATACATATACGACAGAGACTTCTCATGCCCGTTTCGACGTTTTTACTTCCGAACTTGCTCTTGGTGTAAACTAAAAAGTTGTATCTCTTTGAATTAGCTTTCCAAAAAGCTATATAACGAGCCATTTGGAGACCATATGAGATCTAAGCGTGCAAATTAACTTCGAAAGGTCAGTCTGCCCTGTTTTCTTCATTTGTAACCAAATCTTCACTAAATACTTTGTTGCACTTCGGATCAATTCATAAGTCTTATGAATGTGATATTTGACCTGAAAAGATAGAATAAAGATTAAATGACAGTAAAATGTCGAGAAAACAAAGATAATCCCTCATCGAAGGAAGTGAATAATAGGTCAAGAATTCGACAGATCGGTGACCGCTCGGAAGAATACATATGCGGAGAATATGAAACATTGACGAAGCCTGTAGAATCTGGGCCAACATCGGCCAAGCGTGGTAATCCGTGTTGATCGTGGCAAAGCATGAGAACCGCCGCGAAGAATGAAGAAGCATCGTTATGCGTGAATAAACATAGCAACCGCGATGAAGAATACATATACGACAGAGACTTCTCATGCCCGTTTCGCTGTTTTAACTTCTGAACTTGCTCTTGGTGTAAACTACAAAGTTGTATCTCTTTGAATTAGCTTTCCAACAAGCTATATAACGAGCCATTTGGAGACCATATGAGATCTAAGCGTGCAATTAACTTCGAAAGGTCAGTCTTCCCTGTTTTCTTCCCTTGTAACCAAATCTTCACTAAATACTTTGCTGCACTTCGGATCAATTCATAAGTCTTTGGAATGTGATATTTGGCCTGAAAAGATAGAATAAAGATTAAATGACAATAAAATGTCAGGAAATCAAACATAATCCATCATCGAAGGAAGTGAATAATAGGTCAAGAATTCGACAAATCGGTGACCGATCGGAAGAATACATATGCTGAGAATATGAAACATTGACGAAGCCTATAGAATCTTGGCCAACATCGGCCAAGCGAGGTAATCCGTGGTGATCATGGGAAAGCGTGAGAACCGCCGCGAAGCATGAAGAAGCATCGTTATGCGTGAATAAGCGTAGCAACCGCGATGAAGAATACATATACGACAGAGACTTCTCATGGCCGTTTCGCTGTTTTAACTTCCGAACTTCCTCTTGGTGTAAACTACAAAGTTGTATCTCTTTGAATTAGCTTTCCAACAAGCTATATAACGAGCCATTTGGAGACCATTTGAGATCTACGCGTGCAAATTAACTTCGAAAGGTCAGTCTGCCCTGTTTTCTTCCTTTGTAACCAAATCTTCACTAAATACTTTGTTCCACTTCGGATCAATTCATAAGTCTTAGGAATGTGATATTTGACCTGAAAAGATAGAATAAAGATTAAATGACAATAAAATGTCAGGAAAACAAACATAATCCATCATCGAAGGAAGTGAATAATAGGTCAAGAATTTGACAGATCGGTGACCGCTCAGAAGAATACATATGCGGAGAATATGAAACATTGACGAAGCCTAAAGAATCTTGGCCAACATCGGCCAAACGTGGTAATCGGTGGTGATCGTGGGAAAGCGTGAGAACCGCCGTGAAGCATGAAGAAGCATCGTTATGCGTGAATAAGCATAGCAACCGCGATGAAGAATACATATACGACAGAGACTTCTCATGCCCGTTTCACTGTTGTAACTTCCGAACTTGCTCTTGGTGTAAACTACAAAGTTGTATCTCTTTGAATTAGCTTTCCAACAAGCTATATAACGAGCCATTTGGAGACCATATGAGATCTAAGCGAGCAAATTAACTTCGAAAGGTCAGTCTGCGCTGTTTTCTTCCTTTGTAACCAAATCTTCACTAAATACTTTGTTGCACTTCGAATCAATTCATAAGTCTTAGGAATGTGATAGTTGACCTGAAAAGATAGAATAAAGATTAAATGACAATAAAATATCGGGAAAACAAACATAATCCATCATCGAAGGAAGTGAATAATAGGTCAAGAATTCGACAGATCGGTGACCGCTCGGAAGAATACATATGCGGAGACTATGAAACATTGACGAAGCCTGTAGAATCTTGGCCAACATCGGCCAAGCGTGGTAATCCGTGGTGATCGTGGGAAAGCGTGAGAACTACCGCGAAGCATGAAGAAGCATCGTTATGCGTGAATAAGCATAGCAACTGCGATGAAGAATACATATACGACAGAGACTTCTCATGCCCGTTTCGCTGTTTTAACTTCAGAACTTTCTCTTGGTGTAAACTACAAAGTTGTATCTCTTTGAATTAGCATTCCAACAAGCTATATAACGAGCCATTTGGAGACCATATAAGATCTAAGCGTGCAAATTAACTTCGAAAGGTCAGTCTGCCCTGTTTTCTTCCTTTGTAACTTAATCTTCACTAAATACTTTGTTGCAATTCGTATCAATTCATAAGTCTTTGGAATGTGATATTTGACCTGAAAAGATAGAATAAAGATTAAATGACACTAAAATGTAGGGAAAACAAACATAATCCATCATCGAAGGAAGTGAATAATAGGTCAAGAATTCAACAGATCGGTGACCGCTCGGAAGAATACATATGCGGAGAATATGAAACATTGACGAAGCCTGAAGAATCTTGGCCAACATCGGCCAAGCGTGGTAATCCATGATGATCGTGGGAAAGCGTGAGAACCGCCGCGAAGCATGAAGAAGCATCGTTATGCGTGAATAAGCATAGCAACCGCGATGAAGAATACATATACGACAGAGACTTCTCATGCCCGTTTCGCAGTTTTAACTTCCGAACTTGCTCTTGGTGTAAACTATAAAGTTGTATCTCTTTGAATTAGCTTTCCAAAAAGCTATATAACGAGCCATTTGGAGACCATATGAGATCTAAGCGTGAAAATTAACTTCGAAAGGTCAGTCTGCCCTGTTTTCTTCCTTTGTAACCAAATCTTCACTAAATACTTTGTTGCACTTCGGATCAATTCATAAGTCTCAGGAATGTGATATTTGACCTGAAAAGATAGAATAAAGATTAAATGACAATAAAATGTCGGGAAAACAAAGATAATCCCTCATCGAAGGAAGTGAATAATAGGTCAAGAATTCGACAGATCGGTGACCGCTCGGAAGAATACATATGCGGAGAATATGAAAAATTGACGAAGCCTGTTGAATCTTGGCCTACATCGGCCAAGCGTGGTAATCCGTGGTGATCGTGGGAAAGCGTGAGAACCGCCGCGAAGAATGAAGAAGCATCGTTATGCGTGAATAAGCATAGCAACCGCGATGAAGAATACATATATGACAGAGACTTCTCATGCCCGATTCGCTGTTTTAACTTCCGAACTTGCTCTTGGTGTAAACTACAAAGTTGTATCTCTTTGAATTAGCTTTCCAACAAGCTATATAACGAGCCATTTGGAGACCATATGAGATCTAAGCGTGCAAATTAACTTCTAAGGTCAGTCTACCCTGTTTTCTTCCTTTGTAACCAAATCTTCACTAAATACTTTGTTGCACTTCGGATCAATTCATAAGTCTCAGGAATGTGATATTTGACCTGAAAAGATAGAATAAAGATTAAATGACAATAAAATGTCGGGAAAACAAACATAATCCATCATCGAAGGAAGTGAATAATAGGTCAAGAATTCGACAGATCGGTGACCGCTCGGAAGAATACATATGCGGAGAATATGAAAAATTGACGAAGCCTGTAGAATCTTGGCCAACATCGGCCAAGCGTGGTAATCCGTGTGATTGTGAGAAAGTGTGAGAACCGCCGCGAAGCATGAAGAAGCATCGTTATCCGTGAATAAGCGTAGCAACCGCGATGAAGAATACATATACGACAGAGACTTCTCATGCCTGTTTCGCTGTTTTTACTTCCGAACTTGCTCTTGGTGTAAATTACAAAATTGTATCTCTTTGAATTAGCTTTCCAGCAAGCTATATAACGAGCCATTTGGAGACCATATGAGATCTAAGCGTGCAAAGTAACTTCGAAAGGTAAGTCAGCCCTGTTTTCTTCCTTTGTAACCAAATTTTCACTAAATACTTGGTTGCACTTCGGATCAATTCATAAGTCTCAGGAATGTGATATTTGACATGAAAAGATAGAATAAAGATTAAATGACAATAAAATGTCGGGAAAACAAACATAATCCATCATCGAAGGAAGTGAATAATAGGTCAAGAATTTGACAGATCGGTGACCGCTCGGAAGAATACATATGCGGATAATATGAAACATTGACGAAGCCTGTAGAATCTTGGCCAACATCGGCCAAGCGTGGTGATCGTGGGAAAGCGTGAGAACCGCCGCGAAGCATGAAGAAGCATCATTATGCGTGAATAAGCATAGCAACCGTGATGATGAATACATATACGACAGAGACTTCTCATGCCCGTTTTGCTGTTTTAACTTCCGAACATGCTCTTGGTGTAAACAACAAAGTTGTATCTTTTTGAATTAGCTTTCTAACAAGCTATATAACAAGCCATTTGGAGACCATATGAGATCGAAGCATGCAAATTAACTTCGAAAGGTCAGTCTGCCCTGTTTTCTTCCTTTGTAACCAAATCTTCACTAAATACTTTGTTGCACTTCGGATCAATTCATAAGTCTTTGGAATGTGATATTTGACCTGAAAAGATAGAATAAAGATTAAATAACAATAAAATGTCGGGAAAACAAACATAATCCATCATCGAAGGAAGTGAATAATAGGTCAAGAATTCGACAGATCGGTGACCGCTCGGAAGAATACATATGCGGAGAATATGAAACATTGACAAAGCCTGTAAAATCTTAGCCAACATCGGCCAAGCGTGGTAATCCGTGGTGATCGTGGGAAAGCGTGAGAACCGCCGCGAAGCATGAAGAAGCATCGTTATGCGTGAATAAGCATAGCAACCGCGATGAAGAATACATATACGACAGAGACTTCTCATGCCCGTTTCGCTGTTTTAACTTCCGAACTTGCTCTTGGTGTAAACTACAAAGTTGTATCTCTTTGAATTAGTTTTCCAACAAGCTATATAACGAGCCATTTGGAGACCATATGAGATCTAAGCGTGCAAATTAACTTCGAAAGGTCAGTCTGCCCTGTTTTCTTCCTTTGTAACCAAATCTTCACTAAATACTTTGTTGCACTTCGGATCATTTCATAAGTCTTAGGAATGTGATATTTGACCTGATAAGATAGAATAAAGATTAAATGACAGTATAATGTCGGGAAAACACACATAATCCATCATCGAAGGAAGTGAATAATAGGTCAAGATTTCGACAGATCGGTGACCGCTCGGAAGAATACATATGCGGAGAATAGCAAACACTGACCAAGCCTGTAGAATCTTGGCCAACATCGGCCAAGCGTGGTAATCCGTGGTGATCGTGGGAAAGCGTGAGAACCGCCGCGAAGCATGAAGAAGCATCGTTATGCGTGAATAAGCATAGCAACCGCGATGAAGAATACATATACGACAGAGACTTCTCATGCCCGTTTCGCTGTCTAAAGTCGAACATGAGTCTGTTTTGTGATCTGTGGCTCCACAGAACTCGCAAGGCCTTGCTTGGATCGGCTGCCTCCTTATTACCTGTTGCATCATCTCTTTGAGCTGTTTGATTTCTTCGGCCATGGAACTGGATGGGGGCTCGACCTTTGAAACGTTCCTGGTCCGGCTGAATTCTTCCTCTTTGTTGGACTCGTCCTGGAACCTAACATTCTCAGCCACCTCTAAGATCTTCCTCCGTACTCCAGCTGGGGACAGGTTCATAATGGTGCCTCCAGCCGAGGCATCTAGTAGTTTTCGGTCGAGTCTCCTTAGTCCATCGAGCATGTACTCCACTATCAGCTTCTCATGGAGTCCGAGGTTGCAGCAGCTCTGCTCCAAGGCGTTGAACTTCTCCACATACTCGTACATCGTCTCGTTGGGCCCTTATCGGAGTTCTTGCAGCTGCCTTCAGACTTGCATGGCTCGGCCTGTGGGATAGTACTTGTTGAGGAATTTCTTCTGCATCTGATCCCATGTATGTATGCAACCTGCAGGCAAGGATAGAAACCAGTCGTTAGCAGAGTCTATGAGTGAAAAATAGAAAGCTTTTAACTTGAAGTCCTCGACTTCGACTATGTATGGCCTAAGGTTCTGGCATATCCCATGATAGCGTTGTAGATGAGCTGTGGCCGACTCTCCTTTGATTCCTGAGAACTTGGCTAGGTGGTGCACGACCACCGTGTTGATGGATATTACTTCTAGGTCTGGTCCTTCGTATATGCACCAAGACTGGTTGCGGAAGTTGGGGGCCGATAGCTCTCCCATGGTCGGCTCTTGATCGTCATACTCCTCGTGATGTTCCTCTCTGACGACCGGCTGTTGTGGAGGCCGTGGAGGTTGTTGATACTGCTGGGGTGGGGGGCATTGTGGTGGTGGAAGCGGGTAGTATTGTGGATATGGTTGTGGCGGGTACGGCTGATATGGTTGCGGTGGATATTGTGGGTAGGGTTGGTACGGTTATGGTTGGAGCGGTGGTCTTTGGTTTGCTGGGGCAACCCCCCTGATCTCTCCATTCTCAGCTATCTGGACTTGTCCTCCATGTTGGGGAAGTGCCCCTTCCATGTCTCGGATAACCTGTTCGACTTCTTCGTTATGGCTGTTGTCGCCGACTCGACTACCTGCATGAGACATGGTGAAAGAATAGAAAGTTTCCAAAATTTGGAAATTTCTAAAAACACAAAAAATTCAAAATAAAATAGCAAACGATCTCCGATGGCCAAAAACACCCTATGTCACGAGCAAGCTGGTGATTTGTGATCTCCTCGTCGTTCCGCTCAGAACAAGGTATTATGGGATGAAATCGGACACCGGAACTCGAATCCTGTCGTTTCGCTGTAAAAACGAAAAAAACAAAAAAAAACACAAAAACTGAAAACAAAAAAGAACAACTTTACCGTGCGTAGATCCCCGGCAACGGCGCCAAAAATTGACAGGCGTCGTTGGTACCTGCAAATTTGTATTTATAATTTTCCCTACAAACACTAGAACATTGGTAAGTAAGGGTCGAACCCTAGGGACCTAGTGTGGTTAAAGTTGTCTTGTGAACAAATTGTTTGGGGGTTTTTTGAGTTTGGTTTGTCACGAGTAAACAAAAGCAATAATACTGAGGAAATTCTATGAGAGAAAAGTATCCGGCTCAGGGGGTTTATATTGTGACTTGTCTATCCTCGGCTATGAATGATCTAACTTATGTTTTTAAGTGTGATTACTTCCGTTTCAGGTTATAACTAAAGTAAGGCCGTTTCAAGCACTTACACCACAACCTAATTCCGTTTCAGGGCATAGGCTTCTAGTTCTAGCAAACTTGATACATTCATTTCAGGCAATATCAAGTTGATGTGCAACTACTTGTCTCAACGTTTCAGTATTAACGAGTAGCAAATATGAGGATTAAATCATTCAACTAAGTTTCACCATTGCAAGTATCTACTTAGCTTCACAATATAATCCAAGATAAATAAGCACAAGAACTAGTAAAACATAAATAGCATTAAGCACAAGCCTCAAAACGTTCGTCACAATACATTAACCCTAAGCCGAACACAATGGGATTTAGCTAGACATGGTCATGAGAACAAAACACAATAATAAAGGAATGGATTTCTTCTCTATGTCGAACGAAGCAGGAGGGGACTCTTCATGTTTTTGGATGATGGCAACTCTGATGGATGTTGTAGGATGCTTGAAACCCTTGACATGAGGCTGTATTTATAGAGAGGACTAGGGCTTCGACGTTTCCAAATTGAAATTAGCCCATAAACGGTTTTAGGAACCATGTCCTAAAACCGACTTTGCTTGGTTTGTAAGCAAACTTAACCAGCAAGTTTACTTGGCCAACAAGTCTTCTAGAAGCTTCCTAAACCGCCACACTCGAGCCCACCGACTTGGCCCAGCGCGCGGGGCCTTTTGCAGCTCCAACATCGTTTTTCCCATCTCGGCCAATCTCGCTCGTGCGTTTTTCTTGGCTAGTGATATCGTCCAAGTCATTTGGCATTTCGATCACTTTGGTCGAGCCAGATTTGCGAGATTCGTTCGTCTGGTCGAGCAACTCGGATTCAGCGCTGGTCTGCTCGACAGGGCCTTCGTGCGCGGCCTGGAACTCTGCTCGGCTGCTCCTGGGCCATTCCTCCCGTGCGTTCTCCTTGGCTTGGTGACATTTTCCGACTTGTTTTCCATTTTGAGCAACTTGGTCGAGTCAGATTTGTCATCGGAGTCCGTCTGGTCGAGCGACTTGATTTCGGTGCCGAACTGCTCGGGCGGAGACTTGGGCGCGGGCGGAACTTGTGGGTTGTTCGGACTCGCCTCGGGCGGTTCGGGCATCGGCCATAGGCCATCTCGGACATCATTCCTCGGGCCTCGGCCATGTGTCGTCGGTCGAACCTCCTTTGTGATATTTTGGCCTAAAATGCCAATCCTTAAGCACATTCCCTCCTATAGCTTCCGAAGCACCTGAAATGCAAAACAATACTAAAAAGTAACTACTCGCAAGTAAAAGTGTCGAAGGACATGGGTGTTGTTGACTCGACGAGTCGTATAAATACTGCTCATCAGCAGTCTTAGTAGAAGAATCAGCTAAAGTTCCAGTCAATGTTCAAGGTGGGTTACGTGATGATCATGTGGAGGAAGCTCATGTGGAGGTGGAACCCCCAGCTATTTCTGATGCAGAGATGGAGGATGCTGCTCAGGCTAACCCCTTGTCAGTCACCTCATCCGATGATGCCCACGATTTCATTCCTCTTGCTGAGCTCAAAAAGGACAAAGGAAAGAAGAAGGTCAACATTGAAAGACCTGCCAAGGAGGTCTCCACCAGGGATGCAGAGAGGAGTTAGGTCGCAGGGGGAGCCAATGCAACCAAAAAGAGGAAACGGGAAGTCCCACTACCTGTTGCAGAAGATGTTCTAGCCGGCATTGTTAAGCATGGCATCTGGTTCGTTAACAAGGATGCGGTTAAGAAATGGAAGTCAGTCCAGAAACGAAAGATTATCCCAGAAAGACTCCTTGATGAGTCGCGATACAAAGGGAAGGAAGTAGTCAATGTGCTGAAGAATTCGAGTTTAATATGGACTCTGACAAGGAGCAGACCTTTCAACGAACAGCTGGTGCGGGTGGCGATTGCAAACCTTCCTCCTCAGTTTGGTGTGGTCGGCGACAAGGACTATGGGGCGGTCTTCGTTCGAGGAAAAGGGATTGAAATTGATCCGGAGCTCATTAATGTGTATTTCTCCATGGATGATCCAGCAGTTGATGAGGAGGAACCAGATTATGACAAAATTGCAAACACTATTACTGCGGGTTCGTTCCCCTGGTGGCCAGAGACAGTTGTTCCTACGGCAGACTTGACAACGTTCTACTCAATGTTGTTCTTCATTGCAGTATTCAACTGGAAGCCCTCCTCACACCGCTCCACAGTCAGCAGAGAAGTGGCTCAGCTGATCTATCAGATTAGGACCAATATGCGCTTCAATCTGGGCAGAGTAATGTTCAAACAGATTACTGAACATGCTACTTCAAGCCGATCTCTCCACCAGATCTGTTTCCCATCTCTTATTTATGAACTGATCATCTACAAAGCTCCAGAACTGAAGTCTCCCAATGATCATATTTCCAAATCCCCACAGAAGTTCACAGTAGATCATAAGTTGTTCAAAAGGTCGTCATACGAATGATCTCCAAGAACCAAGGCTGAAAAGGAAGGACGTTCCAGAATCATCAAGGAGAGGGGGAGCTGGGTTGGCTCGTGATGAGAGGACCAAGCTGCTAAAAGAGCTGGACATCATTATTGCAGCTGACAAGGAGCAACGCAGGCGCATCAACAAGCTGGCTCGTGCACTGCGCTACCCGAGCGAAGATAAAAGTGATGATGCGGAGACTGATGGTGAGTCTGATGATTTGTCGTCTGCTTAAAGGTCCATGACTTAAAACTCTCTGAACTCAATTTTTGGTTAACTCTCGCTTCTGTTTAGTGCTTGTTTTGGCACATTTCGGTTAGTCGGTTCGAACTAGATTGGACCCCTTGCCAGTTTGTGGCAAAAAGGGGGAGTTATTTTGAGGACCAATTTTTGCTACATCAAGTTTGTCTAAAGTCTAGATAGATCTAGTAGATTAGGTTTTGCCAAAATGCCAAGGGGGAGATTGATGTTCCCTTAAATGGCATGTATTTGACAAAACGCCTTTAGACAGTTCGAGCATGAGTTCAGGGGGAGTTTGAACACTTTCTGGAACTAAGGGACAGCGTGCAGCAGACGTAAGAATAAAATCCGGAAGGTTCTAAAGATCGAAGATCTTTTCGGTCGAAGTCGGCTAACAAAGATTCGAAGAAGATTCAGATATTCATTCGAATATCTCCTCATCGGATTGATAAGTCGGTTGGCTGACTTGGCGTGGAAGTTATCGAATAATCTTCCTAAAGATTGGTTAAAGATACACATCGAATATTTAGGAATATTTCCTAAATATTTGATGAGGTTATCTGGAGCAGATTTGGAGATCGCCCATGCATATAAATATGAAGCTAGGGCGTCCACAATCGTATCGCTTTCTGAGAGAAATATACACGAGTGCATATTGCTGATCGGAGAAGAAGAGAGCGACGGTCGACTGTTCTTTCCCCACTGGAAAGTCATCGGCGCTAATACAGTCTGTTCAGTGTGCTGTTCAGACTGTCTGTGATTGATTTTACCGCTGCACACAACAGTGACTACTGCTGGCTTTCGAGAGAAAGCAACCGAGCTTCGAAGAGAAGATCGAGGTCGTTCGGACAGGAGGTTCGGACAAAGGGGATCGAGGTTAGCTGCGGTGAACCGAGATTGCAAATCTGAGAGACGGAGTGTTAGAGGCTAGGCAATTACAAACAAGGAGTTGTGTAAGTGTAAGTCCAATTATAGCTCTAAACTCATAATAAAGATTTGTGTCCCTTTAGGGTGTGGGAAGCCCCCCAGAGTAGGCGAAGCCGAACTGGGTATCATTCTTTGTGTGCTCCTGTTTTTTTCTTGTGGCCGTACTGTTCATCAAGGTGTTCCACATCTGTCGGAACACAATCTCGCAGAGTAGCTTGAACAGATAACAGTATTTCACTTTCTATTAAGAATTAAGGCTCAAAGGTGTAAAATGAGACATGGAAATAAAGTTCTGAAAGATTATAAGATGATTCAATTTCACAAAAAAAAAAGACTTTCATCCTTGTCATAATTAGTTATTGACTATTTCTCTTGAAATTTTTGTGTCATTTCATTGTCATTATGTTATGAACTGATCTTTGATGATCATTTTGTTCGTTTAAGGTCTGTTGGCAAGACACAAATGAACGAACAATCGTCAAGAAGCCATTTTGTTTTCACTTTGAAGATATCAGTCACCAATGAGGTGGGGAATTTTATTCTTTCACCTGTGTTATTTTTACCTCTTTAGCTTTCTTAGATTAGTTTCTCTAATTAAGCCCTAATATTTTTGCCCTGTTGTGTACCAGATCACTGATCAACAAGTTCAAGGTGTCCTGAATCTCATTGATCTAGCAGGGAGTGAGCGTCATTCGAAGAGTTGCTCGACTGGGGATCGTCTGAAAGAAACATAGGTATTGCAAAGTCCGTTGCCATATGGTTAATTGGGGCCATATAGTAACAGGACCATGTTCCTTTTAGGAACTCCAAACTTACATACCTTCTACAGGTATACATTCATATTTAAGTAGCTAACTGAAGACTGAAGAGATCCCTACAAATACAACCCACACTTGCATTGCCGGCTCTACCTTGAGGCAAGTGAATCTAAGGCCTCATTTGATTTTAGTTAGACAATTTTAAGAGCAACAGGCCCAAAATCAATAATAAAAAAAAATAATCACATTCAGTCATCAAAAGCCCATGCCCATTCATAAGTAAATGCCCTAAAATTAAAATATAAAAAATTGTGTAAGACCTCACTTTATGTTTTTGCTTCAGGCCCCATTCTCGTTGGGCCAGCCTTGCACACTTGGTCTGGGTGTAAGGGGTTATGCTTTTGAGCTTTATTAAATTGGAATTTTATTGTACTAAATTTAATTTAATTGTATTTAGTTTAATTTAATTGTACTGAACTTAATTAAGAACTTAATTAAATTGTATCGAGTGTAATGTAACTGTACTGAACTTAATTCAACTGTATCGAATTTGATTTAATTTAACTTTATTGAAATTGACAAATATATATATATATAGAGGAGCGCTCAAATGTTACACACATTTTAGAGTGTTATGTGTTACACCAATCTTAGCCACACATCCAACCCCCCATGCTTTGTGGGTGCGCCAGGTGTCCAAATAGTAAAACCCACTACTTCAAAAAGTAAACAGTAAAATCCACTACCCAAAAATCCACTATTCCGGCACTATTCCTGCCACTATCAACCAATCAGAAGCTCTGTAACACATAACACTCTAAGCACCCATAACATTTGAGCGCGCCCCTATATATATATATATAGGGGGCGTTCAAATGTTATAAGTTCTTAGAGTGTTATGTGTTATCTTGATTCTGATTGGTTGATAGTGGCAGGAATAGTACCGAAATAGTGGATTTTTGGGTAGTGAGTTTTACTGTTTGCTTTTTGCTTTATTGGATTTTGGGTACTTGGACACGTGGCAAGCCCACAAAGCACGGGGGGGGGGGGGGGAGGGGTTGGATGTGTGGCTGAGATTGAAGTAACACATAACACCATAAAACACACATAACATTTGAACACTCCTCTATAGACGAACGCTCAAATGTGAATCACTTCTTAGGCTATGAACGTGTGAACTCATCTCAGCCACACATCCAAACCCCCCCCCCCCCCCCCCCGTGCTTTGTGGGTGCGCCACATGTCCCACTACCAAAATTCCAACAAAAGCAAAAAGCAAACATTAAAATCCCACTACCAACAGTAAAAAGCAAACAGTAAAATTCCACTACCTTTAAATCTCAACCATTAGATCAATTTGATCCAATGGTCCAGATTGGTTCACACGTTCTTAGCCTAAGAAGAGTTCACATTTGAGCGCGCGGTTGTTAGAGTGTTATGTGTTATAAGTGTTTTGATTGGTTGATAGTGGCAGGAATAGTGGATTTTTGGGTAGTGGGTTTTACTGTTTGCTTTTTGCTTTATTGGATTTTAGGTACTTGGACACGTGGCGCACCCACAAAGCACGGGGGGTTGGGATGTGTGGCTGAGATTGATGTAACACATAACACCATAAAAGGGGTATAACATTTGAACACTCCTCTATAGAGGAGCGCTCAAATGTTATGGTCTTCTTAATGTGTTATGTGTTACGGAGCTTCTGATTGGTTATTGAAAATCAAGGAACCAATCAGAAGCGAGGAACACCGTAACTACGGTGCAACCTCACCCACACAACCCCCGTGCTTGTGAGGGTGCGTCGTAAGCCCGTGTTCCTCGCCTCTGATTGGTTCCTTGATTTTCATCAACCAATCAGAAGCTCATAACACATAACACATTAAGAAGCCATAACATTTGAGCGCGCCCCTTCCTCTATATATATCTATATAGGGGGGCGTTCAAATGTTATAGGTTGTTAGAGTGTTATGTGTTATAAGTGTTTTGATTGGTTGATAGTGGCATGAATAGTACCGGAATAGTGGATTTTTGGGTAGTGGGTTTGATGAGCAATTATTTGATGAGCTTTGATGTACAAGTCTAGTGACTTTGAGCTCCATATCCATACATTATTACGCAGATTTGATGGTTTTACTGAGTGTTTCAGCGACAGATCAATTTGAGAAGTAAATAGGAAAATTAAGCTTAAGCTGCGCGAAAAATACCATGCGCTCGCACACTCGACCATCCCTCGGCTAGCCTCTCGCGCAGCCGCTCGCGTAGACGCTCGGACACCCGACCTCATGCGCTCGCACACACGCTCGCATAGCCGAACCCAGCGCTCGCATACACGCTCGCGTGACCTCTCGGACCTCCGACTTCGATGCGCTCGCACATCCGAACTCCATTGCTCGCATACTCGCTCGCACACCCGACCGGCCGCCCAAGCGCAATTAATTCCATCGAGCAATGTGAGACCATGGGGAATACAAAGAAACGATTGAAGCCTACATTGAGAATCATAGAGCCAAAGACAGTTATTACTAGAACGGCTACAAGCAATACAAAAGTCGTCATACCTGATTTTAGCAGGGATCCGAAATCACGCATTCATCCATCGATACTGACGACAGCAACATCACAGAGGAAGTTCATCATCAGGGTTTCTCTTAACCCAATCTTGTACTTTCATTCCAATCTATTGTCATGTATCAGCTCACCATGAGTGAGTAGTTCGCTTATTGGGATCCAATGGATCCCCGGAAACATCTGCAGTTGTAACACATGTCTTTTTATATGATTGTGATTTATTTCTTTACATTAGATACGAATAGTTCAATTCATATATCCTGTACTTGGTATCCTCGCGAGATATCAATAATGTTTGTATGAGAATTGTTTGCATCTGTTGTCTGTGTTTGCAGTAGCATGTCACAGTAGGTTTACATAATTGCATGATAGGCGAGAAGCGAAAGTTGAGTCTATGCATGTAATGAGATAAAATCTGATAGGCAAGAAGGGAAAGTTGAGTCTCGATGATTTGTGTATCTAGTTTGGTTATCATGCAAGAAGCGAGAGTTGAGTATGTAATCGAACAAATGACCTAGAGTAATAATTCACTATCATGTATCAGGATCTACTGTCAGGCAAGAAGCGAAAGTTGAGTCTGCAGTAATTTTGTGTTATCATCTGCTTGTTTTTGGGGAGTCATTGATTCCCAATGTTTCATCAAATTAAAAGACAACCAAACAACAACCGCATGCAACAACAAATCAAATCACCAGTTCTGTGTTAATCCATTTCATTATTCAGTTTATTCATTTCACTGTACTGTACTTTCATTTTAAACCCCCCATTTCAGTACTAACATAAACAATCATTTACAGAAAGTAGCAAGCTAGTTCCCTGTGGATTCGACCTGAGTCACACTCAGATTATTTGTTTGATCTGTGTTGCATTTACAATCACTACATCTACACGCGACCAAAATGGCGCCGTTGCCGGGGAACTAGTCATTTGTTTATTTTCTGTTATTATTTTTGTTTATTACATTAGTACGTTATCTGTCAGTTCTCACTTTTTCCTTTCTTGTCTACAGATGCAAACCAGGAGCAAGACGAAGAGAGGAAGAAAAAGCAGAGGAAAGATGGAGCAGAACAATCAAAACAACAATCTGGTGAACGCACCTGTTCAGCAGAGGGAACCTACTGTCGCGGACTTCATGATACCATCAACCCTCACTCAAGGAAATCCCATCCAGATGCCTGAAGGAGGGAATATCGAATGGAGGTCCGGGCTGATACAGATGATAACCAGTAATGGCTACAATGGCACAACCGGTAATGCTCATCATCACTTGGATCAGTTCAAAGATTTCTGTGCCACATACAAGCCAACAAACGTGGGATTGGAAACGATGTACCTTCGTCTGTTCCATTTATCGCTAAAGGACAGAGCCAAGGAATGGCTCAAGAACCATCCGCCAAACACTTTCACCACCTGGGATCAGCTATCCAGTGCATTCCTGATGCAGTTCTTCTCACCAGCAAAAACTAAAGAACTGAGGGAAGCCATCAGTAAATTTACTCAGAAGATGTGCGAAGATTTTCATGAGGCTTACGAAAGATTCAAGAGATTACTGTGGGAATGCCCACATCATGGAAACTCACCTTGGCAGCTGCTATATTCCTTCTACAACGGAATGGACAAAGAAGCCCGTCATCTAATGGACAACAGTGGAAAAGGTGCCATCAACAAACTACCACCAACTGAGGCCTTCCAGCTGATAGAAGAACTCGCGGCAAACTCACTACAATTTGGCAGTGGACGCAACAACTATCCTAAGGATAGAGACTTCAGCAATGGTGCTGTTGCAACCAAAGACGACATCCAACGCCTCACCACAATGTTCGAAACAATGATGAAGAATCAGAATGCTAGCGTAGCACAAGTCGGAATGGAATACAGTAACCAGTATATTATTCCACCGCCACCTGCAGTCCATACTCAGCAGCCAGTACCGCTACCACCTATACCCAGTGCATAAGGACCTGAGGACAGTGGAGGTTTTTGATGAGGTGCACTCCATCCTTACCGAGGGGAATTTGGAATACATGATGTGGGACGATCCGGGGACATATCAGAAGTTGGTAATCGAGTTTATTTCGACGCTTCAAGTCATATGGGCTGCTAGTGATGGACCTGAGAGCATGCTAAAGCCAGGATCCAAGAGATGGGCGCACAGGTGGATTTTCCAGATCAATGGGTTCTTTCACAGCTTGACCGAGGCCGAGTTTGAGAAGATCTTTAAATACCAGTGGAAGGAAACTTCATACACCAACCAGTCTGCCGAAGAGGACACCGAATTCTGGAGGTACATCACTGAGAACGGCACTATCACATTTGCCACTAACTCGCCTTCTAACTTAATCAGATTGCCTGCTTGGAGAATCATCCACCGCCTAGTTGCTGAGAATTTGGTCACTCGCGTCGACAAGGGAACCAGAGTGAATCATCGCGACCTGGAGATCATGAGGACCCTGCACAGAGGCAAGGGGAAGGGGGTAAAACTAATGACTATATTTTCAGATCTTTTTGAAAAATGCTTGTCTAGTAGTGTACTTGGAGGAGGAGCCATCATCACTCTCATTGCGAAGCACCTGGGCTATAATTTGGATAAGGGGAAGCCGCTAGAGCCCAACAAACTGAGCCTCACAATGATGAAAAACAGCTCGATGGTCGATAAGGAAAATAAGTGGATCAAGGAGCCCCTAGGTCCCAAGAAAGCAAAGACATGTACAGACGCAACCCCTGCCACACCTGTCACAGCTGATGGCGATGTGGCTGCTGGCGATGTTGCTGCACGACTGAAGGCCATAGAGGAATCCCAGGCCGAAATAAAAGGTAACCAAAACGCAATTAATACTAAGCTGGACAATATGAACGTCATCTTGCAGACCATCCTCCAGCACCTGACTGCCACGCCTGCCCCTGCTGTGTCTGATGACGTCGATCCACTAGAGTGACCAAGTTGGAATTAGACGGCATTCTCATTTTGCCTTTGCTTATGCCCTGTTGGATTTGGTAACTCTTTTCCGTTTCATCAATCAAATACTTTGCTATTCCGCTCGTTTATTATTTATGCTAGAATGCTTAGGGCCTAAGCATGTTTCAAGTATGGGGTGGCTGATGTCATTTGATTGCTTTTGATTGATGATTGCTATACATGCTGAAAAGAAAAAAAAATTGCAGAAAAACGACTGAATATGCTTACCGGATACTTGCTCAAAATCTTTGCTGAAAACATGTTGAATGATGAACTTATTTATCTCTGATGCTATGGCTTTGCTGCTCTGAACTCATGAATGCCAGCATTTGATTCCTGACTTTGCTTGTGATATATAAGTTTATGCAAAACAACAATTTTATGCTAGCTTAGTTAAGCATGTTGAACTCACTTAGGCTTTTGGGAAAATCATGATGAACAAACTTTTGCAAACAAGTTTATTTTTCAGACTGGCTCTTAGGTGACTTCAAACAATACTATGGTTATGCTCTGTGCTACGCATTATTTTGGTACACTGTCAATTTCAAGTGTGGGGTATTTGCAATGTTACTTGAAGAAAAAGAAGTATTTCAAAAAAAAAAGAAAGAAAGAAAAGAAAAAGAAAAGAGAAGTGTAGATGGCGGGGGTTAGGAAGCGGTAGATATGGGTAATCCCTGAACCAGGTCTTCCCCTCCGAAACCATCCACACCTGCACTAAAGAAGTGTGACAGTTTATAAGTAAGAAAACCCCTAACTTGATCGTGACTTTGTACCAGATTCTGTGCACTAACATGCAGGTATTGTTTGAGGAAGGACCCTTGCAGAGTACTGCGTGAGCCTTGAAGAGAATTTACAAGTTTCGTGTACGTGAAATTCTTCTTGATAATTTAACTGCCTAAACTGATCTTCGACTAGTCTGAATGAATGCTAGCATATTTGAGTTAAACCTGCACATACTGAATATCACATTAAAATGAAGGAACCTTTTGTCTGCTTGAAGTGAGTGATATTGATGCAGCACTGCCAGAACTGATGAATTATGATGTTTATCACTATTTGAAAATTTCATTTCATAACTGAGCAAGTATCACGGGATTTGTGAGTAGTCCTGTTCTGAAAACTCTCACTATTTTTATTTTGTTCTTTTCTCGGTTTAATTTTAAGATGTTCTGGGTGATACCTATGAGGTGTGTTTGTTCGGGACGAACAAGGTTCAAGTATGGGGTATTTTGATGAGCAATTATTTGATGAGCTTTGATGTACAAGTCTAGTGACTTTGAGCTCCATATCCATACATTATTACGCAGATTTGATTGTTTTACTGAGTGTTTCAGCGACAGATCAATTTGAGAAGTAAATAGGAAAATTAAGCTTAAGCTGCGCGAAAAATACCATGCGCTCGCACACTCGACCATCCCTCGGCTAGCCTCTCCCGCAGCCGCTCGCGTAGACGCTCGGACACCCGACCTCATGCGCTCGCACACACGCTCGCATAGCCGAACCCAGCGCTCGCATACACGCTCGCGTGACCTCTCGGACCTCCGACTTCGATGCGCTCGCACATCCGAACTCCATTGCTCGCATACTCGCTCGCACACCCGACCGGCCGCCCAAGCGCAATTAATTCCATCGAGCAATGTGAGACCATGGGGAATACAAAGAAACGATTGAAGCCTACATTGAGAATCATAGAGCCAAAGACAGTTATTACTAGAACGGCTACAAGCAATACAAAAGTCGTCATACCTGATTTTAGCAGGGATCCGAAATCATTGGATCCCCGGAAACATCTGCAGTTGTAACACATGTCTTTTTATATGATTGTGATTTATTTCTTTACATTAGATACGAATAGTTCAATTCATATATCCTGTACTTGGTATCCTCGCGAGATATCAATAATGTTTGTATGAGAATTGTTTGCATCTGTTGTCTGTGTTTGCAGTAGCATGTCACAGTAGGTTTACATAATTGCATGATAGGCGAGAAGCGAAAGTTGAGTCTATGCATGTAATGAGATAAAATCTGATAGGCAAGAAGGGAAAGTTGAGTCTCGATGATTTGTGTATCTAGTTTGGTTATCATGCAAGAAGCGAGAGTTGAGTATGTAATCGAACAAATGACCTAGAGTAATAATTCACTATCATGTATCAGGATCTACTGTCAGGCAAGAAGCGAAAGTTGAGTCTGCAGTAATTTTGTGTTATCATCTGCTTGTTTTTGGGGAGTCATTGATTCCCAATGTTTCATCAAATTAAAAGACAACCAAACAACAACCGCATGCAACAACAAATCAAATCACCAGTTCTGTGTTAATCCATTTCATTATTCAGTTTATTCATTTCACTGTACTGTACTTTCATTTTAAACCCCCCATTTCAGTACTAACATAAACAATCATTTACAGAAAGTAGCAAGCTAGTTCCCTGTGGATTCGACCTGAGTCACACTCAGATTATTTGTTTGATCTGTGTTGCATTTACAATCACTACATCTACACGCGATCAGGGTTTTACAGTTTACTTTTTGCTTTATTGGATTTTGGGTACTTGGACACGTGGCGCACCCACAAAGCACGGGGGGTTGGATGTGTGGCTGAGATTGACATAACACATAACACCATAAAAGGGGTATAACATTTGAACACTCCTATATAGAGGAGCGCTCAAATGTTACACCCATTTTAGAGTGTTATGTGTTACACCAATCTTAGCCACACATCCAACCCCGTGCTTTGTGGGTGCGTCACGTGTCCAAATAGTAAAACCCACTACTTCAAAAAGCAAACAGTAAAACCCACTACCCAAAAATCTACTATTCCGGTACTATTCCTGCCACTATCAACCAATCAGAAGCTCTGTAACACATAACACTCTAAGAACCCATAACATTTGAGCGCGCCCCCTCCTCTATATATATATATATATATAGAGAAGCGCTCAAATGTGAACCACATCTTACACTAAGAACCTATGAATTCATCTCCACCTTTAGATCATTTGATCTAAAGGTGCATAATCAATCCAAAAAGTGAAAGTTGTTTGTCTTTTTGCACTTTTGTCTTTTACCTAAAAGACAAAAGTGCAAAATGCCAAAAAAACACTTTTTGAATAAATCTACACCTTTAGATCTCAAGATCCAATGGTGCAAGATGGTTCATATGTTCTTAGTGTAAGAGTAGTTCACATTTGAGCGCGCCCCTATATATATATATATATATATATATATATATATAGGAGCGATCAAATGAGGCAAGCAAATAAAAATGAGGCAACGTGAGGCACGATCTCAACCACACATGTACCCCCCTGTTGTGTGGCTGCGCGACACGTGTCCAAATAGTAAACCCACTACCAACAGTAGTGTGAACGCAAAATTATGGGCCACGTGCCTCCGATCAACTCCATCAACGACTCAGATCGTGCCTCAACCGCCTCATTCTTACACCCCTGCCTCAACCGAACGCCCCTCTATATATATAGGAGCGCTCAAATGGGGCAGTGAGGCACGATCTGAGCCACACATCTAATCCCCCGTGCTTTGTGGGTGCGCCACGTGTCCAAATAGTAAACCCACTACCAACAGTAAAAAGCAAAAAGTAAATAGTAAAATCCCACTACCACATCTTTAACTCTCAACCATTAGATCAATATCATCAATGGCCAAGATCATGCCTTACTGCCTCATTCTTACAACCTTGCCTCAACCGAGCGCTCCCATATATATATATATATATATAGGGGCGCGCTCAAATGAGAACTCTTCTTAGGCTAAGAACATGAGAACCATTTTGCACCTTTGGATCAAATGATCTAAGGGTGTAGATTGATTTTGCACTTTCGTCTTATAGGTAAAAGACAAAAGTGCAAAATAGTAAAAGCAGAAAGTGCATAGTAAAAAGCAGAAAATGCATAGTAGATGATGTGGTGCATTTTGGACCACTCATTTCAACAAAATGAGTGGCTGAGAATGATTCTCATGTTCTTAGCCTAAGAAGTGATTCACATTTGAGCGCTCCTCTATATATATATATATATATATATATATATATATATATATATATATAGGGGCGCGCTCAAATGTGAACTCCTCTTACACTAAGAACATATGAACCATCTTGCACCCTTGGATCTTGAGATCTAAAGGTGTAGATTTGTCCAAAAAGTGTTTTTTTGGCATTTTGCACTTTTGTCTTTTAGGTAAAAGACAAAAGTGCAAAATGACAAACAACTTTCACTTTTTGGATTGATTGTGCACCTTTAGATCAAATGATCTAAAGGTGGAGATGAATTCATAGGTTCTTAGTGTAAGATGTGGTTCACATTTGAGCGCTTCTCTATATATATATATATATATATATATATATAGGAGCGCTCAAATGAGGCACGCTACAGTAAAGTGAGGCACGATCTCAACCACACATCTAACCCCTCCGTGCATTGTGGGCGCGCCACGTTGCAAATAGTAAAACCCACTACTTTTCAAAAAGTAGTCAACAATTGCGGCTGTGATTGTGGGCGCGACACGTGTCATAATGAGTGGCCCAGATCGTGCCTCACGTGCCTCATTCTTACAACCCTGCCTCAACCGAGCGACCCCTATATATATATTTTTTCATTTTTTTTTAAAATTATACACTTATTAATTTAACTTGCTAAAAAAATATACACTTTTTAAAATTTAAGTATATTTTTATGATTATATTTTAGAAATTATTGCACATGAGTCATGCCTCAAGTGTCAGATGGGCGCCAAAATGATATAATTACGGCTACTTTCACTTTGCACAACTTCATTTGCATGCTTAATTTTTCAATACCCATTTTAGCTAATGAGACCGTGCTGGGAAGAGCTGATTCAAATTTATTTGATAAACAGCGAAAAGAGCAGATGAATCATGTATGCAACATAATAGCGTTTTAAATTATTGAGGATTGTCCAGATGATGTAGTGGAAATGAACATGGATGAAGATGATGATATGTAAATGTTTCCATTTGTACTTCACGTGAATGTTATTGGACGTTTCTATGTAAAATATATATTGTATTCATATGTTTATTTCTACATGTTCTTTAAATTCATATCAAGTGCAAAAAAAATTACTTCCATTTTAAAATGAATGCAATAGTTTCCGAAGAGGTGTGGATACAAACTTGAAAAACCGTTAGACATATATGTCTTATCGTTTTCCAAAAATTATTTTAAAAATTAAAAATGAATTAAAAGTTTTGAATAATAGGGTTGGAAACTATAGAAATTGAATTGATTTGAAAAAATTATATTAAATTTTTTTAACTTAAATTAATTTAAAGTATATTTAACTGTACTAAACTTAATTTAACTGTATTGAATTTAATTTGACTGTACTGAACTTAATTAAACTGTATCGAGTTTAATTTAACTGTACTGAACTTAATTAAACTGTATCGAGTTTAATTTAACTGTACTGAACTTAATTAAACTGTATCGAATTTAATTTAACTGTAACTTAATAAAATGTATCGAAGTGCAAAGAACAGCCCCTAAGTAATTTTTTTTTTTGTTTTTTTTTTTTTTTGGGTGTAAGTAATATTATACTCCGTCCGTATTACCACTACCTAGGAATTAGGATCGTCTGCTGTGAGATACAGATTGCAGTTGGACAGACACACTGCAGTAGCCAGTATATCAATCATAGCCTGTTGTCAAATGATATACTGCTGGCTCTGGTGACTGGTCTACTCTTTCTCCATTCTATTGCATTGTTTGAGGTGAACGTGCGTGTCACGTGATGAAAAATGATTTGAGTAACATGCGTATGGCCACGAAGCTCTTGGCTTGGCTTCTGGGGGATCACACCTTCCGGACCGACCGAGCATTCTCAAATCCTCTGCCTCGGTCCATTGCATAAATAAATTCATTCAACAACGTTAAATCTTTGATCAAAAAAAAAAACAACGTTAAATCTGAAACCATTTCAGCCCCGATCGCTATGGACTATTACGAGATTCTAGGTCTAACCAGAAAAGCGACGAAAGGGGAGATCAAGGAAGCGTTCAAGAAACTAGCCATGAAATTCCATCCTGACAAGCACTCCGGATCCTCCAAAGCGGTCAAGGAAGGCACGACTATGAGATTCAAGCAGGTGTCTGAGGCATACGAGGTTCTCATGGACGATCGAAAGCGCGTCGAGTACGACTTCCGCTACGGCTCTGCTCCAAGAAGCCGAGATGGCTTCTCTTCGGCCTCCGCTTCTTCGTATCATCAAAATCCGTATGGGTATGGGTACGGAGCCGGGCAGTATTCTTATAAAAAGAGGTACAGATATGCCAGTGGGGCTGGTGGCGGTTTCAGGTTTGTGGCTCTTCTTCGATTCTTGAGCACCAGAGCTTTTCTTATCAACGCTGCCTTTGCCAGGTTAGTTATATTATAATACAAATATACAATACATAATTAGATCCTTGATGATGTTGAAGTTGAGGAACATAGCAACATCAATATTCAATTTGCTGTTCCACATTTAGCACCAGCTGTTTCAATGTAGCATCTGATATATTTAGTTCATCATGCTGTATAAGTCTGACCTGAATAGCAATTAAGAGGCTGGTGGAAGGTAGATTATGTTATTGTTAGGTTCATGACTTGTTCTTTTGCACACATAATAATTTACATTTCGCTATATATATGTGTGCTTCATTGTTGTTATCTATCTATATGTGTGCTTCATTGAGTTTGTGTATAATCACGTTCATGCTTCATTGCTTAATCTTCTGAGATGAGCCACAAAGATGCCGTATTTAATATTTTCTTATCTATCTACAAAGTCCATAAATTTCCTGAACTGGGATTTACTTGCTTGATAGTTCAGATCAGATGGTGCACCTTTTAAGTATATATTGACTATTGAGTTGTTATTTGTGTTGCATGTCGATGTATGGTGTGGGCTCTAGTCTAGGTTGGGGAAGTTGTTCTTCTTCACTGATTTGGTTAGAAGAAAAAAAACTAGTTTTGATCAGATAATCAAATTTCTTATCAGCTACAAAACTTGGATTGATCAACACAAAAGCAGTTGTCTGATTGATTGTTGGCCACATAATATATTTGTTTCTTTTGTATGAAATTGAAGTATAAGGCGTATTCCTTCAGCTTGACACTTGAGTTGCAGTGCCTAGTATTTTGTCTTTCAAGCTTTTTGACCACTCGGATGCATGTGAGCAGGCACTGCTAACTCGATATCATTTGCAGTGGTTTGGTGGGTGCAACATACATTTTCAACATGGGCAGGGACAGGCTGTGGCAGATGCACAACTCTGGGGTAACGAATTGCTTTTGTCTTAGCCTTATCGATTTCTAAGTTTCTCCTCGGTTCTGTTGTTTGTATTTTATACCACCGTATTGCTTGATAGTTTATGGGGGTTGGCTTCTCAGATGCAACAAATATGTCAACCTTAGCATAGTAAACTTACTTTCACGTGCTTATTGTTTACTTCACAGTATAATAAAACAGCTGGACCGCTATATGAAAATGGATGTTCATTTATATTATAATAGTAAACTTGTGTCATTTGTGAAATATCTTAAATTGTGGTGCCCCTATAACTTTATATCTGTCTTTGCATCATAGTATCACAACCTATCTCATTGGTTCTGTGAACAGAAATCGTTTGATGATGCTATTAAGTCAATAAAGAAGGCGAATGCCCAAAGAGACAAAGGCTGAATCTTTTTCATCAGAGCTCATGCCATCTCCTAGCATGTATATTTATCATCAGTTCACCCTCCTACTTTATTGTACACTGACCAATGAAATTACACAATTTGTGTCATTCAATTATTACAAGGTTGGGACAGTTGACTACGTAAAGTAATGTGTGATCAAACAAACTTTCTCCACTTGTTTGGGATGTTGACATGTATGATGAAACAGCGACCAACGTCAACACTCCCATTTGTTATTGGAGTCCTGCAATTAAACTCTCCATGTTTGTGGAAGTACTGGCCATAACAAACGCCGTCGTTTGCCCCTCGTGGGCTCATTTCCACCCAATTTATTTTTCTCAAATCGACCAAGTAGAACATTTTCCCCAAATCGCATTATTTTCAACTTCCAAAGCCCTCATTAATCAACTCTCTCTCTTTCTTTCCATTTCTCATTCGTCCCATTTCGTCCACACACAACAGATTTCCACTTCCGTTTCAAATCTCTTTGCAAATCAGATTCGCCTGTCCCCCAAATCGTCGATTCAACTCCTGCATTGATTTCCTTCTGCAACTTAGCTGAGTTTCATACCTCCACGTGCGTCTCAGTGTTTGTCTTATTTAATGTGATCGTGACGGCCTTCTCTTCAGGATTATGGGATCGGCTTAAATTGTGGGAGCACAAGCTAATCGTTCCTTCGGGATTTCGGTTGTTGGTTGCTAACCGGTGAGTTGCAATTCGCTATTTTTGTATCAAGTCGTATAGATTAAACTTTCTTGGCCGGCAAATCGATTTTTTTACCCTTTGGTCTTTTGCTGATAACTTTTATGCTTTGAAGATTTGGCTCTATGGATTCATCTCTCTGAATTTATCTTCAGTTTTGCTCCTTTCATTGACAGTTTTGATCTTCAGCTGATTTTTTTACCGGGTACCACTACTTTTTGATGTTTTCATGGTAACCTACTGCTAGCTGATCTTGATATAATCTGATAGCCTATTTTACTGTGTGATGCTAGTTTCTGGGTTCTTTATTTGGAGATGGATGCAGTGTCGGATGTATGTTATAAAACTCAAGCAGGTGTGTGTGTATATGCTGTTAGGGATTTTTGTCTGCATTAATACATTATTTTGTGATGCAGTCTGCCAAAGATGTATCAAGCTAAGAAATTTTCAACTACAAATTTGGTTACACACAAGGTTCAAGGAGGTGAGCAGGTAGCTATTGTTGCTCCTGTTGATGAGGCTACAACCAAAGGCACAACTTCCAGTTCTACTGCGGCAGGGAACTCGAAGCAGCGCCTCCGCTGGACGACGGATCTCCATGACAGATTTGTGGATGCAATTGCACAACTAGGTGGACCAGACAGTGGGTATCTCATTCAGTACAGAAAATATATTATAATTACTTATTGAGTTCATCCGTACAACTTTGAATTGTCTTCCCATGAGAATATCAGAAAGAATGGAGTCCAAATCCGTGTGGATGGATATATCTACCGTTTCAAACTAATGTGTTCGTTTAGCTGAGTATTTCTAAGTATCTTGTAAAAGTAACGGCAGATGTATGTGATTCATGCTTGTTCTTTATGTCAATGATTATTCATCCTGTAAATTGCTCTTGACTGTGTACTAATGATGTTTTGCTGTAGGAGCAACTCCAAAAGGTGTTCTTAGGGTCATGGGTATTTCTGGACTCACCATCTATCATGTCAAAAGCCACCTACAGGTGCAATCAGTGTACTCTTATCTCATCTACACATAAACACATACATCAAAATTATTGAATAACTGCTCAGACGGAAACTTTTTTTGAAATGATTTTCTTTGAGTTTCAGAAATACCGCCTAGCAAAATATCTGCCTGAACCTGAATCTTCAGTTGATGGTAATGGTCTTCAATTATATTCTATTTAATGCGTAGGTATTGTTACATTTTGACAGGCTAATTAAGGGTTTCATGACACTTTAGGCTCTAAAGATGAAAAAAAATGTTCTGGAGACAGCTTATCTATATCTAGCTTGGACTCACCCCAGTTGGTACCCTTGCCCTTATTCTTGGTCAAACTTTTGCATGTTGGCAGCTGCTCATGACAGTGCCCCATTAATCGAGTCTGAACTTATTTCTCTTAAACAATAATATTGATTCTTTCAGGGGATTACAAATAAATGAAGCCTTGCGGATGCAGATGGAAGTTCAAAATCGTCTCCATGAGCAACTTGAGGTTAATCCAAATCTGTTGGTTTACATTGAATGTGTGTATATGTTTATGAATGGATAATTTGTCCCGAGCCATACTGTGGAGTATCAGTTTAGACCATTAGACATTTGATTCCATACAGAAGGCCAACACACCATTTAGCTTCCAGAAAGGTCTCAAGTCATATTATATGTGGTTGAGGACTCTTACGGCGCTCTCATCTTGTTTGACAATGGGTTTTCTTGTTGTCACACCTTGTTGTCTGCCACTGAATTTTATGGATGCCCTTTGAAGTTTAGAGAAACAATGCATTTTGCCTTGTTACTCCCAATGTAGACATAGCTTACACGAGGAGCGCTCAAATGAGAACCTCTTATTTTTCGAGAACTTGAGAACCCAAATCTCACCTTTGAAAATGCATCATCAAGTCATTTTGGTGGTGACACGTGTCTCATATATATATATTTAAAGTTGCATTTAATGCAAAGTCAAAATCACTAAGTTTGACTTTACTTTTTGTACATGTGTCAATGCACATTCAAAGATATATCATGATCCAATAGTGAGATTAGGGGGCTCAAGTTTTCGAGGGTTCTTAGCCGAGCGTTTCCTTAGCTTAGACTGTGCCATCTTTTGTGTGCTTGTATTATCTTTGGAATCAACATTTGGGAGCTACTGCAGGTACAACGTCAACTTCAGCTGCGCATAGAAGAACAGGGAAAATACCTACAGAAAATCATAGAGGAGCAGCAAAAGCTAAGTGGTACCCTCAAAGCATCAGTAGGAGAAGCATATGGTGAAGAGCAGCCAGCATCAGCCACAGGACAATCCTCTCACCGCAAAAGATTGAGAATAGATGCAGGGTGGTCAGAGGAGCGGTCCACAAACCACACTGTGGGATCCAAATGATGAGGCAGATGAAAAAAAAAAAACATCAGTCAGCTGACAGAAATTTATAAACAAAGTTGAAACAGCATCTGTATGGAAAACTCTACTTCATTTGTTCTGTTGATGGTAATGGTGGATCATGCATGTGCCTTACTGGGAGTTGGACGATTTGATTGCTGGCAATGCATGCATCTGGGAGAAGCCCATTACAATCACGGTTTATATGAATGTTAATTATATTAAAAGTGCAGCGACGTAAGAAGAATAAGGCAGACAAAAGCGGGAAGCGGAAGAACTAAATATGATTTCGGATGTCTTTGGCTCCTCCTGGTCGTTTCCCTGTTCACGCCGGTGCTCGTTTTGTTGTGAGTTGTATATAAGGTTGTTGTTAGTTTTAGGTGTTCTTGTTCGGGCAGGATCCGTCTAGTTTAGTTTTAATTTTAGGGTTTTATCTCAACTGGTTTTTTCGGTCTGAGCTGTATCTCTCAGCCGTGTTAGCGGTCTGAGTTGTTTTTAGATTCAGGAGCGTATCTCCTGTTTCTTCCACGAAGGGCACGCGGTACGTTATTCGTTTATTTTAGAGTCGGTCCGACCAGAACTGTATGTTTGGTCGTGCTCTTCTTGAGTGATCTGCCCTTTGTGACAGTTTACTCGTGTTTGTAACATTTGTGGCACTATCAAAATAAAAGCCCAGGCCTGTCCACCAAAGCCTTCTTTCCAGTGTTATTAAAACCGGACCGGACCGGCCGGTTCGACCGGTTAGACCGGGAACCGGTCACCAGACCGGTCCGGTTCTCAAATCGGATCGGAAATGTCATTAACCCGGCCAATAACCGGTTGAACCGCCGGTTTCCGGTTGAACCGTGACCCGGCCGGGTCAACCGGGTTGATGTCAAATTCTCGAAACACAGCCGTTTGATTTTTAAAAAAAAACTTGAATTAAAAAAACAAAAAAAACAACACGAAATACAGAACTCAGATCTCAGAAACGCATCGGCGCCCTAACCCCTAATTGACTAATTCCAATTTCACGAAAGCGAAACAGTCGACCCGGTTGAAATCGTCGGCGAGCGGCGAGGTCTGGCTTTGAGCAGTCGCAGCCTTTTCTCTGTTGAAATCGTCGGAAACTTGCAGTCGCACTGAGTTGTCGTAGCCTCACTCTTTATCGCTGGCTTCGGTAACTCCGATTTGAACCTTAATCTCCGATTTGAAGTTCAGCTTCGAATTTGTATATCAGTTCAGGTTTATTTATGTTAATTTTGAACCTGGTTGAATCAGCGTGTAAATCCATTTCGGTGAAATCTTTATTTTCTGCTTTCGTTCTTGGTTCTAGCCTTTTAGGTCAATTTTAATTTAGGAGCGTTTGAGAGTTGAATGTGGGATGAAGTCCATTTGGTTTATGTTAGTATGTAGGCATCTGATGACATGATCTCATCACTTTGTTCTGTTTTAAGTCCTGAGATCGCAATGAGTTTTCGCATTCCATCTTAGATTGGTTATATTATAATGTTGATCATTCAAGTCCTATTATAATGTTCACTGCCTTTATTTATTTTTCAGTTACAAATGTCTACGCCTACGGAACACGAATCACAGCCCTCATCAGAAGAAGCATCATCTAATCCGAAAGCGATTAGATTAAAAACAGATCCTGCTTGGGGACATTGCAAGCAGATTCTTGAAGATGCTGGGAAAATAGCTTTGGTATGTATACATTGCAACAAGATTATTAGAGGAGGTGGCATTAATAGGTTCAAGTGTCACTTGGCTGGAGAAAAAGGGCAGGTTGAACAATGTAAGAAAGTGTCTGCAGATATTCAACACCAGATGAGACAAAGTATTGATGCAGTAAGGAGTAAAAAGAGGAGGGTAGAAGAAGAGTATGAGGATAGTTATCCAATTCATGAGCAAGCATTGGCCACACCTAGCACAAGTCAAAAGGGAAAGGGAAAGAAGAGTGATCCTCATATTAGTAACTACTTCATGCCTAGAACAACTGCAGGAGCTCAGCCAACAATTAAAAGTGTTATGCAGAGTAAAGAAGTGATCGAAAAGTGTGATATTGCCATCTCAAAATGGATGATTGATGCTTCGGTGCCTTTTAATGCGGTCAATTCCACATATTTTCAACCTATGATTGATGTTATTTCTAGCATGGGTGCCGGTTACAAAGCTCCAAATTTTCATAGAGTTCGTGGAAATTTATTGAATCACTGGGTCGGTGAGGTAAACAAGCTTGTTGATAGTTACCGTAATATTTGGAAGAACACTGGATGCACTCTCATGGCAGATGGGTGGACAGATCGTTCTAGACGGAGTCTTATCAATTTTCTGGTTTATTGTCCTAAAGGGACTATTTTTCTGAAATCTGTTGATGCTTCGGATGTCTCAAAAACTGCAGCAATGCTACACAAGCTTTTTAAGGAGGTGATATTATATGTTGGTGCTGAAAATATTGTCCATATTGTAACAGATAATGCTGCAAATTATGTTGCTGCCGGCAGATTACTAGAAGCTGAGTTTCCGAAGTTGTTTTGGTCTCCTTGTGCAGCACACTGTATTAATTTGATGTTCCAGGACATCGGAAAGTTGGAGGAAGTAAGTGAGGCTGTGACACATGCATCCAAGATTACCAAATACATATACAATCATTGTTATGCATTACATTTGATGAGGCAACACACTGGTGGAAGAGAAATACTCCGTCCAGCCCCTACCCGATTTGCCACTAATTTTATTGCATTGCAAAGTATATTGGGTCAAAAGGACGCATTGAGAGGAATGGTAACATCAAGAGAATGGACAACCTCTGCTTATGCTAAAGATAC
This sequence comes from Rhodiola chrysanthemifolia, assembly GCA_033675395.1. Classification (NCBI taxonomy): domain Eukaryota; kingdom Viridiplantae; phylum Streptophyta; class Magnoliopsida; order Saxifragales; family Crassulaceae; genus Rhodiola; species Rhodiola chrysanthemifolia. The sequence goes on from CM066206.1 coordinate 3,306,283, forward strand.
TAAGGCAAAAAAGTTTGTGGATCAAGTCTTGGATTCTTCTTTCTGGAAACAGTGTGGTGCTATTGTGAGACTTACTGAGCCACTTGTGCGTGTGCTACGCACTGTTGATAGTGAAGATAAACCCGCAATGAGTTTTCTCTACAGAGCTATATACAAAGCTAGAGAGGAGATGGTGTATAGGTTTAGAAGGAACAAGAAGAAAGTAGAGCCTTACTTGGAAATCTTGGATAGACGTTGGGATTTCCAGCTTCGAAAAAATCTTCACTCCGCGGGTTATTGGCTAAATCCAGCTATCCAGTTCAACAATGATGAGTTTGATAAGCACCGAAACACCATATCTGGCCTTTTGGATGTCATTGAAAGGTATTCTCATGGAGATGTTGATTTGCAGTCTAAGTTGACAAGTGAGATGAGATTATTCAAAAATGCGGAAGGTGATTTTGGAAGGCAAACTGCAATTCATGATCGAAATACGGTGATGCCAGGTAAATCAGTTTACCTTTCATTCACAATCATTCTTTATTCTATTCTATACAAATTGCTGTAATTGTGAATGGTGTGAATGCTGTGAATGATGTATACAAATTGATGTGAATGCTGTGAATCAGTGAATGGTGTATACAAATTGCTATGTCAGTAGGCTCATATTAAACTTTTCTTATTTTCAACTTGCAGCAAGTATTTACTGTGAAAACTGAAATGTGAATGATGTTCCAAATTGCTATTGCTGTGAGCCTGTGATTGTGAATGGTGTGAATGCTGTGAATCATATTGGTGTTTATAATTGCTATTGCTGTGATTGTGAATGGTGTGAATGCTGTGAATCATATTGTTTATTGGTGTTTATACAAATTGCTATTGCTGTGATTGTGAATGGTGTGAATCATATTGGTGTTTATATTGTTTGATGATATTTCAAACTGAAGTCAGTAGCCTCTATTTATATTGGTCTTTATTGGTGTTTATATTGTGAAAAACTGAAAACTGAAGTCAGTAGCCTCTATTTAGTTTGATGATTTATATTGTTTTTGCCTTTTGGATGTATGAAATATTCAAGATCAATGGTGGGAATCTTATGGATGTGATGCTCCAAATTTGCAAAAGTTGGCCATTCGTATTTTGAGCCAAACATGTAGTTCATCGGGTTGTGAACGGAATTGGAGTGTTTTTGAGCACATTCATTCAAAAAAGCGCAATCGACTAGAGCATCAAAAACTTAATGATCTTGTGTATGTTCGTTATAACTTAAGGCTGCAACAAAGGTAACAATATAATTCATGTTAACTGGTTGTTTACTTCTGCATTTATGTATACATATTATATTAGTGTAATTGCTTGTGAACTATAAATTGCAGGAAACAACTAAGGCATCAAAATTATGACCCAATCAATATTGAAACACTTGATGACCATTCGGATTGGGTGATGGAGGAGTCACCACCATACTTAACTAATGAAGAGGTGGATGCTTTACGCAATGATCTTTCAAGTATGACTATACAACCTGTTTCGGATGATACCGGTATGCGTCTTTGTTTACTAATGATTATAACCATATTGATTGCTATTATTATTGTGACTTTAGCTGACATGTATACTATTGTCATAGGGGAAATGAATTTGGATGACAACGATGATGAAAATGAGGATGAAGAAGCACATGATAATACCATTGGAGAGGCAAATCAAAATCCAAGCAACTTAGCTGAAGTTCACAACCATATCTATTTTCATTTTTAAACTTTTATCTTTTGGCATAACTTTTCAATGTTATTGCAATTTGTGATTTAAGACTAAAATTGCAATTGTTGTTTTGTTATTTTCTTATTAATGTGTGATATTCGAATTCTAAATTTGTTAGTTATAGACTATAGTATTGTATACATGTTAAATTTTATCAGGTTACAAAACAGGTAAATAAATATGCATATATATATATAGGATATGGATCGTATACAAAGTACTAAGTTGGGTAAAAAATAAAAAGTAATACAAACCTTTAGATTAGATTATCTAATGGCCCAAAATAAATCTACTTTAATTAACATTTTTATACAATTAAGAAATCTCAGGGATATCATTGTCATTAAACAATACAAATAACCACCGTTTATCATCGTTAAATCAAAATCAAACATCTTAATTCAAACCTGCACAAACCCTAACCTGATATTTCAATTACACAGAATTCTCTTCAGATTCGTTCCGCCAGCGATTTAGATAATTTCGAAAAAATGGCGACGAACATCGGGATGATGGATTCCGCCGACTTCGTCCGAAGATCGGAGATTCTGCGGTGTATCAATTCGACTCCGCAGTCAGATCGTCCTACGGGCCTACGGCTCCTACACTCTCAACATCACGCATCCTAATTCGTCCAACTTCAGTTTTGCATTGGTTTTTGAGGTGAGTCGGTTGCGGATTGATTCGATTGAGCTGGGCTTTGGAGAGTCATATTCTCGGAGATGGATTAGGGTAGTTTACGAAGCTAGGGTTTCCGAGCCGTCGCAGTATGGGTTTAGTCAGGATGCGTCGATTAGTTAAGAGCAGATTCTTCAAGCTGCCTCCGAGAAGGTTGTTCAAGCTGTATCGCAGCGCAGCCATGGATGACTTTCAGAGTAAAGCGATTGAGTTCACCATCAAGCAGGATGAGCTCCTGGGAAGGCCTTGCCGAAATTTCTGAGTTTTTCATTTTGATTTTTGGTGAATTTCAGTGGCACTTTTCTGTTCATGATTTTGGTGAGTTTGAGTGGCAAGGGTTTTGAACATGTTTTCTGATTTGAAATTCAGTTGCATTTAATTTGTAGAAAATACTAAAATCATGGAGATGTTGTTGGGCTATAACGTGAATGTGGTAATTAGCTATTGGTGAATTTTTGAGTGTTGAATAGTAGAAGCTTATAATTGTTTCGTTCCAAAGAAGGTGCTTTTGGTATAAAGTTTATGAATTTTTGAATGTTGAATAGTATAATCTTATAGCTGTTTCATTCCAAAGAAGGTGCTTTTGGTCTAAAGTTTGTTTTGCAATTGGTGCAGGTTTGAGTTTTACTGAAGCAGGTAGGAGGCTCAAGGAAAATGCTCCTCCTATTTGAGTTGTTGGTATTTGTTACTGCAGAAGATGAAGAAGCATATAATACTGTTTGATATGGCGATGTTGCTGCACATGGAAATTTGTTGCTTTTTATGTATTTTAGTTTTTATGCCTGCTACATTTATATGAAAGATTGTGTTCACCATATAGTAGTTGTGTTTCACAAATAACGATTGTGTTCACCATATAGTAGTTGTGTTTCACAAATAACGATTGTGTTCACAATATAGTATGAGAGTTCAACAAATAACAATTGTGTTCACCATATAGGTTGTGTTTAACAAATAACGATTGTGTTCACGATATAGTATGAGAGTTCAACAAATAACGATTGTGTTCGCCATATAGTAGTGTTTAAGAAATAACAATTGTGTTCACGATATAGTATGAGAGTTCAATAAATAACAATTGTGTTCACCATATAGTAGTTGTGTTTAACAAATAAGGATAGTGTTCACGATATAGTATGAGAGTTCAACAAATAACAATTGTGTTCCCCATATAGTAGTTGTGTTTACAACATAATGTGGTTGGTCACAGACAGAACAATATAGACCTACGTTCACAAGATAAAAAATTGTGTTTACATAATTGTGATGATGTTCACTAAATAATGGTTGTGTTCACAACATAACCCTTCACCATACTGTATACACACCATTTTACATCTATTATTTTGTGAATACAATTTTCATTATGCGAACCTTGACTTTAGAAGTAGAGTTGCTTGTCAGAATATGCAACAAAATCATCTCGCACATTGAACAATAAAACTTGGACTTCAACAAAATCATCATCTCTTCATCTTTTTAACACGTCAGCGGCATGTAAGATGGAACCTCATCCACGCAACATGGTTTCACCAAATATGATGCCTTCACCAAATACAGAATAGTTGCCACCTTAGTCCAAGACTCCCGAACACCAAACTCCATCATCAAAATCTCAAGTCTGGTCCCTCGAAAATATGCATTTATACACAAACAACCATCACACACTAACATGAATGTTCTGCTAACAGGAGTTTTACTAATTTACATATCACCACTTACAACATAAGCAATATGTGCACATAACAAGATCAATGTCCACAACATATAAACAATGTTCCAAAAATAATTTCACCTTTTAAGAGCAAATTCCTGACGAACCATATGGTGCACATCCCTGAGAAACCACCTCCAGATTTCTCCACTTCAATCCCCAACAGAATCATCAAATCCGTCAACACCAACTGGTGTAAATCAAACCGCGTTCGGATTCCATTCGTGTCGGATTACTACGAGGTTGAAAGCGTCGTCAAGTCTTTAATTGATGATTCCAGGAAACAGAGCGTTTTCAAGATCGAATTTTCGGAGAACAACTTGTTGCGAGGAGTAGCGGAGAATCCAAATGTTGGATTTTCGCACCGCGATGGAGCTGAATTTTCGGCAAGCGCTAGCTCACTTTTACTTTATGAGCCCTTCATCGCCTCCAGGTTCGTCCCCGCCTATATCTTTCGCGAAGAAGCCGACTGGCTTCTCGTCGCCTCTACCTCTTCGTTCGACGAAGCTAGGGTTCTCATCTGTACTTAGAAAGTAATATATTGTTTTATCTCAAATTTGCCCACAGCTTAGTTTTTTTTTTTTTTTTTTTGATTGCGCCCTCAGCTTAGTTTAAATTTTAACGGAAGTTAAGATGCCGTTAAAAATAGAAGTTAAATGTCAATCGTAGATCTTAGAAGATCAACGCTTCCTATAGCTTTTTATTTTTTATTCTAAAAGCACTTTTTACCTGAACCGTCCCCTATATATATATATATATAGATATAGGGGGGCGTTCAATTGAGGACATGTCTTATGGTGAGGGTGTAGGGACTAATCTTGGCCATTGGATGAGGTTCATCCAATGATCCACAAGCTGCCACGTGTCACATGTGGTAGTGGGTTTTACTATTTGCTTTTTGGTAGTGGGATTTTACTATTTGCTTTATTGGATTTTGGGTACTTGGACACGTGGCGCACCCACAAAGCACGGGGGGTTAGATGGATGATGATCTAATGGATGAGATTTGTCCCTACGTCCTTACCAAATTTGGGTGTCCTCATTTGAACACTCCTCTATAGATATATATATATATAGGGGGCGTTCAATTGAGGACATGTCTTATGGTGAGGGTGTAGGGACTAATCTTGGCCATTGGATGAGGTTCATCCAATGATCCACAAGCTGCCACGTGTCACATGTGGTAGTGGGTTTTACTATTTGCTTTTTGGTAGTGGGTTTTACTATTTGCTTTATTGGATTTTGGGAACTTGGACACGTGGCGCGCCCACAAAGCACGGGGGGTTAGATGGATGATGATCTAATGGATGAGATTTGTCCCTACGTCCTTACCAAATTTGGGTGTCCTCATTTGAACACTCCTCTATATATATATATCTATATAGAGGAGCGTTCAAATGAGGCACCAAAATTAGAATGAAACTGTGAGGCACGATCTCATCCACACATCAAACCCCCCCGTGCATTGTGGGCGCGCCACGTGTCCAAATAGTAAACCCACTAACTTTTGAAAAGTCAACAATTGCGGCTTGCCATGTGGCTTCGCCACGTGCCTCGGATCAACTCCCACAGACGGCCGAGATCGTGCCTCACAGTTTCATTCTACCAACCATGCCTCAACCGAGTGCTCCCCTATCTATATATATATATATATAGAGGAGTGTTCAAATGAGGACACCCAAATTTGGTAAGGACGTAGGGACAAATCTCATCCATTAGATCATCATCCATCTAACCCCCCGTGCTTTGTGGGCGCGCCACGTGTCCAAGTTCCCAAAATCCAATAAAGCAATTAGTAAAACCCACTACCAAAAAGCAAACAGTAAAACCCACTACCACATGTGACACGTGGCAGCTTGTGGATCATTGGATGAACCTCATCCAATGGCCACGATTAGTCCCTACACCCTCACCATAAGACATGTCCTCAATTGAACGCCCCTATATATATATATATATATATATATAGAGGAGTGTTCAAATGAGGACACCCAAATTTGGTAAGGACGTAGGGACAAATCTCATCCATTAGATCATCATCCATCTAACCCCCCCGTGCTTTGTGGGCGCGCCACGTGTCCAAGTTCCCAAAATCCAATAAAGCAAATAGTAAAACCCACTACCAAAAAGCAAATAGTAAAACCCACTACCACATGTGACACGTGGCAGCTTGTGGATCATTGGATGAACCTCATCCAATGGCCAAGATTAGTCCCTACACCCTCACCATAAGACATGTCCTCAATTGAACGCCCCCCTATATATATATTTATATATATTATTTTATTATTTTTAATTCGTGCGGGTCAAATCGGTTCGACCCGGTTGAACCACTGACCCATCGACCCTGTCACTTGACCGGTTCGATGACCGGTCCGGTTTTAATAACACTGCTTCTTTCCAACCGTGAAATGAAATTTAGAAATCTTGAGCAGCACCCTCATTTCTTCCGTGTACTTATACCACCGTTCTTCTTCTTTTTTCGATAGAAGTTATACCACCATTCTAAACAGCTGGATTTTCCACTTTCATTGAGTATCGCATTCAATAAATAAATGTGGTTGTTTATTTTCAACAACAAAAAAATAAAAGTGTATTTATTTTGATAGACAATCAAGTGGAGCAGTGAGAAGTGGATAAGGCGCGGGATTTATCCAAATCAAACGAAAGTCCCAACAGCCGATCACTTATCCGAAACCTATCGATATGATATCTATGGAGGCGACGACAGCTTTTGTGACCTTGTTTTCCGCCGTCGTTGCAAAGTTCAAGCCTTTACAGAGTCCTAGCATTAATGTGAAGTCAGCTGAGCTGAATCGACCAAATGGTTGCAGTGACGAAGATTATACAATCCGAAGAAGCTGCGGTTTGACGAGGAGAGGGTTTGTGGGTCTCGTCTCGTCTGCTTCTTCTTATGTGGTTATCAAAGAAACAGGTGGTGCGGCGGCTCGTGAAGTGGATGTTGGGTCGTTTCTTCCGCCGGTGCCTTCTGACCCATCTTTTGTACAGTTCACGGCCTCCCCAAAAGATACCCCTGCTCTTCGCGCAGGTTTATACACTCTTCTTCTCAGTATTTTGGTTATTAATTTCTTGTTTTCATATAATGCACACCTTTTTTAGGTTTGAAATTCCAAAATCTAGCTTAAGAAAGCCCCCTAGTTTTTTGGGCTCATACAAAGTAACTTAGCTGCTTAGGGTGAATAATTTGTGCCTCCACATCCTACAAGAAATCATGAACCATTTGTGTCCCAGGTCACCAGGGCCTGGTGGTGTTGAAAGACAAAGAAAGATATAAAAATGCAGTGAAGATGTTGAATCTTGTATGCTCTGCTCACCTGAACTTTGACGATTATTTTAGTGAGATCCTGAAATTCGGCTTTCATGGTTCTGTTATGCTGCATATGAAAACAATGCGGACCAGGTTGAACTGTTTCTTAGTTTATTTGCACCCTTTTTGCACGAAGCTACTGAGCCTTTTATCGTGGGCTTGATCAAATAGGGTTCCACAATAATATTGTCTTCTTAACAATCTCCACTTTTTAGTCTCTTTGTCTCTACTATGCTATAAATATAGTTTTTTTTTTCTGAAGGAAAGATAGATGATATCGTTAATTAAAAAATATTTACAGCAATCTCTGTGGTAGCAAAACAAAGAGTCAAGGCACTTTCAATGCCCTACGAAATGAGCCTAACAAAAGAGGGTACTACACCCTGCCCCGGATGGTTTTAAACCGATTCCTATCACCTACACTAATGTTTTTACCTTCCAAACCAGCAAGCTTCACTTTCAGGCTCCAAATTATGCTTTTAGCTATGTTTCCTGGCTCAACTCCTTCCTGTCTGAAAATAATTGAGTTCCTTGCTTCTCCAAATTTCATATGCCCCCTCGGTGTAGTTACTTGTACATTTCTGGCATTATTTTGGCTGCATATTATTAGGCTTACGGGAGTTACTTGCATTTGCAAGGATTCTGGGATACTGATTTGGCGGTCCTAGAGATGAAGAATAAACTGGATACATGTCCATGACCCTTGTTTTTGCTAATGAGTAAATGATGACGCTTGACATTTTAGTTGGTTGCAGGGAATGTCCAGCCATACAAGTTCATCATCCCTCCCACCTGGAAACAGACACGTGTAGCCAACATATTATCTGGCAACTACTGCCAGCCCAAGTGCGCAGAGCCGTGGGTGGAAGTCAAGTTTGAAAATGAGAAGCAAGGGAAAATCCAGGTTGTGGCTTCTCCCTTGATACGCCTCACCAACAAGCCCAATGCAACCATAGAAGAAATTGGTGACCCTGAGAAACTTATTGCTTCTCTTGGCCCTTTCGTGACTGGCAATACATATGACCCAGATGAGCTCATTGAAGCTACAACTGAAAAATGTGGAGACTTGACGGTACTCCCTATCATTGCCCCACTACTTGTCTATTTTGTTTGAAGCTACCTCTCTTGTGAATTGTGATGCCATTTTCTTGTTATGCATCTTCAAACAAACACCTCAAATTTGGTACTGCCAGTGACTGTATAAGTATATTTCAGAAAAATGTCAGAGTTTGTGACTTGTCTTTTGTAGCAACCTAAATCTTTAGATATTATGTTTAGAGGATGACTCATGACTCTCACACATTTGGATTGTTATTTTGCAGTATTACAAGTATGTTCTGGACACTCCATTTGCCCTGACAGGCTCGCACAACTTAGCCAAGGCTACTGCCAAAGGCAACACTGTAGTTCTGTTCGTGGTCAGTGCCAATGACAAACAATGGCAGACGTCTGAGAAAATTCTGAAGGCTATGTTGGATTCGTTCCAAGTGTGACCTCTCAATTACTATTTAAACACAGCAAAGCAGAGCAGAATGACCATACAAGATTTGTTGGTGGATTTCTTTTCTGTTTTGTTATATTTGTTACCATCCAAGTTTCTACTACTAATGATTTGTTATATTTTCGCACCAATAATTATTCTCACCAATACAATGATAACTACCGACTCATGGTCTTCCTCATTTTGTTAATTTTATTAAAAACTTTCATCACTCTTTCTCTCCCTGTCAAACAGAAATAATTATTATTTTTCTAATCTTTTATATTTTAAAAAGAACACAACAGTTTGAAATTAGATCAAATAAAGACAGCTTTGCGCAGCTGCCGGTGGCTGGGGAAAAACAAGAAAAGGGAAAGCGATGGAAAAAAAGGAGTGTTCTCTCTGTTCTATTAATTCTCAAACCCTAAACCATTCCTTCTCAATCTTCCACACCCACCTCTCTAAATTTCAAATCTTTCGGCTACATCTTTCAATTGGATTTATGACTGCTTACCTGAATTTCGATTCAACACAAGGTATGTACGCGTAACAACCCTGCCATTGTTCTTGCGGTGATATTTGATGATCGAGGTCTAAAGGCTGATGGGTTCGTGTTGATATTGTGTGTTTCTTTTTGTTGGATTTGCAGACTAGGGTGTGGTTGTTGGTTTTGAATTGGTTTAGAGTTAGGGGAGAGATTGAGGGGGAGTGTCTGATGTGTTGATCCGGATCAGGAAATGTGTGGTGATTTTGGGCATTGGCAATAACCACCTTGATCATTTTGCATCCTGTTGTTTAAGGCGATCAGACTCAGACTCGTAATGATACAAACTCAACAATTTTAAATTCAAAAGGAAGGGCTTGTTTAGGTGAATCGTGAAAACTTCAATAAACCCACAATGTTCTAAATATATTCTCCAGTGTCACAAAAATCTCTACAATCACAAATAGAAGACTACAAAAGACGAAATGAGTTTCTGCCATTTTTGTTCTTTGTCAAGCAGACTCTGACACCTTGCTGCCACTGCCAGTGCCATCATCTTCAACTGTATCAGCAGCGATTGCTTCTCCGTCTTCCAATTGCTTTTCCGGTTCTAGTGGCTTCGCAGGCCCAGGACCAGCTGATACTTTCACCATTGATGGCCGCAACAATCTGTCACCTAGTTGAAACCCCTTCCGAAATTCTTGAAGAATGACGCCTTGTTCGAATTCATCTGAATCCTCTTGCATTATTGCTTCATGCAGCTTCAGTCATGGCAAAAAAAAAAGGAACAAAATCCAGCCATCAATATATCTTTGCCTCATCAGTGAAATTCCAGAAGGCTTAACAAGGATACAGCTGCCCAGTTAGTAGGACTCCAAAGGCATTTTAATAACATGGAAAGGATGACACACAAACCAGCACAAGCCACTATACAGTGCTCAGATATAATCAGACCCACGTCACAGTTTCAGTAGAGAGTGCAACAAGAAGTAATTGAAAACTAACTTCGATTGTAAAAAGTAAAAACCCAAACAGTATGCGGTTTATGTTAACTGGTACTTAGGTGGACTCACCAAGTCGGCTCAAATCAATCAAATACTTGGTTTGGTTCAAAAGCCCACCCAGGCCTTCGCTAAACCTGAATAAGCTTTGTTGAGACGCTGAAAAAATTGATCAAGTACTCGACTGAGTTTCGAGCCGGCTTGGTTGCTCCCCTGCAGTCAATGCAATAACCAAATATGGCCTTCGTCATACTACTTAAACAGAGTGACCCACAGTCCTGTATATGCTATGTGCTACCCTGTTTTGGGAAAAGTTGATGCATGCAATGTTCATCAATGGACTTTTTGGCTGAATACTGAAACCTACTGAATACAGCATTACTCATAAATTGTTTGTTCTTCCTAGAGCATGTTTATAAACTGACAAATCAGTGATTTTCTCTGAAAGCCTAGAATGGCATTCACACATTGAAAGCATGTTCTAGTTCCTTTAGCAATGAGCATAAATTGACTATTGGTTGAAAAGTTGAATAACTTACCGATGGATCGAAAGCTGTCCCAGTGGTCTCTACAGGGACAACCCTAAGTGTATTAAGAATCTCTGTGAATTGCTTATATATACTCTGGTAGCTGTTATTAATCTTCTCCTCGCCTTCCGTTTCCACCTTTAGCTGAGCTTTAGCCCTTTCAAAATTATCAAGAACAGGGAGTAGACTCTCAACCACCTCCCCTTGGGCATTGTCCACTAAAGAAAGTCTTTCCCTCTCTGTTCTTCTTCTGAAATTTTCAAAGTCTGCACTTATTCTAAGAATCCGGTCCCTCTCTGTGGAAAGTTCTTGAGATAAAGATGCAACTTCAGCCTCCAAGTTTATTTTCTCATCCTCAATTGATTTGAGGAAAGATTCAAGCTCGGAAATTTTTGCTGGATCATTGGCCAAAGCTTCTTTATATGACTGCAGGGCTGCTATGACAGGAGAAGAAGGTGCAGATGATTCCACTACCTCGGCTTCGTCTCTGTCACTTGCATCTTCTTCAGCATCTCCTAAAACTTCAGGAGCACCGTCAGAGTCATCCTGACCCAAGTAAAACTATATTAAATTTAACTGTTTAATTGTTACACACAGAGGACAAAGGTATACGCAGTTACATGCTTGACAATGGATGTATGCCTGATTGGTTGAAACTTCAAAAATATACTTCAAAGTATCAAAATGAACTTGCAAGCTACTTGTATATTTTGGAAGCACCTTTAACACAAAAGAATACATTTTATCATTTTCAGCCCATGTTATTCAAAATCAGCTTATTCTAAATCCATATACATTTTCTATGTCAAACCAGGCCATATTTCAATAATAAAGTTGAATATTCTTAAAGTTTTAATATGTGCTCTCCACAAATAATTGATTTCCTCCTGGAAATGACTTCTTCTATCTATGTTATTTCTTTCTCAATGCCTACATAACAAGACCCCGCCACAAGGTTCAGATCACCACAGGTCCCAAACGAATCACACCCTCATATAACCCTCCAACGATACATAACCTAATCAACAACTTTAAGAACCAATCCGAATGCCAAAACTCACACTATCTCCAACAAGCAGTGCCTCAATTTCATCTTCCTCCACCACTTCCTCACTCGAAGCACGCACCGCAAAACTCCCAATACGCATCATCCCCCGCAAACACTTGACCTGCGGCTTTCCCAGTTGCCTGAAGGAGACGCACAGTGGCTTCGGCGACGCAAACGAATAGATGACACTGAGACGAGGCAGCGGAGCGAGAGAGAGCGGAGCTCTGAGGATGAATGCCATCGAAGCGGAGCAGAGATGAGATGCGCTGGAGAAGAACAGAGGGATTTATACCCACGTCAGATATGCGGTCTACACCGTTAGATCGGATTAGGAAATTAAATCTAAGGGTTACGAGACTGCTAACGGAGGCACATGAGTGGGTTGATACAAAGGTGAATACTTCAGAGACCGAAATGGAAATAAAAGAAAATAATTGTGAGTAAGTATTATTTTTTTATTTTTTTTGACAACAGTGAGTAATATTAATAGAAGGGAAAAGTACACAGAGGTGTCTCGAACTATCATCGTTTTTTAATTGAAGGTTCGAACTATTAATTTTTTCAATCAGGGACAAATTTAAATAAATTTAACGGATTTAATAATGTAACCTAACAGAGTTACACTCCGTTAAATCCTGCATTAAACACGATTAATAAATCAGTATTATTAACATTATTATTTATAAACAAAATAGTAATATATCAAATAGAGGCTAGAGCCATCAACAACACAATCTTGGAAAAACCTAATTTCTCTCCGATGCGCTCTTCTAGCTAGTCCGCCATACCAGTTTCATCTCAAGGTTCGGCCTTTCTCACTTCAATCCATCCATGGCGACTTCTCTCGATGAGGAGAGTACGAAGAAAGTCATTCGCCAGGTAAAAAAATTCATGCAAGTTCGCTCATTTATCGAGTTCGGCATTGTCCTAAATTTGTATCCCCTTGTTGAAATTTTGATTGCTTGGTCGATTGATTTCGTATTAGCTTGATTTCGAATAAGCTTGATTTCTAATCGTTTCTCAGGCTCTCCACAAGGTGAAAATTTTCATATATTTTGTGATGAATCTTTGTTGTCAAAGACTGAAAGAGGACAAAAGAAGAGTGCCAAAGGATTCTCTACAATTCTCGTTGATGATTTGCGTCACTTCGGAACAGTTTAAACTGTTCCTGGTGGAAGTTTCATAGACTCTCACTGGTAATTTCATTGCTAGAACATAGTAAAGAGCTTTAAGTTTTGTTCTGTGGATCGGCATTAATTTTTGATATCACCAATACATTCAAAACAAAGCAATGAAAGAGCAACATTACCAATGCTAAGCCAATAATCCAGAACCTTCAAACATGCAGAAGTATTTAGAAGCCAATAATCCAGAACCTTTAACGAGAAGACAGATTTTGGAAAAAATCTTTAGCTGAGCTTTAGCCCTTTCAAAATTATCAAGAACAGGGAGTAGACTCTCAACCACCTCCCCTTGGGCATTTTCCACTAAAGAAAGTCTTTCCCTCTCTATTCTTCTTCTGAAATTTTCAAAGTCTGCACTTATTCTAAGAATCCGGTCCCTCTCTGTGGAAAGTTCTTGAGATAAAGAAGCAACTTCAGCCTCCAAGTTTATTTTCTCATCCTCAATTGATTTGAGGAAAGATTCAAGCTCGGAAACATTCAAAACAAAGCAATGAAAGAGCAACATTACCAATGCTAAGCCAATAATCCAGAACCTTCAAACATGAAGAAGTATTTAGAAGCCAATAATCCATAACCTTTAACAAGAAGACAGATTTTGGAAAAAATCTTCTTCATGTTTGAAGGTTCTGGATTATTGGCTTAGCATTAGTAATGTTGCTCTTTCATTGCTTTGTTTTGAATGTGAGAAGAAACAAACAGCAAGTAAAGTTGTTTTTATTACTTTTTCATTGCCTTTTCATCTGAGAAGAAATGAACAGCAAGTCAGCTACATGTTGCTATTTCATCAAAAAAATTGTTGTTTACTCCAGTAACTTTTAATACCATTGCTGAATAGTTGAGGTTGCATCAGGCCCTGCTTTGTATGTTCTCATCATAATTAGTTTGTCACATAATGTTGCCCTCATGTTATTTTATGTAGGCCTCCATTAATGAGCAACCTTCACGAGACTGGCACACGGAATACGATAACGTTGGAAATGTGGTACCTTATGAAAGGCCAGTATCGAGCGGTCCTTCGCAAATTCAAGTACGTGGAGGATTGGCTATGTTCACAAGGACTGCTCCTGCCTCAACATCCAATGGTGCTCAACCTTAGGGTGATATGCATGATATTATGTATCGGAATATTATCTTTTTATAACCTTTTAATTTCTCATTTTGTATGAGCCAAAAAGAAACCAAACCATGTACTCTTTTCTGGCTCTTTTGGTTTTGTTCTAGACATGAACATGTCTTAGAGATTTGGATGAAGTCTCAATGCTTTTGTTTGTGAAATATGGATAGACTGATGTCAAAATTTGTACTTCATGTATTTTGTATAATCCGAACATCACTTTATTTTGTCAATTAAACAGAAGATGTCTGAATCAAAGAAAAGGAAAAGGGAAATATCCCAACTCAATATCAGTGCAATAAGAGGTCTGAATCAAAGAACAGTGCATATCTCAACTCAATTAAACAAAACTGTTATACAATAAGATCAGTGCACAGCTACATGGAAGAAAAAACAGAAGATGTCTGAATCAAAGAAAAAGAAAAGGGAAATGCCCCAACTCAAGAGGTCTTCTTCTTTGCCAACCATTTCAACTTTGCACTCTCCATGCCCTCTTGCTTTCTCTGCGGTAAAACATTATATAATTTGTTGAAGTGCATTATAAATTTATTCAAGCTAAAGTTTCAGCTCCATATCTTCGGATGGAGAGAGCCACTGTTAGAGAGCCTCATGTCCTTGGAGGCACAACTGCATAGATGGAAAGAATGTATTGGTGATATCAAAAATTAATGCCGATCCACAGAACAAAACTTAAAGCTCTTTACTATGTTCTAGCAATGAAATTACCAGTGAGAGTCTATGAAACTTCCACCAGGAACAGTTTAAACTGTTCCGAAAGTGACGCAAATCATCAACGAGAATTGTAGAGAATCATTTGGCACTCTTCTTTTGTCCTCTTTCAGTCTTTGACAACCAAGATTTATCACAAAATATATGAAAATTTTCACCTTGTGGAGAGCCTGAGAAACTATTAGAAATCAAGCTTATTCGAAGTCAAGCTAATTCGACCAAGCTAATACGAAATCAATCGACCAAGCAATCAAAATTTCAACAAGGGGATACAAATTCAGGACAACGCCGAACTCGATAAATGAGCGAACTTGCGTGAAATTTTTTACCTGGCGAATGACTTTCTTCGTACTCTCCTCATCGAGAGAAGTCGCCATGGATTTAACGAGTGTAACTCTGTTAGGTTAAATTATTAAATCCGTTAAATTTATTTGAATTTGCCATTTATTGAAAAAATTGATAGTTCGAATCTTCAATTGGAAAATAACGGTAGTTCGAGGCACCTTGTGTATTTTTCCCTTAAGAAACAAACACAAAGGAAGCAAGAGTGAGAGGAGAGAGAGCTTCATCCTCATCATCATTTCGAGCTGTTAACAAATTTGTCACACACTTCCGCTCCTCTTATCTCACCTCCTCGCCGTCGAATTGGAGAAAATAAGAATTTCGCCGGAAATTTTTCGCATTCGATTCCAGCTCACGTTGATGGATTTACGTTTCGAATTCGTTGCGATTTTTTTCGGCGTAACGCATTCGTGTTATTAGTTAGGGTTTGGTGGTGGTGGTGGTGGTGGAGGAGCTTGGAAGAAATCGGTGATATAAACATGATTAGTAGGAAGATAGATGAAAGGAATGAGAAGATCGTTAGAGGACTTTTGAAGCTGCCGCCTAATAGGAGATGCATAAACTGCGATGCTTTGGTATGTTTCTGATTCTAATCTTGGTGCCGTTGTGATTTAGGTATTGGTTGGGGATCAATTATTTCGATAACTGATGTATTTTAGTGGTCACTTTGATCAGTTCTGATTCGCCAGGTTTCATATGTAATTATGAATTTTTATGTGAATGATGTTTTTTTTTGTTAAATGAAATCATGTGTCTGTGCAGGGCCCCCAATATGTATGTACCAATTTCTGGACATTCATATGTACTACCTGCAGTGGCATACAGTAAGTGGTTATTGTGGGTTGAATTCTAAATCTCTGACGGCATTTTTTTATTGATATATTTTGAAAATCACATAAATTGGCTTCTTTATTTCTTTATTGGAAGCTACCTGATTTGTTCTCATGGGAAAAAGGAAAGCTGATTTCTAACCATTTCTAAAAAGCAATGTTACATATTTGGATTTGAGGTTTAGATTCTGTTTGAATATTGGTACAACTGAAGTCAAACATCCATATCATATTGTATGTTTCCTGGTGTTGGTTCTTAAAGCTGTGGCATTTTTGGAAAAAACATTATCTTTGATGTTCATGATGCAGTCGAGAGTTTACCCATCGTGTGAAGTCAATCTCCATGTCCAAATTCAATACCCAAGAAGTTGAAGCACTTCAGAATGGTGGAAACCAGGTATGTATAGTTTCTGACCATTTTCATCCGAAGACATGGTACGGCAAGATTTATGTATTATCAATGACACTGACCAATTTCAGAGAGCAAGGGAACTATACTTGAAGGGTTGGGATTTCCAAAGACAAAAGTTACCAAGCAGCAGGTAAGAGAAGTTTTTTTTCTCGTTGTATCAAAATGATAAATTTATTGATCTTCGTCTATGAGAAAGGGAATCATTTTAGTTGTGAACTGTTGTGCAGCAATGTTGACAGAATCAGAGAATTTATAAAGGTTGTTTATGTCGACAAAAAATATATTACTGGAAAAGTTTCTGACGCGCCTTCTACTGATTACCAGGTAATAGATCTTAGAGAGCTATAGACTATAGTCATATTTTCTGAATGAAGGGATCTACAATACAGAGCCATACTTCCTGAGTATGAATAATTGGTGTTTTCATTTACTTGATTTTGTGAAAAATAGAGCCCCAAAAATCACGAGGAGCACAGACGTGCCAGTTCTTACCATTCGTATTCACAAAGTCCACCTTACGACCATCAGTATGAAGAGCGCAAATATGGGAAACGAGCTCCTGTTCTAACTAGAAAGCCTGGTTCCGAAAAAAGTCTTCACATAGGGAAGGTATCTAGTTTTGTATGTAGTCCTACTCGTATGAGCGAGCAAGCAAATGACAATATGTATACCAATGAGGGTTCCATTTCTAAATATTCTCTGCACTCGGAATCCAGTGGAGGTGATCCTTTTAGATCCGAAAATATGTCTCCCAGTTCTTATAACAATCACGGCTTCAGTAGCCCTTCTGCTCAAGATGCAATGGAATGGAAAACTAGTACATTTATGGAAGAAAATGTTGGAAGAGATGTGAATAAGGTTCCGCATCCACAGGTCTTTTTCCATACTCATCAGTTCCCTTATTTCTTTTTCTATTTTGGAACTGAGTATGGCTCAAATACTAAATTATTGAAATGTTCATTCTTGGTTGAAATCTTGATAATTTCATATGTAGATCTAGATGTACAGTGACATAGGTAGGGGGGATATTCTGACAATTTGAAAACTCATTGTTCTCTTTATAATGGCTCAACTGTAGATACTGTTTAGTTTCCAAATAGCTCCGTTCATATGTGTTGGTTTTAATACGTTTGTCAGTAGTATTTAAATCTTGTTAGGCTAAAGGTTTTGGAACATTAATATTATTACTCGCATCCAAATAAATAACAGAAGTTTCTAAATGGAAATGTAGAACACTGAGCTACATGACACCCTTTTGTCTTCTAGTGTTCCCTTTCTGCGAATTGAACACTTCACTGAGGACCATAATATGCCCATGGTAGGTGTGTTTTGTTCTTATGTTTGGGTTAGTGAACCTTGTCTTGTTTTCCAATGTAATTAGCATTTCAATATCTTTATGGCAACACTTGTTTTCATTGTTCAGAGGACACAATCGTTGGGAAGCATTGGATCATTTGATAGAAACTCAGCTTCTTGCTACTCATGCAATTCAAATAGTCAAATGCTTAATGTACTTGAACATAATCGAAGTGTGGTGGGCCATCACAACGATATGTTGCCTGTCTCATCCATGGGAAAACACTCTAGTAATGGGAGTTCTTGTACTGATCGTTTTGGTGATCAGGTTGTAACGCATCCTGCAGCTTCTTCTTCCGTTGACTTCTTTAAGCTCCCAACCACATCACCATCTACATTCGATTTATCACAAGCATCCACCTTTGGTACAGCTCTGGCGACAAATCCATTCCAATCATCTAAAACGCATGCACCTTCTGTGGACTTGTTCAGTGACAGTGACCAAAACCTGCTGCATGTTACAAACCTTGAGCAAGCATCCTCTGAGTTGACAATGGGAAAAAATGAAGGTTGGGCGACTTTCGATACACTGGATGTGTCTAGTAGTCTCAGAGTTCCTCTTAAATCTGATAATGTTGGCAAGGGAAACTCATTTTCAGTGTCACCTTTTAGTGAAAAGACACATTATGAACCACATCAGTGTGAGAGTATAAGTCAAACCCAAGTTCATAATGCAGCTGCTGGCCCTTACCGGCCTGTACTGAGTCCTTGGAGTGATGCTATGCACCACCAAGCATTTAACGGTGCAACTGTCCCACAGGTATGCCATTTATGATAATGTTGTGCTTTATGGCAATTCAAAATAAATTAAAGGGACATCAGAGTCACATGCTTTGCTGCATAATTCTGGTGAAACAATGTTTGAGGTAAGTGGAGTCATCAGAATTGGAAGTTTTTGATACTCGTACTTAAATAAAGATTGTGTGCCGTCTGTCCTTTCCTTAACCCTTGCTAATTTATCTAAATAGGGCTCACTGTTAGGTGCTGCCTAACGAATACTTTTAACGGAACTAAGTATCAATAACGACTACACTCTTTTTAACTGACTAAAGTTTTTTAAAGGATACTAAATATAGAAATTTGATTATGTAACTTGGATAGAGCATATTTGTGATCATTGTTTGTATGAGCAGTCATGGAGTGCTTTTGAAGATCCAATTGAACATACACAGTGGGAGAGCATTCCACCGAAAGTTGAATCACAATTTTCTTTGAGCGCGCCATCACCAGACGCTAACCAATATATGAATTTAGTAGTCACGGAGGTTTGTGCAACCTGTTATCCTACTGAAAGTCTTTGAATCTGACTAATTTGCTTATTCTTTTATCACTTCTCCTTATGGTGTTGTTTTCACAGGATCTTCAAGGTGGTGTAAATAGAGCTTCTATGTCAGAAAATGGGCCCCCGTTCTATAGTCTTTACCAGCATACATCTTTGGAGCTTTATCCAGTGAGTCTTCTCATCTTCGTTTGATATGTGATGATGTTTGACCCGCTATGCATTGGTGTTAAATGTTTCTTTAGCAGGATCAGCGCTCTTATACAACCAAATACAAGAACCCGTTTGACCTTCCTTTTGATTTGGACCCAGGTCCAAATAAAGAGGTAGTTGTGGATTACTGTTCCATCTCTGAGAAAGTGTTTAGTGTTTCAAGATTTATTTATCTTGGACTATATCATGTTTATACTCGTCAAATTTATGATTGTATTCTATACTTATCATATCAGCAATTTTATTTTGCAGTTCCTGAATATAAACTCTCTGGGAGCTGCACTGCCTAGTGATCCGCCATCGTCTGCTTCTCCTGATGAGTTTGCTGAACCACGGCTTTCACAGCATCCAGTGACAACTTTGCCAACATCTACAGTACAAGGTGCGGTTCATTAGTTCGTTTCTCCATAGATTATGTTATTAGAAATCTTCTCAAACGTGTTCTGTTTCTTCTCCAGCAACAGCAAGCCTATTGTACATGGCTGCACAATCACAGACCTCTCAGCTCACGTAAGTTTGCGTTTCATGCTTGTTGAGGTTATGATGATGTACTACCATAATAACTGGGTCCACTGTTTTTTACCTGAACACATTTTACATTCACTGGAATGTTATGGGTACATAATATATCAGTTTTACTAAAGAAGTAAGGAGTGTTAGGATTTGGTTCTCCATCATAGTGTCAATATGGCATGGCTGAGCGTATTTTAATGCCATATTGACATACATGCTGCATCTCTCTTATTTTTCAGGGATGTTTCACCTCACAGCCACCTCGCTTCCATTGGAGGAAACCCTTTTGGCTAGGTTTTTGTTAAAGTGCTGAATCTTGAATTAGAGTCCATGCAGCTACTTAATTGTCTTGTCAAGATAAGAAGACGGTAGCTCTTGAATGAGAAATCATTGGTTTACTGGTGCCTGGTATAAAAGGGATTGATACAGCTGCCGTCATGGCCACATTCTCTGTGAAATTCGATTCGTAGTGGAGCTTGTGTTAATTGTCAACAGAGAACTTTGCATCTGGTATAGTGAGTTTGACTGTAGAGATGCAGGTTCACATATCAGGATTGATATTCAGACAGTATATTGATTCATCAATGTGGGTTATGAATGCGTGTCATTTATAATGTATCAAAGCTCTGTTCTTTTATCTTGAATGAGCTGTAATGTAGTATACCAATCTAGTTAAGGCCACCCAGCCTAACATCCACAATGATAAGTAGCAGCAAAATCGGAAATTTGAACACCATGGTGGCATGAACACAAATTATCCCCTACCCGGAAGGTTAACCCTTTCAAAAAATGGCTTAAACCTCTTTGAGCAACGAGCACACGGTGTTATTTTCGTAATGCGCTCATTGCAATGGCTCTGTGTACATAAGAACTCTGCTATAAATACAATACTGCAGGAGAAAAGCAGGCTGCCAGTAAAAGAGATGTGATTACGAATCAGTTGCTCGCTCTGCAATGACTAGTCATACTCATACAGTGCTACGATCCTGCTGATTTTTGCTCCCTATCCTTGTTGACACCAGTGACGATAGTTGGTAGGGTCTCTTCTAAAAGTGATATCAAGATGCTGCAAGCAAAAACGTAGAAAATTTAAGCCATTTGGTGAAGCTTGCTTTTTAATCTTAATGTTCAAGTTTGAGGAAGTAGGTAGGAAAAGATTCATTCCCATCAGCAATGACTGTGGAGCATTTGCAGTACAATCCACTGAAGGTCTTCCTTCATAGACAATAACTCGCTCGGCAAGAGAAGCTGCCATGATGAAAACGTGCTCCACCACAAATGCAGTCTTTTTGGCATGAAGGATGAACCTCTTAATGACTATAGAGAAGCAACAATACGCTGCTCAGAGTCAAGGTATGCACTTGGCGACAGATATCTGCATGCTGCATTTACACCATAAACAACTGAATGCTAAGCATCCAAGGGAATACAGTAATAACCATCCGGTGTTAAACTACTTAAATATGTGTTATCTGAGCCAGTACTGAACCACCCAGCCTACTTCTTTCAATTATATCCATAGCATCAGATGCATAGCAGATATGTGCTCACATGATTGACAATAGTTGGATACCTTTCCAAGGCACAAGCAAAAGGCAACCCTTTGCAATTCTTCTCCTGGTAGATTGACAACCTCTTGATCCATCAATTGCTCGATCGTAAGAGGCTTCATAACCGTCAGACACAATTTTAGAATGCAGCAAGTGCCTGACAGAGTTTTGAAATTTGGGACTAATCTTCTAAGGCTTGTAAGAAACATGGAACTCCGGTATCTCCACAGAAGAATCATCTACAGAATCAGGCTTCGATAAACTAGCCGACATAATTGTGAAAATCAGCCATATAGATCAGAGACTAGATAAGATGCAGATTACCAGCATGCCAATAAAGGTAGTTTTTCCAGTTTCATTTTCTCCCAACATGACAATAATTTGAGAATCAGCAAAATTCCACCTCAGCCACTCGAAGCCTGAATTTGCCTTGTGTCGTACTCATGGATGGATATTTGTATCTGGCATATGTTTCTACTTGTTCCGCAACCTGTTTGGACACAACAAAATAAAGATCGAAAACAAATACAGAGTACAAAATTACGTCATATCCATTTTTTACCTTAAAAGTAAGGACTCTTCACGGAATCTGAGATTTTCTGTAGGGATAAACCAAGCTAAGAAGATATTAATGCCTTCTCTAACAGAAAGTGGAAGGGTTACAACTCCACAAACAACAGGCTTTCCATATAAGCAGCAGATGAAGTCTGATAAGTAATTCAGAACACCAAGATCATGCCCCACCACAAACACGTAGCTGAATCGCCAGCCAAAAGGAGTGCAATATAAGCCAAATGAAATGCAAGACCCAACGTTTGTAAAACATTGATAAACAAATACCCACCCCACCTATTAGGCCTGAGGAAAGATCAAATAACTTGGGCAGCTTTGAGACGTTGTTTGACATCAAGATAACTTGAAGGTTCATCAAACATGTAGATATCTGCATTTTGCACTGCAACAACGGCAACAGCACATCTCTGAAGCTCACCAGAACCAGATAAATCACCCACCACATTGCGGTCAACAAATTGGAAAACTAAAATACAAGGAAAAGTACAAAAAGGCCCTCGACTGTTTTTCAAGTTAGGACGCGAATTATCAATTTTTTTAATTAAGGAATAAAATCAGAAATTTCGTTAAAGTTAACTGAATTTCTTAACAATTAGGGACCCTTAAACTACTGTTAGTTACAATAGGGCCCCTTTCCATTAGTAATATGCAGAAAGTATTCATTTGTTTCCAAATCAGCTCCTTCACGATCCAACGGCAACGGAGTTTGTTTTCGAACGGCACGTGCCGCGAACGTGACAAACCTGACACAGAAACGGCCAGCGCATCATTCGTTAATCCTTGAGGCGCCTTTTTTTTAGGGTTTATGAGCAGCGGCAGGACGCAGCAGTATCACTTTCAACTTGGTCGAACAGCCAAGCCACTGACATCGCTTGAATCCCTCTCATATACTACCTTCTTGCAGTAAGTCGGTCCGGAGGCATGTCCATCGATCCGAATGATTTCACTGTCATCAAAGAGGGGGAGGCAGAGATCCTCATGCACGCGAAAAATGAAGTGTTTTACAACAAAACGCAGGTTTGAATCGTGAATTGTCTTGGAGGTTATTGGATTGTGCTTTGTTGAAAAGATTTGTCTTTTCAGTGTTGAAGTGTACTGATGGTGAGTGATTTGATTTTGCAGGTGAATAATAGGGATTTATCGATTGCTGTTTTGAGGGAGTTTATAAAAAGGCGTAAGCAAGAGCATGACGCAATGTTGGGTAAGCGAAATAGAGGACGGAAGCCTTTTGTGAAGGATGAGATAGAGGATGTTTCAGGAGAGGCAACCAATAGCTGTGTTGACGATGGTGAGAAGAACAATGGGGAGTGTGAGAAGGAGTTGAAATCACCATTGGAAAAAGAATGCGGCGAATTGGAAAGAACGGGGTTTAATAGTGGCGAGGAGAAGAAGAAAATGGAGCTTAAGCTGAAGGGGGCTAGAGTCCTAGAGGTTTCATTTTTGTTTAGATTAGTTTGTTTCCAGTGAATCTGCAATTTATTTTATCTGCTTTGTTTACTGGCATTGTGGATTAAAAGTGAATCCTTTTTATGATGGGGACTCTCTTCGGAATTGTAGGCCTTGTCTGCTTCTGGTTTGAGAGCTCTCAGATATGCCTGTGAAGTGGAAGACCTTGGTGAAGTTGTTGCTTTAGACAATGACAAAAGTAAGTAACATGAATAATTTTCATTTTTTTACACCAAAACCAAATTGTGACCATGGTTTCTGGTATGTAGCTTGATTGTGATACATCGCCGTACATAGCTCTGATGAGTGGAAAGCCTCCTCAATTTTTGTTGATACTACTTTTTAATGAATTAGTGTACGTGTAGGATGCTTGTATAATCAGTATGGATTCGGATGAAGCCTTAGTGAACCATGTTGCTACTCCATTGTGAAGGGACCTCTTCTCATCATTCTGTATTGCTTTATAGATTCTGTCGAAGCATGCAGGAGAAATATCAAGTTTAATGGTTCTGTTGCATCATCAAAGGTCAAGTCAGAGCTTGTCGATGCTTGTATCTATATGGTGTCACATCCAAAAGAATTTGATATGGTACGTTTGTTCCTTATCTGTTGTTAATCTATCATTTTAAACTGAAATGTACTAGACAGATAACTCTGGCTTTTTTAAGTGCTTGTAAAATTGATTTGCAATTCCTGATGGAATATGACAAGGAAATAACACATCTAGAGATCTGTACCATTTTAACATGATAGGTTTCTGTTCAGTTCTCTACTTTCAGTGGATTTCCAAACTTCGGCTTAGCTGATTATAGGAAGCCGTCCCATTAATTTTTGGGGTTTGAACTGCATAAAGATTTTAATTCCTCAAGTCCTTCAGGTTGATTTAGATCCATATGGGACACCATCTGTGTTTCTGGACTCTGCTGTTCAGTCTGTTGTGGATGGTGGGATGTTAATGTGTACAGCTACTGACATGGCTGTGCTGTGCGGGGGTAATGGAGAGGTTTGCTATTCAAAGTATGGCTTTCTGCTCTTTTCTTTTACATGTGCATTTATATGTAACACTTAAGTCTGATACAAGATTTTTATTCCTAACTAGATATGGTTCATATCCAGTGAAAGGAAAATACTGCCACGAAATGGCTTTGCGGATCCTTCTTAAATGCATTGAGGTAAATGTTCACACACGATTATTATTATTTAGTATCTTTAATGAAATTGGTACTGGTGTTTCTGTAAAAATTTAAGGGATATAATTGGTTATCATAAAAATGGTCCTTATAGGCAAACTTCAGTAGATTGCATCATGGAAACATACCGCTAGTGAACTGTAGCTAGAAAAATGATTAGTGTTTCTGAATTCAAAGTTAGTCATTGTAAATTTGAAAGTGAGTTAGTGTCTCACTGTGCAAAACGTCAGCACAGGCAACTTATATGCTTCCTGTGATTGGTGACCACTTTGAGATTGTCTTTATGAAATTTGTTTTCCAATTTACTAAAACCCACTTCTTATTTTCTTCTGTAGAGCCATGCAAATCGCCATAAGCGGTACATTGTTCCAGTGCTGTCTGTCCAGATAGACTTTTATGTGCGTGTTTTTGTTCGCATATACACGTAAGTGATTTCAGCTTCTTCTTCTTGGATGTTCTATGTTACTCTATAAATGTCAAACTGCACCTTCATTTTCTTACTTGATCCGGATGATACTATGACAGATCGGCAAGTGCAATGAAGAATACTCCTTTGAAGCTTTCATATGTGTACCAGTGCACTGGTTGTGACTCTTTTCATCTTCAGCCTCTTGCGAGAACTGTGTCAAAGGTAAAATGATATTATATCAAGATAGCATATTAATAAGGTGTAGGAAACTAGTGCAAAACTTATGTTTGTTCTATTTTACTTACAGAACAACAGTGTAAGATACATGCCTGGGTTCGGACCTGTTGTTTCGCAAGAGTGTAGTGATTGTGGGAAGAAATATAGTATGGGTGGGCCAATATGGTCTGCTCCAATCCATGACCAGGAGTGGGTAGCGTCTATTCTTGCAGATGTGACATCAATGAAGGATCGTTACCCGGCTTATGGACGTATTTCTGCTGTATTGACAACTGTCTCAGAGGTATGTAAACATTGACGTATTAGTCAGATATGGTAACAATTTTTTCTTGCTTCCTAGTTGAGAGGGATGATAACACGAGGAACGGATGGCTTGGTAATGGCCCTCCAACTACTGGAGCAACAAAATCTGGAAACTAAAGCGAGTGGAAGGATATTCTTGTGCTAGAATTTAACTCTCAACTGCTAAGCTCATCGAGATGTAGTGTGTAAATATGCATATCATTGTTCGATGTTTGTTGATTGTGCTGATTTTAGAGTAGATGAAGTTTAAAAATGATGGCGGCATGGTGCATAGCAGTATTTTGTCTGTTACTTTATTGTAACATTTGGCGTGTCTTGTAATAACTATTGTATCTATTCACATTTTTTTCCAGGAATTGCCAGATGTTCCCTTGTTTCTGAGTCTACATAATCTTTGTTCAACATTAAAATGCACCTCCCCGTCAGCTCAATATTTCCGCTCAGCTGTCATCAATGCCGGATATCGCATATCTGGGACACATGTAAATCCACTGGGGTTAAAATCAGATGCTCCTATGGATGTCATCTGGGATATAATGCGGTGCTGGGTAAGTGGGTTTCCTAAAGTATATTTTAGACAGTGGCCTGTGACTGGGTGGTGTATTAGTATGAAAAACGCTCTGATAGTTGATCTCAGTCTTCCAGGATTTTCGGTATATGAATTATTGGAATTTTAATCTTGCATTTATTAATGTTATTAACGACCAATTTTAATGTATAAATTTTGACATGCCTTCATTAAAATTGTAGGAATATTGTCGTTCTTCAGTGTGCTAATGTTGTAAAACCTGTGATATATTGTCATTTATTGTTGTAACTGCAATAAAATTCGTAGTTTGTTATTCATGAAGGTGAAAAGTCATCCTGTGAAAGCTCAACCACCAGAAATGGCTGGAAGTGTGATTCTTGCCGAGGAACCAGTTCTTCAAGTATGTTTGCACAATACTTCCTCAAATCTAATATGCATATGCTATTAAAATGTCTGCTATCCTTGTATTATGAGATTTATGCCAAGGACCTCCCTTGCTCAATATAAACACATTGTATTTGGGCGTAAGAGTTGTCCACGCAAAGTTTCATACTGTTCTACTGTGCAGGCTAATTTCGCTAGGGCAGTAGCCTCCCTCAGTAGAGCACAGGCAAAGAAAATCGCTCGTTTTCTTCCAAATCCTGAAAGGCATTGGGGACCCAAGCTCAGGGCAGGTCGTACGGTGACCAGCAAGCACGCCTCCCTATTGGGTCCTGATGCCGTAAAGGGTCATCTGAACTATGAAGAAGGTGAAGAGCGAAATGGGAAGCGTCAAAAGATAGACGACTCCAATTCAGAAGCATGAGTACGTGACTTATTTCAACTGCCTACACAATCAAAGTTTATATGGTTCTCTGCTGCCACCCTCCCGGTCTGAATGACTTCTTTGCTTTTCTTGCAGTGTGAAAGATACAAAAGCCTGTAATGGATTAATCTGTGTCCTCTGGTCACACAGATGACAGATGTACAAGTAATGCAATCCCCTGGTTTTGTAGCCTTACCATTGTTTTAGTTTGTCTTTTTTTTTTATGTTGCAAGAACGACTATTCATTTAACCAAAACATGGTTTTCCTCCTCCTCAACTCGGAGGAGTTACAATGTCACGTTCATTTTCACCGGTGTGCAACTTCAACAATATTTCAGAACGGAACTTCTGAAAAGAAAGATGGGAGCCTGAAGTGTTAAACAAGGCAAGACCACTTATTGGAGGATGACAGACGCAGCCAGCTTGGAGTCGATGGTAATGCTGGAATTGGATTGGTCATAGCCACTTCCGGTACGATTTTGGTTCTCTGGATAGTTTAAGAGTCTGCATGATGCCATTCAATGGTATAGATACGATACTCCCATTTATGGGGAGCTCAAAGTGAACTTAATTTGTCCATGAATGGGAGTTTGAGTGAAGCTCCCAGAGTCGATGTATGCGATCAGAACTGGAACTGTATCTCCTGATAGTATTCAAGGGCATCTAGCCATAGCCTTGTTCATTGGTGGTGGGCCTCATCTCAGAATCTGTGTAGATTGCATTTGTTCAAGAATTTAACTATCATGAATTTAGAAGATGAATATGACAAAGAGAAGACAATAACAAATGCTTTAGAGACTTGCCTGAATATCGGATGCAGGGGGCAGGGAAGTTGGCTTCTATCATTGCCTGGGATACGAAGCCAACTCCACCATTCCAGAATATATACACAAGAAAACACATTTAACCAGGGAAATCACTATATAAGTATCCAGCATATACTAGTCTACCTCACATCTACAGCTTAGCATGCCCACAGTTCCAGTCAGTGGCGGATCCGGTGGGGGGGGGGGGGGGGGGGGGGGGTAAATTTTTTTTTGAAGAAATATAGAACTTGGTCTGAACTATCGTCTTGTTATCCAAATCGTCTCATTCTCGTTTAGATTGATGATATAATTGCTTGGATTGAAAGGATTCGACAGGTAGCTGGGGTTTGTTTTGGAGAAGAAGATGAATAGTGTTTAATGTTTTCAGATATTTCACTTTAACCCTTAAAGTTTAAAATTTTACTATAAAGGTTGGTAATTTAAAAAAATCTGATACTTTGATCCAACAAAATTAGATTTAAACATCAATTTTTATATTATACAAAAAAAATAATTCTTAAATTGATTGGACAATTAAAACAGTCAAACCTTATTTTATTATATATATATATAAAGAAAAAATTTTGCTGAATACGATCGTTTGAAGAAAAAAAAATTAGACCCCCCTCGCACGAAGCGCTGGATCCGCCACTGTTCCAGTGAAATTGGTTATGGAATATAATTTGACCTCCTCCTCCTCCTCCTCATCAGAAACAAATGGCATGTTTACAATCACAGTCCAAAGAATTAATCCCAACACTAACCTGGTTGAGAACATAGTACATATCGGGATATGTGGATGCAAGAGCATCAAGCTCTTCCTGAATAGCTAGATACAAAAACGGAAAACCATCTTAAATGTAGTGATATCAACTACAACATTTCAAAGATAGACAGTCCATGTATGAAAAGTGATAGACTCAAATGTACTGAGCTTCCACCCGAAACTCATGTTCAACAGAAATGAGAAAAGTGCAAGAGACATGCCATTGAACATCAATGGCCTGTTCCAGGGACGGTTGTAGGGGTGTCCAGGGGGGTCCTTGGACCCCTCTCTTTTTCGACAAATTTTGATCAATCAGCTATATTTAATCGCTGATTTCACCAGTTTAATATTTGAATTTCATCTTGATGTAAATATGAAAGTTGTAGAACATTCAATTAGCTTTCCGACGATATAAAGATCGTCTTCAACGGCTATCAAACGAGGCCTTTGTGAGCTCCAGAAGATTGATCGCTCATTAGTAACTTCAAACATACGGTGTATTTCGACTTGGTTTTGAGTTGCCTTAACGTTATATTTTAGTTTAGGTGTAAACATAGAAATTGTAGCCATTGTCCTTAGCTTTATGTTTTAGGTGATCGATTTCCCAAATGATGCTCTGGTTGATTGTTATACCGTTGCAAAGTTGCTACGGTTATATGTGGTTGATCACGCACACCTGTAGGCGACCTTAGTTTGAACATGTTTTCAGCTGCTTTAACGTCCGATTTAGATCTTAATATCAACTGAAGAGTCATAACCTATTAAATTATCTTTCCAATGACATATGTGTCGAACTGATAGGGTAATCGATGTGAGTTTTATGATCTTCCAAAGTTAGGTCGTCAGTGGACTACATATATGAGTTTGAAGTTAGTAGTTTTGTTAACTTCGAACATAAATGATATATATGTGCAAAAAAAATTTTTGTTGCCAAATCAAACCAATATCCAAGTTCATTGATGAAAAAAAATTTAGGACCCCCCTCTTATAACGTTCTGGAATCGTCACTGGCCTGTTCTGAGTGCAAATTTAGGTTTCAACTGTAAGGAAACTCGAGCAGTGCTAAGTTTTTTTAGGTTTGCCCTAAAATGAGTTTGGGGTAACCCATTAACGGTCTCTTCGCTATTCCTAAGAGACCGGTAACCCCCAAAATGCTCGCGTGGTTCAATAAGGGAGGATCCATGCCACCACGAGAGCATTTTGGTTAAGCGATCGGAAATAAGGTCTTTCGGGAAAATCGAAGAAGACTGGTAACCCCATAGTCAATCTCACTAAAAACAGGGCTAACTTGAAATCCCAAACTCAAATGCGTATTTTTGAAATCCCAAAATCATTTTAGGGCAAACCTAAAGTAAATCAAGCAGTACACCATCAATATGTTGTGTTTTACAGCAATGAATGCTTGACGAGGATTACCTTCAAGAGAATGTCGTCTTCTGTGACATTTGCATAAATAAAATGAACCATCGTCTTGTCTTTTGGATTTTCTAGAATGGCTCTGGCAACCTGAAAGCGAGAAATATGAAGATAACATGTTCCAAATAACCAAATGTTGTAGCCAGATTATTTGCATACTTGAAACATAGGGGTAATGCCTGAACCTCCTGCAATCATTCCGAAAGGCACGAACTTGTCCAGGTTGGTACACTTAAATCTCCCTTAATAGCATTGGTAGTTTTCAGCAAGCGGAAAAGTAAATGAAAGGACTTATATCTCCAGAATCAGGCTATATTAACAACACACACCGACCAAGGAACAATTAAGGAGACTCCTTTGGGCAAAATGAGGAACACAGTAGCAATAACCAGGGCCAGAATCTGTACCTCCTACATGCTTAAGGGAATAGCTCACCAAAAAACACCTGATGGGTGAGAGAATTAACCCTTGTGATTAAAGTGCCACTAGGTGCTTACCCACCTAGCCAATGTGGGATTGTAACACCCCCGCCCAATATAATTTAGGCATTTAGCTAGTGTCATTGATAAGAGATTTATATATATTTATGTAACTGAACTATTTATTGGTTTTCTTTATATCCTGGTGAGGCAACATTTGCATTTGTGCATACATACTGTACGTTGCACTGTAAAGCAGCTGCAATCTCAAAGGATCGATGCAACATTTTTTTCTTCTTCAAAGAGGATTCTCAACGATGCTAATAAATTGTGTTACACGTTACAGTGCAGGAGCACATATGAGCCCTAGCAATTGATGAGCCATTTTGTTACAGCAACCGGCAGCAATATTACCTACCAACTATGACGTTGTACAGTTTCTTTTGTTTGTTGTTATAAGGCAGGATCATAAATCATCAGCTTCTCTCCTCCATATGTATGCACCCAGGGGATCCTGTCCTGATTTTTGACTTGTTATTTCTTATAAATGAAGCAGGTCGCATTTCTCAGAACCTTGCTGTTGCTGCAATCGAATATTAAAACAAAGCAACTAACATAGCTCTTCATCAAAAACCAGAAATCATTAATTAAACTTCAGTTTCATATCCCCGTTAATAGCTCCTCGATCAAGATGGTAGCATATATAAACCCTAACTCAAGTCTGACTACTGACAATATGACAAAAAATGAAGAGAAAAAAAAACATAGCGTTGGGCTCTTATGATTGATCAAAACGAGCAACTAAGTTTGTTAACAAGTTGTTTAATTAGTTAATAACTGTTTATTGATCTCAACTATGTTATTTCTTCTTGGTGAAGGATTCTATAATATTGCTTGGACTGGGGCAAAATAAAATAGAGACAATATTCCAAGTTGACAATATCCCAGATGAGCTCTTCTTGATCAATCCAGATGATCACTAGCTAGAACTCGAAAATGTGAACAATCCAATTCCAACTAATTAAGGTCAGCTAGGAACACTGATTATTCCATACAACGTCTAACAAACTTGCACATAGTTAGATACTCTTGTAGCAAAACATTCACTAAATCATAGCTCAAAGATAATCTCAAGGTAGTTAAAATTTGTTATAGGATTCTACAATAATGTTGTTGTTGTCTAACATGAGGGTTTTGGATTATAGGAAAATGTGCATACAGGGTATCAATATCAATCGCGCATTGTTGATGCTCATTATATATTATTTAAGCTTCCAAGTGAATTCGAAAAGTGGTTAAGAAAAGAACAAAAAGCTGCTGCGTAGCATAAGTTCATTTTCATATTCTTACCCACACAAAGAGAACATGTTCTCTCTGGATATTCATTGTTTCTTTCTTGTTTGAAACAGTTTACATTTTTTTTTGTTGATGAAGGAGTACAACGATTCATAACATTTCAATACATATCGCGATAGCCTTAATCATCTACTACATATATATTTGTCTTCGAAACTCTATCAATGCATCTCGAGCAGATACCGAAATCATTGGTACATGAATCCGCGCACATCTATCCCGAAGGGAAAGGAAAAAGAAAAAATCACAAAATTGTGAGGATCCACAACGGACTCCATAATCAACCGGCCACTACCCCTGTTGGCGAAAAAGTTTACATGTATTAGTCAAATGTTAATTCGCTTATAATTGTATTGATCTATAATGAACTTATAATTCAAACACTGACATTTTTAACCTACAAATTTTCTTTATAGGACAAAAATAATAATGTCAGCGCAAAACAACAATAGAGTAATCGAGAATTTGTAAAAAGTTTAGGGTTGGGGGGCTTTTGGCATTGTCCCAAACATAAGACAAGAAAAGTGATGTAGACCAACATTTGATGTAGAGACTACAGATGTGATATTTGTTACAATCCACATTTGTTAGGTGATTCAACACACAGTGTTACTTAAGTACAAGCGATTCTCTCACCCATCAGACTAGTCTTTTGGGGTGAGTTCTTTCTTGAGTTTAGGTGTCTAACATTTGGTACACTTCATTAAGAGCCAACACGGACGGCGCGACATGGGAAAGAGCTACCTGATTGCCCAACTCGGCCAGAGTGGGCCGTCGTCGGTTTCCAAAGTAATGATTTGGTTATTTAACAGTATATATATGATCTCTAGTTGTAACAACTGACAACCTTGTGCTAATCGATTCGATGAGACCTAAAGATGTTTTCTCTAAGGTACCTTTCATAAACATGACAATCGACCTTGATCCTTCAAAAATATACTGGGCGCAAAACTTAGTGTAACGCATCATTTTTAATGTCAGCATTTTAAAATAATACTTGTGTTGGACATTTTAATATTTGTACTATCTTTTTTTTCTTCTTTTTTTTGATACTGCATCCGCAGTCATAAGACTAACAAGAGGGCTTACAACAAACCAGATAGAAATGGTACATTAGGACAACTATCAAGGTTTGTTCATTGCCAACCCGAATGTAAGGAATGTTTCGCTAGTTGGTCAGCAATTATATTTGCCTCCCGTCGTATCGCAAAAAGTCTCCAATCACAGTGAAGGTCAAGCATTGAAATGCACTATTAGATATGTGTGTGTAATGTAGTGCTAGCATAGCATTAGATAAACATGAGTAAAAACTTTGAAAAATATTAAAGCTTGAACGTTTCGAAATTGATGCTCGCCTAACCCTAAGCGGCAGACGTCCTCGAGCGCCTCGGCAATGATTCGAAATCTTGCAAAAGGGGGAAAAAAGAAGTAACACAAAAACCAAAAGAGACATATACTTATGCCTCAGACCTAGACGAAAACTTTGGTAAGTGATGATTCTCAATCTAATTGTTCTTATTGTAATCAATGGCTGCCAGTGCCCAGTGACACCCTGGGGGTCTTAAAAAAAGAAAACTGGCCAGACTAAGGAGTAGATATGCTATACCGCTATACGTAGACACAGACCAGCAAGAAACCTTAAAAAGACAAAACTCGAAACTACTAAGAGAGCGATATCCGCACGCGCGGACTCCCCAATGGCCAATGCACATGTGGCCAAATCTAGTTAGAGACTAGAACCAGACATGAATAGTCTTAGTCCTAGTCCTAGTCCTAGTCCATAAGTACACCCCCAAGAGACTTGCTCACTCTATCACAAATCGCAAACACAATCTTCTTTCTTCCAAAAGAGAGGCAGATATCAATTCCATCTAGCATATAAATTGGTTCAAGTTGTCTCCTTTCTGCAACCCTTCGTATCAAAATCTGTCCTTTTAGACACCCCCATCTAAAGAATCCCACATCACATCAAATTTCATCCCAACTCCATCAAACAAGAAGACGAAGAAAAAGGAACTCATTTTGGTTTTCAATTTTTTTTTTTTTGATACTGCATCCGCAGACATAAGATCACCAAGAGGGCTTACAACAAACCAGATAGAAATGGTACATTAGGACAACTATCAAGGTTTGTCCATTGCCAACCCGAATGTAAGGAATGTCTCGCTAGTTGGTCAGCAATTATGTTTGCCTCCCGTCGTATCGCAAAGAGTTTCCAGTCACAGTGAAGGTTAAGCATTGAAATGCACGTCTTGTACCACCCTTTGAGCCGTGTGCTGTCCTCCGCCTTGATATTCAATTGACGCACTGCTGAAGAACAATCGGATTCGAAAATAATACACTTATGCTGTAAGCTGGGCCCCTAGCTGCATTGCCTCACATATTGCATAACCTTCACAATCTAGGGCCGAGTCACATGACGAAACAGGCATCGCTCGTATGGCAATCACCTGACCCAGATTATCCCTTGCAATTGCACCCACTGCTCCCTCCTTAGTCGTTGGATCCCATGATGCATCAGAATTGATCTTGATGAATCTAGAAGGAGGCTTCCGCCATTCAAACTCTGAGAATAAAAGATCACCCATTCCAACATAAGAGTTGTAAAAATAGTATTGGTTAGCTAAGGCTGTAATCCGGCGGGCTGCTGCAGATGAATCAATTAGAGCTCCTCCATGCTTCATTTGATTCCTATTAAACCAGATGTACCACAAAGCCACCAAACTGACACAATAAGTTTTGACAGGGGCCAGGGCTATGCTTCCACAAATAGAACAAGACATCTGCAGGATGATTGCAGGTGATTAAGACATCAACATTCATTAAACCAAGCTTCTCCAACACTGACCTTGCCCACCAACATCCAACCAAAACATGCACACAAGTTTCCAGACCAACACCACAAATGGAGCATTTGACAGAGTCATAGAGTCGCCGTTTATACAAACTCTGACCAGTAGGAAGGGCATCATAATAAGCACGCCAAGTGAAAATTTTAACCTTCCTTGGTATAGGCAATTTCCACAGAGATTTCCAAAAAGACTGTAAGCTTGAAGAATCTGAGCTCTCCGCACTATATGTATCACCATCGAAATATAACTCGAAACTACTAAGAGAGCGATATCCGCACGGGCGGACTCCCCAATGCACGTGTGGCCAAATCTAGTTAGAGACCAGAACCAGACATGAATCGTCTTAGTCCTAGTCCATAAGTACACCCCCAAGAGACTTGCTCACTCTATCACAAATCGCAAACACAATCTTCTTTCTTCCAAAAGAGAGGCAGATATCAATTCCATCTAGCATATAAATTGGTTCAAGTTGTCTCCTTTCTGCAACCCTTCGTATCAAAATCTGTCCTTTTAGACACCCCCATCTAAAGAATCCCACATCACATCAAATTTCATCCCAACTCCATCAAACAAGAAGACGAAGAAAAAGGAACTCATTTTGGTTTTCAATTTTTACTCAATACTTTTTGTGTTTCAATTTTCCCGGACAGTCTTACGTAAAAATGAACTCACGAGACCTCGAGAACAATGGCTACCACAATTTCCCTTCCCCACCACTTTCTCTCACCAGGAACTTGGAGCGAGCGTGGACGAGTGGAAATCTGTGGAAATCAAGTTCGGCATTATTTGATCTGAACCGGACAAGTGTTTGGGACGATGGAGAGAATTTATTCAAGTCTAAGTTTGATTTAAATGAAACAGTTCATGCTGAAAGTGAATCAGAGTTTAGAAAGACACCGGAGATCAAAGAAGCAGAGGTTGAGGTAGCCAACGATGGAAGAAATGAGAGAATTCACAAGATTTGTGCTAGAGGACATTGGAGACCAGCTGAGGATGCTAAGCTCAAAGAGCTTGTTGATCAATTTGGTCCTCAAAACTGGAACTTGATTGCTGAATATCTTCCTGCAAGATCAGGTATATAATCCTTCTTTTGGAAATAATCTTCAAGTAACTAACAATCATCAAGTCTCCTACCTGAAGAGACACTTAAGTATGTATTTGCAAAAAGATTTACCAAGTTTGTGTAGGTAAGAGTTGCAGGCTGAGGTGGTTCAACCAGCTGGACCCAAAGATCAACAAGATGCCATTTTCCGACGAAGAGGAAGAGCAGTTGCTACAGTCGCATAACCTGTATGGGAACAAATGGGCACTGCTTTCAAAACTGTTTCCAGGAAGAACAGACAATGCAGTTAAGAATCACTGGCATGTTATCATGGCTAGAAAACAAAGAGGGCAAAATATCTGTGCTTACAAGAAGATGAGGCCCAATCCCATCTCTGCTGCATCTAACCAAGCCGTGGCTATTGCTTGTAGTGATGAGTCCATTGTCACTACTGTGTCCAACACTTCTGTTGACCTCACACTCACTCCAACTTCAGTTAGAGCAAGTACATGCCTGTTTTCAAAGCATGCGCTGCCACTTTCTCCAATGGGTATGCTTCCTGAATCCTGCTAAAAGAGCTATTTATTCATTCCGATATACCAAAAAACGGAACCATTTGTGTCTCGCTCATTACACTTTTCTTCATTTATGATGTCGCTCTGTTTAATTTCCCTAGAGAGCATACAGATAATCCAGCTTGAAATTTTAAAAAATGTTTTGAAACTCTAAGATGATGTACTGGTACACTTTGCATGATCATTAATAGATTTGAATGAGCAACGCACAGAAATTTCAGGTAAGACGGACTCTGACTCCGAAGGATCAGCACTCAACTCAATGTCTTGCAACAATGTCGACATAGACAAGCTCAAGGTCTTCCAGAATGAACCTGATACCATCATTAGCAACAAGAATACGAACAAAGGGATATTGCCACTGATTGATTTCCTAGGTCTCGGGCTTGCATGATTTCTGATTTGTGCTTCATCATTATCCTGTCAAAATTTCCATTAGCTCTTTGGTCAGGTAAATTTCCGAAGAGAATAGAAGTTGGCACAAATAATATACTGGGAACCTAAGATTCTCATGTATGAGTTTTTGATGTAATAGGTGTTGATGCAGTAGGTTAGAATTGTTATACCAAATTATGTATACACATGCCACCAGCCACATGTATAAGAATAATACATGTATGTGGTATATAATCCGATCAACTGCTCCCTGTCCAAATACTGATGTTTTCATTGGAATCTGAACTACATACAATTAGGTTTGGTCAGAATCTACAACTACTAACCTAGTTGTTTCAAAGCTAAAGTACAACACTAAAGAATAAACAGTTAACAAAATGCTGGCTGATTGCTGTGAAATGAAAATGTACATAGCTTTTTGTCACTTAACTGCCTAAGACATTACCACTTGAGTAGCTGGTCGATCATATTATTACCACTGGCAACAACCGTTTCATTGCTTGAATCTGCCTCGCTTTCGCATGAGCAGCTGTCATCTGAGCGAAGGGTTATCCGATTAGCATTCTCAATAATCCATTCAGTGAACTCTGGGGATGAGGCCAGTTCTTCCATGGCTAGTCGGGTTGATTCTTCGGTAAATTCCTCCCATTCTCTCTTGGAGAACTTCTTTCTCCCTGGAGTCTTGTGGAAAGTTGAGTAATGGTCTCTCTCAACGGATGTTCTTTGTCTATTGGATGGTGAAGTTAAACCTGCAGCAGAAACATATAAACACAAATCATAAAGTTGAATGGCATGTAAAACAGTTGATTACCAGTGAACATGAGACGGCTTACAAAAATAACTCGAATAGTGTTAGTGAGAAAGTAAACTAAACTTACTGAGGCAGGCATATCAATAGCAGATATTATTTACCTTTGGCCGGAGAATTCTTTAAATCGGGTGAATTTTGAAAACTAGGTGACATTTTGGAGCTATTACGCAGGTTTCCTTGTTTTCCCCATCTTGATTTTTTACTAAGGAATTCAGCACGACTATGCTGTGTCTGTGCTTTTCCGTCCCTCCAAAGCCATGAATCTCCAACACCATAGCTGTAATCCCACCTGCACGTACAAACAGCCAAGCAGCTTTGTCGCAGGATCGTTTTGCAGGACAAAACTAGTACATCGTTTAATTAATAAATTTAAAGCTTGCAACTTGTAGCAAGTGTCGAAACATGTTCCATCCATTGTTGCCATAACGAACTTACTCATGAAATATCGATTTGGCACAGTGGATAGCAATGCAGACGCTCCAACAAAAAATCAATGCTCCAAAAGCTAATGGTGTATCAAGAGTGCTCTGACCGCATAGACCAAATTCAGGATCAAGATCATTATCAACAAAATGATAAAAACATGAATGCTAAGTGGTTTGACTAATATCTTAATGTAAGTTCAGTTCACTAAATCTAAGAAGAGAAGTACCTGCAGGATAAATGTGCTGCCAACAATCCGCATAGCCCATTTGACAAACAGAGTGATACCAGCATCAACTTCACCATCCTCTGACACAATATACCTTCTGACAATCCAATACCCTAGTCCAGCTCCAGCAAGAACTATCAACACTAGCACAATAATGGAAATCTGAAGAAGTAACAAGATATTAGTAAGTTTGATCACTTAAAGCCCTGGTATATTAGGAATAATTCCATAGAACAATCTGGAAAATGTGTTCTGAGGCATTTTTAAATCTTTAAACAATGAAACCTTAGAACATATGTAATAACATCAAAGTATGTCAACTAACTGGGTTGTGCATCTCTTCACTCAATCCAAAATTGACCAGGATTGAGTTTATCATCACAGAGAAATGATGCAACAAGAAAGATCCAGCTCCGATCTGCAATGAGTTAAGACAATTTGTTCACTCAGTTACCAGTCAGCTTGGGGGTATGAATCAATATCAAAATAAATTAGCAAGTGAGAGAGCCGATTTCGATATGGCTACTCACCAACGATCCATAAACAGTCAGGTAGAATGCACTTTTCCTGCCAGTGGGTAATAATTTCATTCCCTGCAGAAAATAATGCATATACAACAAGTAGTACCATCAACAAATTAGTACTCTATACCGGAATGCAGACATTTAAATTAGTGGCTAGTGCTAAGCTAAACATCATATCATATTTATCCCGATGAAATCTACCACCAAAGAAGCATACTTATTTTGTACACTTTGACTAGAGTATCTGAGTTTCAAGTTTACATTTACGGATGAAGTCTCCGTATGACATGCACATGCATGAGCGTATGCATAACTTCAATAACAATATTAGGTTAGTAAAATTATTCATCTATTTAAGTAAGCATTTCACCTGGAAAAGTATAATGATGACCACGAGCAATACTCCAATGAACATTGAACTGCTATAATAGAACGGAACCCAACTGCTCACAATTGGTGCCAGCAAAAGCATCACAAAACCAAGTGCCAAGCAAACAAGGCGCCATCGTTGTGCATCTTCATGTCAAAGAAAGACCCAAAGGAAATTCAACACAGCATAAAGGCAGTGTATAACTAGCATACGCAGCTACTTGTAGAAGCATATAACCAAATAAATTAAGAAAATGCAAAGAAACTTGCCTTCTTCTACAGTAACTGCGACTGAGCCAGATATTCCTCCAATAAACTTGATATCGACATATCTCTCATCGTAAGGTGACATGCTGCTGGAGGTACATAACCCCTTATGGATATTCTTCCAGTAATCCTTATCACATTGGCAAACGCCGAGAGAGGCATTCCTGAGACATCACGTTTATCAAGCCACGGAAATTAGTTTTTCTTCAATTGTTATCATATTGACATACAAAACAAATGAAATCCGTCATGTAACTTACTGGTGAAAGCAAACTTGAATTCTGGCATGCAATCTCTCAGGGATAACCACAGATGGAGCAACAGTGACGCGGAGTGAGCTTGCATAGCTACCAAGTTTTAATCTTGACATACCAGAAACTTGCAGACGCTCACAAGTTATGGTATCTTTCGAACTATCACTAATCAAATCCTTGATAATCATTGATGGAGTGACTTCTATTACTGGATTCACCAGATCAATTCCTGCGAGAGTTGAAGTACTTGGATATCTACATTCACTATAAGTATTTGAAACTCATGAAAATGAGTGGAAGGGCAACTATTTTCACAGACTTGGACGAGTTTAGAACTAACAAAAGCTAATGGAACCCTAGGTCTGTAAGCAGTGCCCCCCAATTGAACATTTAACACAACTATTTTTCCCACAAATCCTAAACTAACAACAAAGAACCCAAAAAAAACTCAGGAATTTCAAGTACCCCAGATCAACGAACTATTTCTGCCAAACGCGTGAAAATCAACAAAAATAAGCACTAAACGTGTCGAAACATTGCAAACTGATGGAATTAGAACAGCAAGATAATCTTACTACAAGGTTGGTCTTGACAGAGGCAGGAGACGATGTGGCAAGTGAGTAATATAGCAGCAAGCAGACGAGATGCGAAGGGAAACGACTCCTCCATGGCTCTCGCTCGATCAAACTCCTCCTCCTCCTCCTCGAGGAGAGACACGATTTTCAGTTTTAATAATAATTCCCAAAACAACGAATTTAAATTTATAACTTAATCCCTAATGTATGGTAAGTGTCTGTTTGGGGACCAAACTTCGGGTATGTTCAATTTTCTTACAAACTGATCCAAATATAAGACCAAGAGAGGATTAAAAGATCAGTCATTCACAAGTTGCAAAAGCTTTTGTAGTTTTTTAATTTTAATCATCAACTTGGTTTTCATTCAGAGTGGGAAGATCATACATTCTTGCCCTAGGATTAAAAATAAACAACAAACAACCTTGGAACTTGGTTGACCCGCCCCACTTGTACAACACAACTTTGAAGCAACTACTATAGGTGAAGAAGAAGATAAAAAAACTAGTGTCATCAAAAATTATTGCAACTGCTTTGCTCTAGTATATCTATCTTGCGCCTAGTTTGGTTTCCATTATCTGTGGCCCCATGTACTCGATTCCATCCATTTCCGACTCCACTGGATTATCAATTTCCTCCAACCAGCCATATACATCACCTTCCTTGGTCATCCCATCTGCACAGCAGACGTTTTGTTGCTTTAGGTACCAGATTATAAAACACATCAGGCCATTAAGACTGAAGTTGATGTATATGAGCCATCAAGGAGAAGGAGAAACTTGCTTACTCAGAGGAAAATCTCTGTAGAATGTACAATCCCTGCCGTCGTCTTTGGAATACGGAGGTCCAATCACATCAAGTACTGCACTCGGCGTTATGGCTGTGAATTGATGCATATTGCCTCCTGATGTTGGATATAGCACAGAGGTGTCACATGGGGCAGTAAACAGTTCATTTGCCTTCAACTTAGCTAATCTCCCTATAAAAAAGTTTAATACTTGTTTAGTGACCCAGTAACTCATCAATAATTGGGTCAACTTAACAGACCAATAAGTAGGAGAAGGTACACACGACGAGAGGAGAGAGTGGAGCCAACTGATCCCTTCTGATCAACCCAATCAAATGATTTTATATGCATTGCACCGAGTAAGAGTTTGCTGAACACTGTCATTTCAGGGTGATTGTGAAGCGGGATGACCGCATTGGCAGGAAGGAAGAATATGCACAACTGCAATGATAATTACAAGACCCACTATTATTAAATCTAGACAAGGAGGACGTCTCTTTCTAAATTTAGGTATATTTTCCCAGAATGCTGATCAGACAATCTTACCGAAAAGTCTTTACACTCGTATATGGTTGTTTTTGTTACTCTAAGGCGAGTATTGGTGGCACTTGAATGCTTAAAAAAGTGAAGATCCTTGCTTAATCCGATATCTTCAGGCCTCATACCATCTATGAAACAGTAAAATGAGTCAATACGAATGGAAGATATATTCGGAATTTTTCACAAACGATACACTTTAATTGGACATGAACATCCAAATGATGCCAGTAATGATCAAAATTTACAGTCTTTTTGAAATAATCAGTATGTCAAGTGAAGCTTGTAAAACAAAACAATCAACAGTTGTGACTTGTGAGTACATGGCCAAGCCATGATCCATCTAAGGGCAACCCCTGAAACTGAATTCCTCTATCAATGTAACTCTAACATCTTTTTGTTCTCTTGGTCAAATGATCTTAAATACTAGGATCTATCAGTAACTCCTACCCCACATCTTATGAACCAATGGAGACTACATACACCAATCTTATAAGCCAATCCTAACACAAATACTTCAAACAATGAATTGTTCCAAAAAATAAAGCACGTACTGGTTGCCAAATTTCGCACCCGTGTCAGAAATGTTAAAAAACCATACCACCCATAAACCCTAACATAAGGTCAAAACTGTGGAAAGTACGTACCCAGAATCCGACAGAGCTTCTCAACATCACACGGTGGAGGAACTATCCCCGCGCCCTTGAAAACAAGTCTACAACAATCATAAAGCTTCTGCAAAACCTCTGAACTGGCCGTAGACGTAGAGGTCGGCGGCGACGGCAATCTCTTGATCCTTCTGAGGCATCTCTTCCTTTTCCTTATCACCTTACTGATCTGCCTCGCGGTGGTGTCTTTCCCTCTCTGCTTCACCAACTCCGTCTCCACCGAAGTCATCAAATTAAATTCGGCTTCAAAATCCAACCTTTCGAGACCTTCCAATATGAAAATTTGAGCAATTATCACGGAATCGCAAGACCCAACTTCCAATTTCCAGATCAACCATAAATTTGAAAAGTTCCAGTTGATGTGTTGAGATTAAGATCTAGGGTTTGGTAGGGGAAACATTTGAGTGAGTGAGGGTTGAAAATTGGGGGTTTTTCTTCGCCTTGTTCCTACAGTGGATTGAAAGGATCGTAGTGCGATGATGGTATTATAAATGGGGAGATTGGGATGAAGAAAACCAGGGGCCATGACTTTTCTAGAGAAAGCGATAGATGGGGGGCGATTGAGACGAAAGAATAAGAAGCAGTTAAACTGGAGAGATACAAATTAAAAAAAATAAAAAAAATTTATAGTTAGGACTTTATACCCTCTCTGTCATTTTTCTTTTTTTTTTTAAAGAAAAAAAGATTATGTAAGAATTTTTAATATATGTGCGATTAAATTATCTATCATACTTAATTTTAGCAAATACAATAATTATTCAATTACAATATATATGATGAGAAGACATATTAGTCAATTCTAAAATAATTCACACGATCTTAAATCAACAAAATCTCACGATTTTCGAACAAATTTTGATGACTAACTACTCGTAGGTTCATCCATAACATAATAATCCTCATGTGATTTTCGCAGTCAACGGTCGACGACAACAGTATGTTCGTGATTTTGATCTCAAATCTTATGTTAATGTTCTCAATTAATTCTGATGTTCGTGATTTTGCTTTATATGTTCGTGGTTTTGATAAATACAACAAAACATTGTTCGTGGTTTTGCTTTATATGTTCGTAGTTTTGCTTTACATGTTCTTAGTTTTGATTAATATGTTCATCATTATGTTCGTGCTTTTTGATCTCAAATCTTAGGTTAAAATTCTCAAATCGGAGTTCGTAGTCGACTGATGAAAATAAATTAAGTAGAGCATAGATGGGATCGGAGTTCGTGAGTTTGTTTTGAAATTTTAGGACTCGTATTTTGAAATATACATTATCATTTCCTAATATACCTTTTTAGGCATGAAAATGATTAAAATTATATTTAATTTGAATTAATCTTGATTAATCTAAATCGTTGAGATTATCCGATCAACGGATATTAAAAGCTCTAATTTCTGACGAAAAAAAAATGGTTCTGACCAGAAATTAACCCTTTTAAAAATATCTAAATCAGAAAAAGTTGATACTTTAATCTTCTTATCCGCTAATATTCTTTATGGAAAATGACAAAGAGGTGTATGAACTACCACCCATTGACAAATCACGGTCCGAACTATGAAAATTGACAATTAAGGGCAATTTCAAAATATTTTGCTCCATATATAACACTTAATTGATGAAGTCATTTAATTGATGGAATATCATTTCATCAATTAACAAAGTCAACTAAACGAATTAATTGAAAACAATTTCTTGCCCTTAATTGTGAAATTGAGGGTCAAAATATTTTGAAATTGCCCTTGATTGTCAATTTTCATAGTTCGAACCGTGATTTGTCAACCTATTCTTTATGTACATATGAACCCCTTTGCATTTTGTTATCAATTAAAATGCCAAAAATAATTGCCAGAGGAATCTTGTTCGAGTGGTTGAACCTTTATCATCTGCAAAATCACATTGTGTAAGAGCATTTGAGAATGTATTTGCAAGGATGTAGAAGCTTGGGGTCAAATTTAAAAAACATAAAGGAAGGTACTGGTATTGGAGAATGCGCAGTTTAGAACATGTTTGGGGTTGGATTGTTCAGTTGTTTGGCACAACCCTAAAGATTGTGGGCTATTGACGATACTGCCCAGTTTCAAACCGACCCACAGTTTCTCTTATCTTCGATTTCGGTCAGGTCAGGTAATATATGATGAACGATTCATATTTATGAAATATGCCACTCAGAAACCCTAACCTTTACAAGTTTGTATGATTTTTTTTTACAGGAACAACCATTATATGATACTCTATCATAATTGAGAGTTTTTTTTCTTTTTCAAATGACCTATTTGATTTTCAACATTTTTAAAATGATCCATGTGAGTTTGACATTTCAGTTTTGGTCTATTTCAAATAAAATCGGATCCTGGGGATTCGATTTTCTACGTTTTTAACAAAACCGGATCCTGGTATGTGTAAGCGAGAAGACGTGGAGTTCTCTCATTCGCACGCCCTCTGGTTTGCACACATAAAACCGGATCCTGATCGGTCATTCGGTGTTGTTAAAATTAAACACAGAAAACAAGATCCCCAATATCCGATTTTGTTAAAAACATGCTAAAACTGAAATGTCAAACTCATTTGGATCATTTTGGCTATGTTGAAGCTCAAACACGTCATTTTGAAGAAAAAAACTCCATAATTGATTTATTTAA
Organism: Rhodiola chrysanthemifolia; assembly: GCA_033675395.1. NCBI lineage: Eukaryota > Viridiplantae > Streptophyta > Magnoliopsida > Saxifragales > Crassulaceae > Rhodiola > Rhodiola chrysanthemifolia. The sequence goes on from CM066206.1 coordinate 3,351,006, forward strand.
TTAATTCTGATACATATTTAGTTTACATGCTGGTTTAGGTAATAATGGGAAGACAGGGACAATGCATGACTATATCTGTCCATCTGTGCAATGTTAAATTGCGGATTAATTTATAGTAAGTTCAGAAGTTTCCAGGAGAGTTTATTAATTAGCATCAATAATATATTCTTATATGTGCTAAACTATATGCACTATTTGAAACTAATGAACAATATGGTTGGTTTGATATGTTCTATTTGTATCCGTGTGTTCTAATACTTCATGATTAGATAATCTGAATTATTTGATTAAGTCCGCTGCTTGTCTTTAAAATAAACAATACATTTACAGTTTATACTTATTTTATGATGCATATGCTGCATGCATCAATCCTTCTCTTAAAAATGGATTACTATATATATATATATTAGATAATCATGATTTTAGCATAGTGGAGGTGGTTATAAATTAGGGTATATTTGAGTTAAAATCCATGTTCATGCGCAGTTTGAACCCGACATATTACATGCAAATAGAAGAAGGCAAGCTCCTATATCAAAAAAGAGAAGAAGAAGAAGGCAAGCTCCGCTGTCCAATTCCAATGTGCAGATCATGAGACCTAGCTTTTGCCTTTACATCTCTCTCCAGCTCTCTCTCTCACTCTGCATATATCATTCGATCTACCGATCGTCGATCGATGCTCCTATGAAATAATAATAAATTAGCAAATACGTTGTTGTGTATTTTCACTGAATTTCGACTGGTATTTAATTTATACAGTTTACATTGAATATACGAAACAAACAGATACTACTTAATTTTCTTTCCTTATTTTAGTTCCCTTTTGGGTCTTGTTAAGGGAATTTTTAAGTTAAAAAGAAATGAGCTTAACCTGCAATATCAAATATTTTACAGTAGTATTAGCTGTTCAATGTACTAGTAATTATTACAGTAAAATTTAAAAAATAATAGTATGTGTCCATAAAATATAAAATAAAGAAAACATAATACTATGATCATATGCTTTACTGCTTTCGCTTTGGTAACATGGATTATGCCTCATCATCTGGCTCAAGGCTAAAATAAGTCCTAGTTAGAGCGGTTCTAATCCGAGCCCGATCCTAACCCTACGCAAGTCCTACTATGTTCCGATCCGAATGGTTTATGGTATAGGACTAATGTTTTGATTATTAGGCCGGACTCGAAATACGGATCCGATTTAAAATTGCATACGAATTGATTTAAAGACATTCTTCATCATAAAAAGAATATGTTTTTTCACCTCCATCATAAAAAGAATAGTTATGCCAAGTGTTGTTGATTTTGTACTAAGAAATCGACATATTCGTAACAATATTTATTGATTATTTAGTCATCTATTTAGGGCTGAGTCCGAATTCGACGCTAGTCCGAAAATCATACGGAATGAGAAGGATTGATAATAACTTTAGGGCTAATGAATTCTCTCGATCCGACCCGTCCCTAATATTGGAAAAGGATAGAGGTTAGACTTAGCAAAAGTATTAGCTGCCCGACCTGATAGGACTAGGGCAGACCCCAAACACGGACAATTAATTGTGTTTCCTTGAAAAGGTAGCGTGGCAGAGGAATATTTGGTGGAATTCCGGTCGCTGGTTATATGTAGTAGGCCACAGCCCCCACACGGAGGTTTGGGGTGCGGCCACGTGTCAAAAAGATAAGATGGTTCCTCAATCATAGTGTTAAAAAAGAATATCATAATCCTATCGAAAAAAAAAAAAGAATATCATAATTTTATGAGCAAGACAGCGTGCCGTACACAGAGTTAGTAATTCCAGTGGTGTAGCCGTGCCCCTCTAGACGTCGATGCTTCTTGTCTCTTTTTTTCTTTTTTTTTGATTGCGCAACTTTTTTTCCTTTTGCAGTACTCATTTCTTTGCACATTTGCAGGGACTTAAATCCGGGCCGTCACATGCTCGGGGGAGTGACACACCACCATGCTTCTTGTCTTTAATTATGTAAAACACAGTCCAGCAACATCGTACTGTTTAGTGGTATCAACATAACATGCATGACAATAATGAACTGGAAATCACAACTACAAAACTTGCTTATAGATGCTCATGCTTTATCAACAAGTAATCCAGTTTGCCGTTGGGATTGATGGGCACGTTTCTATATGGGTTTTTGAAGTCATATGGGTTTTTTTTTTTTTTTTTTTGATAAACAAGTTTCTATATGGGTGATTAGTGCAAATCAATATATTTGGAGCGGCCCATCACTTTTTTTTTAAATGAGGAGTGGCTGATCATTTTATACAATCTTATAAGTACTTTAAGATTCTCGTGAGATAAATACTCTTTTATTAGATAAAAAAAAACTCTTTTATAATGTATCAACAAAAAAAAAACTTTTTTATTTGTTTAACATGTCGTCTCGACCTCGGGCTGTTTGATTGAGCTTAAATTTATGTTAGCTGAATTTAATTTATGTTATATTAGCTGAATTTAGTTTAATTTAATTTATTTTATGTTAATTTAACTGAATTTAATTTAATTTAATTTAGTTTAACTTAGCTTAGCTTAGCTGAATTTAATTTATTTTAATTTATTATAGTTTAACTTATAGTTAATACCAATCTAACATTACATCATCATGTCACCATCATCACATGACATCATCATCATGTCACCATCATCATGTCATCACCATCATCATCATCATCATGTCACCATCATCATCATTACTATTCATCATCATCATATTACGATTCATCACCATCATATTACTATTCATCACCAACATGAATAGTAATATGATGATGATGTGATGATGCTGAATAGTAATATGATGATGTGATGATTATGATATGATGGTGATGGTATGATGCTGGTGGTAATATGATGATGGTGGTAATGGTGATGGTATGATGATGGTGGTAATATGATGGTGATGGTATGATGATGGTGGTAATATGATGCTGGTGGTATGATGATGGTGGTAATATGATGATGATGGTGATGGTGATGATGATGATAATGATGATGATGATGATGATGATACGATGACGATGATGATGATGAACTTAAATCAAATACAATTTATTTTATTTTATTTTAGTTTATGTTATGTTAGCTTAATTTAATTTAATTTATGTTATATTAGCTGAATTTTATTTTATTTATGTTATGTTAACTGAATTTAATTTATAAAGCATAAATTTAAAGTCTACTGGACATGCCGCTCGTTACATACTTAACCTCAAAGTCAAGGGAAGAGTTGTTTTACTTCAAAATAAAAGTTTGATGGACGAGAAAATCTTTTGAACTTGATAGTTAACTATCTAGCTAATATGAAATTATAACATTACTCACCCTTTTGAAAGCCCATGTCTTGACGCCAAAGTCCGAACTATAACGACATTTCTACAAACGTATGAAGGGAGATGCAGCCACAAACAGTTGTTGCGCTACAATTTGTTGCAAGATTTAGGGGACGTTTGATTGAGCTGAAATTTATGTTATGTTAATTTAATTTATGTTATGTTAGCTGAATTTAGTTTAATTTATTTCAATTTATGTTATGTTAGCTGAATTTAATTTAATTTATGTTAATTTAGTTTAATTTATGTTAGCTTAGCTGAATTTAGTTTATTTTAATTTATTTTAGTTTAATTTATAGTTTATACCAACTTAACAACATCATCATCATATCATATTACTATTCATCATCATCCTATTACTATTCATCACAACCATCATCATATCATATTACTATTCATCACAACCATCATATTACTATTCATCATGTCATCATCATCATATTACTATTCATCACCATCGTATTACAATTCATCATGTCGTCATCATCATGACATGATGATGATGATATCATGTGATGATGGTGACATGATGATGATGGTGTCATGTGATGTTGGTGACACGATGATGATGGTGATATGATGATGATACGATGATGATGGTGACATGACGATGATGACATGATGATGATGATGATGATGATGATGATGATGGTGGTGACATGATGATGATGGTGTCATGTGATGATGATGGTGACATGATGATGATGGTGATGGTGATGATGATAAACTTAAATCAAATACAATTTATTTTATTTTATTTTAATTTAATTTAGTTTAATTTATGTTATGTTAGCAGAATTTAATTTAATTTATGTTATGTTAGCTGAATTTAATTTAATTTATGTTATATTAGTCTGAATTTAATTTATAAAGTATAAATTTAAAGTCAACTGGACATGCCCTTAATACATGAGTCGATTTGAAGCCCAAAGATACTTAGGGAGTTTGATCGTCAATTCAATAAGAGTGAGTGTTGAGGTCAAGTGGCGTGGCTCAGTGGAGCACTCCCCCCGCGCTTGCGAAGTAGGCATGGGCTCGGTTCTGTTCGGGCCCGATTTTTGTGAAAACCGACCCGAAACCCGAAAATTCGGTTCGGTTCGGGTTCAGTCTTTTTGGAAGTAATAACCGACCAAAGACCGATTTTTCGGGTTTCGGTCTTTTCCGGTCTTTTTCGGTCTTTTTTTTTGTCGTTGTTCCGTTCTTTTTTCGGTCTCGGTTCGGGTTTTTTACATTTGAGATGAAGAATGCTCGAGGAACCCGCCCAGCGTTCCAGGCGTGCGCCGATATCCGCCCGGGCACCCGAGCATCCGAAGCCCGTGCATCCGACCGAGCAGCCGAGACCTATCCGCCCGTGCACCCGACCGGGCATTCCAATGCCATGCGACCGGGCAGCCGACCGGCATTCCAATGCCATGCGACCGGGCAGCCGACCGGGCATTCCAATGCCATCCGACCGTGCGTCCGAGAGATTAAAGCCCATCCGACCAAAACAAAGCAGGGTAACCGACCGTGTACCCGCCAGGCCAACCGACCGCATGTCCGAGCATGACGCTCGCACCTCCGAGCGTATACCCGAGCATGATGCTGCAAACTTGATAGTACTATAAATTACTGTTTTCAGTCGATTGTTTTTTCTGAAAGTTGATTTTGTATATAATCATTAGACGGAGATGGAGATGGAGATGAATTGGATCTGAACAAGGAGACGAGGGAGATAGGCGGACCGAGAGGGCCTTAGCCGACTCGGTATGGTGATTGGGAGAAGAATGGGCGATGCTATGATTTCTGATTTCTGATCTCTGACCTTGTCAGGTAGTTTTTTTCAAAAATAGTTAGGTTAATAAAGTTGATGATTTGCCGAATGTGAATTGAAGCTGCTGGGTTGTTGAAATGAAACCTCATTGTTACCAGTGCTTGTGATGAAAGTTTGCAGGTTGATTGTGATGAAAGTTTGTGTGTTTTGCAGGAACATTTGTGATGTTTTATGGTTAGCTGTTGATAATTACTCAGAGCAAGAGGTTTGTTTATTAGATATTTGCGAAATTTTGGTGTAGTTAAGTAGTTGATACCCCAGGTGTGCAATCTAAGTAAATGTAGGAGTCAAGTAGTTAATCTCTAGCATATTACCAGCATATGTGAGCAGCACTCAACTTCTTTTACTTCATTTCCATTCTTTGTCATTGTCACAAATTCTAGCATATAGTCAATCTCTTTTATCATCGTCCGAGTCAAGTAGACACTTGGGCAAGCTCCATCTGTAGTGTTGATTGATTCATGTTTGTATTGTTGTTGTTTTTTCTTTTCAATTAGAGGTTGTGTACTGAGTTGTTTTTTACAGGGTTAGCTTTGGATTCATTTTTCATGGTGGCTGGATATTATTAGGGGTTTGATGATGGGTAACTCATCTACAGGTTTCACAGATTTTGGTCGGCGATTTGGAGGCTGAAGACTGAAGAGGCGAGACCGCGACCGCGAGAGAGCTCTGGACTTTGGTGTCTGCCTGATTTTCGTCTGGTTGCCGACTGCCGTTGAACGAAAACGAAAACGAAATGAGGCGAGACTCGAGAGCGAGAGCGAGACACTCGAATGTCGAATTAGGGTTTTTTTTTATTATTGACCAATCATATGCTGACAAGTGGCAATCCATTAAGCATTCGGTTTTTTTCGGTCTTTCGGTCCGAGAACAATGCAAAACCGAGACCGAATCGAATTTCAACAATCGGTTCGGGTTTTTTTCGGTTCGGTTTTTGGTCCTATAAGAACCGACCCGTTCGGGCTTTTTTCGGTTCGGTTCGGTTCGGTTTTCGGGTTTTCGGGTCTGGACGCCCAGGCCTATTGCGAAGTAGCTTGGGTTCAAATCCTCATTCTAACATCTAACAGATACTAGCAAGTTCAAATAAGCGCCCATCAAAAAAAAAAAAGAAAAAAAAAGTGAGTGTTGATCCGAAATTAAACAAACTATATTTGTACGAATAATTGAGCCGAGTCAGAGTCTGACTGGTGCGCGAGTGGTGGCTTCTGAGATCGACTGAGAGGCAACGTTGATGGATTCCGACGTCGCGTCGATCGTTCGTCTCAATGTTGGTCAGATCATCTGTTCCTGTTTCATTTTCCTCTTCTAATAGTATACTTTTAAGGATCTGTCATCGGTCAAATTATCCAATTTGTTTGACCAATTGATCGGCGTGATCTGCCCTAAAACCCCAAGTTAATGCTCGATGTTGTGTTTGAGATTACAAGTTTGTTTAATTTTTTAATGATTTTATCTCCGATTGTGCTTAATGGCCATCTGATATGGTTGACAAATTGATGTTGAACTTTTCTTCAGGAATAACTTATCAGTATTGGTGTCTTTTGCTCTTACGATGACTCTTAACTATCATTCATTTTGATTGCTTTTCAATAGGGGGTAAGAAATTCTGCACAACTATTGGTACCCTAACTCAGCGTGAACCACAGTCTATGCTTTCTGCTATGTTTAGTGGTCGCCATACCATCCCAAGGGACTCTGAAAAGGTATTGGAATCTTTTCAGGTTTGCATTAGTTGGGGGCACTTATCATTCCTTGTTAACCGGAAGCTGAGTAGTTATACAATAGTGTTCTTATGATTGATGCTGTCATGAATTGCTTCCATAGGGATATGTGTTTGTTGACAGAGATGGCAAACATTTTCGACATATTCTCAACTGGCTTAGAGATGGTTTAGTTCCACCACTCAATGACTCCGGATATGTTGAACTTCAGCGAGAGGCAGAATACTACCAGCTACTTGTAAGAAGTGTTTTTTTTTTCTTTCATTTTTATCAGAAGATCTCATTACAGGATTCATGATTCAAATTATGTATCGGAAAGTATACATAATGAAGCACAGAATTACTAATCTTGAGATATAAATCTGAAGCTACCTTTTTGACAGTGCTAACTTGTAGATACTGTGGATATATCAAACCAGATAATTATATCTCGCACTTGCACTGACTATTTTATGCAGTTATTCAACTCCTTTAAGTTCAATTATCTTGATTTTCACAGACTTACTTTTTTTTTTGTAGGGATTAATAGATGGAATAAACACTGCTGTAAATCGAAGGAAGGACGACGAAGGACTAGAATCTGAATTGACACGCACTGATATCATAAAATGTATTCAGTCCGAGAAGGTCAGGTTTCGAGGGGTGAATCTATCTGGTGTTGACCTCTCAAAATTGGTAAGTTCATTCACGGTTTCATGAGTAAAACAGGAGTTTGATACATGGTTTCACCTTTCACAACGTGTTATAGAATTTAGAGGATGTCAAAAGTAGAAATAAAAAAATGCTTGTAACACTAGAGCCAATGCCCAGTTCGCTCACAATCTCATCTCTTGTGTTCGAGTAGATGTTGATGCTTGTGTTAGATTAACTTACTTAAGGCCATATATTCACTGATCGCGAGTATCTTTCAGCTAACTTGCAGCTTATGGTAGAAATTACATTCATTGTATGCATACCGTTCAACATTGCAGGACCTGTCATTTGTGGATTTCAGCTTTGCTTGTCTAAGAAATGTATTCTTCTCACGGGCAAATCTTCAGTGTGCTAAACTCCGGGTGAGTATTTTCCATTTTCCATTATGTTTCGGCATCTGCTATTGCATTATAAGATTTTGTATAAGTTTGTCTTTATTTGGCAGGATGCTGATGCAGAGGGTTCTATCTTCCACAATGCAATTTTGCGCGAGTAAGAATCTTAGTGGCACATTCTTCGCCTACAGTTATCTTAATAGATCTTTGGGTGTGGGTTCCCCTATCTAATTAGGAATTCCAATTTGACTTGTATTTTATCTTGCTTTCGCGATATGTTGAGTCTGATACATCTGTCTTCGTTAGGGAAGATGCGAATTTACTGGAGCTAACCTCCGTGGAGCTTTATTAGCTGGGGCAAATCTGCAAAGTGCAAACATGCAAGGTGAATATATTTTCCTTGTATTTTGAATTTTGTATTATTATTTATCTAACCTCATTCTTATCTAAAAATGATCTGCTTGCAGATGCTTGTTTGGTAGATACTAGCTTTTGTGGAGCAGACTTGCGTTCGGCACATTTACAGGTTTGACCCAATATAGGAGCACTTTTGATTTTAACTTCATGGCCAGTTTTGTGTGTGTTTGCTGTCTTAACTGAAGCATGAAACTGCTTAAAGATCAGACTAATAAAAGCAGTAAGAAGAGGTTGTTCCAACAAAAATGTAGGTTTGCCATTTTAAAAGTGAAATAGTGTAATAAACAGATATAATTGTCATGCACGGTAATGTGGTATCAATTGTATGCTATATGCGTTAATCGATGCATGATTTGTGACCACAGTAACAAACTGTCATAAGGCATATTTCATATGATTTGATCATCCATATACTAAAAGTAAATATGTATGGTCAGACTGCTGATCTCACTAATGCAAACTTAGAGGGCGCCAATCTGGAAGGGGCCAACTTGAAGGTACTACCTAAAACTTGTAAAATATTTTAGTACTAAGATCAAGAAGATCAATGGATTACGTACTTCTCCAGCATATGCTTCTATTTTATTTTATCCGAGTTGTGTTTCTTATCCTCAATACTCTTCTGGTATGAATGAATCTGACTTGGCCAGAAAAAAAATATTAATAGGCATGAAATAGGCATACATTGTGGAATCAAAAGCGGTAGACTTATTTTGTCTGTTGTAATCCCTGGCTGTACATGTCGATGTATGGGTTTACATATCTCAAACTCAAATAATAACAGCATTCTTTATATTGATTTGTTTGTACACCTTTATTTACGGCTTCATTTAAGCCTGTCATGTTACTTCAATGACACTGTTTCAAATCGATGAACCTGTTTTTTTTTTATTCTACTGTTATATACAGAGAGTGACACTATGAACACTTGAAACTCACTGATTTGGTATTTGGCAATTTCTTTGTTAGGGAGCAAAATTAAGCGGAGCAAATTTACGAGGTGCCAACCTTCAGCGAGCTTATCTACGGCATGTCAATCTCCGTGATACAGTAAGAAAAGATGCTGCTAAGCACCAGTTATTTCGTATATATAGATCACAGTGAACATTATCACAGATACCTCTTATAGACGATAGTGAGTAGAAAGGCGACGCCTAGGCAGCTGGCGCTCACCTCTTGCAGCGTCCGGGCGTTAAGCAAAACGCCTGCCGTTGTCCATAAGGCGTGTGCCTGTGTCGCCTAGGTGACAAGGCAAAAAGGCTAGAGACGCTCGCCTTTTGGATGAGTTTTTTTGATTTTGAAAAGAATTGTTCCACTTAACAAAGTCGTTTCTAAAATTGAAACTAGAATCTGAAATTGAATTTTTCATCACGGGCTGTTAATTTAATTTAATTTAATTTAAACTGAAAAAAAATGATATATGTATTGTTTGAGGAGCGCTCAATTGAGAACCTCTTTAAATTTTGAGAACTTGAGACCCCAAATCTCACCCTTCAAAATGCAAGATGCATTTTGGTGGTTACAAGTGTCCCATGTGCATTTTCCAAGATGCATTTAATGTAAAGTCAAAACAACATTTTTTTGACTTTGCTTTTTTGACATGTGTCACATGCGGATTCAAATATGCATCATGATCTAATTGTGAATTTGGGTTCTCAAGTTTTCGAATTTTTAAGGATTCTCAATCGAGCGTTCCCCTATATTGTTTTTATCTTCTTCAGTTTATATATGTTGTGTTTATATATGTTGTGTTGTTTTTGTGAAATATGGTTGCACAAGAAAAAAATTAAATTTACATGTCATCAAAATATCCAACGGACACGAACTTGACAAACCGTTAAGATCATATATACCTTAAAGATTTACAAAAAATTATTTAAAAAATTAAAAATAAAATAAAGGTTTTGAATACTAGGGTAGAATATAAATTGACCTGAAATTGGAAACTAAAAACTGAATTGACCTGAAAAAATTAAATTAAATTAAATTAAATTAAACTTAATTTAGTTTTAATTAACTTAATTTAACTGTACTGAACTTAATTTAATTTAACTGTATTGAACTTAATTAAACTGTATTAAAAACTGAAAATATAAGTGTAAAAGAACAGCAATTCATGACTTTCCCATTGTGTATATGTTTATTTACTGTTTAATGATTATAGGATAGCTAATTAAATAGTTTTACACTTTGAAGTGAAGCTTTGTGAGTTATATACTTATATTATATGACATTATTCTGCCTCCCTTTTTCTGGTCGAAGCTGAATCACAAGTATCTCTACATCTTTTGTTCAGGATTTGGAGAATGCCAAGCTTGATGGTGCCAATCTGGTTGGAGCCATCAGATTCTGAAACACAGAGGCTGTGATGGAATCCAGCTGTAATATTCGTCAATTGTATTTACTCCTTTATTCGACATCCTAATCCTAATGCACTATGATTCAGGACATTATTCTACAATAGGTTTGTGAACTTAGGTAGACATTTATCTTTCATAGTTCATCACTTGCTTGTATATCTATTTTCTCAGCTGGGAGCATTGTGTAATTGATTATGTTAACTGAAAACTAGTTACTTGCACTATGGAAACTCTTTACTGCTGAATGTCTTTGAGGGTCATTGATAAATAATTTATAGGGCCACAGATGACAGATGTGTAATAGTAAGCAAACAAGCAGAAGTTTGGTGAATGTGAGTTGTTAAAGCGGCTGAAAATATATCTTCAGATTATGTATATCAAATGAGTTCCCAACCACACTTGAAAGCTTTGTGTGGTGCCAGGTTATGTTGTAGTGCACGAGTGTTATTCTACTTTTTTAAATGTGTCAATAATTTTTAGGGAAAATGACAAAGAGGGGGTATGAATTATCACTCATTGATAAATTACGGTCCGAACTATGAAAATTGACAATTAAGGGCAATTTCAAAATATTTTAATCTTTAATTTCTCAATTAAGGGCAATAATGTTTTTTCAATTCATTCGTTTAGTTAACTTCGTTAATTGGCGGAGTGATATTCCTTCAATTAAGTGTTATATGAGGATTAAAATATTTGAAAATTGTTCTTAATTGTCAATTTTCATAATTCGGACCGTAATTTGTCAATGGTTGGTAGTTCATACCCCTCTTTGTCATTTTTCCTAATTTTTATGTTCAAACTTTGCATCGTCGTCGTTAGTATATCAACTAGTGTGTTGTTTTGTGACAATTGGGAGTTTGTGGCAATTAATATCGGAGTTTTTTATTTATAAAAATGATCCTTTTTGAGTTTCACATTTCAAAAATGATTTATTTGAGTTTGTGCTTTCAAAAATGGCCTGTTTTTAATAAGATCGGATTCCCGGAAATCGGTTTTTATCATTTTCTCAAACACCAGATTCCGAGGATCCGATTATTGAAAAAAATGACAGGTGGACGAAACGTGGATTTTAAGTGAAACCGATTTTAGTAAAAAAAAAAGTTATCCTTCTCATTGTCACTCCACTATTATCCATCTCGGCGTCACTTTACCCAACGCATCGATCATCAAATTGTAAGCGTCGCGGTCGTGCTTGTAACCTGGTAAATTTGACTTCGGGTAAGAGAAGAAAGCGAGCGCGAATTTCGAAATGTTTCTGAGTCGCGCTAGGGTTTGGTGGACTAGATGAGATGTGAATGTGATTTCGTTGAGCTGGAGCGAGGACTCCATGGCGTGGAAAGGGTTGTGGTGCTGGAGAAGGATGGAGGCCATCGTTTCGGCTTCTGGACATGGCTGGATAGTTGGCAGCGACGGCTTGGTGAGCACTGGCAATCCTGGAGGGTCGGTGTCGGAATCAGGGTTTGGTGAATCGACGCGCTGGTGTTAATCACCTCCGAGAAGGATGATTTTTTTTCCACCCGACATGCACGTACACTTAAAATTCACGTTTCGTCTGTCATTTTTGTTGTGAAAAAACCGGATCATTGGAATTCGGTTTTATAATTTTTCACATAAAACCGATTCTCGGAATCCGATCTTATTAAAACAGGTCATTTTTTAAAGTGCAAACTCAAATGGACCATTTTTGAAATATGAAGCTCAAAAAAGATCATTTTAATAAAAAAAACCCTTAATAATGGAATTTGGATTTAGTGACAATTAATATTTGAGTAGTTATTGAGTACGTGGTCGTCTGTCACTTGTATAAGAATAAATCGATGTTTGTGGAGGATTTGGTGTCAAGTGTCAACCTGATTAAAACCGTTTGATCTTCAATTTGGTCAGATGTAACGTGAAGGGAGTTGCTTTTCGCACCCCCCCCCCCCCCCCCCCGCCACAAAAAAAATCCTCTGCAAAATGACTCAATTGCCCTCTCCTTTATATTTAATTACATTCATATGCCATATTCAATTAAATGATAATTAATATTCTATAAATTAATTGTACCATATTTATTTATTATTATTAATCAGAAAATATTCTATAATAATTAATAGTAAAAAATTAAAATAAAAATACAACATGTAGCAATTTTTTAAAAATTATATTGTACTTGATTTTTTTAAAATTTTAATAGAACTTATAATTAGGAGTGAGTGAGTAACTAAATAAATAAAATTTCTATTGTAGTAAAATATTATTTAGACAAATTTTATTTATGATTTATATTTAGAAATAGTTTCATTTTATTTAGGGCGAATAATAATTTATTTCGTTTAATTAATAATTGATTGGGTAGCCTAACATTAATTTGGATTAAAAAAAACATGCAACAATGCTAAAAATAAATACATAAAAAAGTAGACATATCTAATCAATATTTCCTTCAAATTGTGCTCCTGGAGGCCCCGTGCTTGTGATTTCGCGCCATAAATCAGCACGTATCTTATATAAGATGTCCATCCTTTAGCTTCGTACGATGAATGATCCCACCACCACATTGGTACAGGTGGCACCGGATGATAAGGGTGTAGAAAAAGTTGAACGAAGTGATTGCCAACGTGTCCGATAGCATTATATATATGTTGATATAACTTAGTTTTTGTTTAATCAATAATGTATTCATATTTAAAAAATATGTGTTATATATTTAATTTATATATTGTTTTGAATTAATGATAATATCTCATTAATTATTATATACGTTCAATTGAGGACATGTCTTATGGTGAGGGTGTAGGGACTAATGTAGTCCATTGGATGAGGTTCATCCAATGATCCACAAGCTGCCACGTGTCACATGTGGTAGTGGGTTTTACTATTTGCTTTTTGGTAGTGAGATTTTACTATTTGCTTTATTAGATTTTGGGTACTTGGACACGTGGCGCACCCACAAAGCACGGGGGGTTAGATGGATGATGATCTAATGGATGAGATTTGTCCCTACGTCCTTACCAAATTTGGGTGTCCTCATTTGAACACTCCTCTATATATATATATATATATATATAGGGGCGCGCTCAAATGTTACACCCCACTAATGTGTTATGTGTTACAGCATTTTGAGCCACACATCAAGTTTCATCTGATGGCCCAAATCAAGCCACGTGACTGCCTATGTGGCTGGTGAGTCAGCCAAATGTTTGGCTTGAGGGGCAATTGCGTCTTGTGTTCATTTTACCTATCCCCAGGCTGTCAGACTCTCTCTCCCTACATTTCACGTGCCTAACTCTCTCTCTCTCTCCAACTCCAACTCCAGATCCGTTATCCAGATCGAATTAGTGTGCGACTGATCTTTGGGTTTCGATGTTGCTGAGTGGAACGGAAGATGCTGCTGAGTGAGGTGGAAGATGCTGCTGGGGTTTGGGCTTCGCATCCATCGCTGAAAATTAGGGTTACGAGAGTGAGGCGACCGTGGTGGCTGGGCGGAATCGGTGCTGGGATTCTTTTGTCTGCGGTCGGATGCGACGTGGTTGGTGTGATTGTTTACACTCCAGAAATGCTGGCGACGCGACATTCAGGCGGATACCTGAGGTATGTTTTGTCGATTATAGTGATGTTTGAAACTAGTAGCGTGTTGGGTTGCTGAAATTGGGTTGTTGATTGATGTCAGTGAGCCACTTCTTTCAAAAACAAATTGAAGCGGAGGAAGAGTCGCAAGTTATCAGCGCCTAACTAGAGGTGAGTCGGCACTTTTTATCTGTAGCCATCTTGATCTCATTGAGGGCTGTGTGAGAAGCATGAGTATGAGTTGAATTTGATGACAACTTGCAGAAAAGGAATGATCAGTTAGGCCATAAGTGGTGAAGCTCAGAGTTTACTAGTTTGAATTGTATTGAAGGAAACAGTGGGTTGGAAGGAGTGCAGTCTTGACAAGGTAAGTCAATTAGAAACTCAAATGTATGGACATGAGGCTGAGTTACCATATGTGATGGATTGAGTTCTTCAGTATGGTTTGTGGTGATTTATAATGTTTGTTTGGTTGTTTAATGTTGGTTTGGTTGTTTGATGTTGGTTTGTTTGATTAATGTTGGTTTGTGGTGATGGAAACTGTTGGTTTGGTTGTTTAATGTTGGATTGAGTTCTTCAGTATGGTTGGTTGTAAGTTAGGTTCTGGTGATTGATTGTAGGTTTTGGTGATTGTGCTTGTGAGAAGTATGGCAGGAAGGATTTGAGCTACCAGAAATGGCGTTTCTCGTTTTTAGATGCTGATAATTCCTTTTAATATTCTTGTGTGAAATGAATGCTAGGAATATTTTTAGTGGTACTGATTGGATGTGCAGCTTGTATTTTATTGCTGTAAGTGTAAATGGAATGATAAAAAAAATTAGTCTGCAAGATAAATATAAAGAAATGTAAGCATGCGAAGGGCTGGTGTTTGCAATTTAATTCTGGTTTGAAGGGTTATGGTGTCCAACTTAACGAAAATGACCATATTTATTATTTTATAGGTGGTTCTGAGATGAGCTGTCTGCTCTTATTTTCTTTATTTTCCAAATACTTTACACATTCATTAATCTAAATTTGCTCATCTGGAGTAAGTATGAAAAAGGATGAGTATATATGCTAACATTTTTGAATTTTTTGCAGATGAAGTTGCTTGACAGGAACTTTCCTTCTGACTACAGAGACATCATTAAGAGAAATAATGACAATGATACAGATGACGACTTTGCAAATGCAGATGTGATACCAGCTGCATGTGCCAACCTCTTACAGGAGCTTGATGAAACTCAAGAACAAACAGCGGTAAATTCCACACTATTTTCCTTTAGTTGCATTAGTTAATCTAATAACTTACTTTGAAAGTCTAAAATATTTTTATTTTGAAACAGGTAAATGACACAAATCTGCCGAGTAAAATTGATGTTGCAAAGGAGAGTAAAACTAAAAGAAGGAATGAAAAGCATAAGGAATGAAAAGCATAAGGTGAGCAATATCATTATTTAGTGCGAAAATTATTTATTGATAATGCATCTTTATTTTTTTGAACAAAGGTGATGAGGTGATCGAGGAGCTGCAATGTGGATGCCTATAAGATGGTGCAACATAAAGTGAAGAGGATAGTGGGACGGTGCAACTTGATGTTCAAGGGCTCGAATATTGGACAGGATGGAAGGGCATTGCCATTGGCCATGTCACTGATGATGGAAGGTTGCAAGAAGGATTTGAATGAAGATTGTAAATTTAAGAGTTAGGTGTTTGGTTTTGAATCTATGTGTTAACTCATTTGTTTTGTTAGTTGTGTGCTTTTAAACTCATTGGTTTACATCATTTGTTAACATCATTGGTTAAACTCATTTGTTACACTCATTTGTTACACTCATTTGTTAACATCATATTTCAGTTCCAGACTGCACTTACCTCAACATCATATTTCAGTTCCAGACTGCACTTACCTCAACATCATATTTCAGTTCCAGACTGCACTTACCTCAACATCATATTTCAGTTTCAGACTGCACTTATTTCAAACATCATATTTCAGTTCCAGACTGCACTCACTTCAACATCATATTTCAGTTCCAGACTGCACTTACCTCAACATCATATTTCAGTTCCAGACTGCACTTACCTCAACATCATATTTCAGTTCCAGACTGTTGAGGTAAGTGCAGTCTGGAACTGAAATATGATGTTGAAGTGAGTGCAGTCTGGAACTGAAATATGATGTTTGAAATAAGTGCAGTCTGAAACTGAAATATGATGTTGATGTAAGTGCAGTCTGGAACTGAAATATGATGTTGAGGTAAGTGCAGTCTGGAACTGAAATATGATGTTGAAGTAAGTGCAGTCTGGAACTGAAATATGATGTTAAATTAAGTGCAGTCTGGAACTGAAATATGATGTTCAAAAAAGTGCAGTCTGGAACTGAAATATGATGTTCAAAAAAGTGCAGTCTGGAACTGAAATATGCTGTTGAAATAAGTGCAGTCTGGAACTGAAATATGATGTTGAGGGAGTGCACTCTGGAGATGATAATGATGTTGAGGGAGTGCACTTACCTCAACAGTCTGGAACTGAAATATGATGTTGAGGTAAGTGCAGTCTGGAACTGAAATATGATGTTTGAAATAAGTGCAGTCTGAAACTGAAATATTATGTTGAGGTAAGTGCAGTCTGGAACTGAAATATGATGTTGAGGTAAGTGCAGTCTGGAACTGAAATATGATGTTGAAATAAGTGCAGTCTGGAACTGAAATATGATGTTGAAGTAAGTGCAGTCTGGAACTGAAATATGATGTTAAATTAAGTGCAGTCTGGAACTGAAATATGATGTTCAAAAAAGTGCAGTCTGGAACTGAAATATGATGTTGAAATAAGTGCAGTCTGGAACTGAAATATGATGTTGAGGGAGTGCACTCTGGAGATGATAATGATGTTGAGGGAGTGCAGTCTGGAACTGAAAATGCTGTTGAGAGAGTGCAGTTTAGAACTGAAAATGCTGTTGAGAGAGTGCAGTTTGAAACTGAAAATAAAGGGAGCGTACTGGAGAAAGTACAAAATAGGGCGAGTGTTAAGGAGGAAGTGTAAAAGTGCAATAGTTAATTAATGAAATGACATAATATTTACCAACTGTGGACGAAATCCAATTACAATGATAAAAAAACTGGCCTCATTCGATGCATGTAAAACATAAGGAAAAACATAGCATGCCTGTCTTGCTGCAAATCACAAGGAAAGAAAATAAGAGCTGAACTCCAAAAGAACTGCAACAAAGTCGCCATGGCCACATTATCCCCCAACCAAACATTTTCCTTGAAGCAAAATAAAAAAATGCCCAAATAGGCTGACCAAGTTTAAAAGCCACCACCCCTTGAACGACCACCTGCTCTACCACGTCCGCGACCATAACCTCCTCGGCCTCGCTCATATCCAGCTCCCTGGCCTCCTTCATAGCTATCTCCTTGTCCTTGTTCATAGGCACCTCCTCTTCCCCTAGCATAGTCTCTTCGTCCTCTTTCGTATCCCCCTCCCTGATTTCTGTAGCCACCTCTTTGTCCTTGTTCATAGTCACCACCTCTTCCTCTTGCATAGCTTCCGCGCCCCCTTTCATATCCCCCTCCCCGGCCTCTTTCGTATACCCCTCCCTGACCTCTATCATAGTCACCTCCTTGGCCCCTTTCATAGCCACCTACTTGGCCCTTTTCATATCCACCACCTTGGTCTCTCTCATAACTGCCTCCTCGGCCCCTCTCATACCTACCACCTCGGCGACCACATTCATAGCCTCCACCTCGAACATGTTCATAGACACCCTCTTGTCTCCGTTCATACCCACCTCTGCCTTGGTCATAGCCTCTATCATGACCTTGGTCATACCCTTGATCATAAGCTATTTGATTGTAGTTGTCTCCTGCAGAAAAGATGTGCATTTGCACAATTAGAAAGATTAAAAACAAAACAATACTAACAAGTCTAAAAAAATTCATGTTGTATGGGGTTAAACTTCTAATAAACAAGCATCAAAATGTTGTAAACGCTCTACTATTACTGAAGTGATTAATGATAGCTGATTCTTGCTGAGACAGTCAAATATTGGACCATAGCATTAGTACATGTTTGCAATCAGAAACATTGATTTGCATTACTTGGTTAAACAATTCACCTTGATAGAAATTTCTGCCCCTCCCTAAATGTCCTTGCTCCCAAATGTTGGAGTGTCCATGGTTATCTAAAAAACAGTTTAAAACATATTTCTAGCTGAATTTCATTAAAAAGAGATAACATGTTGTTGAAGACTGAAACTTACGGCAAGAGACCCTCTTCTATGGGCTCCCAGATATCAGTTAGACTCATTGAACTTAGTTGTGTCTTGATGCAGTTTTTGAAATTGCTTCTATTTAATGATGTACACAGACAGCAGTTAGCTAAAGTTTTGTTACAATTGCAATCAACAGGAAGCTGAACTTGTATATGAACCTGGCAAATAAGATAGAGAAGTAAACAGCAGCTATGATGTTTAACTAGAATAAATGGCTTGCAAATTGCGAGTGTACCCAACCTTCAGAATCTCTACAACTTGCACTGCTTTGCTAATGGCCTGACCCATTGCTTTCAAGGTTATTTCTTTTGCATGCTTATCCTACACAAGAGAACTAAAGTTCTTAACAGTAACGAACCCCAGAACAAATATACCTTGAACTACAGTTGCAATGAACATAATCGCAGAAGTTTACTTCAAACTTCATAAAGCACGAGTTAAAAAAGTATACACCCCAAAATCTTAGGTTTCTATTGACATGGATTATATAATTTTGCATATACTGTTCAGATTACATCAGACAAAGCCCTCACACAACCAATTGTATCTGCCACCAAATTTTGCATATTCTCGGTTCATGTGCTGCAACCTATCCTCCGCAGCCTAGAAGAAACACAAAAATCCCCACAATACTCGGAAAGAAAGACAAAAGAAGCTGACTGCGCAATTTTCCAGTACAGTAAGAGGTCATAACAACTAAAGAGCATATGCATCCTCTGCCGGCCCCAACCCGAAAATGAAACACACAACATGATCAAATGTGATAGGTAAGATAGAGAATACCATGGGAGAGAGCTGTGCAAGTAGTAGGCGAGCTGAGGCACGACGTCATCCTCGCCGCGGCCACTGCACAGTGCAGCGGCATCAACGACTGCACACCTCGAAGTTCTTACGACGTCCTAAACCAAATCTCACCTCTCAAACTCCGCAAAACCACCGCAATTGCTGAATTGCATAAACGGACAAATCCGATGCAGCAACTCACTCTGCTTCAAATCACAGAACCGGTAGCAGCAATTACAAAGATAAAAGTATAAAATGATATATGGAGCAATTACGATAACAGTTGACAGTGTAACGAACCCAAAACCATGTGATGCATCATAATCTAAGACCCCTAAATATCATATGATACTGCCCTAACAAACATGTAAATAAGATCTTCAAAAAAAAACACCTCATACTCATATTTGCACTAAACAAGTTACGGCCAGCTGCATCAAATAAATACCCAGCATGTACATTTCATGGTGATCTACATAGAGACACCTAAATAATCTAAGTATTCTCCAACTTCAAGGCATTTCAAAAAATCATTAAACATCAAAATTCATGGAAATTTTAAAACTAAAATCATATTCTTCGCACACTTCAACATCCAAACTTTTAAACCAGATTGCAATCTATATTTCAAACCAACTCTAGCAGAACATAACTCTAACAAAATAACACAGACTTAATCCAACTACTTGAATCGATTTTAAATCTAACCTGGAGGAAATGCCCCAAGCACGACGCCAATCAATCCGTCGTTGAACGGAGTCGATCAGGAAATTCATCCTCACAGACGTCATCTTCGCCGGGCACGTTCGCGCATCTCCTATTGCCAGAAGTTGGAAAGCTGAAGATCCCGATACAGATCTGAGACGGATTAAAAGCTCAAACCCGTAACTTCTCAGCATTGTCGTCGTCGATGTGTTTCCGAAACCCCGCCGCTGTCGAACTCCATTCTCAGCGTCGTCGTCGTCGCCTCGAATCGTCCTCGCCGCCGTCGTAATTGCCATTTACGAGCTCGTCGATTCGAAAATTAGGTTTGAATCGTTTGATTGATTTTCGCGATGAGAGAGAGGTCAAAGACAGTGTATGACCTCGGGAAAATGAAAATATTTGAAGACTAATTTACCCTTTTCAATTCATTTCATTAAACAAAATAACAAAATAACAAAATTTGAGTGGGACACGTGGAGTAACAGGAGAGAGTAGATCAAAACCCATCTATGGTTGAAAATGCTGTAACACATAACACAATAACTCACCCATAACATTTGAGCGCTCCTCTATATATATATATATTAATGTTAATTTCTAAATAGTTTTAAATTAATAATTATATTTTAATTGTTATATTTAGTGGGGTGGGATAAAATGGGAAATAAACGTGGGACCCACTGAGGGGTGAGGAGAATGACCCAATGTGAAACACCAAATAGAAATGAATTACCTGAAAAAATTGGATGTCTATATTTATTGTACCAAAACCAGCCATCAGTTCCGCCAATACGGTTCCTAATTCGTTGTATTATTACGTGACAAAAGCCTCATTTTTTTTGATAATGCAAAACAAGCCAAAGAAAGGCAAACCAAGGAGGACTTAAAGTAACTGGACAACATCGGGAATATAAGGAATCGCATCCAGCTTTGACCAGGACCATTGATTACATCTTGCATATCTTGCCACAGCATCCGCAGTCAGATTCGCCTCCCGCCTAGTGTGAACCAGTCGCCATGTCTTATTAAACTCCAACATTCTGCTGCAATCCAAAAACCATTTTGCTGACCAAACAGAATAATCTGTTTTGTAAAGGACTGTCATCACCACTTCTCTACTATCTGACTCAAAAATAGCATGCTTTAGCTTTAAAAGTACAGCAACGTTGATTGCTTCTTGAACTGCCAGACCCTCGCATTGAAAACTAGATGGACAATCCTGTATAAAACTTGCGGTCAAACCCAGAATTCGACCCACGGAATCTCTAACCACAACCCCAATTCCTGCCTCTTTTGTTAGGGGATCCCATGAAGCATCACAATTAACTTTCACAATGCAGCCTTTTGGTTTTTGCCATGATAAAGAAGGTACTTCCATGCAGCTCAAGAAATCTGCGTTATTTGAAAGGAACTCATTATAAAGTGCTTTTATCCTTCTACTAGCCACGTCAGGGGTGAAATAACTTTTTCCATGGGCAGCCTGATTTCGATTAAACCAAATATACCACAAGACAACAGCTACCTTACAAAAGTGTTCCACATTTGATGTCTTAAAAAGATGATATATGAAATCCGCAAAGCTACTGCGATTCAAATAAGTGGCAGGAAGATCCATATGCATCAAGTTCCATACACTTTGACTCCACCAACAATCAACAAAAATATGTTGCTCATCCTCCCAACAATAAGAACAAATAGGACAATGAGGGATGCCTTGTTGATTTCGTCGACAAAGCTGAGCACCTGTTGGAAGACCTCCATGATAACCCTTCCATAAGAATATTTGAATCTTCTTCGGAATAGGAAGTTTCCAAACCTGCTTCCAAAAACTTTTGAGATGATTGGCATCCGATTGTTCTGCATAAATAGGATTCCCTGCCATTGCTAATTTCTTGGCAACTTTATAAGCACTTTTAATATCAAAATCTCCACTGCTATTTTCTTTCCAAGTCAGTGAACGTGTATATTCATCGAAACAGGATCCAAACTTAATAATTGGTACGGCCTTTTGAATCCCTTGCCATATATGAGACGGTCGGTATCCAAGTTGTGAATTAAGCAGATGACAATTATGAAAATATTTTGCTTTGAATACCTTTGAGAGTAGCAGGTCTGGTTTTGTAATTAATCTCCAACATTGCTTTGCCAAATAAGCCAGATTGAGCCATTTGAAATTCAGAAAACCTAAGCCCCCTTCCTGTTTGTCCTTTCGCAGTATATCCGCATTGAGCCAGTGCACCCATCTGTTTCCTCCAGCTTTTTGCCACCAAAAGCGTGTTATGTAGCTATGGATCTTATTAACTATTTTGTCAGGCAGTAGAAAACAGGATAGCCAATATTGAGGAATAGCATTCAGCACCGCATTAATGAGGACTTGCCTGCCACCAGCAGATAACATGACTGATTTCCAGCTCTGGGTTTTGCTGCTAAGACAAAAGCCTCATTTTTAATCGAAGAGATCCGCTGCTTCGTTTATATGTAAATTTTCATAAAGAAAAAAAAAATCAGGAAAAAAACATATTTTTGATGCGAAAAACAAAGTTTATTAAAATTGAATTATAAATTGTCGTTAAAAAATTAAAAATACGATATAATTTATTAAAAATTAACGATATAAAGAGAGAATTTCATCCGTATAAAAAACTTTATTTTTACAAAACAAATCGAATGACATGGACTTTCTCACGCGCCAATATAAGAGCGTGGAAACCACGCTTGTTGGTGTTCCATCAGCTTAGAGCATCCGCACACATGAAAATGAAAATGCTAGGAGAGGACTTTCTCACCTAACATTTCCTCCAAACAAAGCACAAAATCAATGAGGATGTTCTCTCACAAATGCTCCTTGAGGATGTGTGAGAGAACATCCTCATTGATTTTGTGCTTCATTTGGAGGAAATGCTAGGTGAGGAAGTTCTCTCCTAGCATTTCTTTAGTGATGGGTGCATATACCCTTATAAGGGCATATGCAGCGGTGACAATCTTGGGGAGGATTTGGGGACGATCTCGGCGACTTCCTTGTGCAGCGGTGACATCTCGACGAGATCGTATGCTAGGCGAGGATTTCTGGACGAGATCATCCTCCGAGAAATGCTGGACGAGATCGGCTGAGCGGACGATCTCCGCGAGTGCCGTGACTGCCTTGACATGCCGTGACATGTCTATATGTCACGGTAGTCACGACACCCATATGGCTCAGTGGTTTTTGCCCCTGCCGTGACATGTCTATATGTCACAGTAGTCACGGCAGTCACGGCACCCATATGACTCAGTGGTTTTTGCCTCTGCCGTGACATGTCTATATGTCACGGTAGTCACGGCACCCATATGGCTCAGTTTGTGTGTGATTCAATGAGAAGAAAAATCTTGCTTTTATAGACCAGGAGTCAATTTTTTGAATTTCAAAAAATTTCAAAAATAATAATTTTTTATTCATGAATAGTAATAGGAAGTTCTCCGCGGGATGACATTGCTGCACAGAATATGCAGAAATGCTATTACTGTTCACTGAATAGTAATAGAAATTGCTCCGTGAGGAAGTTCTCAAGGAGATAATATGCTCCAACGGGTGTGGATGCCCTAAGAGCATATGCAGCGGTGGAATGCTTGGGGAGGATTTGGGGACGTTTTCGACGACATTCTTGTGCAGCGAGGAATGCTTGGGGAGATCGCTTGCTAGGCGAGGAATTCTGGACGAGAACGTCCTCCGAGAAATGCTCGACGAGATCGCCTGAGCCGACGTTCTCCGCGAGTGAAGCTTGCGCGTGAGTCGCGTGAATTGTTAACCAATCGAACGAAATCGATTAAATTGAACATTCAAAACTCACTTGCGATGATTTTCGACATCAATGGAACAATCAAACAGCCGGAACGAACAATCGACTTTCTTGGGAAGATGATGAACAATATTTCGACATGCCGCGCGTTTCGCATTGACATTACCGCCGCGTTTTGCATAGACATTAGCTCTAATGTCCAAATGAAACGCGGTGCAGCCATAATGTTTACACTAAACGCGGAGGGGAAGTGTTCGCGCGTTTTTCCTCTACGTTATGACCACCGCGTTTTGCATAGACATTAGCTCTAATGTCCAAATGAAACGCGGTTCAGCCATAATGTCTCTGTTAGACGCGGCAGGCACTGATCATGCAAACAAATGGCGACTTGGAAAGCTTGAACGTGGAAGTGTTTTGATACATGTGTTGATCAATATATGTTTGCGTCTGTGTCATAATTTGATGAAAGCCTAGTGTTTTTTTGATGGAAACGACATTCTGAGCAAAACTCATAGCTTTGCTATAAGCTCGTCATTTTTAGGCGAATTCCTTCATCTAGAGGGTCAAATTCGCATTTTACTCGTCTTTCAATCGTTTTTTGTTAGACAATTTTTGGTATTGAATAAACAGTCTTCGCCAACGAGGTTTTGGTTTATAGTTCCTTGCATTACTCACGCACCCTGCATCAGAGAGAATAAAAAAATTTCAAAAAAAATAATTTTTTATTCATGAATAGTAAAATGAAGTTCTTCGTGCAGAAATATTATTACTATTTGCGGAATAGTAATAGAAATTACTCCATAAGTAAGTTCTCGAGGAGATAATATGCTCCGACGGATGCCGATGCCCTAAATATTCCTCTACATCCACCATCCATTCATTCGCTCACCTCGCTCGCTTCCGAATTCAAACGACAAGTGAGAACTAGAAACCAGTCTCCCTCTCTACCTTGAATCTTCGTCAGCCGGGTACGTTCTCTCTCCTTAATACCTATCTATCTAGTCTTTCCGATGTATGTCGTCTCGGTCGGTTTGGCTTATTCAGTTTTCGTATACGTCTTCTGTGATTTTGAGATAGAATTGTTAACTTATTTATGCGCACCGCACAGCCCATCGTGGCCTCGCTTCGGTCGCTAATCTTTGTTGCTGGAGTCCCGTCCCTTAATCCCACCCACTCCTTGTTTCATACTAATGCTACGTCCCGCACTTGCCGTGTTAGGAGATCTGGTCTGTTCATCTTCTGGTGAGCTGCTTGATTGGAATTTCGAACTGTTATTTATAAATTGAGGTGTTGGTGGTGTGGTGGTCCATTTAATTGTTTGACAGGACTCGTACTAAAAAAATGCAATGAGTATCAGTTTGAGTGTTTGTTGTTTGATATGTCTTGTTGAGCTGAATAAAATGTATATGATGGCATTGAATTGCTTTAGAATCACATCTATGGCATGTGGTTTTAAAAATCCTATTTTGACAGATATGATTTGGTTCATGTATTTTATAGTAGAACAATGGCTTCACACATTGTTGGATACCCACGTATGGGACCCAAGAGAGAGCTCAAGTTTGCCCTTGAGTCTTTCTGGGATGGTAAGACCACTGCTGATGATTTGGTGAAGGTGGCAGCTGATCTGAGGTCATCAATCTGGAAGCAGATGCAGGTTGCTGGGATCAAGTTCATCCCAAGCAACACCTTCTCCTTCTACGACCAGGTGCTTGATACCACAGCTATGCTTGGAGCTGTTCCTGCTAGGTACAACTGGAATGGTGGTGAGATTGGCTTCGACACTTTTTTCTCCATGGCTAGAGGTAATGCCTCAGTGCCTGCCATGGAAATGACTAAGTGGTTTGATACTAACTAGTAAGTGATGTTTATTCTTCACATAAACAGAATCTAGATTAATGTGCAGACACATTGGTGGTCATTATATTTTTTACTGCAGCCATTTCATTGTGCCCGAGTTGGCCCCTGATACAAAGTTCTCTTATGCATCACACAAGGCTGTCAATGAATACGAGGAAGCCAAGGAGGTATATGTGGTTCATGTTTGTGGCACCCTTTTATTTTACCATACATGGAGAATCTTAAAAAGCCATTTATAGGATGGCCAGTGAATGAAGTCCAGTTGCATCCGCCCTTGAATTTTCTTTTCTTTTTTCGGTCCCTGTTAATTGATAAATGTCTTTATCAACAAATTTTTTTTGATAAATGTATATGTTAGACTGCAACTAACTAGGAGTAGAGTGATGCCTGTACTGTGAAAATACTTTTAGTGCAGTAACAATATAATACATTATGCCATCTTGTGGTTGTGGATAGTTCGCAGCTGGCTTATAGACTTTTGTTCTCATTGCAGTTTAGATTGCTTTTTTACATTAGTTAATAATCAGAATTCATCTCATCTCCTATAATGCAGTTCGGAATCAGCACAGTTCCTGTTCTTGTTGGCCCTGTTTCCTACTTGTTGCTATCTAAGCCGGCGAAGGGTGTTGAGAAAAACTTCCCCCTTGTTTCCCTTCTCACTAAAATCCTCCCCATTTATAAGTAATATGTTTAACTTACCTCAAAATTTGATTATTTTTTTTCCACGCTTAGGACTTTCCTCTAATCTGATATGTCTACTATTTGATCCATTCTGGGTCTCTAGGGAGGTTATTGGTGAATTGAAGGCTGCTGGTGCCTCTTGGATTCAATTCGATGAGCCCACTCTTGTAAAGGACCTTGATGCTCATCAATTGGCAGCCTTTACCGAAGCCTATGCTGAACTGGAATCATCTCTCTCTGGATTGAATGTCCTCATCGAGACATACTTTGCTGATGTTCCTGCTGAGGCATACAAAACCCTCACTTCTCTGAGGGGTGTTACTGCTATTGGATTTGATTTGATCCGTGGTGCAAAGAATCTTGATTCAATCAAGGGTGGATTCCCCGCAGACAAACAACTCTTTGCTGGTGTGGTGGATGGAAGGAATATTTGGGCCAACGATCTTGCAGCATCACTTGAAACCCTACAAACTCTCGAGGGAATTGTAGGAAAAGGTACCTTTATACAGTCATCTTAATAAGGGGAACTTGACTGGAACATATCTATGGAATGTGAGCAATTGCATGTTCTCATATATGCACAGACAAACTTGTGGTGTCAACCTCTTGCTCACTTCTCCACACTGCTGTTGATCTTGTAAATGAAACCAAACTTGATTCCGAAATCAAATCATGGCTCGCTTTTGCTGCCCAGAAAATTGTTGAAGTTAATGCTTTGGCGAAGGCATTGGCTGGCCAGAAAGACGAGGTATTATACCTATAAGCTGTTTCTGTGTTTGTGTTGGTGCCTTACGGGTTGATTTATACTCATGGCGTGCTTTATCACTCAGTGTTAACATCTCTCCATTCAGGACTTCTTCTCCGCCAATGCTGCTGCTCAGGCTTCAAGAAAGTCATCCCCAAGAGTGACTAATGAAGCTGTTCAGAAGGCTGCAAGTATCTCGCTAGTTGCGTGTCATTAATTCTCTTGTAAGTGATCTTGTCGGTCAGTTTCTAATATCACTGATAATCTATCTATAGGCTGCTGCTCTGAAGGGTTCTGATTATCGCCGTGCTACGAATGTGAGTTCCAGACTAGATTTTCAGCAAAAGAAACTCAATCTGCCTGTCTTGCCAACAACCACCATTGGCTCCTTCCCTCAGACCATTGAGCTTAGAAGAGTTCGCCGTGAATACAAGGCTAAGAAGTTAGTGGATCTCATTCGCTTAATTATTATAGCATCTCAGTTTTTTAAAGCTTAATAACATGTGTATGTAATTGGGTCGTTTGTAGGATTTCTGAGGAAGAGTATGTTGCAGCTATCAAGGAAGAAATCACCAAAGTTGTTAAACTTCAAGAAGAACTTGATATTGATGTCCTTGTTCATGGAGAGCCGGAGGTTAACATTCCTTTGCCTAATTTCTACATTCTACTTGGCTAAATAATCTAGTGCCGTATTCCATGATGATTTTTTATTTCGTGATTCAGAGAAATGACATGGTTGAGTACTTTGGAGAGCAGTTGTCTGGCTTTGCCTTCACTGTCAATGGATGGGTGCAGTCCTATGGATCTCGTTGTGTGAAGCCCCCTATCATATATGGTGATGTTAGCAGGCCAAAGCCTATGACAGTCTTTTGGTCATCATTCGCTCAGAGTCTAACTTCTCGGCCAATGAAGGGAATGCTTACTGGCCCTGTTACCATTCTCAACTGGTCTTTTGTTCGTAATGATCAGCCCAGGTACTGAAGTCTTGTAAATACATTAAAGCAATGTAATTGTAAATGATTGATTATTTGAGTGTTTTCCACTGTATGCCACTGCAACTGAAGCTACATGTGAATGATCAGATTTGAAACCTGCTACCAAATTGCTCTGGCTATTAAGGATGAAGTTGAAGACCTGGAGAAGGCTGGAGTTACAGTAATCCAGATTGATGAGGCTGCTTTAAGAGAAGGGTTGCCCCTAAGGAAGTCTGAGGAAGCTTTCTACTTGGACTGGGCTGTTCACTCTTTCAGAATCACAAACTGTGGTGTTCAGGACACTACTCAGGTTGTTGTCCAACTCTTGCACGTAAAAATTTAATTTATATATTCTCATACCTATCTCTCAATGTTTGTGCTCTCACAGATCCACACCCACATGTGCTACTCCAACTTCAACGACATCATCCACTCCATTATCGACATGGATGCTGATGTGATTACCATTGAGAACTCCCGATCCGATGAGAAGCTCTTGTCAGTCTTCCGCGAGGGAGTGAAGTATGGAGCTGGAATCGGTCCTGGTGTGTATGACATTCACTCTCCAAGGATCCCATCAACAGAAGAAATTGCTGACAGAATCAATAAAATGCTTGCTGTCTTAGAGACTAATATCCTGTGGGTGAACCCAGATTGTGGACTGAAGACCCGCAAATACCCAGAAGTAAAACCAGCTCTAAGCAACATGGTTGAAGCTGCCAAACTTCTCCGCAAGGAGCTGGCCAATGTCAAGTGAAAT
This sequence comes from Rhodiola chrysanthemifolia, assembly GCA_033675395.1. Classification (NCBI taxonomy): domain Eukaryota; kingdom Viridiplantae; phylum Streptophyta; class Magnoliopsida; order Saxifragales; family Crassulaceae; genus Rhodiola; species Rhodiola chrysanthemifolia. The sequence goes on from CM066206.1 coordinate 3,379,773, forward strand.
TTCATATGATGGCGGAGATCTTCAAATTATATCCCAAGTAAAACCCTTCATTATTATTCTTAAAAGGAGGAAGCGTGGTGTTGTTTTTTTTGTTTTTTGTTTTTTTTAAGCAGAGCACCTGCAGGAGGAACCCCATTAAAATCTGTTCCAAACATGTAGTTGCTAGAGACGGAAGAAGATTATCATACCAAACTTTCTGAATGTCTCAGTCTGATCTTCTTGATCCCTGCGGTTTTCGATCAGAAGTAGAAATGAGAGGATGGTAAAAGAAAAGGCTTTAATCCATCCAAATATTGAGAAAACATAGATGAGATAGAGAGACAATTTCGAAGTAGCATATGTTTTTTTTTTGAAAAAAGATGATTTCCATCGACAAAAAGAGAGGCACAACTGCCCTGAGCAGAAAACAAAACACAAGCCGGCTGCGGGCACAAAAAAGCCTAACCGAGACTAACAAAACTGAGCATCAGCTCCAAATTAAACTATTCAGCCAATTTCTATCATGAACCTGTAAATTACTACTGTTTATATACAATCTACCAATCTTAACTTTCAACCCCCAGATGATACTCCTGCTGATGGTGTCCGGATCAGTGCTATATCCTCTGAAAATGATGTTGTTCCTAGTGCACCAAAGCTCATACATGGTGCCTGTTATTGCTGCAGCAATCATTCTTGTTTGGATGTGATCCTGCTTGAGCTTCTTGAACCATGGGATAAGCCGATGCCATTGGACTGGCATGTTCTGAATACGAAGAACGTTAAGGACTTTCCCCAGCACATCGCGAGAAATGCTACAATGGAAGAAAAGATGATCCCTTGTCTCTTCCTCCACCTTACAGAGCACACAGATCGGATCCACGTTCATAGTCATATTCCTCATCCTGGATTTAGTGAGGATTCTGTCCCTTGCTACTAACACTGCATTTAGAGAGGCCCGGGGGGTGTTGAAACGGTTCCAAGCGAGCTTATGCCAATCAACTTCACCTCTTCGCGTGATCAGAGTTCGGTAGGTGTCTTGAACTGTGAAACCTTCACCCTCCCCTATCCACACCAAGCTGCCATCAACCACATCTGTACATTTCACACTGAGCCTTTTACAATAGGCCAGTCTGCGCATCACCCATGAACTCTGAGTAAGGTGGTCGTTCTCCCACCAATGAGTCCCTTTAGTCCAGTATGCTTTGATCCACTCGCTCCAGACGTTCAGATTGTTCTTATTCAGGTCCCAAAGCTGATTCATAATCATGGCATCATTCATGATGTCCAGATTCTTTATGCCAAGCCCACCTTCCTTCTTCTCTGAGCAAACAGAGCTCCAATCTAATAAGTGGCATCCTCTTCCAGTAGACTTCCCACTACACAGAAAGTTGGCGCATATTGAGTTAATTGCCTTGAGGACTTTCTTAGGCAAAAGGCAGATCCGAGCCTAATAAAAAACAATGGCCTGAAGCACTGATATAATGAGAAGTCTTCTTCCAGCTCTGGACAGATAACGGTTGCTCCAGCAATTGCGCCTTCCGGTAAGCCTCTGAATAATAACAGTGCAGTCAGAAGCATTGATGCTTTTATGCGTAAGCGGAAAGCCAAGGTATCTCACGGGGAGAGCACTGACGTTAGACAAAACCATGCTTTCTATCCAGTTTTTCTTAGCCTCACTGACCCCGGCCAAGAACAACTGACTTTTGTCAGAGTTAACAGCCAGGCCTGAGCACTGCAAGAAAGAATCCAGACTCTCTTTTAGAGCAGCAATAGACGAAGATCTTCCACTGCTAAAAAGGAAAAGATCATCTGCAAAAATAAGGTGTTTCAAGTCCACCCTGTGACACTTCGGATGATGATAATAACCATGCGATTTATTCATTCCCTTTAGGATCCTGGACAGATATTCTATAGCAATAGTGAAGAGAAGGGGGGAAATCGGGTCCCCTTGGCATAATCCTCTCTTCCCCTCAAAGAATCCCACAGACTCACCATTAATCTGAATAGAGAAGGAGGTGCTCTGGACACACATATTAATCCAGGAAATGAATTTATACGGAAACTTGAAGAGAATAAGCATATCATGAATAAACTGTCATTCCACGGTGTCATAGGCTTTGCGCAGGTCGATTTTCCAGGCCATTCTCTCGCTGATATTCTTCCTACCGTACCCCGACGCGATCTGCTGGGCGAGGCAGACGTTGCCCACTATGGATCTGTCTTTCACAAACGCTCCTTGAGCCTTATCTATAATACCAGGAAGGACCACTTTAAGCCTTTCAGCGAGAAGGCCCGAAATCACCTTATAAGCCACATTACAGCAGGTAATAGGTCTGTAATCGCCTGGTTCAGAGGCAGTTTTAGATTTTGGGATGAGAGCAATAATGGCAGAGTTCTTACCCTTTGGCAAAGCGTTGAACTTGAGGCAATGTCTAATGGCTGCGCAGAATTCTTTACCAATCAAATTCCAGTTCTTCCGGTAGAAGCTAGCAGAGAACCCATCCGGACCTGGAGATTTATCCGAGCCGATCCTAGATAAAGCCAGCCAAATCTCGACATTAGTAGCTTCCGAAATAAGGGGCCTGCATTGAGAGTCTTCAATCACTTTGCCTCTTTGAATAACAATAGGCTCAATAGGCTTGCAAGGCTTGCTCTCCGCGAGAATGGACTTGAAATACTTCACAAACTCGCTCTTAATAAAGCAGATATCCGTATGTAAGCACCCATCAGCTCCTTTGACTAGAGAAATATTGTTCTTACTGCGACGCCCCTTCAGAAAGCTGTGGAAGAATTTTGAGTTTGAGTCTCCTTCTTGTAACCACCGAATTTTAGACCTTTGCTGATAGAACAGAATCTGGTGCTCTTTCAACTTCCTGAAATCTTGGACCAGGCCAAGCTCCATTGGATCATCACCTGATCATCGGGATACTTTTCCACCAGCTGCTGGGCTTCCCCCAGCGCCTTACGCACCTCTTCGACCCTTTTCTCCATCCCTCTAGTGCATTTGATGAACTGGGATTTCATCATCACTTTCATAGTCTTAAGTTTACTCTGGAAGGTAAACAGATTCCTACACTTCCAAGAACTATTCCAGCACTGGGAGACCTTATCCTGATAACCTTCCAATTCTTCCCAGAAGTTACAATACCGGAAACTACTTTTTTTCCTGCTCTCTTCTCCCCAAGACACCATCACATGGCAGCGGTCCGAGATGCCAGGAGGCAGGAACACTGCGGAAGTGCTCGCGTAACTATTAATCCAAGCCTCGTTCCCCATAGCACGGTCCAGCTTGCACCATATGCGCTGATCAGGACTACTGCTGTTGTTGCTCCAGGTGAAAAAATGCCCACTGGCATCGATGTCCCTGAATTCGCAATTAGTGACAAAATTACTCAGATCTTCCAGCTCTGATTCCCTAACAACTTTCCCATTCCTCTTCTCATCTGATTTCAGAATGCTGTTAAAATCGCCCATGCACAACCAACTCCCTGCGGCATGCTTAATGATACTCTCCAGATCCTTCCACATACTAGCTCGATTCGACGCTAAGTTGCTAGCATAAACAAAACACGCGTCAAAGGAGCCCTCACCATACTGAATCTTGCAACACAAGAAATAAGAATTCCTAACTATCTGAGTTATCTGGAAAACATCTTCATCCCAAAGCAATAAGATCCTAGCCCATCCTTCTACAATCTCACTACAAACACCCTTCCAAGAAGAGTTCGGACAGCAACTCTCAATGGCACGCTCCCATCTGTCTTCTTGCAATTTTACTTCAATCAACGCCACACAATTCAGGCGGTCTCTTCTAATCCACTCACGTACCTCAGATTTCTTTGAAGGGTGATTTAAACCCCTAACATTCCAACAAGCCACTCTATACATTTTAATGGGAATTTGATTTGTGGCTACCTCGAGCCCTTTTTTTCTCCCTTTTCTTCTCCTTTCCCTCCTTGCTTCTAACAGGTTCATGAATCTCCTTCGATCCCCTGCTGGAATTATTAATGCTATCCTCCCATCCTGTTCTTTTCCTCTCCTTCCTTCTAGCTTTCTTAAGCGTACTCTTTGACACATACTCCTGGAATTCCTCCGCAATAGTAAGTTTGGACTTAGAGTCATCTCCTCCCCGTCTTTCTATACTCACAGAGTCGGCCCCGTTCTCCTCTCTTTCTGTAACAGCTAGAGTATCTGGGACTATGGAACACAGGTCTTCCTCCGTCCCCTCGTTCACCTCTACCATTTTCAATAGCTGTTGATCTTTCTCCCCCTGCATAGGCACCGGATTCTCCTCCACACATTCATCTTCGACTTCGTTAAAAACGATCTTATCTAAGAATTTGAATTTGTTTTTTCTGTCTCTTTCCTCCTTCTCCTTCAAACCTTCAATCATCATCTCCATGCTTGGCTCCGGGCACCTCTCTTTGAGATGTCCGAAATGAAGACAATTCACACATCTGGGCGGCTTCCACTCGTACTCCACATGCTGGACGTATGAGTTTCCGTAAGGGTCTTGGAATTCAATCGAATTCTCCAGCTCTAACTCTGCGAAGACCTCCACACACACTCTGGCGTAGTTGTAACTCGATCCTTGAGCAGTTACACCATCTGTGCAGATAGGCCTTCCAATTCTCGAGCAAAGCAAGCTAAGGATACTCGAGTCAGCTAGATGAGCCTTTATTCCCGGCAGTCTCACCCAAACCGGCATCGCCTCAACACTTCCACACTTATACTCCTCATCTTCCGACCATTGCTTCAGTATAAACGGACGGTTGTCGAAGGTCCAAGGTCCCCCCGACAGAGCCCTCAACATTGATTCCTCGTTTTTGAAGTTGAGCAGAAAAATTCCTTCACTGAGCTGGGACACACTAACCGCTGATTCATCTCCCCATTTCGACCTCGCAAATCCCTTCACTCTCCCTAGGAATGGCTTGACTCTAAACACAAATCCCACGAGTGCGAATTTGAATTTGGCAGTGGCACCCTCCCAAGTTTCCTTCGGAATAATTACTCGATCCGCCGCCTGCATCTGTGGAAAATATTCCAGTGGTACTCCTTTCTCCCTGTTCCTCGAAGTGGCAGTTTTTGAAGCCCAAAAACTCCAATTTTGAGCCTGGAGAGTTTCCTTAACGTCCGCTACGTTCGAAGGATTCTCCGTCGCTATACCTCCTCTTCCCCCCTCTGCAGCGCCGGCTACCGATCCGTCTCCAGTACCACCATGTCTGGTAGTCTCCGCTACTCCAGCCGGTGCTTTTCCTCTTACTCCGAGCGGGATACAGACGGCTTTCCCCTTCTTTTTCACCGAGATGGCGGTCGCCATGGGAAACCCTAGATCCACGCTCCACGCTTCAGGCGCGTGTCCTTCTCTCTAGCACGTGACAGATCGTTAATGCTCTTTAGATCTTTTGAAGTAGCATATGTTAGCTGCATAGTATGTTAGCTGATAAAACAATCGACAGACATTGTATTGTAGTTGTGTTCATTGTCCTGCGAATACATTTTGTTGGAAATTGCATATCTGAATATAATTGTAACTCACGCAGCTTAAATGATAATGAAACAGAGAGCATTGACAAATAAACTGAGCAACAGAACATTCACATGCACAAACTCATGCAGCTTTAATAAAATTGAAACTGAACAGACATATGAATAAACTAAGGGCCTGTCCACTTGAGCTTAAATTTATGTTATGTTAATTTAATTTATGTTATGTTAGCTGAATTTAATTTAATTTATGTTAATTTATGTTATGTTAGCTGAATTTAATTTAATTTATGTTAATTTATGTTATGTTAGCTGAATTTAATTTATTTCAATTTATTTTGGTTTAACTTATAGTTTATACCAACTTAACATTACTTAACAATCATCTTGCATCATCATCATCATCATCATGTATCATCCTCCATCATCATCATGCAACATGCATCATCATCGTCATCATGCATCATGCATCATGCATCATGCATCATGCATCATCATCAGCATGCATCATCATCTGAAATGCCTTATTCGACTACCATGGGGTAAAACAGCACAATGATGGTGATGAGGATGATGTGATGCCAAAATCATTAATTTCCTCATCAATGCCTTCTCACGTAAATCTTAGCTAGTATAAAAGTGTTTTAAAAATCCCCGCTTAGACCCCGTAATTTACGAATCCGTTCGATTAATTGATCCGCATAAGCATTAACCAGATGACCAATGGTGATGGTGATGGTGATGGTGATGGTGATGGTCATCGTCATCGTCATCGTCATATGATGATGATGATATGATGACGATGATGATGATGATGATGATGATGATGATGGTTGTGGTGATGATGATGTGATGATGATGATGATGAACTTAAAAAAAATACAATTTATTTTAATTTAGTTTAATTTAATTTATGTTATGTTAGCTGAATTTAATTTATGTTAATTTATGTTAGCTGAATTTAATTTAATTTAATTTAATTTATGTTATGTTAGCTGAATTTAATTTATAAAGCATAAATTTAAAGTCAAATGGACAGGCCCTAAGCATACATATGAATAAACTCATGCAGCTTTAATAAAACAGAACATTCATCCGTAGCAGAAACAGCAAGAACTGATCCGAAAATAAAACAGCAAGTAACAGCTACTAAACTCAAGCAGCTTTACTGAAAATAAAACTGAACATTTATAAGCAACATTAAGCGAACAGAGCAGCATATATATATCAGTGACAGGAATATGAACATTGACAAATGCTGAAAACCAGATAAGGAAATCGGCAGTCCTGGAATCAGTCACACACACACTGACACACATGATTTTTTTCTGCTTAAAATCTCTGGGCAGCCACATTCAGATTCCTAAGACGGCCATTTGCCGTCTACCACACCCATTAGCACTTGCTCTTCATACCTTGATGCTCCATGTATAAATAATAGTCCAGTCCAGGTACCTGAAACAATATATACTCGGGCACAATCGGACATAACGGAACTTGGTCAAGTTTAATTTTCTTCTAAGTAACCTTGTAATGGCTCCTTATTTTATCTGCTTTTGTTCTCCCAGCCACAAGTATGGCCAAAGAGTTCATAGACGCACGGTGGTTCGATTACCAAGCGTAGGCCAAAAAGACAAAGATTTTCACGTTGGGGATACTCTCGGTACGGTACCTGAAACTTTATTCTATTTTCATGAATTTGTACACCACACCAATAATATATTAAAGTAACTCTTTGTTTCTTTTTTGCATGTAGTGATATCCTGTACAAAGTAAACGGCATCGATTTAATTCCAATCCTCCACCTAACGATGAGAGGGTCCTTTGGTGGCAACGGCTGGTACCTTTGCGCGCGGGGTAGGGAAGCACTGTGGCCAGAAGCTCTTCATTACGGTTCAACCAGAATCTCCAACTCCAAGCCTCGCCCCGGCTCAGTTGAATAAGGTTGTTTTCTGATTGAAGTGAACCAGAATCTTCATTACGGTTCATTTGAATAAGGTTGTTTTCTGATTGAAGTAAAATTTTCGATTCGATACAAAACAGACACAAATGAAATCATGAAACATGGAGTCGGTTATTGGGCCTTATAATAGAAGGCATTTTCGTATATATATAAATAAGCCTATGGTTATCAAAAAAAAAAAAAAAAAAAAAGTTCAATAGAGATCAGCAGTACAGATTTTTTTTTTAAAAAAAACTAACCCTTTCATACATCGACAAGACAATAGAACCTCTCTCTTCCATCGCTCATCTCATCTTCCACACATTCCGATCTCTCAACTCGATTTCTTATGATCACCAATTCCACTTTACATTTACGTTGCGCTCTCTTTATTTTATTGTTTAATTTTTCATCCGGGTTGTTTTGATCAGTTGATTCATGCTTTCATCGATAACTGGGGTCTTTTACTGTCACCGAATATATATATATATTTTTGAATTAGATGATGATCATGAGTTGTTTCATTTGGGGAGGGCTAATTTCTTTTGGAATTTTAGTTTTATGTGTAGTTGTGTACAAAGTTTGATCAACTTTTGCACAGTCATGCAATTGGAACTTTGTATGCTACCTTCACATTGGTCTTGATGATATTAGTTAAGACACATCAGCTATTTCTTCATGAATGCATTGCCGCATCTTTTGATCCACAATTACACAACTCTTAGCAAATGGCCGACACTTTACCTCATGTTTGTTGTACCTTTCTTACCCGCAGGAATTGAAGAAAAACAAATTAATTCATTAACTGCATGCTACATTCACATTGGATGGACTAGGAGGGGGTGCTGTTTGTGGTCCATAAATAATCAACAAAGTACTGGTTGTGAAAATCCGCATAGGACTTGCATGATATCTTCGTTGTCCCCTGATACTCATATATAGTTGAACACTTAAACAGACTCGGCGAGGATATGGATTGGGCAAATTTTGGTAATTAGTTCTCTGGATCTGGCTCCTTACTAGCTGTTCCAGATATACAGCTCTAGTTGGAGTCAGCTCTTGGTATATAGTTGTTGTTTTTGTTAAAGATATAACAACGGTAACATCAACTAACCCAAGGAATGTTTTTTTAATCTCACTCTTTGTCATGTTGCTACTTGGAGGAACCACATTCCCATTGTAAGAAGGCTGCTTGCCGGTTCCGCTGATGCAAGGTATCAACTTTCTAGTCATTACACACAATCGCATTTATGGAACATGTTTTTTTTTTTCTTCATTAGATCGTTCAACTATGCTGTATTGAGATTCATGCTACTTGGTTCACTTTCTTTTCACGGAGCTCTGATTTCGCATATTGTTCTCACATCAAACAACTAGAGTGGAAATGAGCTTTCTTTTTCCTCTGACGTGGAAATCTTCACAATTTTCTTTTTGATTACTATCATGTGCATGTTGAATCCACTTTCTTTTTTTCTTTCTGGTTTTGTAGAACGAAAAACAACTGAATCTTTCACACAGTCCAAAAACTAAGACGGGCTGGGTCTTCTGTGACCAGTGGTCAGAGGTCATCCCATCAAGCTCAAGGGGCTGACAAATTAAATGCTCTTGGTTTCCTTCTCAGTTTCAAAGCAGAGATGTAGATTGCTGTACAGGTGAACAACCTGTTTTACATTTAGTCTTTTGAAATAATTAGGAATCCCATTAGCTTTTCCATTTTACTTCATACAACCATTCTAGTTTGCACATAACTTGGAAATCTGGAGGTTCCCTCCTCTCCTTTCTAAATAAAACTTTTGTTCTGAGCTAACATTGTGATACCGCATTACCTCTGAAGTTTTTTTTTTTTTTGATACATGGGTTAGTATTGTTAGGCATTAGTTGTTAGAATTAGAGGTTAGAGGTTAGGGTGAGGATTGAACCCGGGCATCATCTGGCACCGGGTGAGTATGCTCCACCGAGCCATATCTCATCCTCGCATTACCTCTGAAGTTAATGCTTCATATTTTAGGAAAAGATACTTTCTCTGGGCACAAGGCTTTAGTGCGTGTCTTTGTTCATGGGCAGGTAACCTCAGAGCACTTTTAGCATCCTGCAGATTCAGAGCCCAAGTGAGTGACCTCCACTTCCCCTCACTTTCATGTTTCTTTTCCTTGTCCTTGTATTGTAACATTCCTGAGTGCATAAATGGCCTGTAAAGTAAAGCTTCCATACACATGAAGAACAAGACAAGAGACAGCCAAGCCCCATCAAGCCTTTTCCTTCTTTTTCATTTTAATATATATTTTCCCCATGACCTTGTCACCTTTCCCAAGTCCTATATATATTATATCACGAGTCTAACTTGACAGTCCACCTCAATCACCACCAATGTTGAGCTTGTCTTCATTGCCCAATCATCATGTGTTTGAATATTGAAGTAGCTAGGGAAGATATATACAAGGGAAGGAGGTTCCTGGAATGAAGTTTGGTCCAAGATCTTTCACTCATAATTAATGTCCATCTGTTTGTGTAGGGATCTCGGACCAGGCTTCATTCTTGGCACCCATTCTTTCCACTTACTCAGCTGGGATTATTCATTATATCATAAGTATGTTGAAAATAAGTTACTGTCAGTCACAAACTAATTTCTTTGATTTTCAGAGCGACAAGCAAATATCTATCTACGGGGCAGAAGATTCTTCAAAACACACATGTCAAACCTGATTCTAGCATTATTCATGCAAATCCACAGTAATGGCTTCAGAAAACAACACCAGGCAATTCTGCTAAGCCGAACTGTGAGGCAGTGGACAGCTTCTCTAGCTAGGCAGTCACGTGGCCATGGACTTGTTTACTGGACTTGAACCTAGTACGGTACTTCATGTCTTAAGATCCTCTTTTCCTATGCAGATCAACAGAAGATGCTGCGACCGACCTTGTTCAAAAATCAAATATTAAGTTCAGCATCGAGTTCTGCTAGCTCCTGAGCTTTCCTCGCACATTCCAGCACACTTGAATTGGATTGAATTGAATGTGCCTCGTAGTTTGAATAAGCCTCCACTGACTATTTTCTCAATCAATTTTCCAGCAGAAATGCCGGCTTGCTGATGCTTTTGGACGAAGGGACCCGCTCGAAGCCATGGAGATATGCATCAAGCACACAAGTGTGAATATTCAGTCTTCAAGAATTCACCAAGTAAGAAATTGTATTAAATTACTCTAGCACTGTGGCATCCATGATCCAAAATCAATGCTTTTGGCTTGCCCTCATCAGTTTGATTGTTCTTGCGGAAAAAGAAAAAAAAAGGGTGCTCGGGTAATATTTCGTGTCACCCTGTGCAGTATTCATTTCCTCATGTTGGCAACTTTATTTTGACAGTTTAGTCTGGTAATATTAACAGATATACTGCACAGTAATGGTGTGGTATGCTGAGATAGAGCTTGAAGCACCTTCTTCAGATTCTTCTTTCCCAATATTGGTTCGGAAATAATTATGTATTGCAGAGAGTTATGTCAATCTCATATGGCGTCTGAAATTGAGCATGTTTACCAAGGATTCTCATTTTCATCTGCATTCTGTTTTATCAATCCCATCCATATCTTATGAATTCTGTTTTTTGCAATTTCTTTGGCATTCATTGTTAGAATTGAGAAGAGGAAATTACTGAAATTCTACTTGATACTTTTTATTGAAAAATAAATCTGCTCTTACAAGAGCTTACAAGTAACGACTCCATTCATTTAGGACCACTAAATCAATTGTAACCCATTACTACACTAATTAACTAATACTAATTGACTCATTCAAAGCAACATTCATCTACACATTTTTTTTCACTTAATCTTCAACTGCAGAAGTTAAAAATGCAGGAACACTTTCACCTTTGGCTGAATACGATATCCCCCAAAGATAATATGAAAAGAATGGTTGAATGATCTGATAAATCTCGAAGAGGCGAATGTGGTACTTCGGATTCGGACGCTGGTGTTGGTGACTGATGAGAAAGATCAAAACCTAGGCAAAAGATGGAGAGTGTGTATACTGGATTTTTTTGATCGAGATGGTGTCTTTTATTGAATCACTAGTCGTATTTCAGGGTAAACATTTTGCCTTTCATATCAATTGTTTGAGCGAAATTGCCCAAATTTATTGAAACGGCGAATTGGAGACATTGAAGCGAACGAAGATTGCTCAAAGTTCATACCACAAATGCATTCTGCAGTATTTGTGAAAACGACCGTCAATTATCCTTGAAGATCCAGCGGTTGCGGAGATGATCGTAGCCGTTTGATTGATTTTGAAAGATGACGGACAAATCTGGTAAATACTTACGGGGATCGAGTTGTACAACTATCTAGTTCAGGGTAACTATTTTACTATAGAAGAAAACCTCAGAGCTCATTATGTAAAATATATAACAGCTCTCTGTAACTGAACCAACATAAATATATATGGCAAACCAGAGAAATTCATTCCGGCCTAAATTTCAATTGCTGCTCCGTGGCATGGCGTTTCGACATTTTCTACTCGAGCGTGATCAGCTCTCAGGGCTTTCGTTCTTTCAACGAGTATTCACGAAATAGGTGGCCAGAAAGAAGCATGGATGGTTAACAACTGCCTGCCATGCAGATAAACTGTTTGTGGAAATGTCGGTGACAGTGGGATGCTGAGAAATGATTGTAATCTTGTGAGCTTCTTTCCACATTTCTTGATGGTTTTGTGGATATTTATCTTATGTGCTTTTTCTTTTGATCCGGGTGCTTCATTAGTGTGAGAGTAGTGTTTCAGAAAGCTGAAGCTTTGATCTCAACGTTTCCAGGTATGCCGGTATTGGTGAAAGATTACGTCTTATAATTCAGTTGGGTTCTTTTTCAGTGCGATAAATGTGTAGAGCTTTTAGCTTATTCAACATGGGTGTTCAAGTTCATTATGCGGACAAATTTTACTATTTGTCTAATGCTACACAAAAGCTAGCCTTCTTTAAAACCTGCACATGTATGATTGCGGTTAGAATGGAACAAGGAATCATTTGTTGCTTAGAGCCGATGTTAGGACAAACACGGAAATTATGGTAGTTATTATATTACGTAGGTGAGGGAGGTTTGCTGAATAAGTTGCTTCTATGTCAAATTTCTATTATGTTAAACAATAAATAGTTTGTCAGACACTGGGTTTTGTCTAATGTCTAGTTGAGTTTTGCTTTAATGCGAGGCAGTTTGACAAGCAACTGCAGAGATGTATATGAATGTTGCCTTTTACCAACGTTAGGGGTCAAATCCCTCAAATGTTAATTAGAAATGAAATATTAGAAAGTAAACTCAGATAGGAATTTAAGCAGTTAGTTAAATGATCATCTGGTTCGCTGTATGGAACAAATGTTATACTCTTCTTAAGGGTATTTCTCCCATTGGCTCCCTTAGGAAGTTATTTATGGAATAAAAATGCCAATAGCCATGTAACTGCCTACTTATGTTTTATTATTCTCAGCACCCAGATCATGCCTAGTTGTGGAAAAAGAATATAAGAAACTTGAAGATCTGATGTTCTTATTGCATTTACTTATCACATGGGGCTTGTCATTTCTGATTCCTCAGATACCATTTACATGTGCCGTATCACATGCCTCCGTACTTATCACCGCCTTCTAACGAGATGGAGATGTCTCGCTATTCAACTTGAAATCTCATGTGGCCCGTCGTTACAGTTAGATTTATAAATTCAACTGAGGTGCGTTGACAAAATGCAAAACTATAAATTAGGCTCAATTGCATACCATTCTCTGCATTGAAGTATGGCTCTCAATCATTATCATTTATCATTCGCATTCTTGACATTGTCCTTATTGTTCGTCAGCACAGAAGGTGCATACAATGTGGTTAGTTTTGGTGCGAGAGCTGATGGAAGATCAGATTCCACTGCTGCCTTCCTCCGCACTTGGGCAGTGGCGTGCAGATCTGCCAGGCCAGCTACAATTGTTGTTCCAAAAGGGAGGTTTGTGGTTAGACAAATTGAGTTTAGAGGGCCGTGTAGAAGCAGAATTGCCATTTTCATATACGGAACGGTAGCGGCACCTGCGAACTACTTAGCTCTTGGTAATGCACAAAACTGGATTCTGTTCGCTCATGTTAATAGGATGTCGATACATGGGGGGACTATTGACGCCAATGGTGCCAGCCACTGGGCTTGCCGAAAATCTGGAAAAAACTGTCCCACAGGAGCAACGGTAATTTCCCTCAATATACTTTCTTTATCGTATATCATTTATCCCATCCAAGTAATGTGAATAGCCATATTCTTTGGATCTGATTAGTTTATGTTTCTTATAATGCAGTCAATGCAGTTCAGCTCGGCAAATAACATTGTCGTCAGCCGCTTAATGTCCATAAACAGCAGAATGTTTCATTTTGTTATAAATGGGTGCAAAAACATAAAGATGCAGAACATGAAGCTTTTGGCCCCGGATGAAAGTCCAAACACGGACGGCATTCATGTTATGCGTTCATCTGGTGTCACCATCACAGGAAGCGACATAAGAACTGGGGATGATTGTATCTCAATTGGACCTGGTTCTAGCAACTTGTGGATGGAAAACCTGAGATGTGGCCCTGGACATGGCGTAAGGTAAATAAATATAGCACCTCAAAGTTAAAGAGTATTTATTGTGATATAATCTAACAGGTTTGACTGATTGTTCATGTGTAGCATTGGGAGTCTGGCACAGAGTCTCAACGAAGAAGGCGTGCAAAATGTAACCTTGACAAATACTGTTTTCTACGGATCACAAAACGGGATACGTATAAAGTCTTGGGGTAGACAAAGCACTGGATTTGTGAGAAATGTCTTGTTCAGCAACATTAATATGTACAAAGTAAAGAATCCCATTATAATTGACCAAAGCTATTGCCCCAGCAACCAAGGCTGTCCGCATCAGGTAAACATTATTATCAATCCTTAATGAAAGAAATGCTTATACTTCAGCTAAACCTAAATTAGTCATCTGTATGATGTTACAGGGCTTGAGTGTGAAGATCAGTTCAGTGACATACAAGAACATTAAGGGGACGTCAGCTACCCCAGTAGCGGTGAAACTGCATTGCAGTCGTAATAAACCTTGCAGTGGAATGAGATTAGAAGATATAAAGCTTACTTACGGCAAGATAAGGGCGTTATCTTCATGCCAGAACATCCATGGAACTAGTAGCAGAATGATCACTCCTCTGAGCTGTTTCTAATTCACAACTTGGGACTCATTTGGTCATATTTTCCACAAATGAGTGCCACATTCACATCACAGGAAGGCTCAGCCATCTTCACATCAAGGATTATCTGGAATGACCTCCTTTTCACTGTGATGTGGTATATTAATATTTGAAGTGGTTCGAAAAAGAAGTCGTTTTTTTTTAAACAAAAATGAATTACGATTAAATACGAGTGATCAAAATTAATATATCAACTTTGTTTATAAAAGAAATGAGTATATTATGCCGTTCTATTCAATCAATCCCACGCATTATGTCGTTCTATTTACTTAAATTTTTTGTCTACTTATTTATTATTTCATTTTAAATTACATATAAGCAGGGCAGGAAAGAATCTTAGTTTGACAAAATTTTGATTGTCAACTTAGGCCCTGTCCGATTGACTTTAAATTTGTATTATATAAATTAAATTCAGCTAACATAACATAAATTAACATAAATTAAATTAAATTAACATAAATTCAGCTAACATAACATAAATTAAATTAAATTAACATAAATTAAATTAAATTCAGCTAACATAACATAAATTAAATTAAACTAAATTTATTTTATTTTATTTTTAAGTTCACCACCACCACCACCACCATCGTCATCGTATCATCATCATCATCAGTATCATCATCATATGACGATGATGATCATCATCATCATCACCATCACCATCACCATCACCACCATCATCATACCATCACCATCATATTACCACATCATCATATCATCATCATCATATTACCATCATCAATCATCATCATCATGTCATCATCATCACCACCATCATCAGCATCATGTCATCATCATCATCATGTCACCATCATCATCATGTCACCATCATCATCATCATCATCATCATCATGTCATCATCATCATCATCATCATCAACATCATCATGTCACCATCATCATCACCATCATCATGCATCATCATCATCCATCATCATGCATCATCATGCATCATCATCATCGTTGTTTCATCATCATCATTTTCATCATCGCATCATCATTTGCATCATCACATCATCATCATCATCAATTTCATCATCACATCATCACATCATCATCCATCATACATCATACATCACCATTGTATTTTAATATATATAAAAAGCAATCCGATAATAAAGATATTTTAATGGATTATGAAATATTAAAATGATATACAAACATATTTAAACTAAAATAAAGAAAAAAATTCATTTTGATCAAAAAGTTGGTCATCTAGTTAATGCTTATGCGGATTTAGAGGGTGACTAGGTCCGCCTAGGCGGCGACTAGGCGGGTCTAGGCGGCAACTAGGCGGGTCTAGTGGAGGAATAGGCGGCGACTAGGCGGATCTAGACGGCGATGACTAGACGGATCAATTAATCGGACGGATTCGTAAATTTCGGGACCTAGGCGGATCTAGGCGATGATTTTTAGAACACTGATACTAGCTAAGATTTACGTGAGAAGCCATTGATGAGGAAATTAATGATATTGGCATCACATCATCCTCATCACCATCAGTGTGCTGTTTTATCACATGGTACTCGAATAATGGTCAAAGTGAAAAAGTCAAAGTAGTGGACGAATAATGGCCAATGTGAAAAAGGGTTGATGATGGATGGATGATAATGGATGATCATGATGATGCATGATGCATGATGTATGATGATGATGCATGATGGTGATGATTGTTAAGTAATGTTATTTTGGTATAAACTATAAGTTAAACCAAAATAAATTAAAATAAATTAAATTCAGCTAAGCTAACATAAATTAAATTAAATTAACATAAATTAAATTAAATTCCGCTAACATAACATAAATTAACATAAATTAAATTAAATTAACATAAATTCAGCTAACATAACATAAATTAAATTAAGCTAATACAAATTTCAGCTCAATCGGACAGGCCTTAGTTGTAACTTATGACAACAGAGTAGTTGTCGGTTGGTTATTCGTTTATAATGAACACATCTACGTATTAAAAAAAATTGTAACTTATGAATTTGATAAATAGGAGCCGGGCCTTCTCTTCTGGCCCAATAAAGTTTAGAACATATACATAGCGACCCCTCGTCTTCTTGTATTTACTATAAAACCCAGTTATCAGCTCATTGGTGAACTTCGGAGAGAGTTTCTGCGATTGTCGAGGGAGCGTTCAGGTAATCGGCATTCCTTAATTTGACGCTGTTTTGAATTCTTTATTTGACTTGTATGGGATTTCAGATTGGTGGTTTGTGAGGAAAATGGAATTAGGTAGTGTTTGATGAAAGAATCACATTGCGCGCTGGTTTACGTTTTTTGTGAGGAAAATGGAATTAGGTATTGTGTGATTCTTGACATTGCGGACCTTTCTAAATGTTGATTGTGTCAGTGTCCCTATATTTGACATTAGATATTTATTGGTCATGATGTAGAGGCATAAGCTGCTGCTGGTTAGCAAGTTTTATGGCCCAATACAGTCTTGTATATTTTTGTGTTGATACATTGTGTTAAAGTTTCTGAAAACATTTGTAACACATTTCTGACAGTTTATCGTTTCCCTATGAATTTTGAGTATTGCAGTAAAGAGACATATTGTAAAAACGAAAACCCAACACATCCATGCCTTATTATATTGCAGCATAAATTATGCACTTTTGTATTCTCAATGTAGAAATGGTGATTCCACCACCAGTCAGACCACCAAGAATCACACAATTCCTCAAGCCATATGTCCTAAAGATGCACTTCACAAACAAGTACGTCAATGCCCAAGTGATCCACTCCCCAACAGCAACAGTTGCCTCTGCAGCCAGCTCTCAGGAAAGAGCTATAATAAGAGAGTGTATGGAAAATAAACGTGATGTTGCAGCTGCAGCGAAGATAGGGAAGATATTAGGAGAGCGCCTCTTGCAGAAGAACATACCTGCAGTCACTGTCATCTTGAAGAGAGATCAGAAATATCATGGCAAGGTGAAGGCTGTCATCGATTCTATTGTAGAAGCTGGTGTGAAACTCATTTGAATAAGAGAAATATATATTATCTGAGAACACATCCGTGTGATGTTTTATGAGAACACAAATTCAACTTCTTAAATTGAATCATAAATCTTTCCCAGTTCTATACAGGATGAATCTGTGTACGTAGAAGTTCCATTTGGAATTGTTTCTGTGTACCCTTCTATATCTCAAATGCTGTTGTTGATCACGATGAGATGTCGCACATGGATCAGCTAAAGCTGCTTGGGAGTCATTTTTCCACCCAGCAGGTAGGTACTGATATATGCTTCATTGAAAAGCAGCTCTTCCTCTTCTATCTTTTTGCCACCAACCAGTTATCACTTTTCTTTATGCTCATTATCATCACACTTTGAGAACCAAGCATGTGCTTCATCTCTTCTCTTTCAAACTCATCATTCTTCACACCCGACCATTTTTTTTCACATAAAATCACATCACCTTGAAAAAAAATAATATCTAGCTAGCAGTCTCCTTTATGATCAACTAAATGGAACCTGCTGAACCGAGAGGATAAGCTTTGTGTAAACATGTCACAGTAGATTTCATAGAATGTTGTTAAAGTATTAACGCCAATAATTACTACTACTCTTATTCGATATGGGAAGTTTAGGTGCACCCATGGCACCTGACCAGCCCATTTTCATTACAGTAACTGCACCTAATGAACAGTAACTCTTTAGTTTCATCCTCCCACACCACCTTACAGCTCCCAGTGCAGATTGAGCAAAGAAAAAAGCCTATGTTGGAGCAGTTTTGGCAAGGCTGATTATCAATTACTTCTCTGATCATGCCTCGTACAAGCTTGTGAAGCTGTCCTTGCTCATGCAGCCTAACGACTTCATCTGCTCCTCCAATGCATTGTCCTTTGATGAACAGGCATGGAGGGATGACTCTTGCTCCCATGACATTCCAGAGTTCATTTCTCAGCTCAAGGTCCATTGACACATCTCTTTCGTAGAACTTCACCTTTAAACTTTTTAGCAGGAAGCGAATGGCAGTGCAATCCCCAAATGTTTTTCTTATCCCTCTGAGGCTAGTTGTGTAGAAGATGACTGAGTTTTCGCCTCCTGGGGGACACCTAATTACCCTCTGATCAAGCTTGAACAGATTGGGTTCTGGCTCCTGATCACTCCTCTCGTCTTCTCCAGGAGATGGAGTGGGCACAAATTGGAAACTACACATGGAGGTGACTGATTCATCTGAGGCTATGGAACAAGACTTCTGGCTGATGTGTAACTTGATCGCAACCTGCTCATTGTCGAGGCCACTGACAGTAGCATTTGACAGGGATGGATCTGACATTTTTTGATCATCTAGCTTCTGCTTGCTAAATGAAATGAAGGCAAGAATTAGGCCTTGCTTGATGCTGAGTTGTTGGATTGGACTCGAGTTTCTTCAACCATCCTCCCTTGGTTCCTTAACATAACTCTTGAACTCTGATTACACACACATGAGCAGACACACCAAATTTGAGACCTTAAGAAATGGTGCAATTAATGTACGAAATCAAAAGCTAAGCTAAGATGATCGATGATCATATATAACATCTCCCCGCCCATTATATATGCAGGAAAAAAATGGAAACAGAATTACAAGCCATGATACTTAGCGCTTTTGATCAGATGGGGGGGGGTCCAGAAATAGCCGCAAATCCTGTTCCGCCATATGTCATGTACAGCTATTAATTAGTGGTACATCTACAGGCCAATAGTATCACACAGTGGAAGAAAGGCGTGATAATCACTGGGAGTGGACCTAAACCAGAAGGGTGGGGGAGACAGAGAGACAATAATGAGAGTAGTGTCCGTTGTCATCATGCAGCAGCTTTGGCACCTTTCTTCCAACAGAGAAGTATATATGAATCAATGCATGCCTGGATATAGAGAAGAGAACTTATGGAAATGTAAACCTGAAGATTAATTAGTTGAGATAACATCAGCGGTTGAACCACCGCAATCCAGATAAACCGTTACCAACGATACAAAGTTATTAAGATAACACTTGGGTTTCTATATATCTATGTACGTGAGTTGGGAACAATATACAAGTTTTGTTTGTTCTTCGAGCATTTGCGTTAAGGTATTTACTATCAGCAACACAAGTGAGGCAGAGCCAATAATGAAATCAAAGCCAATGCATGTGAGCTGGTGCTTGGTTACTGTCTCATTTTGGAGCATGTGAGAGCCCTACAAAGGGGTTCAGTAAGGACAAAGGACACACACACACACACATTTAGTATAGGCCAGAATGAACTAAAAGTTGATCCAAAGGACCACATCAATGATCAAAATTAGGTACAAGTAATAAAATTGGGGTTTAACTGCTCATCAGTAGATGGTGGTTAGACTATCGGGATGAGTAAAGAAATATATATATATATAACTTACTGTGGAGGAGTAAATCCAAGTAATTAAAACCTGGCCACCAGTAGAGAACTGGGGGACGAAGCTCAAAGATTGTGAATGTGCACTCTGTGACGTATCAATCACAAATTTCCCTCCAGAGATAGGTTGACCTTCTTCATAAGCAAACTCACAGGACAATTCAAACAAACTTCACATTTTTAGTCACTTTATTTTTACATAGAAATGGAATATATCTTTGGGGTGCCCAGCATATTTATTATTCTCTTGTTAATTAGTTTTCTGCAGATGATGAGTTGCATGCATATTCATTTAAGCTCAAACATGCATGAGCACAAAGTCCAGCAGGTTAAAGTCTAGAAAGAGAGAAGATACGGTGTGGGATCTGTTTCTTGAACATCCGTCTAGCAAGCAAAGGTTTTATTTGAAACCACCAGATAAAACATAAACATTATGAAAACTAATGAGCGCTACCATGCATATTTTTCGAAGAACTGCAATGCTGATCAGGCAATCACACAGTACTATAACAACCCCCCGGCAATGCCAAATGGAAAGAGCGCTACAAAGTTTGCGGAAGGAAACTGAATTTGCTTCTGATGAGAAGTGGCTGGCTGGGCCTGCTTAATCACACAGAATATGGTGAAATCTCTCAAGTACTCCATGAAGAAGCAGGCTTCACATCATAATACTCAGCCTTCCCTAATAATTCCCATCTACATTACAATGAAACATAAACCCCATCAGCTTATGATAAATTGATAATGATATATGTATTAATTAAGTCTAGTGTCAATGAAGAAAAGCATGCAGGTCTGATGAGATCCAAACGGAGGCTGATGATTTCCACTGCTGCTTGGATCAAGGACGCTTGCCTGTGCCCATGCCATTATTATTATTATTATTATAAGCAGAGTTATTGGCCGCCGGAAATAATAATAATAAACCATTAATTATCACTCGGATTATTAATAATTAGCCGCAGTAGTATAGTAAGGATGAATAAGATTTTCATTATTATTATTATTCCCGGCCATTATTTGCACTACCACATCAACTGCTGGCTAGCTCCTCCGGCAGCTCATTATTGTTATTATTGGGATCGTCCTCCAAGCTATTCATCCTCAGCTCGCATTTCTTCTTAACTTCTTCAAAATACCAAAACAGCTCACTCGTTTCATCACTGCTCATAGTTTCAATAGACCTGCCGCCATG
The DNA here is from genome assembly GCA_033675395.1 of Rhodiola chrysanthemifolia. Taxonomy (NCBI): domain Eukaryota; kingdom Viridiplantae; phylum Streptophyta; class Magnoliopsida; order Saxifragales; family Crassulaceae; genus Rhodiola; species Rhodiola chrysanthemifolia. The sequence continues at coordinate 3,400,991 of CM066206.1, forward strand.
GATTGAGTTCATTGTGTAACTTACCTCCACTTCTCTAACATTCCTACGCTCTTTTTGAAGCGTTTCCTTCAGCTTCGTGATCTCATCTTTCATGTATGATTCAATACTCACCATTCTTTTGAATTGATCTATCTCTGCTAACTCAAAATACCTACCCACAATCTCATTGATCGTCCTCGTCGGAGGATAAAACAGTGGAGGATCTCCTTCATATGGACTCAAAATTATACCACAACAATCCGTTCCCGCCAGGACCGAAATCTCCTTCACCTTTTTTATTAAATTCTCTCTTCTTTTCCTCAACGTAGCTTTTCTTGCAGTTTGGTTTTCGATCCACGCAAGTTGAACCTTCTTTCTTGCCATTTTACTATGTACCTTCAATTCATTCGCTTATATATATACTACCAAGTACCAAATGAGAGATATATATATATATATAGAGAGAGAGTACCCTGATCTGGATATCCAGATTTTATTGCTAAGATTGAATTGAATACGTTTCCTTCTATGTACCTCGATTTGTTCTTTCTTATCTCTATATTTTTAAAATAAAAAAAAGTTCAAATTATACGCTAAAATGGCAAATCACATTTTTCACACCATTCTGCTTAATTATTATTTTTTCTTGTAATAAAGTACTCTCTTAGACACGAATTTATGATGATTAAGGAAATGAAAATAATTAAAGGAGTTTTTATATTTATGGTTTATATAAATATACTTTTTATGACAACAACAAAAACATATTTATATTAAGTAATCGTCCCATTCAAAATGGAATGGTTTACTTTATTTTAATTGTTGAAATAATTGGTAACAAATTAAAGAGGGCAATTAATTACCTAAAGAAAGCGTTGAGTTTCTTTTAATTACAATAATTCAAATTTTCATATTGGTATTTATTTAATTTGTTCACATAATTAAACTCCCGCTTAGAATATACAAATTCCAAATCGTATTGATTGCTCCTAAATTTTTAGCACCCGAGTAAATAAAACAATCCATGATTTGATCCAAGTACATACCGAAATTCCATATGTTTGTACAGAGGTGAAGGTATATTTTTCTCTTTTTAAGGTATATATGAACTATGAAATCAAAACTGATGATCAGTAATTTATCACAACGGTATCGTTAAACGAACAACTAATTGTTTGCGATACTAAAGGACGAGTATAGAACTGATGCACACAATTAAAAGCAGAAGATAACTAATTAGAGAACAGATGGACCGGTTGGGGAATAAATCCTAAAGTTGGCGACAACGCCTAAAGTTAATTTTGACATGTCAGCCTGCTGACACAGTATTGCATAAGAGAAATACGACATTGGACATTAGGCTGTTGCGAACAGCGCCTAAAAGAAAGTGATCATTTCGGAAACCCAATTTGGAAATTGACTAGATGGGAAAATGAAATTCTAATTTTTGCTAAATTAGAAATTTTTTCGCTATACTATGCATGCAGACAAGACAATGTAACAGCAACAGTTTCAACTACGTAATGCTTTTCCAGGACGCGCAGGACTTCGTAGTTGCTATTTTCATTTTCAGCATTTGTGTAATAGTCTTTTTCACCAGGTTGGCGTGAACCTTTTCTCCTCTAAAAATGGCAGTCTTCCAAATTTCATATGTGGCCGTGTTTATGATGAAATAGGCAACAACCTTCTCTTCTTTGCTTTTCCATTTGTGCGAGTCTCTTCACCTGACCAGCTCAGTCCAAGAATTCCAGCGACCATGAAAACCAACCAGCATTTAACTGTGGATTCAATACATCCATTTAGTGGCACCCGAAAATTATGGGTTCATTTGTTTCTCAATTTAAACCACACCAACAACATCTTTTGTCCAAGATTGTAATCATTTTTAATCTGTCCTACGTCCTTGGTTGGGAGATTGCTAGCCAGTTAGCTGTTAGCCACACAAAAATATATATATATATGTTTAGGCGCTGAAAGGTTACCCCAAACAAGATCTGTCCAGCATTCATCCTCATTTTCAGAACCCAGCAATTTATAATATGGAAAACCTTTCCATGTAAAGTACATACTTATTAGACATCAAAGAGTTGAAGCAGACATTTGAAATTTCCAGTGAGAAAAAAAGCACACAAGTTGCAGCAGGGAGTTTCTGATTTTTAAATGAGTAGATAAATTATAATTTATGTAGACTCAAGTACAGTGAGGTAATACGGATAACCTTGGCATGTCCCTGTAGCTCTTTCTGTCTCCGAATGTTCTGGCAAAGGCACAAGCGTCCAGTCGAGAGCATAGCTTGAGAGGTCATATGTACCTGGGGAGAACACGCATACCTGGAGAGGAATTTCTATTGTGAAACCTGGCTTAAGTGTGACTTTGGTGGAGCTTGTTCCTGACCAAATGAAGGGACTCAAGCTTTCTAAAACTGAAGCATTTGAGGATGGACTTTTGAGTATGTCGCTCGTAACTGTGATGTTGTTAACTAGAGAAATGTCATGCCAGCCGACTTGGCCTGCGGCGTGAGCAGCTGCTGAATCGCTATATTGGGTGATATCATTGTTCACTGAATCAAATGTGCTGATCCGGACTGAAGCTAATTCATTAGATGAGTTGTGGATTATCATCTTCAGTTTTATTTCGATGTAAGGGATGGAAAAGTTGTGGTAGACTGTCCGTGGTCCATCCACAAGCCATGATATAGGGCTTTTGTTTGCTAAGCTGTTCAGATAAGTAGAAAAGGTAAGTGCAATTCAATAGTATACATCTTGAACTTATATATAATGGGAGGATATATCTACTGCTTACCTGCAATGGCATGTATGATGAGTATATATATGCTGTATATCGGAAGATTCTGCACCTTTACTGTCGCTCCTTGGTTGTGAGATCAGAATGAAATCGACTGTGCTAGGATGTCCCTGTGAAGAAAAACAAGAGTTAGAAAACAAAGATTGTGATGCCATTAGAAAGAAAAGAGGATATTCAAGCAAACCTGAATAGACTGTCCTTGATGCAATCTTTCCGAGTAGTGGAAATTGGCCACTGGTGAGCAGGCTATGTCATACAGCACTTCACTACCATCACAACTACTCAATCTTAAATCACTACCAATTAGAGTAGGAGAAGAGACCTTATCGTCATCAGAAGTGGGACTCTTAACATTCTAGGACATGTAAAGAAAACAACTTCAGTGACAGATGATAGTAGATTGTACAATTCCCAGTCATTAATGATTAATATAGTCATCTACCCTTCAAGCAACCATTATGAACAGAATGTCACAAACCTTGAGCTTGAAAAAGCATGACATTGATTGTCCACCTAACAATTTTTCTGAAAGATATGCCTTATCATTAGAGTGAAGTAAAGAAATCTCCCAGTGGTTCCCAACACAAGAAAGCTGATGAACACAGAAGCTCTCTGAACTAGTCCTGTTAAAAACATCCATGCGCACAAGAAACTCTTGCAATCTCAACGGGCAAGGGCTTATCTGGTATGAAACCTCCATTGATGGTAACACCTAACAAAATTAATTGATCAGCCACATATTTAAACAAATGTACGAGATTAGGAATCTAACAGATGCCAATGTCATCTTTTTGATATTTACAGATGATTACGAGAGTCGTTCCATATGCTTATTTTCGTTACTTCATCATTTGACGATTACACAACTAATCCCAGACAATGTGTTCTTTTGAAAAGAAATTCGACAGTTTTCAGTAGCTGAAGTTTTCAATCAATTCGGATTTTCAAAATTCAAATTTCCATATAAAGAAAAAAAGGGCCATCTCAAGTTCAGCATGGTATCAAATAGAGGATGGTCAATCGTAGCTGCTACTTTGTGTGGTATACTTTCAGCTCTTCGAATGGACAACTGGGATGCTGAAGAGGGTTTAAAAATAGAACATATATGTAGTGGAAGTTGCGTTCACTTTTTTGGGAAGGTACAATGTATTATGGTTTGATTACAAACGACTTGAAGGTCTAGCAAGCTACACAGACTTATATAAATGCATTTAAGCACAAACCTGAACATTATATTGCATCCGCAATGTTCGGTAGCTCATGACGTCTGGTACACCTTCCATCTCATAATATATTGCTATGTACAATGAGATGCTCCCAGAAACAGCAGCTCGCAGCCATATTGGCCACAAGATCGGGTTTCTCCCTTGTATGGCTGTATCCTGAATACGGAAATAGTCAAGTATATTCCATATCAGAAAGAACAAAGAAAAAACGTTTCTTTGACTTGCAAAATAGAAACGGGGACCAACCTCTGGAAACGTAAAGACAGCATTTGAAACTTTAGTAAGATCAGCTTTAGACTGCATTTGTTCCCTGTTCGAATCCTTTTTGATGCATGTAGGAAAAGTTACATTGGAACTTTGACCACTACCAATATTTAAGAATCTAGGATCACTGATCTTCATTTTCACATTCTAGCACACACGAAAAAGAATCAAGATTATCAGAAATTAGGTACAAAATATGTTGGGAAAAAATGTATAGACAAACCGGAACAAAATGCGCATAATATATAGACCTGTGTGGTTAATAAGTAAATTGCTGATAGTGATATTCCAGGTTCAGCACGTACCTTGATAGCAAATTCTGACTGATTCTTCATTTCCAAAATAAGATAACGTACATCACCTGCGTAAACTCTTTCTGGAAGCAAATGGATGAATCCTTCCAGCTTGGGTAGATGCTGGTTGATAAGGTAGAAACAAATCTGAGTTCAGACCATGTCGTCCATAAAGGCAACAGAAAATTAATGAGAAAAAAAGAAAGAAACATCCCACCTTAATAACAATAAATTTCAGATTGTCTTTAGGAGGTCCCTGGGGTTTCCTTCTTCCTCTATGAATTTTTTTCTTTAGAACACTGGATTCAAAATTACACAAGCCAATGACAGAACCAGACAGCTTCCACCTAAGGCCAACTAACTTTAAAATCCCTTCAACATTTGGAGTAACTGTTAGCCGTACCTGAGTAGCAAATGATCACAAGTCAATAACAAATGCAACTAAAGTGACAATAAGACTCAAGCCGGAAGAATGCAGCAGAGCGATGGCACTAACAACATTGGATTTAACTGAAGTATCCAAAACTCGTAGTTTAAACCGTAAGGTAACATGGAATCAAAATTCATTGATTATACCGTAAACGTTTGACCGCCTGCCAGTGAACATTCAACCTCTGACAAAGAAAAAGAAGAGCCAACAGAGCCTGTATCACTAAAACCATGAACGACTTCCATTAAAGCAAATAAACAGTAAAGTAAAATGTTCTTGAACGAACCCCAAAGATAAATTGTACATTTTTATTACATAATGAAACAATTGAAAAAGAGGTACCTGCTGGTGGTTGGTTTGATAGAACTACAATCATTTGATTGAGTGACTTCATCTGTAATACTAACATGGTCACAACTCCATAGGAAAAACTCTGAAACAAACAAAAACTATTTGAACAAGAAAATAATATATGTAAATCTCGACAACTTACCTGATTCCGTGGCTTCAGAATTAGTGAAAAGCTTGCACATTAGTGAGACGCCAGAGATGTTGATGGGAACTAGTAGAGGATTCTTGAATTCGACATCAACATGAATTGCCTCTGCAAATTAAAAAAATGTTCTATTTTCAACATAATTTAAGAAAATGTACTATTGTCAAAGACAACAAAAGTTATCACATTTTATTCACCACCACACTAAAAATCTCCGTGTTAGATCAATCATGTTTTTCATTGCTTGCATTGCACCCATTTATAGATACAAATATAAACAGATGTCATAGGACAATTGGAAAATGTTTTAGTGTAAAGTCTGCTAAAGGGGAAACGTAAATGCATACCTCCTGCCACACAAATGTTGGATTCCTTAAACTTCTTTTTAAGGTTAGGCTTTGACTCCAACCAGTTAGACTTTGTGGTAGATGTCGATGGAAGCATGTCCTCCTCCAGAGAGCGCCATAGACTTTCTTTGACATTAACCTGACAGAAATAGTAAGAGTATAATTTGTCTCGTGAAATATACATGAAGATCAAATAGCATCATGGTGATTGGTTCTGAATAGTATGGTTACATCAGAACCAAACTTTAATTTCATCATCATAAAGCTTCACTATGGAAATTCAGTAGAAAGATGTAGATCAGATTATGTTGATCAACATACAGCTGCAGGCATTCCATAAGTTCGATGGTCCTCAAACACGACCTTTAGAGATGGCATGTTGATAACAGGTAACTGAAGACCCAGTACTTCAAATGTAGAACCAGTTTCCTATACAAAATGTGAACCATAAAAATAGGTTCCCAGAATGCGATCTGGAGAGTAAAAGGTTTAATATAGTATTATGTACACACCAATAACTGGGACGGTTGAACTCAATAGATTGGTATAAGTTATACGAATCATATAATGCAGAGGCATTAAAATTCGCATGCTGTTTTTTTGTTCCAGAGCCTTCCATGAGACCACACATTGGGCTTATGAAGTAATCAATGACTAAACGAAGGGTTTTGTATAGTAGAAGTCCCAGTGTAAAGTTTCTGTTGCTCTATATAAACTACTAGTTCTCTATTCATGAAAACAGCCCAAAATGTAGACATGTCAAGTAACCTGGACTATCTGAAGAAAGTCATTCATGAATGTCTCCTGTGTTGCCTTTGACTGGTGCCTACAGGCCAAGATGTTCATCATATGCTTCACAGCGACATCAGATATCCCAAGATAAGCATACCACCTGAGTTAACGAGTTTCATATGTAAGAGTCTTTCATGTGCAACAGTCAGAATCAACAATTCGAAGAGAGACAAACTCCCCTAACTTACTTTCCTAGGTGGAACTGAACATGGTCATGGATGTGATTCCAAGGGGTTCCTTTATATACAGAAATCGCACTTCTGTACGCCCGAATCGCGTGTTTAATCTGGATGGTAACAGAGCGAAAACTATTGTTTTCAGATGATGAGCTGAAAAAAGCTTTATGAAATGACTTCACTGAGTTTTTACCTGATCACATTTTCTGTAATGATCGCCAGAAAGAATGATGTGAAAGCCAAACTTTCGGAGCATTGGAGGTGAAGAAAACAAATAACAGTAAGAGGCTTGCTCTAGCATCACCGCCGAGTGTAAAGGCTCCTGTGTGAGATGTTATCAGAAAGAATTACTCACACATCTGATGCTCATACACATACACTGGAAATTACCTCACCAGGAATTCGGAAGTAAACACCAGCAGCCTCTCGAAACTGATCCCTTGCTTTCAACATCTCAACCCACCATAGACCACATCGTACTGCATTCTTCTGACCGGGGGGTCCACTTTTCTACAAAAAGTAGAAAGTCTGCATATATTATCATCTAGAGCGCAAATGATAGCTTCACAATTCATCAAGGTCTTAACAAGGATGCAATCGAATGAGCTCTTGCTTCACAATGTTCATGTTATATGCATTTAGATATTTTTTTTATGAACAATTATGTGTGTGTGCATTCTTAGTCCTAACATGCCGCAGCTTACTAAAACTAGATTTATCAAATCTAGCTTAAAGGCATTTCTTGCAGAACAAACTACATGCAAGCAGATGGCAGCATGAAGTAATGTGGAAAGGACTTCCATAATTGAATACAGAATCACTCTGATAGACAAGGCAGTTCATGACAACCTTGTAGACAAGAAACCAAAATAATTTATATCATGATTCAATAGCAACTAATAATGACTGCATACTACTTGGAGAGCAACACAAAAATTAAGCAAAGAGAGATAAAATAGGAAGGACATACTATGTAAGTAGTAAAAGCGTTTTCCATGCAATACTCTGCATCCTTCTTGGCCTCGTCCAGCATAAAGTAGGCCAGCCCCATGACTTCCTGCTCCAGAGTAATATTTGACCAATTTCATGCACTTAGTTCCTATGTAACCCAATGACTCTAACGAAAAATGAATGTTGCACAATAATAAAGTCATCAAACAGTATCAGATCTACTAACAAGAAAACAGAAACAGGAAAAATGATAATTTTACATAAACAAAAAAATTCCAACCTGAACACCAGCATATCTTTTCCAGGCTTTATCAAGTTTGTAGTCTGTCGATATCAAGCGATAATTTGACAATGCAAGTTCATAATCGCGTAACATGAAGGCATAATCACCCAGTATCCTAATCTGGGACTCGATAGAATTAAAGGTGTACCTAAAATAACAAACAAAACTAGATTAGTAGAACCGTCATAAAAATTACAGGCGCGGACTAAATTACTAGCAAACCTACGTTGGGCCATCTGGTGTATCAAGAATATCTTCTTTCCCTTTTCTCCACCACAGGTTCTTTATTTGATTTTTGAAACCTTTCCGTGTAGCAGATACCTAACCATATCAAGTAAAAGAATACAGATAACACATTATAATAGCTGTCCAATGACCATATGCAGATCTGTGGGATACCTGTTGATTGAGCACGCGTATTTTTTGCTCCATATAAGGAATGATGTGTTTGGATGTCAAATCTTGCATGAGATTTTTCATCTGGAAGCGGTACGTACAAAATTAGCCCAAAGTCCGAAAAACTGAGAAACTAGAGATTTTCACACTTTCATGCATGAGATCTAGCAGGCACACACAAATTAACTACCTCATTCAAATCATCAGCATCAAGAAAGCGACCACGATGTGATTCATTTGGAGGATCAGATTGCTGTGAACATCCCAGACACAGGGAATTAGAATGTTACTAGACCGAGCTATAAACAGTACAAACATTCTAAAATGGTTTTAAATTCTATTTACAGGTTACAAATATGGTTAACACGTATGCATGGGCTGGTACTTAAAAGGAGGATACCAAAATTATAATCATTTGAATGTGACTTACATGAGCAAGCCAGGGACTGTCAGGAGGATCTGCAGTTCCATCTTGGGCGGAGTTTATACAAAGCAATAGACAATCATTCGGGCCAAGTTTGCTTTTCATTTCTGCTAATATTCTAGAAGCCCTGAAACAAAGATTTGATAAAATTGCCAACTGATTTCCATATGTATGACCTCTTTGGCCAGGTTCCATATATATCAGATGTGTATTTGATGGCCACTGTGTATGGAGCACTACCCCCTTTAATCCTAATCACTCAGTATGGTTTACTAGGCATAAAATAGGAAGTACGAAAAAATTGTTTTTGAAATAGTAGGATTGACATACTTATCAGGAGTGCCGTCTTGATTATCATGCACCAACATATATCGCTTCAATATTTTCGGGTCCATAGTTCCATTATTAAAGGAGGGCAGTGGATTTGAATTGAAAAGGTCAATCAACCTGCTAATAGTATGATCATCCCTAGATGAAACAGCCAATAAACCTGTCTCGATTAGGATGATGAGTCAGAAGTGAAACGGTCAACCATCTAATGCATGTAACAAATAATTCCAGATACTCGAAGACTTACAAGCCACGGGATGGTCAAACGCTTCATGGTCTGAAAATGATGGTGTCTGTATAAGCTCCTTATTGAAAGTTTCAAACCATGGTGGTATGATTTCAGATTCAGATCCTTCACAAAAGAATGAAAGTTCCACAAAAGCAGACGGAAAATTAGTTTTTCTCGATGAAAAAGTTATCTTTCAGCACATCAAATGGTTACATGTCAAGAATATACTTCGCAAAATGCTACAAAAACAAACAAATCGAAACTGCTAACTTTGAAATGAATGGATCGATTGTCTTGCAATTTTGTAGCCAGCAGTGTTCATATCAAGGCAAGACAAGTCATGGGGAAATCTACGAAATGCATATATACAGTGATTTGGGTAAAACACATATCAATGTAGTGCATGAAAGGCAGGTGCCATCGAGATCTATTTCACACACACAAGCAATTGAGAAGTGAGAACAGTCCACTCCACATAATTTTAATCCATAAAACGTACTGTTCAGTAAAGTATCGATCTGTGGTGGATCCAAATGCAACTGAGAGTTATCTTCATCCCCAGCTTGGCTAACAATATTATGGAGTCGCTCCTTTGCAACCTAATTGGTAATGAAATACTTCAGACAACAAATATCCAGAAATCACACAAATACTTCACAAATGACACTATTAACTCCTACTGTTCATAAAAGTGTTTCTATTGACCTTGTATATGATTTCAAGTTCAACACAATCAAATAATAATAAGAAGAAGAAGAAGAACTCAGTCAGCTCCAAGTATTGCATAACAGTAAAATAACATAACAACTTTCAGATCATAACAATGCGAGTCAAACTAATACTAACCGAGTAGAACCAAAGCTAAAAAACTGAATCGGTACTAGTTGTTTGAATAAAAAATATAACCCTGAGAACATCTACTAACCTATCATGATCATTAAGTTATTGAGCATGCAATTACCTCAACCAGGAATGCAGATACACTGGTTTCATTTCAATAAGATACAATGAACATGCCAACTTCAAGTTTCCAATACATTTTTGCTACCAAGAAACACACATAAACATCACCTGAAAATCTGGCTGACGAATATCAGCTCCGGAAAACAACCGCAGTCTGAACTTGTGCAACCTGTAAGGCTGATCACTCGCCGTCCTCACCGGCACTGCAACAATAAGCACAAAATATTCAGAATCCCAAAATCAAAATTGTAATAACCATCCCAGCACCGACGACAGCCTCACTCACCATCAATGTTACTGAAACTGCAGAAGGGCGAGAGCATTTGAACAAGAGAGAGTCCGTTTTTGCGGCAAGCTTCCTCTACAGAGGGAGTGGTGAGCACCATCACCACCGGACTGATATCCTCCGCTATCATCCTTCCAAGCGGCGTTCTCGCCGGATCCAGCATATTAGCCGGAGGACGATTTGTCGATGCTGTCGCGGCGACTGATTCGTTCGTCTGAGTCGATTAGTTCGAGTCGTCGTGGTTTGGAGAGATCTACTTTTCAATGAAACTACGGCTATACGGCTTCCCCGATTGTTTAGCTGCTCGTTTTGGGCCACCAGTTAGGCCCACTGGGCGTCCCATGGTCAAAATATATGATTTCCTTTAAAAATATTAAAATATGTTGAAGTCATTTAAGTAATTGAAATCCCATGATCCAAGAAGCACGTAGTCCAATGTAAACCATTTTTTGATATTGCTATTTCTTGTTAAACAACACCAAAATCAACCCCTTATAGGCGGGACTAGGAAAAATCCATATAAATTGTGGGAAGAAAATATCATGAGTGTAATTTGAACCCTTCACCCTATAGATACAAGGTAGAGACTGAACCACTAGGTCACACCCTTATTGGCTCATGTCCACTCCATTTCAATAGTCATATATTATAACAATACATAGTATGGGATATTGTCTTCTCTTTTTTTTTTCTTTTTTTCTCTTCTTTCATTTGTGTTATGTGATTGTTTCGTTCATCCCACTTGACTTGAGGGATAGTAGTTAGTATAAGAGAAAATCTTTCAATCCTTTTCATTTGACTGTACAATTATGAAGGAAAATCTTCATATCCTAATCAAGAATGTTTTTGGTTATCGATATACCTCACATGGGTGGGTGGGTGGGTGTTAGACTTCCTTGAGTTACAAGTTTCAAGACAAGGGTGTTCATAATTCGAGTAAGCCAATGCATTTGTCCCCCTTTCATTCACCTCAGAGCCAACCAACAAGTGCCACATGGGACGAACACGACACGCCATAGTATCCTGTGGTTCTAAGCTTCCATGAAACAATGCACATTCTTGCGCATAGGGAGATTCACTCGATCATCAATTCCCGATGCCCACACCCCCATGTGACCCGCCGGATCCAACTCTAGCTAGTGAAATCTTTTCGTATAAGTGGCTGATCAATCGAGCTGAGTTTCGCAGCGAAAGGGTGGCAGTTGTTTAGCGAATTGTGGCAATATTGGGCACTTGTCAAAGATGGAGAGGTCGGATGGATCAGTTGATGTTTCGCCACACTGCCAGCGCTGCGGATCAACGAATACAAAGTTCTGCTATTACAACAACTACAGTCTGACGCAGCCTCGCTATTTCTGCAAAGGATGCAGACGGTACTGGACTAAAGGCGGGTCGTTGCGCAACGTGCCTGTGGGAGGCGGGTGTAGGAAGACTCGTAGGGGGAGGGCCATAAGCATCTATAGAACTAGATATCATCATATGTCTCCATCTAAAGGTCCATTGGGATGTACTAGTTTTGATGTTACAGCCAACTCTCCATTCGGACAATCACAGGGACATCACAGTGCTCCCAATATTGATCTTGCTGCTGTTTATGAAAATTTCTTAAAGCAAGAGCATCGACCTGAAAATAACGATAGTGATATTATTCCTTTTGGCAAACTAAGAGAAGCTCAGACGGCCACGATGAACTGTACAGAAATGGGAGAAGCAGCTGCAAGAATGGACGAAACTCCTTTCGAGCCGAATGAACAAGGCCTGCTGTTTGATTGGTTTGGTTCGCAACTGGTTGGATCAAATGAAGAAGCTCCATGTCCATCAGTTCATATCCTACCCAGCGAATTTAGTGAAGAAAATTGTGACATCAATCAACTTGTCGACGATTGGAGTCCATTTGATCTTCCAATATGAGAAGAAGCAAATAAGCAATATTTCAGACGGACTAACGACTTTCTTCGTTTATTGTACGACTTATCTTATCGATATGGTATATATTGACTGATGAATGAATAAATCCCATATTCTCATAATCTATTGAATATCAGATTTAAATAATGAAAATTCATGCATAATATAATCACTTATTTTGCCTCATTTTTGAAAAGTTACAATTTTGCAAAAGCACGCAGCAATATCAAACTCAGACCTGGTGGAGAGTTGATTCTCTATGCTGGATGGCCACAAAGGTTGGAACGTAGAATATCTGTTCCGGAGCGATAACAAGGAAGCAGACAGCTTGGCAAAGCGAGCAAGAGAAAAATGCTGGGAATGGAACAAGATGGACGCACTGCCATGGCTTTCTAGAGATATCAGAAGATTGCAGGACCAAATATGAATTGAAGATGATTTGCCTTACTAGAGATGCTGGGAGGTAATTCTGTTTTATATATCAAGTGTTGTCTTGTATTCTTTGCCTTTCAGGCTCTTGTTGTTTAAGTTGTTCCAATTTTTTTTATAAAAAACATCGATTTTAATTTCCAATTTATTGAGGCAACAAAGTTGTACTTTTTTTTTTTTGGGGGATAGAAGTTGTACTTTTTGTTTGAGCATCAAAATTTCTGTTTATGTACGTCAAATTCAAATAAATAAATTACAAAGGATAAAAGGGCGCCACGGTCGCCGGAATACACGCCGCGTTCCGCCATTGTCGGCCGTGCATTTTCAGAATATCAGTCGCCTTCTCCTTCGTCTTCCTTTGGGTTTCCATCTGCATAACCAAGCAAAGCTTCGCCACCACTCCAATCTGCAGCATCTCCTGCACCACAGCCGGCGTAGCCGAGTATCTAGACACCGAGTGCAAAACACTAACCGCCCTCTCGCTTGCCTCGTGAGACACTCTCATGATCTTCTTCGACACGATTGCCAGCCCCGCCGCGTGAGACAGCAGCTCGCTGCGTCCCTCCGCGCAGCCGCACAGCGTGTCGAGAGAGATGAGGACCATCTCGGCGATGCGCTTTTCGGTTGAGGTTAGAAGGATATCAATTAGGACGCTGACGGCTCCTGCTTCGACCGATTTGACCTTGTTGCGTCCCCAGGGCGAAACTAGGGCTAGGAGTTGAAGAGCGGATTTTGTCGATTTAGGGGAAACTTGGTCGTGTAGAATCTGTACGAGTTCGATGAAGATCTCTTGGCTCATGCTGATAAGTTGGGGTCGATCGACGACTTCGTAGATCGATTTGAGAAGGAAGAGCGCGTACGCGCGAGAATCGTAGCTGCCGGATTGGAGGATTCTAATCAACGAGGCGAGAAACTCGCCGTTGTGAGCTTGGGCGAGCTTTTGCAATCCAGGTTCGGAGATGTGCATATTCCAGAGGAGGGTCAACGCTTCGTCTCCACATTTCGAGCACTCGGCAACCTCGTCTCTATTGGCGACCGAGGAGACAATGATGGAAGTGAGGAACTGAACGCCGCCAGCGTACTGGAAGCAGCGTTTATTGCTTTCGTTTTCTGAAGCAATTGATCGAACAGTTTGCAGGCATTTGAGCTGCAGGTGTGGAGGAGCTGAAAAGGCTTGGGTAAGAAGTTTGGCGATCTGGAGTTTGTTGACTGGGGGTTTCGGTGTTGGGATACGGTCAACGGCATTGAGAATGCACCAAGATTGGATGAGTCGGCGGAGGGTGTGGTTTGGGGTGATGAAGGTTTCAGAGTTGGGGTGTGAGATGAGCTGTTTGGTGACAGGGCAGGTGTCGTTGTTGGAGGTGTAGAGCCACCGTTCGATGCTGGTCCTGTCGTAGGTGATGCCAGTTGATACTGTTACTGGGTCTTTCATGATGTCCAGTGAGATTGGACAGAGGAAGAAGGATGGGATGTCAATGTCTTCCATTGATGCAATGCAAGAAGACTTGTTGCTAGCTGCTGCTGATCGTGAATATTGTAGCTTGAATCCTAAATATTAATCTCCAGCTGGATCTGAGTAGTTTATATATATATTATGAATTTATGTTCTCCAACTCCAGCAAACAAACAGCTTTTGATGTCTCTGGTCTGTAAGTCAAAGTTGGTGGTAGCAAATGTTGAAGATGGAACAGAGAGGAGAACTTTTCTTGAGAGAAATGGAGGACAATGGGTGCCCATTTATATATGGTAGCAAAAGTGCTTTTTCTTTTCTTTTTTTCTTTTTTTTTAAGAGTGTTGAAGATTGACAAGTCAGACACGGGGGAATCATCCAGACCCTGGGAGCGTAGAGGAACCTGTGCAAGGACTGACAACGGAAGAAAATGTATGTTGCTCATTAGTACGTATTTCTTTACTTTTGAAATTACATAGTAATGATTGGTCCGTATGCCCTGACTTTCATTTACTACTTGCTCACCTACCCTACCATACCATTAGTATTTTTTCTTTTTTCTTCTTTTTTTGTGGATAAAAACCATTAGTATATTTTCATGCTTCATTACGGGAAGTTTCAATTTCACCGTTTTCCTGTTACTAGTACAATTAGGAAGTGCAAAGTTATGGAGTACTAAAACACAGTAGAACTGATTGATTCATTTACTAGATGTCCGCATTTTACTTCTGTTTTATCTAAACTAAATTTGGTGGGTGTACATTTTAAAGAGGCCTAGAGATTTGTCAAACTTGGTCAGGCATGATTATATATTAAAGCGCGTGTATATATGCGTTGAATGGTTTTACTACTACATACCACTGGGGCTGAAAATCTTTGGTTAAGGGTTGAATTGCCAACCGTCTTATACAAAAAAAAAGAAAGTGATTTAGCAAAACTTTAAGGTTCACCTCTTTTTTGGCTTTCGTGTATTTGATGAATGTTATTAATTCTTTGTTCCAGTTTAGGATTAATTAGTAATACTTCAACTGACAATGATGGAATAGTTAGCAAGGTGGCTTTATTCCAGAGACACCATATCCAACAATTTGCAAGTTTGATTAAGATGACAAGGGGCTCTCGTTGTAAGAAAATGTTATAAAGACAAAGCGAATGAGTTGACTTTATATTCTCTGTACATGTTTATATATATAGAGGAGCGTTCAAATGAGGCAAGACAAATAAGAATGAGGCACGATCTCAGTCATCTATCAACCCCTCCGACATTGTGGGCGCGCCACGTGTCAAATAGTAAAACTCACTACCAACAGTAGCGTGAACGCAAATGACGACTCAACCCTATATATATATTAAGTCACTGAGTGGAATAGAAACATAATCAAAGGTAATTGATGGATGGGTGCAAGAGTTTAGTTTAGCCATGTGACTTTAGTTAATCAACAACTGATAGACTAGTGGCTGAGATAATCAACACGCCTGGGAAGATAATTATAAGATGTGCTGCTGTAAATGATAATTATAATAAGGGGGACAGAAGTACTCTTAAGTGGGCCAATCTCCTAAAAACAGAAAAGACAATTCTTCCCATTTCGTTTTCGTATCTGCTGCTGCGTTGTTTCTTGGATCTAAAGGATCGTTATTCATATACATAGCCTTCTCCTGCTTGGATCAGTTAATTACTTCCTGTATTATAACGACGAAGCTAGTAATCATGTGGAGGAGAAGTACACCAGTAACTATCACACTATTCTTTCCAAAATAGAAGTCACTAGTGGCAGCTGGGAGGGACTAGTTATTTTTGAATAAATGAGACCTGATAACACTTCACTTCTGCCAATCAGTATCCTAATTTATACGGTTGATTGTATTGTTTTTGACAACTAACGACATAGCTGCTTGCTCGGACTTTGTCAAATGGGCGGATCTGCTTTTAGGTAAAAAATTCATGAATTTGTTTGACCACATATAAGCTTCAAGAGTATTCTACTATACATATTTATCCACTCTTATTATATTGTTAGGAAAAACAGAAACATGCATATGTGTCACAAAAACTGGTTTCAGTTAGATCAGACCTAAACCACAAGGTGACAATGACAATAGTCGTCTTCTGGTTTTTAGTTGTGAAGGTTTAACTATTTCTACTATCTGGTGTCCAACCAGACTTGAATACTTCACGACAGTATACTGACATGTGCTTTACATGCTCTTGTAGTCTTGTCTTCATAAACAAGTCACAATTGGGTAGAGGAGGAATTCAAAAATGACCATCGACTATGCGAGCTTGCTCAACGCCCTGTCCATTTGAACTCTATTTTGTGATGGTTAAGATAAGATAAGTTACTTTCAATCACCATAAGTTACTTTCAGTTACTATAAGTTACTTTCAGTCACTATAAGTTAATATAAGTTTCAGTTAAGTTAAGTTACTTTCAACATACCATCATCATCATACCATCATCATATCATCATCATCATACCACCACCATCATCATCATATCATACCATACCATCATCATATCATCATCAGCATCATATCATCAACATATCATATCATCATATCACCGTCATCATCATATCATATCATCATCATACCATCATCATCATATTACTATTCATCATCATCATACCATCATCATCATCATAATATTCATCATCATAGTACTATTCATCACCATCATCACAACCATCACCATCATCTCAGTATATTACTATTCATCACCATCTTACTATTCATCACCGGCATCACAACCATCATCATCAGTATATTACTATTCATCACCATCATCACAACCATCTTCATCATCATAATATTACTATTCATCATCATATTACTATTCTGATAGCGCTAAAATATATGCATTTTAGGCGACCTCTATGCTTATTGTTCCGTTTATTCTATTACGATTTCACTTGCTATTTGATGCTTTGTGGTTCTTTTCAGGCAAATTACAGAGTTTAAGCTGAGAACACAAGTAGGCAGTGATTTTGGAAGAAAACCGAAGTTTCGGAGCAAAAATATGGAGTTTCGGGCAAAACAGGGCAGACTGACCTTTGGGGCTTATTTTAGACGCACAGATCTCATATGGTGTCCGATTTGGTCGATTCAAAGCTTGTTGAAAAGCTAACTCAAAGGGCTACAACTCTCAAGTTGACGCCAAGGCCAAATTCGGAGGTTAAGATTCCCAAACAGCCTTGTGCGTTCGCATAGTCGCCCCTGTGCGTTCGCACAACATAAACCAGTCGCATGGATTTTTCATGCGAGCATGCAAGATATTGACCTTTGCAACTTGTTTTGGACGTCCAGGGCGAGTCCGATGTCCGATTTGGCTGATTTTTAGCTTGTTGGAAAGGTAACTCGAAGGGCTACAACTCTTCAGTTGACTTTAAGACCCAATTCGGCCGTTAAGACAGCGAAAAAAGGCCAGCAAGAATCAATGCGTTCGCATGGTTCAGACTGTGCGAACGCACGCCGTCGTAAAAATCAGATTTTTACTGATGGACTATTAAAGAGAAAATTAGGGTTTTTGAACCGGGGGGTCGTCGATTTTCTGGGTTTGTGGAGCCGTTTTTGGAGGAAAGCTGGGGTTTTAGAGAGAAGGAAGAACTTCAACAACATCTTGAATCTCCATATTGGTTCTAGATTTCTAAACTCACTCTTCCATATTGGTTTCTGCACTTTTATTGTTGATTTTGCTTGTAAACTCACCATGAGTGAGTAGTGACCTTAGTTGGGGATCTATGGATCCCCTAGACATGTTTGTGACATTGTAAATACTATGGATGCTATTGATGAATGATTTGCACATGATTCTTCTTCATTTGAACTTAATGTTTCGGATTGCCTATAAGGTGTTTGTGAGAAGTCCTCAATAGGAATTCTGCTTGATTTCATGTTTGATGTAGCTAACGTTGAAAAGCATGATTTCAAATGAACGAAATGAAGAAGCATTAGGGTTTTTGAGTTACATGGCGACTTTCTAATCCTAATGAGAATGGCTTGAATTTAACAAGAACATGATTGTCTAGTCAATAAAGCGCGAGTATGAGGCTAGATATTCATATTCTATAGTGCCAATAAAGCGCGAGTGTGAGGTACTATGCGAGATGTAACTTCTTTGTACTAAGTTGTAGCGCGAGTTGAACTTAGTATTAATGTTGCATGAGCCAAATTCTAAGTATGTGCATGTGATTTCATCATTGGTGTCCCATTTTACTGTCACGATAATTGTCTAGGTGGGGAATTAGATCTCTAGTCATCTTTTAATTGATTGTTTACCATTTTCGTTGATCAAACCTCACTTTTGGATAGTAAAATTCTGATATCATCCTTTTAAAGGAACAAATTTCCCCCCAAACCATAGACATTCTAAGTAAACTGTTAGCATTATTGGTTTTATCACCTGTCCTTTGGGTACGACCTCGGTTCACCCGAGTCTTTACAAATGTTTTGATTACCGTGACTAGCATAAGTGTTTGATTCTTATTGAATATTTCTGCTATATTTACAATCGATATTCATCAACATCATCACAACCATCATCATCAGTATATTACTATTCATCATCATAATATTACTATTCATCATCATCATCAGTATATTACTATTCATCATCATCATGTTACTATGCATCACCATCATCACACAACCATCACCATCATCAGTATATTACTATTCATCATCATCATATTACTATTCATCACCATCATCATCATCGTCGGTATATTACTATTCATCATCATATTACTATTCACCATCATCATCATATTACTATTCATCAGTCAATATAAGTGTCAGTTAAGTTAATATCAGTCACTATAAGTTACTTTCAGTTACTATAAGTTATTTTCAGTTAAGATAAGATAAGACACTATAAGTTAGAGTTCAAATGGACACACCCTTATAATGTACTCTAGTCCAACATCTATATTTATTTCTCTATATTTCATTTACATAACCGTCAATGGCATTTTCTCCAAGTTTTTGTCTATAAGCAAAGGGACTTTTTTTTTTATTACAAGCAAAGGGTTGCAAGAGATAAAAAAAGAAGAAGCCTTATATATTATCTTTAGTATTCTATATAACAGGGGAGTGAGAACATGAGACCCCAAATCTCACCATTCGATCAAGTTGCATCTTTGAATATGACACGTGTCCCACTAACTTTTTTTTCCTTCATTATGCAGTTTCGATCATGCATTTTGCCTAGATGCATTTTAGGTTTTCGGAAACTGTACAGGCAAAAATTGATGCATTTTCAAAAGTGCATAACGAAGGAGTTTTCAAAGTTCTCAAGAGGGGTTCTCATTTGAGCGCTCATCTTCTATTAACGTGAATATTTGATTTGTATATTTGGGACTTCAATCTCTTGATTTGTGATTCATTGACTAGTATGTAACGTTAGTTAGTTTAGGATCCTGATTTCCCTGATTATATTCCCTTGTAAACTATATATACACTGTTAAATAATGAGAAAAAGGAAATCAACATTTTTCCTCATATCATTCCAACCTTCATATCTTCTATAATAAGGCTATAATCGCATTAAACTTATGTGTATAAATTAGGGTGATAAAATAAGTTTTATAATGTCACCGTAGCGTAGTGGCATTTCAGGGTCTCTCACAACTGTTTCACTTAAAATAAGCATGGATGCATATTGCTAAATAGAACTTCCTTATTGTCAGGTTGGACATTCAAAACGCAACATGCTCATTGGCTAACGGGTCTGTCAGCCAGACTCTGCAATGTAATAATTGTTGGGCAAAAACAATCATTAGCCCATCATCTCTATTGGAAAAATATACTAAGTCGAACCCTTTTGCAACAGATAGTGTAACTAGAATAAATACGAACGCTTTATAAAATAAAATAAAAAGAATAAATACGAACGGTCAGTACTGGGCGGGCTTTTTAACTAATTGGACTTGTGGAGTTTAAACTCAGCCCAAGAACTATTGCATCCGACCGAGCAGTGGTCAAACCGAAGACTACCAACAGCTCATTCTTCACGCTGTCGCCTCATCATTGATTTCAAACTTCGACAACACGAAACCCCGCATTGACTTAATGCTTCTCTTGTGTGCGACACTACGCTGAGATTTTCGCTGCCGGCGGCCTTGGCAATTGTCCATGTCATCCAACAACCATCTTTTGCTTCCGCCCCGACAATTCGACCTTTTTCAGCCGCTTGCGTGCTCTTCTGTTCCACACATCAGTTTTCTTTTCCACATTTGGACCGAACCCTTTTCACGTGGCGTTTTCTTCATCTTAACTTTGTTGATTTTAGTTACCTTCTTTACTAGTGGTTGAGTTTCAGCTTTCAAAAGATACTGTTCCTCTGTTAAAATGCATTTCACTTGAGATCTGTTTCCTTTCCGCTCAGGACTCAGGTAGATGGTGAACAGCCTGGCAGGATACAACATCAAGCCGGAACGTAAGATTAATCTCATACCTAAACATTACTGTATTCGGCAGTTCACACTATCTGAACACAATTAGCCACTGAAGATGTAATTTAAGCATAACCAGTTGTTAGTATTTGATTCAAGAGTGGACGGCATCCTGTGTCCTCTGGCGTATGATGCATCAAGCAACCCTTTCAAGATTTTTATTTTAATTTGCTACTATAGATTTGCTTTAGGCTAACTACTTGCGCCCAAGTTAAACACTAATAATATCCTAGACGTGCTTGTTTAATAATAAAGCAATATCATTCCCCCTGATATGCATGACACCATTTGTAAACTTCAAATAGAAGACTCTAAGATCTAGATTGAATACAATTTTTTATAAGCTATGTGGGGTTAGGTTCAATATATATGGATGTGGGCTTTATGCCTTTGAAAACTTTTGTTTAATATTGCTTACATAAAGAGAACAGAAGGGAGCAAAGCTTATTCAATTTGGCTTTCATTCTCCAGGAATCTCTTTTATAGTATCTATACAAGAGCATGGAAGATAGAAAAGAGTTCACAAAGTTTAAGGCAATATGTGTCTTCTGTGGGAGCAGCTCAGGCAAGAAGGCTAGCTACCACGAAGCAGCTCTTCAACTGGCCACGGAACTGGTAATCACAAGCCTTCTGCTGGTGACCTACCTTACCATATATACTTGTTATTAGATGCTGGGTTTTTTCTTACGTGTTTGGGCATCAGATCGTTGTTGGAAACTTTGGAATTTGTTAACTTGGTATAGTTCATTTTTAGAGTAATTTGATGTCTGGCTAGTGGCTACCAATCAACTATCTACTGTGATAATTATACATGTTCCAAAAATTAGTCCTACCAAAAAAGCTTGATGGTGATGATTGTTGCTCACATTGAATGTATGGTTCTTATTATCACTGATTTTGGTTTATGCAATGACATTGTCTGGTCTGATAATGTAATAAGGTGGAGAGGAGGATTGATTTGGTGTACGGAGGTGGAAGTGTGGGTCTGATGGGTGTCATTGCTCAGGCTGTTCATCATGGCGGCCGCAATGTGATAGGGTTAGTCTCTTACGGTGCATGATTTTGTTATATTCAAACTAATCAACTCTTTTTGAGCTTGCCTCTTTTCGCTTAAATAATGATCTGATTTACTATCTGGAGATGGTCGTTTCGCTTAAATGATGATCTGATTTACTATCTGGACTTAATCGTTAGAATATTTTAAATTCCTAAGTAAGAGATATCTGATTTACTATCTGGAGATGGTCGAATATGCATCATTCAGGCTACCAAGACGGGTAGTAAATTGGGTACTTGTCTGCTGGAAAGTGGATCAGTCATGTGTGGCAAGACATCAATGTTGAAAATGAAATCTAATTTCTGACCAAAAAAACTGATGGAAGTTTTTTGAATCATTTCAGAATTATTCCACGGACCTTGATTCCAGAGGAGGTACATAATATCCAAAACCATCCATGTGTGTTTTTATACCATCCGTGTGTTAACTTAACATTGACAATCATCAACTATTCTAGACAAGAGTATAATCCAAACAATGGTTATGCAGAGAGCTGGTGAGACTTTTGGAGAAGTAAGGGCTGTGTCTGATATGCACCAGAGGAAAGCAGAGATGTCGAGACAGGCGGATGCCTTCATTGCACTCCCTGGTTTGAGTCTCACTACTTGTCTCATAAGTCGTTACATTTAGAAGACACTCGATGATGTTAAAATCTTTGGACTGCTCCAGGTGGCTACGACACTCTTGAAGAGCTTTTGGAAGTCATTACCTGGTCTCAGCTTGGCATTCACCACAAGCCTGTAAGTGAAACTTTTACATCTGATATCTTTGTACATGAATTTCAATGAACCTGATGTTGACATGCACAACAAGGGAGTTCCCATTGCTTGTTTTTTTTTTTTTAATTATATTAACCTACAGTGACTTGGTCTTAGAGAATGTATATAATATTCGTCCATATCTTTGTCGACACAATCAAATACTACTATCTTGTCTCCTAAAAGCAGTAGTTTCTTTCAAGCACGAAAGTAGTGTATCTTTAGTTGTTGTTTCAGTGGAAAATCCACCAATTGTATCAGCTGGTTCGTTTCCCATTGGTAAATTATAAATGTTGGTTGGTAGATTTACCAAGTCAACTTGCAGATGTTAATATTTGATCAAGTTGGTTGTTTTTATTATATTTCAGGTAGGACTTTTGAATGTTGATGGGTATTATAACTCATTGCTGACATTCATTGATAAGGCTGTTGATGAAGGGTTTGTTTCAGCTTCAGCACGACGTATTATCATCTCAGCATCAACAGCTAAGGAGCTAGTGGAGGAGCTGGAGGTGTATGAGGCGGAATATGATGAGGTTACATCTAAGTTAGTGTGGGAAGAAGATTAATAAGTTACCAAAATTGAAATACAATGTAGTACAATAATAATGAGAATGAGATGGATGTTTTGTGCAACGGACCTAAAACTTGTTGGGCTCTTCTCTTTCTCACCTGTGACCCAAGCCAACACAATAAAATGAATGACGACGTCGTTCAACTACAACTCTGGCTTTCGCTATCCACATCATCATCATCATCATCATCACCGAAGCCTCATCTCCCAAACCCATATACCATCGAGAAGCAGTTCCAACCGCACTATCCCAAAAAAAAAAAAAAAAAAAAAGAAGCAGCTCAAGCCTTTACCGGCAACCCATTTACAGAAATGCAAGAAACCACATCGCTCAATTTCTGCTCCCCTCCTCCTCTGCCGCAAATTTACAGACCCACCTTCCCATCATTTTCTCCACCCAGGCGATACCTTTTCTTCCCTCCTATCTCATCCCGAACTTCCATATCGCTTCCTCCTAAACCCCCGAATCGGAATTTGGACATACCCCCCTCCATCACCGATTCTTCAAACCACGACTTTGAAGACAAGCTCTTGTACCTGGAGTCGATTGGGTTGGATTTTTTGTCTTTAGTCGACCGGCATCCGCTTGTCGCATCCTGCTCGTTGTCGGATTTGAAGTCGACGGTGGAGTTTATACAATCGATGGGTTTTTCTTCAGCCGAGTTCCGAAGGATTTTCAACATGTGTCCCGATACGCTAACGGCCAAGGTCTCTGATATTGTGCCGGTCTTCACTTTTTTACTCAGAGAGGTAAATGTGCAGGGGTCGGAGCTGCGAAGGGTGGTGAACCGGCGGCCGAGGTTGCTTGCTTGCAGCGTGGAAGAGCGGCTACGCCCAACTTTGTACTTCTTACAAAGCATTGGGATTGTTGAGGTAACAAGGCATACTTACTTGCTGTCATGTAGTGTGGAGGACAAGCTTGTGCCTAGGATCCAGTATCTTGAAAAGATAGGATTTGAGTACAGAGATGCTGTGTCCATGATGAGGAGGTTTCCCCAGCTGTTTTGCTACAGCATTAAGGGGAATTTCGAGCCTAAATTCGATTACTTTGTAGTCGAAATGGGAAGGGAGTTGAAGGAATTGAAGGAGTTTCCCCAATACTTTTCATTTAGTTTAGAGAATAGGATTAAGCCGAGGCACAGGGCTTGTATCGACAAAGGAGTTTGCTTTCCTCTCAAGTTATTGTTGAGGGCCAATGAAGTCGAGTTTCGGGAGAGGCTGGATGTTTTTTATAACTCTTCCATTCCATTTAGGACTTCTCCTTTGTGGCGTACATTGCAGAATTCAGCTTCTCGATTGATTTAGTCAGTCTCCTGTACATACTTGTTGCTTTGAGTACATTTACAAGTTGGAAAAATGATCCCATTTACAAGTTAAATGTCCTCAGCCATCTAAGAGTCTGATTTTCTTGCTGATTGAGTTTTTAGTTTCTCAGTGCTGCTGGTGTATGCAATGTGGCTGTGCTCGATTTTCTCTTGTTATTGAGTGATGGACGTTTCCTGAACCTAACTTTGTATGACACTCTCTCTTTTAAGAAATTTATTTTATCTATGTTGCCTGAAATTAGTGATCAGTTGGCAAAATTAAAGCAGCTACACTGCAATGCTAATAATGTCAGAGGCAGGAGCTAATTAAATGGTGGAGGGAGAAGCTATTAGCAAGATCATGGCATCAAATAAAATGGAAGAACAACTAATTATTATTATTTATCAACCTCCCCAAAATCCAAACTCACTAGCTAGCAAATCAACAAATGCTTCAATAATGTACTCATGATTGCTCTTTCCATTCACCTTCAAATAACATCCAAGAAGCTCCTGAAGCCAGTCCCAACCGGCCTGCTGCTTATCTCCATGATATTGAGCCTCCACCATTTCCTCCATAGATTTCTTAAAATCCAAGTAAGGGTCTAAAGACTCCATTGACACTAAACTTACATGAGTAGTCTTCTCCATAATATCTGAGCCTGAGCTACACCGGCCATTTGCCTTTTTAGCAGCCTCACTTAAGATCGAATTCGTCTCGACTGGTTCGAAAAACAGCCTGTCTGACTTGATGAAGCCTCTTATCACTCGCTCCACCCCACCTTCTTCATCATCCAACAAGTCCTCATGAATCAATGCTGCTGGCTTCTGCTCTGTCGTTGAGTCATTGCAGTAGGTAGTAATAATGTTGTTGCTGATTACCTTGAATGATTCGTTGTCGTAGGCGATGGACCGGAAGGAGAGTGTCTTGGGGTGTTGAGAGCAAGATGGCCAGTAGGCATTTGGTTGTGTACAAGTGTTGTTGAATAGATGAGTGAGCTTCATGCTAGCTGGGATGATGATGATGAGTGTGTTTGTGTGGAAAATGATAATTTGAGAGAAATATGTATTGGATTTCGTAAAGATTTCTTCAGTGGTGGATCAGTGGATTTGTAGAGCTCGCTGGTTTGTGACATTAATTAATGACTGAGTGATGATAAATTTCAAATGTGAATGTCGTCTATTTTAAGTGAAATAAAGTTTATCTCTGTTTGTCTTTATTTTGTGTTGAAACTAGGGATCCTGCTGGCACTATGTTAATCAGGCAAGGAATCCCAAAATTCCGCTGGGACTTGTTAACCAGACAAGGATCCAAACAAAGCCTGCAGGCATGTACCTCAACCCATTCTGAAGACCCAAGAACAAAGCTTGGATTTTGTAATCTTGCCGGTTGTTGGTGGGAATCGAACACATAACATTCCCCACCCTTTAACATGACCTTGCAGACAACATGTTAACCATATGAACTGAAAATAGGTTGGGATGCATGCCTGCAGGCTTTGTTTGGATCCTTGTCTGGTTAACAAGTCCCAGCAGGATCCCTAGTTTCAAAATTTTGTTTTTGAAAAATATTGATGAGAAGGGTCCAGAGGAGACACCCATTTTGAGAGTGATGGTAGGTAAGCATCGATCAATCCTCAAGGGCACATGTCCATTGACACACCTTGATTGTGAGAGTTCCTCCAATACTGCCCCATTCTTACGGATAAACTTGCCCGCGGATGGAACATGGGATGGACCACAAAGTTGGGGTTTAATTCACTTGATATACATACGAACACTCTCTCTCTCGTCTGTAAATATTACTACTAGCTTAATTCTGCACTGTCGGTAACTTTAATATCAGACTGTTTACAGCTTTGTTTTAATTATTCCAGGTTGCTCAATCTTATTTATTCGTGCATGGAAATTTTAAATATACTACAAAAAAAATAAACATATATGGTGCGTTCCTTCTAATTTAGAATATCAAAACATTTGAGAAATTAAAAGCATAAAAAGAAACATTTATTATAAAAGGATCAAATGAGAGCAAAAAACATTCCAAACGATAGATGAAATCATCCGAATTTTATTTATTTATAAGGGAAAAGTACACATTGGTACCATGAACTACCAATCTTTTCAAATTGAAGGTCTAAACTATCGATTTTTCCAATCCAGGGCAAATTCAAAAATAAATTGACCAATTTTTGAACACCGAACACCGTAACTTCACCGTGATTAAATTGCGAACTCAATCATG
The DNA here is from genome assembly GCA_033675395.1 of Rhodiola chrysanthemifolia. Classification (NCBI taxonomy): domain Eukaryota; kingdom Viridiplantae; phylum Streptophyta; class Magnoliopsida; order Saxifragales; family Crassulaceae; genus Rhodiola; species Rhodiola chrysanthemifolia. The sequence goes on from CM066206.1 coordinate 3,427,839, forward strand.
TGAACCATGTTGAAAATAACATAATGATCTCATCATAAACTCTTAACGTATTAAATCGATCTTTCTTCTTTAACAACAATACACTTTTTTATTGAGTCGTTATTAACGGGATTCACATGATTGAGTTTGTAAGTTAATCACGATGAATCTACGGTGCTCGGTGTTTGTGTAAGTATGTTAATCTACTCAATGGACACAAGCAAGCTCATATTAGAGTGTTAGGACTGGTATGGAATTAAGCACCAAAGCGGCAGTAAAGGCATTCTGGGTTTGGGACTTAGCCAAATTGGTTTGTGTCTCAAACAGGAACAAAACGGCTTCGATTTGTAGAAGCGGGAGTTGCTTATTTGAGAAATAGAGGCAAACGACGACGTTCTCATATGGCGCCGGATTCTGTTATGTTCGTTACTTTAGTAGAACGGTGGCGTTTTGCAAACCGCGAATGCAATTTTCGGAGAAGCTTGCAACACAGCGTTTTGAGAAAGAAGCAGCTGGACTCATATACGACTTCAATTTGGGATTTAGGGTTTATCCGATTTTCCCAGAGCGAATACGATTGAGGGATTCTCTCAAAGAAGTCGAACGTCGAATCGATCTTCTGCAAAGCGATTCGAGTTGTCTGGAAGGCGTACGCGACTGTGTGGGTTGCTGAAGTGCGTCGACAACCGAGTGTTGCTGGTTGCGAGTGGAGTTCGAGGAGGACTGCAGGGGATTCGGCTGCTCGCCAAATCAGGGGCTTTCGGAGGGGGCTTCGATCCCTCCAAGCTTTCTTTTGACTGTCTATTATTGCTGCTGTGGTTGCTTTGATGTATAAGACCGTGTCAGTCATATTTTGGGCTTGCTTGAACACTTAGCCGATTTGTGCTTAGTGTGTGTATTTGTTTGCTTGATCTATAAAATCTAACATTCATATAACAGTTTGAAAATTGATCAATTTATTTATTACTTTGCCCTTGATTGAAAAAATTGATAATTTGGATCTTCAATTAGAAAAGAACGTTAGTTCGAGGACACCAATTTATATTTTTCCCTATTTATAAAGTTGATTTACTCTAAAGATATATATATGGTTGAGGGGTGATCATTTATATTTGTTTGACTCAAAATCAAATCCCATAAAATCAGAAAACATCAATTTATAGAAAACAATATGAATTTACATTTGAATCATTTCCTTTTAAAAAAAAATAACCCAATAGTTAATCATGTTTTGAGTTATAATTAAGACAGTCCACTAAGCTCCCTCCTGGTGTAATAATGCTGCCCCCAACTTGGAATAAGATGATGTTATGATTATGTTTATATCATAAAATAAAATAAAAGTGTGATCGTGCCTTCCAATTTTGCCACACGATCCAAATAGTTTTTTTTTTTTTTGGGATCCAAATAGTTTTATAGACTCATAATATTGATATATCTGAGTTGCATAACAACAACTCATTCGAATCTGTCAACGTACAGCATCAAACCAGCACGGCAGCACGACAGTTCTATGTCTACATTCTCCCATGTTTCAATCCACCATCACATGACATTTCATCTTCACATTTATGTCATAATCAAACTAGTAAGTAGTACTAATTATCTGTAATGATTTATTTACATTTTATTGATAAATCAGCATGAGCTGGCGCGTCTTTATTCGCTTTGCAAAACTACGCCTGCTGATCTGCGCATTCTTTTCTATTCAAACCCTTTACTCTCTGACTTTCTCTCTCCTCGAAATTCAAAGCTCTCACCTTTTGCCATGATCTCACAACTATGCCCTGACCTCGTCGAATCTAATAATAAGCAACCGATCGCTTCTGTAAACATTCAGTAATGCCCAGGCACGATCAAAGCCGGAGCGTTCAGAGCTTCATCACGGCATCGCGCAAAACCAGGAAGCGAGGATGCTCGTCCTCGTCCTCCTCCTGCTCCTCTTCATTAGTTCATGGTTACAGGTTTAAGAAGGCTGTTGTCGTTTCGACTCCTTTGTGGAAAACCGCTGCGCCGGCGGAGGAAGTTTGGGATGTCAGGCCGGTGTCGGCGAGAAAGCTGGCGGCGACACTGTGGGGGATGCCTTCTCCGTCATCGGCGGCGAGGAGAGGTGTTAGTAAAGAGAAGACGAGTTCTAGGAGCTCGTATCCGCCTCACTTGTCTGATCCATCATATAGCCCTAATTCCGAGGTAAAGGTGTGTTTGAACTTCATTTTATATATGGATGTTGCCGATTTGGCTCGAGTTGCAATTCAGTTCCATATTATTTGAATGAGAGTGCTTTTGCGAGATTTAATTTAGTTCCAGGTGATTGGATTTTTCAATTTTGAGGCTGGTTGAGTTTTGTGCTTCAGAGGCTGGGAGAATCCAGACCTGGAAGTTTAAGGCGAAGAACGCCAACATTTGCACATAGGATCAAGCGAAATGCTGCATTTGAGGTAATTGATAAACTTCTCCTTTTTTGGTTACCTGATGCTGTGTTGTATATCATTTTTTGGGATCGGTAATTTGGAAATGGTTTTCGTTTCTTATGTTGGCTACTTGTATGTTAGTCTGTGACTAGATCTCGACGAGAAACACCTAGAGGATCGACTAGTAGAGTTGGGGATCGTCTGAAGGATGTTAGTAATGCTATAATTACTTCTAAGGAGCTGCTGAAGATTGTTGAACATGTTTGGGGTCAGGAAGAGCAACCTTCCTCTAGCGTGTCTCTCGTTTCAGCATTGCATCAAGAACTAGAGAGGGCTAGGTTGCAAGTCGATCAGCTGATACACGAGCAGCAGCATTTTGGACAGACGGATGTCAGTCGTCTGATTAAGCAGTTTGCTGAGGAGAAAAAAGCTTTGAAAGTCAGGGAACGTGAAGTGGTTGAAGCTGCTATTCAGTCCATTGCAGGGGAACTCGAGGGAGAGAGGAGGCTGAGGAGAAGGTTTGAGAACTTGAACAAAAAACTCGGTGCAGAATTAGCAAGCCTGAAGGGGGCGTTACAAAAAGCTATACAAGAGCTTGAAAGTGAGAAGCGAACAAGGCAAATATTAGAGCAAGTGTGTGATGAATTAGCTGGAAATATTGGTGAAGATAAAGCTCAGTTGGAACAACTTAAGATGGAGTCGGAGAAGGCACTTGAGGAGGTTGAGAAAGAAAGGGAAATGCTAAGGCTAGCTGATTTGCTACGTGAGGAGAGAGTTCAGATGAAACTGTCGGAGGCAAAGCATCAGTTTGAGGAGAAAAATGCGGCTGTTGTTAAGTTAAAAAGGGAGCTTGAAAATTTACTGAAACCACATAAAACCAAGTGGAAAGCAGGTGGCAGTTCACAAAGTCAATTAGATCGTGGGAGCAGTGCTGAAATTGCCCAATTTCTAGACAACATTAGGTTTAGCACCGGCGACTACGAAATGGAAGAGAATGATAGAGACGTGGAGGACTATGAGCTTGACATGAATAGAAGCTGCAGAATGAATAATGGGTCCAAAACAGTTCCGGTCGATGATGATGATGATTTTGGGAGGAGATCCATTTCAGGGAGAAGGTCTAGCAGAAGCAGTTCTCTCTACAAACAGACTGTGAAAAATGATGTGCAGAAGTTGGAGCATGGGAGAGAGAGGGACTTATCATCATGTGGGCATCAGAGAAGACTTCATGGGTACGATTACGGAGATGCAATGCGCATGCACAAATATCCCAATGTTTCCAGGGACTTGATGTACGCTGGTCATCCTAGAGAGTCACCGATTCGTTTTGCAAGCCCTGTGCGCCAATGGGGGCAGGTGAGACCTCCAAGAGATCCACACCACGCAGTTTCAGAGATGCATTGTCAAGCATACTCCAAGTCTAGGTTATCGGATGCCAGAAGTGAAACAAAAGTCCAGAAGATGTAAAAGGTAGTGTGGCTCTTTTTGATGGATTTTTGTCAACACATACACCTTTTGAGCATCTAGTTACAGGCTGCAATTGCATAGTTGCTGAGAAGACTGTTTCCTTTCCTATATTATTATTTTTTTTGATAAGTTAAGGGATCCAAAGGATCATTTGGGTCCTTTCCTATATTATATGAGTGATGTAGTACATTTGCCTTCACATTGTCTGTGTTTCGAAGAGATAGTTTTTGAGTTTTGGGTCTCTTCTGTATTTTGAAATTTTATTGGGCGCCTATAAATAATTTGGGCCCCCAACAGAGGAGCCCATTAAAGTCTTTTATATAAACAATTTCATGGACCGGCTGGCCTGATCAACAGGTAGCTTCTGCAGGACTTGTTTTTGGGGAGATTGAGTTGGGGGGGTGTGTTTGTAAACAGATGTGAGAATGGGTTCGGACGCTGAGAGGTTGTTTGGTGTAAACATGGAGCGAGTATAGCACACATTGAGCCAGCAGAAGGGTCTTCAACATCCAGTCCTAGTGGGCAGGCTCAAAGCTTGCTAATTAAGCAGTCACGTTGTGATTATAAAAACTTCATTATCTGATTAGGATTGTTTAGCTTAATCATGGAGTTTTTTTAGGCAGTTAAGTTTAGCACCTTGATAAGTTGAAAAGACTACAGTGATCGATGTGGGTCAACATAATAATGGAGTATATATCTTTTTCCCCAAACCTGAACTGAAGGACCACAAAACCAAACTCCAGCCTTGTATTTTTTGTTTACCTACAATTAACACGCAAACTATTTTTTTTACTTTTTATCTTATGTGTCTCAGTTTCCCCCTACCAGCTGAATTCTACTTCTGAGGTGTGGTGATATATGTTTTTCACACATTTTCTAAAGTCAGCTGGGTGTGGTCTGCTTGAAGCAATCAATTATGTAGTCTTTTGTGATGAATGAGTTTTGTTTTCTGAAAATGAAGCATAAACATGCTGGAGCTGGGTTTGTGGTGTCAAATTAGCTTAACTTGGCTAGTAAATGTTGATTGAGTATTTACTTTCTTTTTTGTGTGGGTATGCATGACATAGATAGCCAGGCACAATAAATAAATAAGATGATTTGAGATGTGATATTTTCTTCCTCCCTCCTCACTGCTAGCTACATGATCAACTCTTCTCTATGTTTTCCACTTGAAAAGATTCAAAGAATTAGGAAGATCCCAGATACTGTGGGTTAATGAAAGTGTAGCTGTTTTGTTTGTGACTGATTAAGTGCTAACAAAGAAGAAGCAATCTAAAAGATGTGAATTATCAAACTGAAGATATTAAGCATGCATGGTGTGAGGATTTTCTTTGTATATATGGAAGCAAGAAATCTCTATGTGTTGCTCATCTCAGTTGATTAAACAAACAGCAGTAATGATAGTTTTGAAATGTATATATACGGGGTAGCAAATTGGGGCTGACAAATGATATTTTAATATGGGTTTTAAAAAGGTTTAGTGGTGGAGTAGTCAACCTACTACCACTGTGATCTCTTCTCCCCACACCCTTATGACATCCAGTTTACAGACCTGCACTTTACAGGTCAGTTAGGCATCCACATATGTCAACTAGTCTGTTTACAACACAGATCCTAAAGGTGATGGAACAATAAATCCCCAGATTGACTCTCTAATCGAATTTTCACGAGGCCATCATGACCTTTAGGAGGCGAGACGTCTTTTGATGGGCATGCAACATGCCCGTCCTTGAGTGCGTATACTAATATCACATAAATTATCTCCACAGCTGCTGCTATGCTATAGTGAAATATAAATTTCACCCCACTTCATACGTACACAAGTACTCCACTATATAAAAATCCAGACCACACAGAGACATGTAGTTCATGTGATCTGACTTGACAAATCTCAAAAGTTAGGGTAACCAAGTAGCTAATAAGGAAAATGCAAAAAAAGAAAGAAAAAGTAGCTAATAAGGACTACATGTCTACATTCCAAATTGAAGATCACAGCTTTCTGCAAGCTTAATAAGTATAAACAAACATATACATATTCCTCATAACCTTCCTTTCCCATCAGGAAACCAGAAAAAATGCTTAATTTGTCTCTATAAATATATCAGTTTGATTTCTCTGGCTTACCGCCTTCTGGTTGAGATGCACTCTTGCCCATGGCCTCTTGACCCCTCTCGGCCATGACTTCTTGTATACCCTCTTGGTATCCCTGTATAAAACTCTTGAGGGCGTCCCGGTATGCAGAAGCTCTGGTCATGTACAGCCGCTGCAAAGCAGGTCTTAGTGTCTCCATTCCTCCTCTTGCAGCAACAGCTACATATAGACACATTAATAAGAAGAGTTGAGCTACAAAGCTTCCATTACAACATTAGTCTCTTATGAACCTTAGTGATCTGAAATCACAGAGAGCCACAATGTCATCAATAATGCAATGTCAAATTTATATGAGCATTTATTGAAAACACAACATATCAACTAAATGCACATGACATACCTAGATCCTCTAATGTGGAAGGTTCTTCTTCTTCTTTGTCTTGAGTTTGGCTCTTTGCATTATTATTTGCAGAGTTTTCAATCTCTTTCTTTTTCCTATACTCATGTGGTCTGAGCTCAGGACCAATATCTCTCACCCAGCTAGCACAATACAGTCTCGTTGCTTCTTTAAGCACCTAGACACATTGAATTAATCACTTTAGCCTTTCCACCTCACACATATATATATCCCAAACAAGTAATCATACAGACAGTGCGATAATATATGTAAGAAGCTGGTGGCAAATACTTACAAGGTAACACTCTGTCCAAGTCAGCTTCCGTCTCTTGACAACATGAGGAGGATCAGGCAAAGACGAAGGGAAAGCAATTTCTTTCAAATCATAACGAACATAGTCCCGGATTTTCCTGCATACCACCTTGACCTTCATCCTGCACATGAAGGTACTAATCATCAAATTCTCCAAAACGTATTGTACAGAAGAAGCAATTTTGTAGTACACAGTTTCGTTTTTTTTTATTCAGAAAGGCATTTCATCAAACAGCTGGTGAGCATTGTTCTTCAAACCCTAATCAGACTGCCAAAACTAAATCAGGCAATCCCATATACAGACAGTCCTCCTCGAATCCAAAAGCAGGAGAACCAATATACTTGGAAACGATATAACTATGTTTTTTCACGAATGACGACAAGCAGCTGTTCTTACGCAAAATGTAACAGCAGATACTGCAACTCACAGCGCTGATATTTTATCGGAGCTTGATGCTTCGCTTTATTCTTCTAAAAGTATTTGAGGGCAGCGCTGATATCCTCGGCTCGGCTGTCACAACCCGAATCTCGAAGAAGTTATGTAATCGCGGGTCGTTGACGACTGCGGATCAATGAAAGCCCATTACGATAAAATACGAATGAAACAGCAAGATGTTTACATAAATGTCGTTTCTGAACTTGAAAATGAACGGGATAGCTCGGATATAAAGTGAAACAAACATGTTCGAAATTATCACATATGGATTATAATTTTGTCTGTTTATGCTATAAGCTGAATGAAGCATTTTATTTTTATTTATTTATTTATTTGATAGGGGAACGCCCGAGAGGCTACAAGCGGACTTAACAAAGATTGCACATATTGTACACCTGAACGCCAAATACATGTCTAGTTTGGGGCTCATTCAGCCTATTTCCTCATCATTTTCGCTTGAACTTGCTTCACTCGTTTCAAGTTCTTGCACTTTTTGAACCTGTCTCAAAAGATCCAACCTGTCCGATCCATATGTTGATGGTATCTGCAGACACACGACGAATCCATTGTTCGATTCATTTTACTTTTCATTAACATAATAAATGTTGAAACTTGTCAAGTGACTTACCAGAGCAGGTACGTATCTTTGGATGGCAGCCAACATAGCTGCGTGCCCAACTGCTGTAACCTACAGTAGTCATAATCAGATATAAATCCTGAAAAGAGGATTTCTATCTTGATAAAATCAAGGGTATATATATGTTCCGTCTGAAGAGTTAAACATTACTATACGCCGTCAAGTTCAGTTTCAGTGTATCCAGGATGATACTTGGTTTTGGTATGGTTATGTTTTTTTTTATCTTTTAAGGAAATACTTGCACAGTTTGACTGTGGTAACACATTTTCAACCCAACAGCAACACATATTAATTGCACCAAGTTGTAAATAAAGTGATGTGAAAATTAACTTACAGGCAGTAACATGAGAATCCCTATGGGAATAACTGCAGCCACGTCAGTTACAGTTCTTCGCAAAGCTCTCTTTTCTTTCTCTGCTAATTCATCTCCTATTATTGACCTCCTGACCAATTCCGTTGCAGCAACAACATCGATTGCTAGGAGCTGAGTTCCTTGGCAAACATCCTGCATGTCAAACAATTCATTCTAAGCAAGATTCAGATATACCAAATGAATGAAAGAGGGGCGGGTCATCACTAATATACCGCAGTTGTTTCCTTGAGCTTCTCCAGTGCTTTTTCAATGATGTTTTCCCTATTTTGAGCCCGGTCCAATTGCTTACTGCTAGTTTCCATGATTGTTAGTCCAGTCTCACTACTGGCCTTGATATTCTGAGTGAAAATGATGATGAAATCAACATTTACAAAGATATGCAGCATCTTATTCCTATGCCTACCAGGAACACACAAATGACCAAGTAATTTGGGACCATAATATTTGACGAGGTCGACGCATACTCTAAACACACGAAGGAGCCTTGGGACGAGAACCATAACGGTCAGAACCGAAAATGAAGCCCCAAATACCTTCAACGATACTGTGTGCACACTTGTACCCTTTCAAAATAAGCTAATAATAATATGTCAAAGAATGTAACACAAATATCACCTCATTTATATCTGATGGGTCAGCGCTTCTTTGCACTCTCTTTTCAAGCTCCATCAACTCTTTCCTCAAAACCTCAAACCGATTGATTTCAACCTCGTCTGACTCTGCACCATCAATGTTCATTGCTGCTTGCCCCTGCAGTTCACTGGCCTGCATACAATAGCAAAACAGGAAGCTTAATTGCAGAATATGCTTATATATATGACAATTTACCATTTTATTGAATATAAGTTTATAATGAAAAATAAATTGGTTGATTTAAATTTTAAGTATACACTGAAAGATAGCACATACTTTCTTGGCCTCATTTGACGATACACGGTCACTACTCTTGACTGGGCGTGGGAGCATAAAACTCCACCATCCAGGCTGACTGAACCAAATTGGAAGAGAAACATAAAGCAAATGATCAAATTAAGAGAACTAGACATGCACAGTCAATAGTGTAGTCAAAGAGGATCATCCATCATTTAAAGAGCATAACTTAGTACCTATTAGCCCGCCCTGACTCGGTATTAAGATTCTTGTTCAAACGTCGAGATTGTCGCTGCTCGGAGATGAAGGACTGAGAGTCACTTTCATCCTCTCCCTGAGTGATTAATAAATCCTGATCAAAATTTCAGATACGTGAAGACGCTCTAATGCATAAGTATGTATTAACATACTAGCTGAAGAGAGGCTGCCTTGGCTCTAAAAGACGCCTCTAGAAACTCAGCCTCTTTTTTGAGCTTTCGTATTCTCTCTAGATCGGAACAAGCAGCTTTCAAATGCTCCTTTCCAGTATTGGAACTTGATACATGGAGATCTTGCAACAGTGACTCTAATCTAACCAGAGCTCCATCAACACTCCCCAATGCCTATTGCAAATTGACAATGACATAGCTTTATGAAGAAGTAACCCGTAAATGACACAGGGAAAAAATAAGGATAAAGGGATAAAGGGCCAAACATATGCAACAAGAATGATATGGGGAAACGGACCTTAAGCCTATAATTATTACATATCTACATATGATGGCTTCAGACAAACGAGTGAAATCTTCAGAGCAGGCAAGCAGTACAAGTCCAAACCAATTTATGGATCATTAAGTGACAACTAGAAACCTTTAAAAAGAAGAGCTTCTCAAGCCTAATCATTCACATATTTTTCATGAACAATAAACCGAGTGAGCCTAGCTTCCATAACACAGACGTGACACCCACCTTGTCTAATGAATTTATGTCACTCATCACTGAGAAAGATGTTCCTAATCCATTACCACTTCCTACAGATGGTCTATCATCTTCCTTTTTCCTGCAAGTGTAATGTGACTTTGTTAAATAGCATGAATCCAAAACTAGAACAAGCAAATAATTTCATGATCTGGATATTTGAAGCATAGACTAAAACCATGTATTGATAACTGAAATAACCCTGAAACTACTGTCCTAGCGCTTGGTATAATATGAGGTATTCTAATTGAAAACACAGTTCTTCCCAAAGAGTATTGTATGTCACTTGTAGTATAAAACTCAAGAACTACCGTCATGAAAACAGATATTCAACTGATAGCAATAGAAAATGCAATTCATGTTTCAGTGCTAATTTATGTTTGACTCGCAGCTGTCTTCAGCCTTTATTATCTATTCTCCAGCTCATGAGTCTTCTTTCATACGGCTATCCCTCCAGCTATCCCAATTAAACGCGTCCATCATGACCCCTGCGATAAAAGCAGGGACCTAATGTGGACAAAAGATCATGAACATTTTCTAGTGGATGATCACGCTTCACCTAAAGTAGCACTGACAATTGATACAATTGTAGATTCAAAACCAAGGAGTATTTGCCCAAGTATAAGGGCGTGGGCATTTGACGTTTTTTGTTCGTGTATTGAAGTCGTTCAATCAAGTCTGCAAAGTAGAGTGGACATCGTATAAACAGGTGGTAGTAGGGTATTCTTTTACTTACTTTAGTATTCCAAGCTCGTCCTTGCACTCCAGTAATTTGCTGTATCTGTATATGCAAAAGAAATCACGAAAAAAAATGACCAAAGAGCATCATAATCCTTCCAGTCATGAGAGCCACGTTGTTACACAAAAGAAATGTTTCCAAACATTTGCAGTTACGCATTACCCTTTAGAAAGAAATTTTGCAGCCTTAGCATTAGCAGGATTCGCCAGCCATGTGCTGTGTTTTATAAAACTGTGTGTCCAGTAAGAGCAAACATTTAGTGCTTCAGGAATAGCTTCAGCGTTTGAAGGACCTTCTCGTTTGCTCTTATGCCCAGTGGCTTTTGATGAGCTACTACTGCCTGGATAAAAAGGAAGCCAGTCCAATTCTTCACATACAACCTACAAGTTATTTTCATTCTGATCAAGCATTCCATTTGATCTATATTACCATGTGGAAAAACATACAAGAATCTGACCTCCACATACAATTGATATGAGCTTATTGAAGCAAGTTGGGGATAATATAAAACGCTACCCCCGATAAGATACCTAAAGCCAAAGATATGAGAAGTAAAGCATGAGACTTGATTAGTGTTAACAAATGCACTGAATATAGAACAGAATGGACCTTATATAACCCTCTAAAGCACTGTCAAGGACATCGAAACCATTTGACTGCAAGAAGGATTTTGTGCTTCTACCAAGGGCTATAAAGAATCCAAAAATAGCCAAGTCTTTCTCCAGAACCTGAGAAGATGAGTGCAATTGAATGATACCACAAGTGGCCCAAGGAAGAGAAGATCATAAAACCGAAGGAACTTCAAAACCAATGGACAGAAGTCTGTGAATAACAATTTGAAATAACAAAACTACCTGCAAATAACATAATGAAAGAGTTTTCCAGATGTACACCTGACAGTATAATTGTTTGATTGTTTACAGCACAAAGTGTATTGAAGAAAATCATGCTGGACTAGTTGAAAGAGGGACAAGTCTGAGAAATATATGTGAAAATATAAAACGAAACACAACAGCACTTACCTCAATACTTTCACATGTTGTAAGTCTTGACCAGATCTTCTCCCTATCAATAGCCTGCTGCAACTGCTTCTGTATAAGATCGACCCAGAATGTGACCTCTTCTGAACCACTGTCATTTCTTGTGCCACATGTGGCAGCTCGAGGACCAAGATAAACCAGAAATTCTCTGTGCAGACCGATTTCCTTTATAGAATGGTAAGCTTGGCGAATAGGAACATATTCAACCAACATTTCCATGGTTCTACCAGTTACATCAGGAATAACTGAATAAAGCTGTGGGGAAGCCACTCTGGTATTGCCAATTTCGATCACCGCTGCAATGCAAGTAAGTGCAAGCATAAGGAGCGATACATCACTTGTTTTAAAAGAACCCGGCGGCAATCCTTTCCTGTACCTACAAGGAAGAGTATTTCGCGGTCCGAGATTAATAATCATCAAATTTATATAATTTTCGCTTAGATAAAGAGGTCTGTACTTCTTACAGTGGAGCAGAGGCCAGGTGCCGTAAGTCCTTTTCAAAATAATTCAAAAATGTCGACACTACACTAGGTACTTGCTCAGACCAGAACCATTCATAAGCTTCTGGTTGCTTTGCTGACAAGCTATCCCTAATGAAACTCTCCAACGGGGCAGACAGACGTAATAAACTGCACTTTCGTCAAATTGAAGGCAATAAAAAGTGGGAAAGTTACATTTTTAGGTACAAAAAATATCATCATAGTTGTGCAGTTACAATGAACTTTATAAGACTAATAAGGACATTACAAGCACACATGAGCCTAGTACCTGCGCTGTACAAACACATTTAGATCCTTATCTCCTCCATCACCTGGTGATAACTCGCTAGCTGCTTGTAGCAACGAATAAACTGCAGCCTAGAAAAAGTTACAGCCATATTAAGTATTATAAAGTAAAATAAGTTGAAAGCTGACAGACTAGCTGATCTCCTCACAGCAACATTTCCAACAAATAGCTTAAGTATATCATACGAGTAATAGCCATTTCAGAACATAGTCTCATGACTTCTCAGAAAGGGAAACAATATGGCTGAATCTGGGAATTAAAATAAAAAGGCCAACTATGCTGCACAGGCAATACATATTACGGTTTTCGAATGTATTGGGGGCCGAAGTGAGCACTACTGGAGGCGATATATAAAGGGGAAAATAAGCAAACTATACGAGACTGACGTTTTAGAATGAAAAAGACGCATACATATAATTTTAAGTCGAAATTGGTATCAACTGTTACCCAATAACACAATTCACACTATGTGAGGATGCCACATGGGAGACCAATCATCAGAGCATAATTTGCAATCAGGGCTTTTGGGATGTTCCTTATGCATGATTCAGACGCATCACATCACTTGTTCATAGGAAAACGTTGAATGCCTAAGTAATAGAATAGCTCAACCACATTTTCTATAATAATTAATAAACCTATTTGATCTTTGGCGTACCTGGTACGATAATGTCTTAATCCATCCATCATTGTCCCCGCCAAACAAGGCTTTTGGAAACCAAGACAATTTAGACCCAGCTCTGTGCTCTTTAATTGCAAGCTCAAAAACCCTGGCAGCGTCATGCAAAGACTGCACAAGTCCATTGTTGATATCTTTCCCCTGCAGTGACTGACTCAACTTTATCCTCATTTCCTGGACATCACTGCTGCCACTGGCTTGAGGAGTCCCATTAACAGTTACACCATCGTCTGCAGAAGCAGATAGCAATAAAAGCTCCAACCTTTTACTCTTCTGAGAATGCAAACCTTGCTTCTTAAACTCCAACGGCTGAAGGCCACCACCACCATAACTTCTCTTAACAAAAGAGCCATGCCTGGAATTACATCTCGTATTTGACTTACTCCATTTATCTACATTCGCCACACTTGGACAGAGAAAACCGGATCTTTTGACGGACCATGATTCAGAAGAGCTGCAAGTACAAGGACCCCAAAACAGCAAGCATCACAAACTGCTGATTTTAAAAGTCTAACAAATGATTCCTCTCACATATAGCAACTAAATAGAGCCACCTTCAACCGGAAACCTCCAAATTCAACAAATGATTTATTTATGAATTAGAAACACGAAAATATAGCCCCAAAAAAAAAATACACAATCAAAGGCAGAAAAAAGAAGACAATACAATGAAGAAGGACAAGTTTGTAATTCAATTGTTCAAAATGTTGAGTAACTAGTGATCAGTCTCTGAAAATATGAAATACTGTATATATATAAAAAAAAAAGGATGTATTCAGCGAACCTGGAACAGACGAAGCACTGTTGCAACTTATTTGACATGGAGGGGAGGTTACGGCTAAGCTGCTGGAATCGGAAATACGTTGACGACGGGAAGCTATGGTTTGAGTGAGGTCGGAGTACGAAGGGAAGACGATGACGTGGCGGGAGGAAAGGGTTTATCCGCGGGCGTACGTGGTAGAATCGGTGAACAAAAACGTCTCTCGGCAAATTTGATCCATAAGTAAGGGTAAGGGGCCATGTTGTAACTTTCGAAAGCTAACGGGTGGGATTCTAAATAACTCGGACATCTCAGAAGTTATTCTCGAGTTTGGTGGTCTGACGCTGACCGTGGATTAAAATTGTCAGAGTAGAATAATGAATTGTTAACTCCGTAATGATTTTGCTTATCGGCAGTTCAACGGGAATCTGATCTGATCATGGCATACTTGTATTTGTATATGAACAAGTTGTAGCTTTTGGATTCTATTGAGCGTTTCAGGTATTGAAACAAGATGTGATTTTAATGATTGCCGAGCGTGTGCAATTTTTTGCAGTCATTAATTGAGAATGAGATGAAAGGGTCTTCATCCAATGTTGCTAAATTTACTGGCCAAGGACTTTAAAGTTTTATCGTCGGTGCCTTACTAAATGTACTCTGTCAGTGGATGAATTAAACAGTTTCATTTTTTCTGCACATGCGATAAATATTGGGTATGATGACCATTACGAACCACCTCGAACATTTTATACTGACAGACAGCTGAGGAGTTTGAATGTCGAAAGCTCAAACCCCAAGAAATGAACTGAAAAATCTATCAGAGGAAAATTTCCTAACCCGAGAAAATAAAAGGCGAGGAAAACACCCTTTTGTTGTCTTTTGGTTAAGGATCATCCTCAAAAAGTCCTGAATGAGGAATGTCTCCCCCAGTCGAGTTTCAGCTTCCTGGTGTCCCTGTGTTTGTGCTTGGATGTAAGCTCAACCTCAACTTCAGATCGAAGTAAAGACTGCAACCTCTTCAAGTGGCCACAACAGCGACTGTGATCTGATGCACTGTTTAAATCATCTTCATCAGGAGTGTATTTCCTTTGGTAAGGAGAGCGCCACTTTGCTTGCAGATAAGCAACTGATCTCCAAGGAGGGAGGGGCATGGAGTTTTGCTTCAGTGAAGTTCTGGCTGCTTCAACCATGACAGGAAGGTACTGTTCCAATTTCACCAAGGATCCAGCATAGACAGCTGGGAGAGAATTCAGTATCCTGTCATATGAATCAACAGCTCTAGCAATCTCAAAGTGGCTTCGGAAATCAATATCAATAATAAACCGATCAGAATTCCCCCTCCCAGTATGCGTAATATCAATATACTCATGATCACCTGCAAATCAAGGATACCACTAGATTTTCAAATTTCATGGGATCCCATTCCTAAGCTAATTGCTTGCTAGCAACTCATCTGTGCTCATCAAAGATATGTGGTATGGATGTTATTCTAGGAATAGGTTTATCCGCATTTTAAAGGTCCCATTTTATAATTGCAAATGGAACTGGCAAAGCGAACCAAGAGTCAAGCTTATAAAATAAAACTATTTATGTTTAACTGTCACCTCCAGGAACCTTGCGTCTGCCCTTCCATTTGGTCGAGCATACCGCAGCATCGTAACCAGATATTCTCAACAGTTTGACCAAGTAAAACCGGATGCAGCAAGCATTGCAGGCTGCAGACGGAATAGCTTTCAGGTCTGCCACACTGATCGAGAGTAGAAGAGATTGCACCGCTGAAATCAAGTTGCGCTCATACTGGTCTGCTGAATGTCTACAGTACTGTTAATCAACATAACATGGCCATCATTATTCATCAAGAGAATATTATGGCAAAGCTATGTCACCCAGCAAATGAAAAAAGAAAAGAAAAAAACGGCCTACTATTAAAGTCACAGTACAGTTTGCCTGAGTCGATCAACTTACGAGTTCCCAGTAGACTACTAAATACGTCAAGAATCCACTAGTTAGTTATGTTCAACTTCCGAACACCATGTCCCATCAACTATAGATGGCCTTCCATTTTCAACCGAAACTACCGCCAGTTAAACTTCCATTTTAAACCATAAAATTTTCACTTTTTGTTAAGCATAAATGCAAAACAAATTTCACCATATTCGAATTTCAAAATCACAGGCATCAACAAACAATCAAACCGTTGCAATGACCAATGAACATAGCTCTCATCGACCCACCGGGTACACTTTTTTAGAGCGAGTATAAGTTTATAACACAGTTCACCAACCATCTAAAAATCACAGTTATCAAACAATTTGTGATCACAATGCACTATGCTGATTATATCCTTGAGAGCTATATATCAACTAATATAACACCTAGCTATAAACTGGAATGGTGAGCTAAACGCTCAGGTGACAAGAATCAAAAGTACAAGTAGAAAGGCGATGAGGAACTGACCGAGATTGTTTCGGCCAGGTGAGCGAGTTCAGAGAAGCCAGAATCGCTGTCACTGCTACACCACGAGTCAGCTCCACCGCTCCCGTTCTCCAAGAAATCGCTAACCATGGCAGCTAAATCATGCTCACTCTCAAGGCTACCCATCTGTCCGCTGGCCATCACACGCCAAATATCCTCCGCAGGCGAACAAATGCCGCTGTCCATCCCTTCTTCCTCCGGTTCCCAACTCCGCATGTCCCAATTTTCTCAATCCTTGTATATTATACGGACAGAAGCCTATTTCACGAAATTCAAATTGCGGGGAGGAGCTCCGGAGAGACTGAGATGGAGGACGCTGAGGTATGGATATGAAAGTCAGAAAGAGGCGCGAAAGGAGCAGCGGATTGGGATGATCGGCGACGAGGACGGAGCAGATACGTAGGAGGGAGGATGAGGAAGCTGCGAAGGAATCGGCCAGCTAGGAAGAGGGAGAGAGAATTCAGACAGTGGTTCATGCGAATTATATAACGGAGAGAGAAGCTGTATCGAAATACCGAAAATGACCTTCTGTTTGTTTTTTTCCTGAAAATATATGAGATGAGCTGGACGCAAAATTGTTTTCAATGGCTGCCGGCTGGTGGTTCGTAACTGATCATTTAACTGAAAAAAAAAAGAGAGATGTACAAATGAAGCCCAGCGTTTCACTGATCAACCCCTGACTCTTCCTAGGTGTGTCCGTGCCTCAAATTGAGCCAAAACTTGTCATACACCAGTGAATGTAAAATTATGCAGGACCATGGTCCTTTGCAAGGGTACATCTGTGATTTGAAAAAGGAGCAAAACAATTACAAGTAGAAGTAGTTGATATACATAGGGATCAAGAGTTAATAATGCTACAAACTTTTTATCAAGGCCAACAGAACTTTTTTTTTAAGATACGTACAGGTGTGGTCAGCTCCACGATTCCGTGTTTGCCAGCTTGCTGTATCTATCAAGTGCTAAATCATTGTATCAACTGAACAAAATTAAATTACTCACCAGAGAACAGGCACTGTACACCAACACGAATGGTCATTGTGCAATCACAGCCATACTCTTCATGCTACTAGTCTGATTCTTATTTAATACTGTCAAAAAATAATAATAACTTGAATGAATTCAAGCGGAAGATAGGGTGATGTACTCTAGTTAATATTCAAGTTCGGAAAATGGACCACATGAGTATTAAAAGAAAGCAACATTTGACAGAAATCAGTATCTTATTTAAACTGCCACCCTTTATGGTTATATGAATCATCATCTTACTGGCATCCATCTTTTGTTACGTATAACAAACAACATGCCACATGTGGTGTAAAATATATGTCACGATGTGAAGACAGATGAGTCACATAAATGTATTCAAATTTATAAGTGTTTTGTTGATTTCATAAAATAATAATGGAATCTGGGACTACTGAGTACCTCGGGGGATATTTTGTTGGATTTAGATGAGTTAACAGCCTTGCAGTCTTTGATTATGGAGCTGTCCACGCCGGCAAACATGCGATGAGTTCCTACTTCCTACGAAAAGCAACATATTAAAATCAAGGATTTCAGCAAAGGTTATAGGTCAGCAATTACCATATCCGTAAAAGGAAAAACTTATAAATGTCCACTTAATCATGCTTGCCCAATTAACAAGATGTCATAAAGCACAACAGCAGGAAAGAGCAAACAGAGGCTAGTGGTTAGCTTAAATTTTGTCCTGCTTCAGAAATTGGCTGGGGAACCAGAACGTTTCAAGACAGATCTCGCGCAAAGTACTTGTAGATTTATACCCAGAAGAAAGTTATTTGAACCTTTAAATACAACAGTTCAGGTTCTGTAAACTTAAGAGATAAAAATAATGCCATAAATATTAGAACAAATTGTATTAAGCTGCTGAAAGATTATAACTATGAAGGATGCTTCCAGCTCAAAATTACAATGGTAAGTGAAGAATACTCCATGACATGACAACTAGCGTCCCATGTGACTCAAGAACATTATTACCCCAGAATTGAGGATAATGACAATAGAGGGAACATGACATTAGTGTTATCAGTTATGTAGCCTGCCCTGCTTGAGAAGTATAATCCAACATCAGTCTTAGTTAATGGTAAGCAGAGCACATATTTGGCAATCATTTATTTTTTGAAGTTTATTAGGACCACATCCTTCTGAAGGATGACAATTCTGATAGTGATAGCAGACATGATGTGAAGACTAATGATGCAATCTTATCTACATGGAACATGTAAATGTCCTGGATGGCGTAAGGTGCAATAACGATTTCAAATCCATTATGTTATTTATATCATATATGGAACTAGATACATCATACAGCTATCATAACTAACGTGCAAATAAAATGGTTATACACTTAAAACATATAATCTTTACAAATGGCTCCAATCCGTCAAGTGCAAACAAAATAGTGATTAGACAAAGTTGGATAATGCAAGGAAAATATCACTAAAAGCATAGATTAGAATATTAGGTTTGTCATAAAGTCAGCTAAGTTTCATTACACTTCGTCTGCAAAAATATTGTGCATATGAAACTCAACATTCTATGCATTAGGATGATTCTGCTGTTGAGGCCACATATATATAATATTACTTGGAATCTAAGTTGTACCTTTGCCTGCAAGTCACTTGATGCGTAGCCAACCTTTTTGGCCTCTAATGGCAAGGACCACTGCAGTACCAAAATGCAAACACATTACATATTATGCATCTAGTAAATACTTGAAAAAGAAAAGAAAATTTGAAATTGCATCACAATTCCACCCGGATATCATGTTGATATACTTACCAGTTACCAGGTTGGACAAATTTCTGTTTGCAGGTTTCACAACCAGTTTCACACTTCATGTGGCTTACTAGGAAGTAAAGAATATATGGCGGCCACTATGCCCGCTTCCAAATAGGAAATATTGTGCAGTAATCTGCAGCTAAAGGTCTCTAAACAATTAAGTTTTATGTATTTTCATCTACCTGAGATGGCTAGTACATCCCACCGATGCAACATGAGAATATATTGAGTCATGCAGGCAATTGACATATGTCTAAAAGCAGGGGCAAGATCAAATTTCAAAAGGATGACAAGAAAATGAATTGTTTTAGAGACTATATAAGTAGTTACTGAACACAACAAATTATAAAAAAAATCTCAGGTAATACCCATACAGCAAGTAGCTAACAAAATAACATCATTGTGAGTGGTGACAAAGCCACCTGTTCGAACTAAAAATATAAAATTGTAATAAATTACTGGGGAATGACACAATGACAGACCAATTGTTCATTGCAAGTGATTGTCACACACTTGAATTTGGAAAAAGGCTAGGGGAGAGACAGTCCACATTCAGCAGCTTTAAGCTCTTAGCTACTGATGTAGTATCAATCCAACTCAGGTGCAATACGAATATGCATTGTCTTATATATTAAACAAATGATCATAGCATGCATGAAATATGTTTATATCATGCATATAGAAAGCAGATTCTATGATTGCTTTTATACATCAAATATGTCAACAAAAAATATATACAGAGTAAAACGGAATATTTTAGATCTGAATAACTGCTACTGAAAAGATGTATACTGGCACAGCGATAGCCTGCAGTTAATAACAATGTTCGCGTATTGTAGATAGGCCTAAAGCATTGTCATATAAAGTAAAAAATTTGAAGCCAGACAAACGGATTGCACCAACGACAACAATGAGGAAATAATAAACAAAACATAGAAATGGAAATACATCTACGTAGAAGGAGCATAATAGAAGAATACCATTGTATGATATAAGATGTCAATCATAGGAAGTTGTATGTTTTCCAGTAAAGGGGAAGGAGACCACCATTTGTAAGAATACCTCATTTGAATACATCACCAAATAAATTTAATATAAGTCGAAACAGTAACAGATTCGACTATTTTGATAATCATAACACGGATTCCAACAAAACTAGTTGATGAGACGTAACAAATGGATGCCATTTTCACTCAAGGTTTGGATCTATGATTCTCCATTGGGTTACCAACATGGGAAACATGACAGCTACAAATACCTATATCACGAGAATGACATGTTTTCACACAATCCAAATAGGGATCCAAAGGCCGCCTTACGCCATGCCAGTCAGCGTCTCACAACTCGCTGGAAACAGAAAAACTTCAAGTAAATAAAGCAGGGGGGAAATGTAATGGACAATTATCTTGTTTTTGCTTTTCTTAGTTTATATCTTTGATGTGAAAGTTGTATACACTGGATGACAACAAAAAGTGAGAACTAGGCGCAGGCATTGCACATCACCACTCCCCCCATCAAAAATGAAAAGCAAAATAAGCCATGCAATGACTAATTGAAAATGATAAAACTTACTCTCGGAATGTTGTCTGTTGCTTGAGGTTGTCGGATGGTTGATGGTTCTACTTGGTCTATCATTTCAGGACTATCATGCTTATAAAATGCCTGAAGAGCTCTTACAACAAATGGCCGCACTATGTTCACTTCCATAGCAGATAAATTTTTAATCTGGAACCCGTAAATGAGTGGTAATGTTAGTGGTGTACATAAGTCATGGAGAAGAGATTGTAACTTGATTACTTGAGTTTTACATATGACGATGAGTTAAAAAGTGATACACAGCCCATAGTTAAGAGCTCTTGAAACCGACTCTCACTAAACTGGAAAGAGCACATAAAAACTTGGCTGGGATAGGAAGTACTTAAATAAAGTTTCTTAGTCTGTGTAAACACAAACCATTTTTTTATCATATGCACGACATAAGTGTCCAACATTCTACGTGGATGAGATGAAAAGTGCATTCCCAAATGATGTTTCCATGTAAACAATAATAACAATAACATACAGTATCAATACATATCCTAAATATCAGAATTTTTAAACATGCAATTGATTCAAGGAGTGATTTGAAGTGTTGAGAAAGACAAGAATAACATTAAATAGTTCGAATTAATACAAAATAAAGACGAATGTTACCTTCACAGCATGAGCGCGGCCTTGGATTTCCTCCAAGTTAATTTCTATTTTATGAAACCTTACATTCCTGATGTCTTCTACAAGGGACCTTACCTATATGCAATAATGAATACTCAAAATTAGTTGTTCTGATACTCGCAAAAGATGAAAGCAGAAATTATATCTTTGAGCTCACCATGTATGTGTCAGGAATATCTTCTCGAGCACTGAAAACAGTAATAGTTCAGAGAGGGGATAATGTGAAACTCAAGTCCAGGACAAGATTGTGAACTTCAACTTAAATTCAACTCAAACTTACTGATCAAATAGCAGTCTTGAAATTTCTACATAGTGGAACGGCAGTGGCTGAAAAACTCTAGGAGACTCACGCTCAGCTTCCAGTACTTCAGTCAATTTCTCTACCCAAAAAAAAGAGAGATACATCACAAAACCTTTCAGCTTTCAGCGTAGTCATTTGGATTTATGATTCACTTCCATTGACTGGCAATTTACTTTTGGTGTTACATTGCAACCAATTATAATAACGTCTCTTGAACACATAAATAATCATGGATATTAAACAGAATTTTAGAAAGATCATCGAAAAACACCCACCAACGGACATCCACTCAGGACACGAAATTGTGCATTTGCCTCTTTTCTTTAGAGCAACGGCCAGCCAAAGTGGCACCTGAGTGGCTATCTGCGGCATGAAAGGCCCAAAGTCTCCCTATATGCACATAAATATGCATTCACATAACACCAAGTGTACGATATATTTCACATCTCCTCTGCTAAAAAACAACACCGGAAAAAAAAACATACGCAAACCAAATTGAGGGCATCCATCCTCATGTTGGGGACGATCTCGACGAGTTCATCTTCAGCCATAAACTCCACCTTAGCATAAATTGCAAGTACAAAATTCAATTACGGAAAAAGACATGTACAAGGAATCCAGAGAAAGAGGACTGACCTCCTCGGCGGAAAACAGCGACAGATGAGGGTCGGATTGGCCGGCCATGCTCGTCAAACAAACTAAATCGGAGGGCTCGTGGACCTCGATTTGCACGAACTTAAAAGAGATGAGATGATTCGAATTGCAGCTTGGAAAGAAACTCCCAGACCAGAACCCTAGATTTTTTGGCAATGGCGGGAAGCGACATTTTGCGCCCAAATTGGTGAAGAGTTTCTGAACCGAACCGGAATAGAACGTCTCTCGTTCTGAACGGCGCTAATTGTCCGGTTCAATTAGAGCTTGAAGTTACATTCAAATAATTTCGTCATAAATGGATAATTAGGATTAATCAAACGTCTCTCCTCTCATCGAAAAATAAATAAATGGATAATTAGGGAAATATAATAATCAAGCAACGTCGTGGCAGGAGCATTCATTCAATTTCAATGCGAAGTGACACGAAATTCAAAACAACAACTATTTCTGGATTTGCGTGTCTGCTCGTGTTTCCACATCACCCTTTTGCATCCTGATTTTCAATAAACCCCACCTCGCCGAAACACCAGCCAAAAAGATAAAGATTCCGTTTTTATTCCATTGAGCTAGGAAATGGGGGCGATTGGGATTTTGGAGG
This sequence comes from Rhodiola chrysanthemifolia, assembly GCA_033675395.1. Taxonomy (NCBI): domain Eukaryota; kingdom Viridiplantae; phylum Streptophyta; class Magnoliopsida; order Saxifragales; family Crassulaceae; genus Rhodiola; species Rhodiola chrysanthemifolia. The sequence continues at coordinate 3,450,811 of CM066206.1, forward strand.
TTCAGCTGGTGGAAGCCAAAGGACTCGACGACACTGATTTTTTAGGTACATGCCATCTTTTAGATTTTAGGGTTTTCCAGATTGTTTATCTTGATTCTTGTTAACATTCTTGAGATTCCAGAATTTGCTTCTTTGTTTTTTTTAAAAAAAAATGTATATTTCTGTTTTGAGTATGGCCTGTGTTTGTGGACTGTGGTGCTTGGTTGATTCAAGTGTTAGGTGTTTAATGAGATTATATTTGAGTTTTTTTTATTATTATTATCATCATCTTATCTTCGGATGATCTGTGTGGTAGTCTGCATTTATCTCCTAAAACTTTTATGGGTTGATACCAGTGTGAACTGTGAAGTTCCATTTTTTGTATTGTATCTTTTTCAGTGTATTGATACAAAATCACTTTTGGGACAATTGTAATGGTGATTTAGGCTGGAGATTTTTTCATTTGGGCATCAACATTATCCTGGTTTGTTGACATATATTCATCAGTCATGGACTATGATTCGCATAGAGCTAGTTTAATTTCTAAGAAGTTTCGATGTGTTTCTATAAAGCTTGAAGAGCTGAATCAGGTATTCCATCTGTGGATGACTTTTATGTTTGGCGCTGGCGGAGTGCTCGGTATTTGTTATGTGGCACCTGCATCAGAGTTTTTTGTCAAGATAATTGTCTTGTTTTACTCAGTTTATTGTATAAATCAGTCTTCGATGCCTTTTGATTTTGCTAGACAAATTATTTGTTGTGTAACTGAAGTTCAGGTGCTTCGTGGAAGTTGACTGCCTGGTCACTCATTTGTAATATTCACAAACAGGCTGGAGTGCGACTCTTTTTATGTTCCTGTCCTCTAAATATATTTGTCGCTGCAGGTGACATGGACCCATATGTCTTGATCCAATACAAAAGCCAAGAGCGGAAGAGCAGTGTTGCTAGAGGTTTGTAGTTTATGTCATTCCAACTGCGCAAGTTACATCATCATTCAACTTCAACAGGCCGCTGATACTTGCACACCAAGTGAGTTGAACTGAGATGAATGGATGTAGTTTAATACTTGAACTTTAATGATATAGGGGACGGAGCTAAACCAGCGTGGAATGAAGAATTCAGTTTCAGAATCGAATATCCAGGAGCAGATGATCAGTACAAGCTTACGCTCAAGATCATGGACAAAGACACTTTCTCCGCTGATGATTTTGTGGGTGAAGCCACGTAAGACTTGATACTTTCCGCTACTGTGTAATTTGTCCAACGACACTACTAGTCTTCATGACATGTATATGTTTAATCTCGCAGGATCTACTTGAAGGATCTATTTGAGTTGGGATTTGAAAACGGTTGTTCTGAGCTACACCCTACAAGGTACAGAGTGATCACTACGGATAACACATATTGCGGAGAGCTTCAAGTCGGCCTCAAATTCACCCCCAAGGTCTGTCTTCCTTTTCTCTCGACTGATCGATCTGACACTTGAAACAAAATTCAGCACTTGTAATATATTCTTTCAGGCGCAAGGTATAACTGATCGTGAAGATTTTGGAGGCTGGGCTCAAAGCGAATACTGACTTGCCAATGGCGGAGGTTGGGAGACACAAAATTTGACATGTGTGTGACTGATAAATTAGATCCAAAGTCTGCTGCTATTGAACCAATCTTCTGTCTATCTGAACATCATTTGATTGGCAGGCACTGGATTGATGGTGTAAAGTATTCCATCTTTTAACTCTAAAAAGGAAAAACTATTTGTTTTTTTTATTGGGGGAAAACTATTTGTTAAATATAGGATTTCATATGCTTCGAATGAGTCAATAAGTAGTGACAATTAGTGGCATTAGTGTAGGAGTAGGAGTTATTGTTAGAGTATTTTGTCATTTTAGAGTATTTTGTCATTCGTTCTTAACATTATTTACGGCAATACTAATACGTCATCGAGTTGTTTTTCTTACATGCACGTAATTTTTTTTGATAATAGGTATAACAACTAAGAATATTACAATACATATTAATAAAGCTTTATCATCTAGTACATATATATATATTGATCTTGTAAATCTCAATACCAATACGTCACACAGTATTTTTTTTTATTTTTTTGATAATAGGTATTACAACTAAGAACATTTTACATTTTAGTGCACATTACTAAAGCTTTATCTAGTATATATATATTGATCTTGTAAAGCTCTAGCAAGATATCTTGATCGTATCCAAATTCAACTGCTACATCTTCACGATGTATGTTGGAAGCAGAGGAAGGCATTCACGAGGAATATAGAAACCACTTGATTCGAATACGAAATGTAAAGATCTACGACGGACTCTTTAACCAACATACCACTGTTGAATATAATGCAAAAGATAAATATCCGGTTGTTTCCTATTATTCCTACGAGATATATATCTATAGGATTTAGGTAACATTATCTTCACACAACTAAATTTTAGGAAATATCTCCTAATTAATTTAGTTTGGACGTGTGATGAAAGGGTATATATATGTGAATTTCTTGTATTCTCAAATACACAAAATAAGAGAAGAAAACCCTAGTAGAGATCTGAGCAGTTCTTGAGCAGTTCCACCTTCCGAGTTCGGGTGCACGGATTTGGAGGAGGATTGTGTTAACCTTGGGGGGCGTTCGTCACTTGAGAGCCTGTACCGGTAGTGGCGAAATTCGCTTCTAAGTCAGTGGCCTCCATACCACGGCACAATCGGAGTAATTCAGAGATCGTCAGTCAAGGAAAGTTATTTAAGTTCTCTTACTTATTTGATTTCAATAGCTTTATTTCCTACAATTTAGAAGCGAATTTGTACTATTGAAATCAATATCGGATTATTGAGATTGTTGATTCACTAATCAATTGCGTTTTTGTTTAAACGCATGTACATCAATGAATGTAATGATTGGAGGGCTGCAAAGGGTCACGGAGACAGAAGGCGAGGTGATTTACAACAATCTGATCATAGCAGTTCAGATAAGAAGTATGCTGGAAATCAAATCCATGACGACCTTTGAACGATGGATTTCATTAGCAGGAAGTTTTCAAACTTCAGAGAGTCGCTCATATTATTTCTTTTGATTGCTGACACATGATTTGATTATACCTTATTTAATCAAAGTTAAAGTTAAAGTTGAAGTTGTTTGCTTTAGTAAAGCATCAGGAACACGTGGAAACAAAAACCTAGTGTGTGGCTCTGTGCTTGATGTCAGAAATAGTTTGATGGGTCAAACTTCCCAGTCGGGAAGAAGCATCAACTCAAGTCCATATGCCTGCCGCAGATACGACAACGATCAGATTGAGGGCTTGACCAAGAGGCTGGTCTTGAAAACATCGACATTGGCGATTGCAGGTTGAAAGCCAAGTCGTGGATGGGAGCGTCGATGAAGACGTTGCTGCAGTTGAATACTTGAATGTGGCTATTGCTCATTCAAGTGTCGACAGGCATAATCGGGAAGCAAGGAGACCGATGAAATACGAAACGTCGAGCGTTGGAGTTGGTGATAAATCAACAGCTTCATTGAATTTCAACCCCGATGATTTGCAGGCCGCCATCATTAAAATTTGGAAACCCTAAGTTGGATTTGGTTCAATGCAATGAATCAATCGGTCTGAATCAGATTGGTTCAGTGAGTTTGGCCCAGTGCATATTGGTTGGTTCAACTCGGATTCAGTTCAAATTTTCATCATAATTGGTCTAATTTACTCTTATGGTTGTGGATGAACATGTTATTCATCATCTTCGGAGATAGTGTGATACATCGCTAGAGGCGTTGCTGTTTTCAATGGAAATGAAGTATTTCGGTTCAATCAGGTTTGATTAAACCAAGTTCCATTTAAATGTTAATCATTTAATTGATTAAATATAATTGTTTAAACCATTATCGGGTTTATGGTCTCATTTGATGATGAGTCACTTTATTGACTTTCCGATTTAATCGTAATTGATTAAATGTGTTCCTATTTTGTTATGGCAATCTAATCCTATTTAATTTGGTTTAAATTGCATGATCGGATGAGATGGAGCGACCCCCTATGTTTGTTTTTCCTGACATGGAGGATAAAGTATGCGCATGCATCGAGCAATGTACTGCGATGTGAACTGAGTGACGAACAGTTCAAAGATCTTGCGACACTGGAGGTCGATTGGTTGAGAAATTAGTGGCAGACGTTCCATTGTGGGGGTAGCCAACTCCTCATGTACCTTTACACTGTGATTCACAAGCCGCCAGAGCCGTTGTGAAGAACAACGCGTATAATGGCAAGAAGAGACACATTCATGTCATACATGAGTCTGTAAGACAGTTTACTGTGAATGGTGTGGTTTCTTTGTATTATGTGAGAATGGAGAAGAACCTGGTGGATCTTGGACAGGAGGAAGGTACTTGAGTCATCAAGAGGTATGTGTTTGAGAAATATTATACCTGTGTGTGGTGAGCCATCCCGAAATGGATGATGAGTATGAGCTTAAAGCTTTTGATGTATCTAGCCTCATAGACCGAGGTCACTTGTTTAAGTGATGTCATGAGATGCTCTTGTAGATATGGTGGTTTAGTTGATTAGCCTCATAGACCGAGGTCACTTGTCTAAGTGATGTCATGAGATGGTCTTGAAGATATGATGATTTCTTTTATTATCCTCATAGACCGAGGTCACTTGTCTAAGTGATGTCATGAGACGCTCTTGTAAATACGGTGATTTGTTTTCTGATCCTCATAGACCGAGGCCATTCGAGTTAATGGTGTCATGAGAAGATCTATTATAACTAGCCTCACAGACATAGGCCACTCGAGTTAGTGGTGTCGTGAGATGACCGGTGAGTTATATAGATGGAAGGTTGAACTTAAATGTTCTTAATGTTCGTGGAACACCTGCGGTGAATGTGAAGGGATAGCCTCCTTCCATGAGTGATGGGATATCTCTCTAGAGCGTTCACTTAGAGTCCCAAGATGAGTGGCTGTGTTATCGAGGAATTGCTCAAGCTTTGAAGGTGATGTGCGTGTTGTCGGGTCCCTTCAATAATCTAGGAGTTCAATCCTTTGGACACTCTCTAGACCGTTGAACACCCCACTCCACTATGTGTTAGTTCAAACCTTTGGATACTAACATTTAAGTACTAAGCCTTCTACGTACTGCTCAGAATCTCTAGGTCTCGGACGCTTTTGCATTAGTGGGGGATTGTTGAATATAATGCAAAAGATAAATATCCGGTTGTTTCCTATTATTCCTACGAGATATATATCTATAGGATTTAGGTAACATTATCTTCACACAACTAAATTTTAGGAAATATTTCCTAATTAATTTAGTTTGGACGTGTGATGAAAGGGTATATATATATATGTGAATTTCTTGTATTCTCAAATACACAAAATAAGAGAAGAAAACCCTAGTAGAGATCTGAGCAGTTATTGAGCAGTTCCACCTTCCGAGTTCGGGTGCACGGATTTGGAGGAGGATTGTGTTAACCTTGGGGGGCGTTCGTCACTTGAGAGCATGTACCGGTAGTGGCGAAATTCGCTTCTAAGTCAGTGGCCTCCATACCACGGCACAATCGGAGTAATTCAGAGATCGTCAGTCAAGAAAAGTTATTTAAGTTCTCTTACTTATTTGATTTCAATAGCTTTATTTCGTACAACCACCACCCTCCTGGTGGCTTATTGCACGTAATTCAAAATTAAAGTTTTTGATGTCTCGTTTGTGTAGAAAGTCATCATCATTATTAATCACTGTATGTTTCAAACCTTAATCACGTGATTAGTGCTTGCTCTGACCTTTATCTTTGGATCAAGAACAATCCAACGATCCAAGATTTACTGAGAAAACAGTCGGCTAGGATCGCTTCAAATCGTTCTTTTTATATCTTCTTCGCCTTCATCTTCATCCTGCTTAAGACATTTCCACCTTCTCCGCATCTCTCCTTCTGATCGGACTGCCGTTGTCCGTCAACGGCTTCATCAATTTGAGAAAAGTCCGGTCAGTTCATTACAATTTTGCTGCGTCTAGTCTAATTTTCTGAATCTCGGAGTTGGAGTCAGCATCGTGCGCTCGTTACGGCTTGTTCGATTAGATTGATTCTCCATTCGTCTCTTCTTCAGTGTTTTCATCTTTGGATTTGTATTGAAAAATAGTCGATGTTACTTTCCAGGGTTCATTTGCTCGACAGGCTCCCGCAAAGTATTGTAGTTAGATTATTGATTAGAGTTGCTTGATTAGGGTTTTCAAATATTTTGAGTTGCCTATAGTGTTGATCTTGGATGCCGAATATACCCAGGTGGTCATGAACCAAGGGGTTAGGGTTACAGGCTACTTTTATCCAATGAAACGACTGAATATGAATGAGCTTATTAAGGTTTTACCGGATCAGAGTCTGGTGTATGAGATCAATCCCTGCACTGATGGATTTCCTCTTGTGCCGGCAGATGGGGAATTGAGGAATTTGAGCTCAGAAACCGTGTTGGGGTTGCAGGTGGGAGTAGGTTTGGAGTGCCAGGAGGATTGTGATTTCAGCGACATTGTCTTGAAGTACATAAGCCAAATACTCATGGAGGAGGATTTGGAGGAGAAGAAGTATTTGGAAGAGCAGGAGTCAGATGCACTGCTGGCTGCTGAGAAATCATTGTATGAGGTGATCGGGAAGACCCATCCTACTGTACTTGAACATATGCACACACAGGCTGTTGATAGATATGTTGGTGAAAGTAGTAGTAATCCGGCTGCTTACGATTATAGTAGTTGCTCGAGTGGTAGTCCTGCGGAATTGATGGAACAAGGTTTGAATTTTGAGGTTACTGATTACAAACACCCTGGTTACGCACCAGTGTCTGGTTCACAATCTTCAGTCAATAATTCCACGGGCTCTGTAGGTGGCAGACTAGCCATTTCTCCTGTAAGTACCCTCGGGTATCATCATGATGTAGATGAGAGCCAGTCTGCCGGTCATTTTGCCAAAGGAGTGAAGGAAACTAACAATGCCCTTCCCAGTAACTTGTTTGCCAGTTATGTTTACGATGAGCCATTAGTTAACAGTTCTAAGGATGTGATGATCAAAGGAGAGGAGAAGACTGAGCGTGGTTACCCAACTCATAGTTTAAGGAGCATGAAGAAGAGTGTTCATCTCAATGATGACTACATGGTGGAAGAGAGAAATAGTAAGATGTCAGCAACTTACAATGAGACAGTATTGAGGTCCGAAATGTTTGATAAGGTGTTATTGATTTGTGGTGGGGAACATGAGTCTGCTCTTCGTGAAGCATTCCTGAATGAAGCCAAAAAAAATGACCAGCTAAATATTCAAGCGAAAGGAGGCAAGAGTCGAGGTAAGAAGTCAAAAAGTAAGAGGGAAATTGTGGACTTAAGAACTCTGCTGACTCTTTGTGCACAAGCTGTGGCAGCCAATGATCAAAGGGTTTCAATGGATTTACTAAAACAAATTAGGCAACATTCTTCGGATAAGGGGGATGGGATGCAAAGAATGGCTCATTACTTTGCCAATGGGCTGGAGGCACGCCTAGCTGGATCAGGAACCCCTTTTTACAAAGCATTTCTACACAGGCATCGATCAGCAGCTGATCTCTTGAAAGCTTACCAGATGTACCTTGCTATATCTCCATTCAGAAAGATTTCTAATTTTTTCGCAAACAAGACAATCATGCAGGTAGCTGAGAATAAAATGAAGCTCCATATTATTGACCTTGGCATTCTGTTTGGATTTCAGTGGCCTTGTCTTATACAGCGTCTGTCAGCTAGGCCTGAAGGCCCTCCGAAGATTCGAATTACTGGGATAGACTTCCCTCAACCTGGATTCAAACCGGCAGAAAAGGTTGAGGAGACTGGGCGTCGTTTAGCGAACTATGCCGAGAGCTTTGACGTGCCGTTTGAATATAATGGCATAGCCAAGGAGTGGGAGACCATCACAATAGAGGATCTTAAACTTCGGGATGATGAAGTGCTGGTGGTGAATTGCTTGTTCAACCTGAGAAATATACTTGACGAGAGTGTGAAAGTAGACAGTCCGAGAAACGCTGTCATGAAACTGATCCGGAAAGCCAACCCAAATATATTCATACAAGGAGTAGTGAATGGAACGTACAATGCCCCATTCTTTATCTCAAGATTCAAAGAATCAATGTACCACTACTCGAGCCTGTTTGATATGTTGGAGACCAATATACCTCGTGACATCCCGGAAAGGCTGTTGATAGAGAAGGAAATATTTGGGCGTGAGCTGATGAATGTGGTTGCTTGTGAAGGATGTGAGAGGACAGAGAGGCCAGAGACATACAAGCAGTGGCATGTGCGAAATTTGAGGGGTGGGTTTGTTCCGCTACCTCTGAATGAAGAGATAGTGAGGATGGCAAAAGAGAGAGTGAAGTCGAGTTATCACAAGGATTTCTTGATTGGTGAAGATGGTAACTGGTTGATCCAGGGTTGGAAGGGTCGCATCACATATGGACTGTCATCTTGGACGCCTGCAGCGTTTATTTAGATGACAGTGAAAAGATACCATTTCCCACTAGTCAAAAATCGTACTCGGCAAGCCTCAGCTGTTCAATTGGGCTTCCCCTGCACTCTTTGATTTCCCGCCAAAATAAGAGAAGGGCAATCCAAAATTTGTATATATATATATATATCTCTCCTGTCCAGTGTGCACCTATACACTTTCATTCATTATATAACTAGTTTCCTTAACTACTGTGTTGAGAACTCAAATGGTGAGCAAATGCAGTTCTGTTACAAAAGAAGAAGAAGAAGGGTGCAGAACACCAAAATGTTCATCGGAACTACTTGTTTGTCCCCGGGCGCCAAAGAAGAAGAGGACTGCGATCCGCCAACCAAAGGACTATATGGTCTTTTTCCACCCGCCTGATCTGGAACTCATGTTTGCCAAACAGACCAAGCCAGCGTGGGCTTTCGATTCGCAATCAGCCAAATAAGCCCCTACCACTGTCTGTATAAATATTAAGTCATTTGAATATTCAATTCAAATTGTGAGGTGGTATTATTTATGTATTTGTTGGTTACAAATTACAATTCTCCGAATGTGCAAGTAGTTCAGGCGTCATTTTGTTTTTTAATGGAAGCAGCCCATTCACAACAAGCCCATTTGGCTACGCGGTCAATTGTCAGTCAAGCTAGTCAAAGTGAAAATCAAAACCCAGGATAGTTGAAGAGGTGGCAAATAGGGCGGGCGGGCGGGTTAGTGGACGAATTCTTAATGGATAAGGATTGAACCCTATAAAATCTTTTTAAGTTAAAGGGTTCAATGGACGGGTTCTTAATGCGTAGAGGGTTAAATGGTCAAACCCTTCGACCCTTTAAGAACCCTTTGAACCCTCTTAACCATTTGGACCCTTTTAACCATTTTAGCCATATTAAACCCATTTAAGCATTTTTTTAACCCTTTTAACACATTAAATGGAAAAATAAATAAATTTTAGATCTAATATATTCTATTTATTTTATTTGTTTGTAAAAAACTTTTATGCCAGTAGGATTCATCAGCAGCAAGAATGCCCTTCCCAGGTGTGCCAGTGTAGATAGCATTCTTAATCAGCTCCTCTACAAAATCAAATCACAGCAATACATAAGTCAGGTTTATGTTCTATCTGAACTGAAAAACTTAATCGAATACTTCACTAATTTTTTCTTTTACTTATAACCAGACAATTATTCTGAATAATTTAAGTCCTAAAATTTACAAACTTCGTCAAGAATTTTAAGTCAGAGACGGTGATATCGCGACGAAAGCCTCCGAATTTATAAATATCGTCAAGAATTATAAGATCGAAGGTTGAAGAGTCGTCGAAGTCGAACGACACGGGAGAGACGGAGATGAAGTTCGTGTTTTGTTTTTTATGTTTATTTTTAATATTAGTTAAAAGGGTTCTTAAAGGGTTGGAGGGTTATCCGGGTAAAAACCCTTGAACCCGTTTATAAAAGTGTTCTTAATGGACAAGGGTTTGTTCAACCCTTTTATTAAAAGGGCGGGCTAACCGGCGGGTTTTAAAAGGCGAGTAACGGACGGGTTGAAGAGTTTATGGTTTATTTGCCGGGTCTACAGTTGATAATACAGTACTCTCCACTTTCCTTTTTTAATAACCTTTAATGTTTGTCCTATTTTTAATCCATGTGTTTTGTATCTTGATTTTTTATTGGTTGTTGTAAATTTAAGTTGTATTATTTTGTGGACAATAATAAATAGAATCTGTATTTTTTTTTTCTCTTTTTAATTAATGTGTCAATTGTCTTTTTGGACAAACAAATAAGAACGGAGGAAATAGTTCATTGGAGTATGAAAAAGAGATGATGAAGTAGGTCATCCATTCCATCCATCGTGGTCATGGGCATCCCAATATCTGTTACTTTTGATGACGGAAAGTATTTATTTGTGTGTACAATTTTGACTCTTTGTGTACCTCGAAGGGTCTTTGAGAATGGGAGTCCGCACTCCGCACCACTTTTTGAAGAAGACAACAACAACAAAATCTACTTGTTCCAACTGGAATGGAGGAGAGATCTGAAAGTGGTCAGGGGTCGTCAATAGTTGGGCAAAAGCAAACGAATGATTTATTGGTTAACCCCACATGGCTCTTTGGTTTTGCTTCACTAAACAATTACTAGTTGCAACGTGGAAGGCAGAATCCACATGAGACCTGCAATCAGTCTCTTTATATATTATTATTATTATTATTTTATCTCATAATCCATACCAAGTGGACTACCACATGCCTAAAACACGTCAAACTAAATATTCACCATTTCAACACTCCAGCTCTGCACGCGTACGAGGTTCATCTCACTTCACCCTTTTACAGCGCGCATCAAATGTAGTTTTGTGTAATGATCCAATCGGAGAAATAATACAGAACAATTTGATAATAATATTAATAGAAGGATAAACAATTTTGATATATACACATAAAGATAATAATATTCAATAATGGAATCAGGGGTGACACTTATCCCTCCAACGTTTTTTTCTTCAAAATTTTATTTTATACATAATGTAGTTAATCTAAATATATACAATAAAATTACTGATAGTTGTTTATAAATTCACTAATATATTCTCAACTAAACTATTATTATTATTATTTTCCACATCATCATGCTGCAGGCGAATAATTGTCCGCCTCCGCCCTCTAATCCATATCCACACATGTTATTTCTTTTCTTTTTATTGATTCATGATGTTTTGTTACGATATTGATGGCTTTTATAAATTAGGATTCGTGACGTTTTGGCTTTCGATGATGTGAATAGTGGGGTTTAAAGCTAACAACAAAGCACGTCGTATTTGTAAGTGATTATTAAGTCAAATACATTACGTCTGATTTTTTATTTTTCAAAATTTATTGACTAAAATGTGAACAATTGATTTATTCATTAAAAGAAAACTATTAAAATTCTAGACCAAATCATCGTTTGAATAGTTGAGAACACAAATTTATTTAGTTATATACCCTAATTTCGTTTGTTACCCTATCAAAAATCCTGCATCCGTCCAAGATAATATCAAATATATATATAAATATACATCAGATAAGAGGAGCGCTCAAATGAGGCAAACAAATTAGACTGAGGCAGTGAGGCACGATCTCAACCACACATCTAACCCCCCGTGCTTTGTGGGTGTGTCACGTGTCCAAATAGTAAACCAACTACCAACAGTAAAAAGTAAAAAACAAATAGTAAAATCTCACTACCACATCTTTAAATCTCAACCATTAGATCAATATCATCAATGGCCAAGATCATGCCTTACTGCCTCATTCTATCAACATTGCCTCAACCGAGTGCTCCCCATCAGATAATGATCAAATATTCTTATGTATAAATATCTTTTTATGATAACTAGTATAGCTTCACATACTCAAAAATTTGAAGTGGGACAGAATTCTAACGTCATCATTTGGGAGCAGCAATCCGGATAGAAACGAGATCATTCATCCACTTGAAGACCGCGCTCACGCTCGCCTAGCTACTACGGATGTTCGTTTTGATATCATCTATAATTATCAGACCGGAAGACTCGATACGAGCCGTTATAAGCATAACATTTCCGCATGTTATCACAAAAGATTAAGTGGTAAAGTTATGACATAATAGTTAATAAACTAGCTTCCCACTGATATGAGATAGAATTGCTGGCTCATATAGGTTTATGATTCCACTGTTACTCAAAAGCTCAAGTTTTTTTGTCTCTGTTACCTGTTCAATAAAACCATAATATATAATCCAACACTTGTCTAATTTAACACATGACGTGGGACAGTTTCTTTGTTTTATACTCCACACAAATCACATCATCAACCGGGTCAAATATACCTTAGTATGATAGACTTGATCGGATTAAAGTATCTCAATTTGCAAAAGATGTATTAATTAGGAGAGAAACCCTAGATGTGATTGCGCAGGGTGTGTGTTTGGGTGGTGTGTATGAGTAGGATATAGGTATAAACAGATGTGAAAGCAGTCTTGGAAACTCGGCAGTCATATTGTCAAAACAGACTCCTTATCATCGTCCCCATAATTTTGCTTGGTAAGGACGCGCCAAATAACACAAATAGACCCAAGAGGCCACACCATTACTGGTAAGTTTTCTTTTCCCATCATATCCTTTGCAATATATATTCCTGCTGCTGTGCTCAGATCTACTTATTTCCTGCACACAACATCTTTGGGCCAAAAGGCAGCTTCTGAGGTTGAGCCAGTGAGTATTAAGTGTTATGGTATATTTGGTTTATCACACAGTACACTTGTAATCACAGATGGTGATAGATGTGTAACAACTGTACGTGTGTATCATCTGTCTCTATCTCTAACTATTTGGCTTGTACTACTGAACTGGTCCGTTTTTGCATCTCAAGCCCCCTCTTCATCTACTTAGCTTAGTCTCTCTTTCTTCAATTTGCTCATTTACAGCTTGTATATATATAAACACAGCTTCAACTCTACCTCTCTCAATATATTAGTGCAGATCTAAACTTTTCATTTTATTTACACACACCATATACCATAAAGATATTAGAGATGTGTGTTTTGTTCTATTTATTACCAGTATTTTATAAGTGTTGGTATAGATATGGCTTATCCTTTAGATCGACATCAATTATGATTTTGCCTTGTCCATTTTTGTTGCAGCTCAAAGGTGAAGGAAAGAAGCGAGGTCTAAACAACCAGTTACTGCTTGCTGGTGCAGCACCACCAAGATTCACACAAAACATGTCAGCACGTATAGGGTTCGCCATGGAATAGTGATTTATTTATGAAACTGATCAGATTGCAGATGTTTGTATTTCAATACAACATTTACACACTTAATTTGATCAGATGTCACTGCTTCATTAGAACAAGCGCCAGACTGAGATGATGATGGGCGTGAGAATCTTGATGATGCTGCAGCGGCAAACAAGTGACTCTCTAATTAGAGTACATGACCATATATATACATGTATGCGCAAGTTGCTTCCCAACTTGTGTGTTCTCTCAGCCATTTGTCACACAAAGGTGTAAAATGGTCAACAAGCCAAGGTATAAACTCATGACACAGTTTTACTTTATATATATCTAAAACTGAAAAATCGTATTATTATTAATATTGAACATACATGGTTTCATGATCTCCCCTGGCCTGCTGGTTATGCGTGGTAAGTAAGTGTTGTATTCCCTTTATTGTTGTGGTTTTCAATTTCATGTGGCTGTGTCCACATGGTGCTGGGGTTGTGTCTATAACTATCTGTGTGTGTATCTGCTTAATTATTAGTTACAATATCTCTGCTTCTTAATTACCCAGTGGCTGTGTACTACTCTGATTTATTATATGTTTCAATGTCTTGTTTTCTCTTCTCTCTATATGCGTACTTCTTCATTATATATTTTGAGTACTCTACGTACTGTTTTATTATATGTGAGATTATCCTACTAATTGAGTTTTCTGATCTCTCTATCTGACTTTAGCTTCCTCTCTCTGGAATCTGGTGACACACTGACACCTAAGTTTAGTTAATTAGTTATCAGGTGAGAAGTATATATGTATATTTATCATCCCTTAACTTGCTGAATATATATTCTCCTATATGGAAGCTAGAGAAGAATGACACATCGATCACCGTCAAATCCATAATTGAATCTCCTCTCTGTAATGTGTGATATTCCACTACACCAATTTACATCTTATGACACACTTTTTTCACGTCGCGTAAACAGCAAAATTGGTCGCATATACTTTATGTGACGTTCAGTGTGTCGCGTAAAGTTGGTCGCGAAATCGAAGTAGCGAGATGTTTACGCGACAATTCGGAAAAGCGATAGTCGCGATATGTTAAACGTTTATGCGGCAATTGACTATATTTGTCTCATAAAACTGAGATGATAAATGTTAAATTTAACCATATGATTGTCGCATAAAACCTTTTTATTTTTTTATTTCAATGCTACAATTATGATAAATATTAAATAAAACTTTGCATTTGAATTTACTTTTACATTAATCATTAAATAAAATTTTTATTTAAATTAAAAATTACATTATTATAAATAAATGTACTAACAATACAAAAATTCAACCCAAAAAACTAAACAAACCATCCACTCTAACTTATGGCACTCTTTCAGTTTCTCCTTTTCTTCTTCTTCTCATCCTTATCTGCTGCATTCTTGAGCACAATGACCAGGATGCGGACGAACAAGGCAACAACATCTGTAAACAGCATAACAACATCCTTCATATAATCTGAGTCGCCAAGATGGGCCATCTCTATTATATATGTGCTGAGTGTCAACCACGGTGTAGGTGCCTTCTTTGCGGCTTATTTCCACAAGTCGACAACTATTGCAGTTGGCCTACTAAGTCCAGCTTCTCTGCTGAAATTACTTTTACCTCCACGTTCGTCATGATCTTCACTACTCATTTCCTCCATCGTCACCACCAAACAAATTGTCAAACAAAAAGCTGCAGAACACAACACTGCTTCGAACAAGTTCTCGTACAACAGAGCTAGATCCAAAACCTACTAACACAACAAAGGAAATGAAAACTCTCAATTTCACAGCAAACGATGCAGTAAACAATATCAATATTAACACCAGAAAATGAAGTAAAACACACAATTGAGCATACCTGACGAACCACTCCCACAACATCATCAGTTGAGGCCAGCGACCTCAAAACACCACAGAACAATTCAAAACTTGATTTACATAACGCTCACTTTTATCCAAAACTCAATCCGTGTCCTTCCACACCTTCGAAACCCTTTGCTTACTTATCTCAATTAATCGGAGATGGAATGAAGCAGATGAAGATGATGAAATTGAAATTGAAATTGGAGATGAAGATGAAGTTTCCCCATGGCTGCTCTGGTTCAAGAAAGCAGATGAAGATGATGTAATTGATTTTGCCATGACAGACGAGATTTAAGTGAATGAAATGAAAGAGGTAGGTAATATGGAGGAGTTTCAAGATCAGATCTGGGTGGAATCTAAGAGGAGGAGTTGGAGTTTCGGCACATAGGAGAAACGGAAAAGAGAAGGGGAGAGACGCATGAAGGCATCAACTTAGGGTTTCTGATTTGGGCCTTGGATATTTGGGCTGAAGTCTTATTATTATGCGACCTATTTGTCAAAAAAGCGTCGCTTAAAGGTAACTGAAAAAAATTGAAATTGAAATTTCATTTCCCTATAATCTGAAAATTGCTTTTGCCCCCAAAACGAAATTGTATTAAGCGACATTGTTATCTAAATTTGAGACATAAACTATACAGAACATAAATATAACTTATTCAAGAACATGTCTCTCCCCTGCATCCCAATGAAAAAACACAAATCTATGGAAATAAAAAACATGACAAGTATGAGAATGGAAAATCTATGGAAGAAAATGGAAATAAAAAACATGACAAGTATGAGAATGTGTGTGTGTGTGAGAGAGTTTATATATACCTTCAAAAAAGTTGCCTTTTACACATGAAGATTTGAGCAAAAATCTATGGAAAACCCCACCATGGTGCTGCAGATATATTTTCAGACAAATGAAGTCCTTGCTGTTGGGGTTTAAGAAGAATTAAGGTTGTTGAAATCGAATTGAAGGCAGAGGTGTGCGTACTTGGGTGTTCTGTTTTTCTGCATTTAATTTGTACCCTTACGCGACCTACTTTGGATACAAATGTCACTTAATCCAAACATGGTAGGTCACCTCTCTTTAATGCACAGAAAATTGAAACATTCAAGGGTTGTCATGTCACCACCTGCTTCGGGAATTTTAATTCGTACTATTATGCAGCATATTTTTAGTTGTCGCAAAAAGTAAGTCACATAATAGGTTTAACGTGACAAACTTCCGTGTCGCTTAAAATAATGTCGCAATAACCATATAACGGGACATAAATTTCGTGTCGCTTAAAGTAAAGTCGCTTAATCCGCTTTATGTGACAACATGTTTGCGTCGCGTAAAATTATGTCGCATATTTGTGTTATTGCGACAAACACAAAAATCGTAGTCGTATAAACCGTTTTATGCGACAAAGCTTTTGCGACGGCTTTCAAAATTTGTCGCGTAGGATGTAAAATGGTGTAGACGCGTAGTGTTCTTATTGCAACATATACAGCAGAGTTAAAATATGGGAGCAGATCAGAATCAATGCGCAGACTCCTTTGCTAGCTAGCTAGCTTGATGCTGGCTTGCTGAACTGGAAGGAGCCGGCCAGTTGGAAAAATTACGGCTCAGGCCTCAGACTCCTTTGATAGCTTGGTGATGAAAATGATTCTTCTCATGCATCATCCGGCGGCTCACAGCTAAATGCCATATAGATATATGTTAATTATGTACCCCAGCAGATAAAGTTGGAAAAAGCCATGTACTACTGTACTTGGTATGGCAGGCCAAATAAAGGAATCTGCCAGTAGTTAAGTTTTCTTATGTCGCTTGTTGCCGAGGTTGTAAAAAACACTAGGCTCTAATCCGGCGGAAAGGATCCTTGAGAATTAATCGGCGGGGATTACTCGGTTTTCTATTTTTTAATTTTTATTTATAATAAAGAATTATTTAAATGCTCTTTAAATCGGTTTGAAATTTTATATTTTTTAATATATATGTGTATTGACATATTTTATAGTATGTATTGTATTATGATTTTCGTTTCACATTAAAATGTATGGTTCAATTTGATATATTATTTTTTATCAAAAAAAATGTGATATATTATTTCCAAATGTGAGATTTGACTGCAACATTTTGAACTTAAAAGGGTTCAAGTAAAAAAAAAATAAGGCTGATTTTTTGCTAATATTTTCACGTTAAAAAGCTAATGGATTGTACGATAGAGATACATTGGGCCGGTGAACATTTAGACAGTAAAATAAGTGCAATATACTGTTCATTATCTCTTCAAAAACCCTACGGAGCCGCCTCCGTCCCAAACATCATTGAATCTGGGAAGTGAAGCTATCCATCTTAAAACATGCAGGTTATTCGACGATTTGGTGAGAAAAAAAACACAAATCCACAGCTAATTCTTCCGACGCCGATTAATTGGACCGTTTCGGTAAAAACGGAACGGGTACTAGAAAATTGCCGTCTAGGCGACCGTTTTCTGGAACACTGGTTGTTGCCATCATCCCACAAAACTAGGGGGTTTCCTTTTCCTTTTCACACGCATTAATGTTTATAATCAAGAATGATCACAAAATTAGTTAAGCTGGTGGACATATTGTTTATAATCACAACAAAACTTGGTGGGCTTTACTTGAGGTTTTTGCTGGCCCGTTTATGTCCATTTCTCTATATCGATCCAACTGATCAGGAATACTTGAAACAACTTGATGCCTTCTCATACGCTCATGAGCCGCTCATTGCCAACGGTTGTGTGCCTTTTCATCAATCAATTCACCACATATATAGCAAAAGAATTAAACAAAGTTTCTCATGCATCATGCAGACAATAGAATCTCAGAGATCCAGCAGAGTGGAACATGCTCATGCTAGCTAATTAATTAGAATTGTTTGTTTCCTTTGGGGAATGACTATGATCAGTACGTGCAAAATGAGCTCACACTCCCACCCACCACCATATCATTATCACTATATGTGACTGATCAAAGAAGAGAATGAATTAATATATGCTTTAAATATTGGCTTGCACAAACTTATACTTAGATCATGTCTGTCCTCCCACCATTAATTCTGTCTACTCCTTGGCCTTGGCCCCTCATCATCAAACATTACAATCGACCTGCTTCTGCTCGAACCAGTACTAAAACATCCAAACATATTCCTAAACATCCTGCTCACCCTCCTCCTCCTCCTCCCATTGTTAAACCACCGGCCTCCATCCATTTCAGTGTAAACAACCGGCAGCTGCTCCCTACCTCCTGAAAATCTCCCCACCGCAAACCCTCCGCCAGCTGGTAGCCTCCATATTGTCAGCCCCAGCTCTTCGCTGCTCTGCTGGTGGCTCTCCGTGGGCATCTCGTGGCGGCACACAGGGCACGAGTTGCGCAAAGCCAGCCATGGAAGGATGCAATCCGAATGGTACAGATGCCTACACGGCATCTCCCGAGCTTCGCCTCCCACCTCGAACTCCTCTTTACAAACAGCGCAATGAGACTCATTCGTCTCTGAAATCTCAACCGTCGCCATCGACTCGATCGCAGCCTTCGACGCTGCCAGATTGACCTGCGCCAACAGCCGATCAAAACCAGACATACTCGGCCGAAGCCCAGAGCCACCTCCTCCGTCATCATAATAAAGCTCGAACCCGCCGGGGTGATTACGCAGGACGATGACCGGAGACCGATCTCCACCATTTCTCCTTGGATCTGAATTTCCAATCATATACATCGCCGCCAACCTTCTGCGCCGGCCATCGCTGTGCTGGAGAACCAGAGTATCGATCTGTTCAACGAATCCTCCATTACAATCCGGGCAAGAGATGGCGTCATGATTGAGCACGCGATTGCATCTGTAACACCAGTAGGACGACGAAGACATCAAATTCCGTATCTGTGCAAAGATTAAAACTTTTGGTGGTGAATTAGAGAGAGATGAATATATGAATTGGAAGATTGAAGCCTTTTTGCTGAGAGATGTGTTGTTCCGTTAGCTTTGGCTTTACGCTGACATGTGGCGGGTGTTGATTAGGTAAGAGATAACGACCGTGCTGTGGAGTTTTTGCTTTATTTTTCTTTTTCGTTCCTGAATTTACGGAAACTGGTCTTTTTTTATAAATAATTATGTGTGGTGTTAAGCAAGGAAATGTCCCTGTACATTGTACAAGTATTTTTCGGTCTCACGAAATAAATATAATTACACAAGTATTTATTTTAGATAATAATAATAAAACACGGACGTAACATTAGCTAAAAATTGTTAATCCACGGATCAATTGACCTAATTAGACAACAAAACACATATTGTTAAGTCATACGATTAATTTATTTATTGTTTGCGGTACGGATGACTTTTTGTTGATGTAATTAAATGACGTGTTTGGTTTTGAATGAGAGCGTGGCATTTTGTACACGCCGAGGCCGAGTCGTGCCATTTTATTCAGTGGAAACAATCGTCACGATGCCACCCATAAATAATTTTACCTTTTCCGAAATTATACTATTTATTTTTGGTTGCTTTTATAGCGATGTTTTATTCGGTATCCTAATCTTTATGCTGATAATTGTGAAAATGAAATATGATTGTATCACCTATAAAATCATAATTGACTAATAATATTCATTTTTAAAAAAAAAGGAGAATAGAATGAATGATATGGAGGAAGGCCGGCCACCAATCACCTCTGTTCTGCACAAAGTGTTAGAAAGATGGTGTCGATGTCGAAGCTGTGTTTGTCTCTCTTTCCGTGTGTTGTGATGCACTTAGGATTTAGAGGCTAGGTACACACCATTCCAACTCTAAAATCTAAACACAAACACAATAACCTTTTGTTTTCTAAATGTAATATGTTTATTTTATTCATAAATTTTTCCCTAACAAATATTTAATATTCAAAACTAGGTACATTTATAAATGAAATTATATAATTATTTTAGCTTTTATATTACCAAACTAAATTCATATCTTAATTCCCGCACATAATTCAAGACGTTGAGTTGAAGAACCAATCCGTCTTTAAATTTAATTTAATTTCCATTTTCCATAATGTGATTTTCATTATTTGTGTGGAAACCGATTTGATGAAGTGACGAGACAATGCAACATTTCAAAGATTGGGTTACCAATTGAAGAAAATTGGGGCACAGTTTGTGATTTTTAACAAAATCTTATTAACGCATTATTGTGTATAAATGTTACAAATATATTATTAAATGTAAAAGAAGAAGAAATCTTTTTTTTTTGATGTACAAAGAAGAAGAAATCTTAAAATGGAAAAATATATATCTAATACTAGAAAATGATATTATAAGATTTTGTACCATATAAATACTCATTAAATAGGACTGTAGTAATTAATATAGTAACTTACAAAACAAAACAAAAAAGCGGTCGAACCGCCGAATCGAACCACAGTCGTGATCAACTCAGAGTGGTTCAAACTCGGACTAGTGGGTGTAGGTTTTGAGGATAAATATAAGATAAGAACCGGCAAAGTAAAACCTCCCGGTACGAATCTCATGAATTAGGTTTTGAGGATAAATTAGGGTTTGACCGCCTCTCAACCGAACCCAACCCGATCGTATCCCAATTCGCTTCCTCAAATTGGTTCGTCCAATCCATCTGCGGTCTGCTTGCGATTAACCCCAATTTCGATCGCCATTCATCCCTTCTGGTTTACGCCCGCAGGTCCGGCCAATTTGTAAGTTTTTAATCACCTCGGTTTTTTGTTTCTCTATATTGATTGTCTTTTGTTTGTTGTTCAATATTCGGGATTTCTGGTCTGAGTTATGGCGTGAAGTAGTTTTATTTTTTGTTTGGAATGATGCTCAATTTGTGTAGGCGATGGATGCTGAGATGGAGCCTACGCCCCTCACTAAGCATAAGCGTGACCCTGCTTGGAAGCACTGTCAGATGTTTAAAACTGGGGACAAGGTGCAGCTCAAGTGTAGCTACTGTGGTAAGTTGTTTAAGGGAGGAGGTATTCACAGAATGAAGGAGCATCTTGCTGGTCAGAGGACTAATGCCTCTACATGTCCTTGTGCCCCCATTGAGGTCAGTCACTTGATGCAGCAAAGTTTGGGTGGCGAGTCTTCCAAGAGGAAGAGGCGTAAAGGCCCCAAAGAGGAGGTTAATGTTAATAATGGTTTCAATGAGGAATTTGGGAATGGATATGATGTGTCTAATGCCACTGACAATATGCAAATGCTTCAAGTTCCTATTACTTTTGAATCTGAAACCAGTCCTGGATTTTTGGGTGATCGTGCCGAAATTAGTGTGGAAAGGATTGGTGACAAGCCGAGGAGCTTTGGAAGTCCTGTTTTCCAAACTCCTGCTATAAATTATAACAATGTTGGATATTTGACCGGCCCGAAAAGGTCTATAAGTCAAGTTAATATTGCTATTGGCAAGTTTTTCTATGATGCTGGGCTACCGATGAGTGCAGTGAACTCTGTTTATTTTCAACAAATGATTGATGTAATTGCCTCACATGGGTCAGGAGTTGTAGCCCCCTCGTATAATGATTTACGTGGATGGATTCTGAAAAGTTCTCTGGATCAAGTGAAGTCGGAGGGCAACAAATTAATGGGAATGTTAGGTAGCACTGGATGTTCTGTCTTGCTGGATCAGTTGAGTACTATTCATGGTACAACCTTCATTAACATCTTTCTCTATACTCCCGAAAGAACAATATTTTTGAAAGGAGTCGACATATCTGAGATACTTCCGTCTCCTGAAACCCTTTGTGAAGTGATTAAAGGAGTAGTCGAGGAGGTCGGAGTCGAAAATGTTGTCCAAGTGGTTAGCAATGGTGATGAACTGTATGCTGCTGCTGGAAAATTGTTATCTGAAGTATACCCTAATATTTTATGGAATACATGCGCTGCTCGATGCATTGAGTTTATTCTAGACGAGTTTGGGAAACTTGATGGGATAAATACAGTGCTTGAACAAGCTAAATCCATAACTAGACTTATCTACAACAACAGTGTTGTGTTGAATTTGATGCGAAGACACACTGGAGGCCGCGATTTAGTTGTGACGGGTCGTTCTTGCATCGAGACAAACTTTGCATCATTAAAACGTTTGGTTGATCTGAAACCTAATTTGCAATCCATGTTTACCTCACAAGAATGGATGCAGTTGACGTATTGCAAGAGTTCGGTAGGATTGGAAATTTTAGACTTGGTTACTAACGAGCAATTTTGGCTCACTTGTGCCCAGGTTACCTCCTTGACGGATCCACTCTTACGACTTTTGAGAATTGTTAGTAGTGAAGAAAGGCCTCCAATGGCTTATGTTCATGCCGGAATTTATCGTGCCAAAGAGACTATTAAGAAACAATGTGGGGATAAAGAGGATTATTCGCTGTATTGGAGCATTATAGATCATTGCTGGGGAAGTCAATGGCAAAATCCTCTTCTCGCTGCAGGATTTTATCTTAACCCCAAGTTTTTCTATAGCCTAACTGGCGATATCCACAGCGACATTAGGTCTAAGATGTATGACTGTATAGAGAAATTGGTAGGTGACATAAAAATCCAGGATCAGATCATGAAGGAGTTGATGTCTTACCAGAATGCTGTTGGAGACTTTGGCAGGCAGATGGCAATACGAGCTAGAGACTCTACGCTTCCAGGTAATCATCGAAGTTCACATCCTTGTAGTACTTTTGGTCCGATTGAACAGTATTGTGTAAATGTTTGTGCTGATAAGTGTTTAATTAACTCCATCTGTTCAGCTGTATGGTGGTCAAGATTTGGAGGAGGTTGTCCGAATTTGGAACGTCTTGCCTTAAGAATTCTCAGTCAAACGTGCAGCTTAACTGGCTGTAGGCGGTCTTTGGTTCCTTTTGATCGATTACAAAGCACTCTGAACAGTATAGAGCATCAACGAATAACTGACCTTGTTTATGTTACCTATAATCTGCGACTAGGGCAACCGTAAGTTATTCCCCTCGGCTTACTTTTTTAGAAACCAAGCTCAATGGTTTTTATTTAGCCGATGATATATATCTCATTTCTTGTGTGAACAGTGGTGAGAAGAGCCAAGACCCCGTGTCATCTGAATATTTTAGGCTTGTTCATGAGTGGGTTTCACCATCAGAAGCGGGGTTGGATGGAAACCAGTGCACGGTTCCAGATTGGGTGTCAGTTGGATCGCCCCCAGGTGATTCATATTACTCGGATCTTGCGACAGATGATTTTGCAGATCTAGGTGAAGGTATGCATGCATTCTTCTTGTAGAATCTACTGGAGTGGAACAATATGAATTTACATTTCTATAAGCTGTTGGTACTTGTGTGTAGGTTTTGATAATTCGGAAATATTCTCAAGAATGACGATGGACAGCAAAGACGATGTTGGAAATCTGATTGGCCAGTAGCCAAGCCTTGTGATGTATTATTCTTAAGCTAATGGCGTTCTTCATTTTCATGCAGCTTTCCTTTTGTTCATCTTTTTTTCTTTGTTTGTGAAAACGATTGGGTTTGGGTGGTGTCTCAAGATGGATGGATATATAAGTTGTTTATTACCTGATATTCACCATTATGCACACTGTAGGCTAGTTTTGGGAACATCATTGTGGCAGTCACTTCTCAGGGTCTTTTTATAGTCTTAAAAATAAGAAAAGCCTCAAAAATTGTACTGAACCGGACGTATCAAAGTATTTACATTGCAGTCGCAGAAACTGAAGTTGAGCAGAATGTCTTTTACCTGCCACCAGAAAGGACAGCACCTGAACCAGCAGTATCAGAAACACTTGTTCCATTCTCAACAAAGGATGACGTTTGATACGAGTTCACGTAATCCTCAAAACCAACTACTTCCCTCCTACTCACTGATCCACACGCAGCCAACGTCTCCGGCAACTCCGCCTCCCCATCCAAATACCTAACCACCATCCTCATTTCCGGACGCCTCGACGCAGAATCGCTCGAGCACATCAGCCCCAGTTTCAAAACCTTCACAACTTCATTCTCATCAAACTCCTCTCCCATTCTTTCATCCACCACCTCAACCACTCTCCCAACTTTCCACTGCTCCCACACCCAGTCCACAAGCACCACTTCCTCATGTGTTTCCCTTGGCGCAATAGGCCTCCGCCCACACACCATCTCTAGCAACAAAGCCCCAAATGCAAACACATCAGAGCTCGTCGTAGGCCTACCTGTCCGTGTCAGCTCCGGAGCTAAATACCCCAGAGTCCCCACGACTCTAGTTGTTCCAGGATCAGATCCATGCTGGTACAGTTTCGCCAGCCCAAAGTCACTCAACTTGCCGTTGAACTCCGAGTCTAACAACACGTTGGCTGCCTTGATGTCTCGGTGGATCACAGTCTGCTCGTACTCCTCGTGCAGATACAGCAGCCCACGAGCAATGTCTTTGATGATCTTATACCGTTGTGGCCAGTCGAGGATGGCTCTGGGCTGGTCGTATATATACCTGTCCAAGCTCCCGTTCTCCATGAAGTCATACACTAGCAGCAGATCCTCTCGCCGTCTGCACCACCCTAAAAGCTGCACCAAGTTCCTATGCCGCAACTTTCCCATGGAAGTTATCTCCGACGCAAACTCCTGCAACCCCTGTCGCGACTCATGGGAGATTCTCTTCACTGCAACCACCATATCAGACTTCGGCAACACTCCTCTGTACACCTTCCCAAACCCACCAAATCCGAGGATCTCCTTGTCTGAGAAACCTTTAGTAGCCGCCTTTAGCTGCGAGTACGAGTAGCGATGAGGACCGACGTCAAGTTCCCAATCCTCAATCGGATCAGCATTCTTTATCCTGTTGGCAATGTAAAACGCCAGCCCTGCGGCGGCGACAAGGCCTGCTGAAACTGAGATTCCAATGATGAGAGGTGGTGAGATGGGCTTTTTGATTTTAGGGAGCTTGGGGAGGGAGGAGAGCGTGAGTGGCCTTGCCACGCCGTTCACCTTGAAGCTACAGCCGAACACGTAGTGGGAGCTGGCTAGCAAACCTGTCGAAGCTGAGAATCCCACGTACATGAATTCCTCGAGAACAGGCGACAGATCTACCCGATATGTCAGAATCGGATTCCTCGGCTTTGTCGAAGATTCCGACAGCGTAACATTCAGCTGGTTCTTGACCGCATCGTATTCGATCCAAGCTTGAATAGTCTTCCCGCTTTTCAGATTCAGATCGCGCGCCTGATTGTCGTCGGAATAAAACCCAGCTGCGACGGAGGCGTTGGACACCATGCTGTTGATATTGACGCCGACATGGTTGTCGTTGATGTCTCTGAATTCGAAATCTTGAACCGTGTCGAACTCCACAGCGAAAATGTGGTTGCTGAAGTTACCGTTATCGGTGGAGTTGAATAAGCCGAGGTACTGGCTGGGCAAAGCGCCGGGGAGGTCCTTGGAGCTGGAGATGGCGAACGCCATGCCATGACCACCGAGCTTGGGATACTCAGGGACGATGGCGAAAGCGAAATTTGTGGAAAAGGAGTAAACATTATTTCCGGGGGAGGAGGAGTTCTTGAATCGAATTGGGTGCGAGTAGAAAGCATGACCGAGTAGCCTACGGGTGTCGTTTGTGAGTTTAATGATGGCGTTTGACTCGATCCGGGCGACTCCGTTGAAGCTGATCAGGTTACCGGCCTGCTCATGATTACTAAACCTGCTGAAGTAGAATTCGTCTGAAGAGCGTGCTTTGTATATAATGAAGCAGAGGAGGAAGAAGAAGGCCAGATGGAGATGTGTGGCCATCAGATGTTACTGATTCTGAGAGAAGTAAAAGGAATATATGTTATGAGAGGTTGTGAAAAAAGAAAATGAGCAAAGGTTGGAATGGGAAGTTGCAAGGTTTTTATGTATCAAGTACTCGCAACTTTATATCAATTTTTGATCACTCACAGGCTTTGCAACTCAAGGTAGCAAAATATGTCACGTTATTGAAAGGCAATTTGATATCTTATCGATTGCTCTGAATAGGGAGAGGGAGTAGATGTAGATGTCCCCCCCGTGTG
The DNA here is from genome assembly GCA_033675395.1 of Rhodiola chrysanthemifolia. NCBI lineage: Eukaryota > Viridiplantae > Streptophyta > Magnoliopsida > Saxifragales > Crassulaceae > Rhodiola > Rhodiola chrysanthemifolia. The sequence continues at coordinate 3,476,900 of CM066206.1, forward strand.
AAAAAACGAGCTACCTAGTGTCACATTTTTTTGATTCAGAAAGTGAACATGTGAATGACTGAGTTAAAGTTATAAGAGCATCCCCACCATGCTTTTTTGGAGCATAGAAAGTGAGCATGAGAGATGATCAAAAAAATCATGCACCCCCACCATGATTTTTTTGATCATCAAAAAGATCATCACATGATTTTTAAAAAAAATGAGCATCTCATGCTCTTTTTTTGTGTTTTGAACATGAGAATGAGCCAATCGCAACGCGACACGTGTCCTGTATAAGAAACAGTACAGTTTTTATTTTGATCTTGCAACGAATATATCTTCTAAATTACAAATTAAAAAAAATCAAAATAAATATCAATATTCATAATTTTTTGAGCTCTATAAAACGAGATACACTTTGATATATTTTTATTAATCTTAACATTTATGAGCTATAATTTATGTAGTGATGAGAGAGATTGATGATAAACTTTTTTTTGGATCATGAGTGGTGCATGTGATTGAAAAAACCATGATGGATGATTAGATGAGAGAGAAAAAGGATGAGAGAGATAGATGGTATGATTTTTTTGATCATGGTGAGGGATGCTCTAAGCAAGAGTTCTTCTTCTATCTCAACACAACAAACATATGGTAGGCGTCGTTATCGTATCATTTGTTTCTGGCAAAGAATACATTGATTTATTGATTGGTGTGATTATGTTAACAAGGAAGGAATAAATGTTTTTTTTTTGATAAAAGGAAGGAATAAATGTTTAGGCATAAAATAAGATAGTTGCATAGGGGAGCACTCGGTTGAGGCAGAGTTGGTAGAATGAGACACGTGAGGCACGATCTGAGCCACTCATTGTGACACGTGACGAAGTCACGTGAGTTGAGCCGTCATTTGCGTTCACACTACGAAGTAGTGGGTTTTACTATTTGGACACGTGTCGCGCCCACAAAGCACGGAGATTAGATGTGTGACTCAGATCGTGCCTCACTTGCCTCATTTGATCGTTGCATATATATGCTTCATGTCAATGTTATGAATTGTGCCTAACAAAACATGAGTTGGACAACAACCAAGGAAAATGCATGACACAGTATTATTGTTCCTGTACGGAGTTATTAAAATAATATTTGTGTATTTGGTTGGGAAAATGAAATAATGAATAATACCAGGTAAAAGTAGAAGAGTCACACATATATACATACACACACACACAGAGTACAAATGTACTTATTAAACACTGCATCATAGACTAGTAGTATTAATCTTAATCCCAAAAACACCTTAAAATTGATACAGGCAGCTTCCGTCGTCGCTTATAGCAATAGGGTCGAAGTTTTCAGCACCCCTATCAGTACAACCTTCGTTGGGAACAGGAACATTCGTTTGTTGAGCTGCCATGCCTACACCAATGTTTTTGTTTTTAAAAAGTTTGTACTTGAGAAGACCATGAATGAAAAAAGTATTTAAAAAAAACAAAAGCTGCCAACCTCAAATTTAAATAGGAAGAACAAAGAGTGTCTAACCATAGAAAGTTCCACTATTGATAGCATCAGCGTTAGCATCTCCCAATGCTGCCTCGTTCAAGTACTTGTCAGCCAACTGCACTCTCTTCACATTCTCTTGCTCTTGGACAAGCATGTTTCCATATTCCAACAATTTATCCAACGTCATCTTTGGTTGTTCGAATACTGGGGGTCCTTCTTTCGAGTTTACTAGCTTCTTTCCAATAGTTTCTACACCAACGCCCGATATCCACTGCCTCACCGCATCATCGTACACTCTAGCCCTCAAAGCTCCAAAGAAATCTGTAACCATAGCATAGATGTAATAAATCAATCAAAACATATCAAACCAGTTGTTTTTATTATTTGCCGTGTATCATTAGAAGACACACGAATAGCTTCACCAGTGTCACTTACCGATGGACTGGCCAGGGAAGGTATCAACAATCTTGACAATGTCTTCCTTAGCGATATTGTCAGTCCTGAAAATTCCAATGCAAACTCCAATTCTGTCGTCTCTTGTGGGTGCCCAGTAAAACTTTTCCATACGCCCATCACGGATGAGAGGAGCATACAGCGTGGAGAAGTCATTACCGGTGACAATGATGGGAACTCGTGCGTTTTCCTCCTTGTTGTACATACCAGGGAGCTGAACATTAGTCGGATTGTCAGCAATGTTCATGAGAGTGGCATTCACCATCTGGTTGTTGACGGTGTACTGAGTAGTTCCTCCCATACGACCTGCACCTGCGTCAAGATCGTTGATGAAGAGGCAACACATTTTTCCCTTCTTGATAATGTCAGCAGCTTCACGGTATCTTTGCCTGATGAGCTTTGCGGGTTCTCCTGCATTCCCACTTTCCAACTCTCCAGCACTCATCATGATGGGGCTGCAAGTTTTCATTTTTTTACTATGAGATCCAGGAGATAAATATAAAACAATGGACATCTGAAAACAAAACAAAACATCTACGTAAATGTAAACATAAAATACAAACGTGATTCCCATCTTGGCGAAGACAAGCTCACACTGGAAGGATTTACCCTGACCTTTTCCTCCCCAAACACCGAGAATGAGAGGAACCTGTAACAAATGCATATAGGAAATCATTCAGTTCAGAACAAACTTGACCTCAATTCTACACCTGAAATCTTTTCAACCACGACAAACCCGAAGCTGGATACAAGGGCAAGGCAGCAGAGCCAAAGTTAAATTGTCACTACTCTATTTACAAAGTGCCACGCCAGTGAGAAACTCAGGCTACACTACTAATTTTCAACTAATAAAAGATTTATAAATACCTTGATGTTTGGCAGGGTCATGAAGTTCTTTGTAATGTGAACAACAAGCTTGTCCATGAAAGCCGGAGCAATGTAAAACCCATCCATGTTGTTGTCCAGGTTGTACCTTCACACACACAAAAAATCTCAAGTCAGCACCAAATCCTACATAATTCAGCAACCCAAATGTTAAGACAGGTGAAGAATGCATACTGGCGAAGCCCAGTGCTGACGTAGTCATAAGAACTCATGATAGCATAGTGAGTTCCAGCTCCGGATGGAGCCTGGAATAGAGAATCCACCAATCCCTTTCCTCTTGTAATATCCTGCTGATCATCAGACATGTCATATGCCAAACCCGCCCATTTGTCCTTGTTGGTCTGCTTCTCCTCGTTCACTTCAGCCAACACCTTAACGACAGTAGAGGCCTTGTTACTGATCGACTTGACACTTGTCTTCTTCAAACTGGCGCCTAGAAATGCTGAGCTTGGCACCAAGGAAGCTCCAGCCACAGAGCCATTCACACCCAACTAAAATACATACCACACAAAGCAATGCCCATATAAGTATTTTCACAAACACCTTATCTGCAACATCAAAAAAAGTCAACACCACTACTTACAGGCACCCTGTTTACAGGTCCGACAGTCGAGAAAGCGGCGGCCATTGAGCAATGTGATCAGCGAATTCTGAAAAGTGAGGCAGGTGAGATGAGTCCTTATAACGATTGGAGAGCTGAGAGGATCGGGCAGTGGAATCCATGGAAGCCACACACTGAAGATGAGCCGATGGCCACGTGTCGACCAACCATTGATGTTCCAATAAAAAGGAAGGAAAGTTCTCCACTTGAAAAAAAAAAAGATTACTCATTTGGCAAGTTGGGTAGAAAAAAACAGAGAGCCAGATGCTGAGGTTGCTTTGTCGTCTGATGAAAATTGTAGCTTCTTTGAGATTCTATTGGACAGTTTTTTTCTTTTTCCAAACTTGTGATCGTGGATTGAAGACACACAAAAGGATCATCTGTGAGCGAGATGAGAATGATTGGGCTTTCTTTTTGGCCATTTTGCATTAGCAAACCATTAAAACGGGACCCGATCTCAACATTTTACATTTTAATAATTATAAAATAGAGTAATTATTATGACCTCCGTCACTTTCATTCATATTTCCACCCTGAAACGGTTGGTTGCTGGACGAACAAAATCAAAGAATTGGAATTCCTAGGTAGGTAAATTGGTTGTGCATCGGAACTACAAGCTATAATAATTTCCCCAGCTTGGTCGTTAGTGTTTTTATCACATCTCAGCACCCTATATTTTGCATGATGCCCCTCTCCTGCATCGCGTAAGTCAGTAACCCAACCCATGCCATTTGCTATGGCCACGATTTCTTCCATCACATCAGCTGCGTCCCCAGATGTACACCAGGTCTCAAAATCATGTCCATCTCCAGCAATATGCTCCATATATTGCACCTGATGATTTGATTTAGGGCAATATATTATTGGCTTGCTGAATGCACGAACACACCTAATAAAGAAGCTGGAATTCATTGTATATATGGTACTAAAAAAATCACAAGCATTTACTTGAAAAAAGATATAGCTAGCTCTGCACCAACCTTTTACGCTCAATAGAAAAAGAGACCTGATGCATGCAACAAGTCATATGTTCCTTCTTGGATAAGTGTCAAATGGTTCACACCTACAATCAGAAAATAGCCATGTCAGTTGTTTATCCAATTAGCTTAGTAGTAATTGATACTATTAGTCAACATCACGAATCGAACAAAAGCATCCATCCAAGTAAAACAGGAATTACCAATCATGAATGACGCCAATCAGCCCACGATCATATATAACAGGCAACGTGTATTGGGTCCACTAACTGGAACAACGTCATTTAGGACCCAGGCATCAATCTGTTCTTCAAGTAGAGCAGCTGCAAAACTGCAAAAAGAAGCTCTGGGTGTAAAATTAGATAATAAAAGAAATCATTAATTAAGCCATTACCAAAGCCACTCACCTTCCATATCCACCTCTCATGTCTAACACATTTCTCATCTCCTTCCAACGAAAAACACGGACTTGGATTTCTACTTCCTGTCTCCATGCAGTGTATCTCATCTCTGCCCTGTAGAGTTCCTTCCTTGAGATGTGTAGGCATCAATCTGTACAGTCTGGAGTCTATCTGGTGGAGTTGCCAACCGTTCAGGCCATGCACTAACATTAGCTCCATACCCATTCTCTGGCAATCTAGTGATACATGCCTTGATGAGATTGACATACCTAATAAGATAATCATTAAAGAATACTGTTAGTCGTGCACAGAATACCATTGTTGCAGCTACATGTGTCAATATCAGATGACACCCGCTCAGTCACGTTGCTTGACTTCCGCCTTTTGTAGCACATTATTGTTGAGCTTTCTTCTGAAATAAAAAAGAAGATAATATTATACCAAACTTCGTCTGGGTTGTCATCTGGATCACATAATGGGGGCCTGGTGCCTTCTGCGCTCGGTTCATATAGCAGCCATTGTTCACAGGCTTTTGCCTCTTTCTTTACAAGTTAGTTTCCAGCATAAACGAGTAGTAAGATCAAGCATTTCTGCAATTATGGAAATAAAAAGTAGCAGAAAACACTTGAGCAATATGGAGATATTTGACTAAACCAAATTAAAACCAGCAAGCAGCTAGCTGATTAAATTTAAAAGTTTTAGTCCAATTAGGTAAATTTTCAGAATTCAGGTGCATTTGATTTCCTTTGGTAACATCATGTATTTGATGTATCAAAGATTTTCAAAGTTCAGAATGCATCAATTTAAATTGCTCGATCTTTTTGTGGTTTGGTTTAGTACCTTTCCATTGCTCTTCCAAAGCCTCTTCATGCTTATAAACATGTTGCGCTGCCCAAACAAAATATCTCCCCGCTCGGAGCATCCTATCAACCTCAAGTAGCAGAATTCCATCTTCACAGTAACAGAAAGTAAGCAAAAAGATTAGTAATTTCTACCGTCAACATCTGAAGGAAGCAAACTAAAGTTTCGGATGATAAAGAAGGCAATACATAACAACTCATCCACTCAACAAAACAGGAAAACATAATGATCAAAGCGGCAGAAGCTTATTCCTAATCCTTAAGTGATAAGAATTGATGTAACACGAAGTAAAAGTACCATCACGAGTCCAATTGATTCGACATCTTGAGCAATGTATCAAGTCAAATGCCTGGCTTGGATACAATAATCTCCTGGTCGCAAAAGCAGCCACCATTGCGGGGACTCCTCGCTCGAGAGCAAATTGAATCTGATTCTCATGAACATCTTTTGGAGCTATAGATAGCGTGGTAACATTTAGGGAGAATAAATAAGCACCAAAACTAGCAACACCACACCCGACATCAAGAACGACACGAGTGTTACGGCCAAATGTAATCTCGGGTACCATCTGCATATACAGACGAGATCATCAATCATGGTAAATAATTGCTAAAGATCAAATTTTCCCTTCAAGTAGCCAACCTTTGATATCTGATCTATGTATTGGTCAGCACCATGTATAAATTGTGTACCGCCTCCAGGGAACTTAAATTTATCTTTTTCAACTTTAATCCAGTTTTGACCCCATTTATCTTCAACTAGCTAGCTTTGTGTGAGGAACATTGCTGTACCAAATCTACACCAAGAAAGTGGATACTGGAGTTTGTTAATTGCAGCTTACATTTTTCGAGCCAATAAACTCTCAAGTAATTAAGAAACATACCTCATCACGGCATTTTGGCCATGGGATATGTTGTTGTTGGTACCCGTTTGGTCGTGGAACCAAACAATTCAAGCCCTTGTCCTTCTCCGGACAATGCTGCTGAAACCTCGACTTCAGTTTCTGAAGGGGTTCGACATTATCTAAACAAGGTATGTAGTCGGTGACACATAGGGAACTTCTCTATGTTAAATCCAATGCTCTTTTCACCTTCACCATCATGTTCCGTCACATTTTTGAATATCTTATTAACCAACTCCGGTTCATATTCACCAACCTGGAAATCATCAGACATAGTCCCATTGCCATCCACGATCCCAAACCTCTTCAAACCAGGAGGAGGGGCTTTCTCATTAACAGGCCGTGTTTCATTCATCATGTTCACATGGAACACGTTTTGTTCAAATTGGGAGACAACGATACAACCACACCACCATCATTCTGCCACGAGTTGAAGAAAAGCACTTGCTGGTATCCATCCGACCAGTGCTTCCCAAGGTAAAAGAAGGTCACTGCCACCAATACGAACCAAACCACCCTCAACACCTCTACGACACCGACTTTCATATTTCGATTCACACCGGTTTCAGCGACTTGATCGGTCGCTAGATATGCTACTCTGCTCGCTCCTTACCCGACCCCAGATCAAATGCATGGCGATTACAGATCTCTTTCCGGTGGATACGCATTAATAACTCCAGCCGCTTTTGATTCGGCTCCGATTTTATTTTGGGTTTTTGGTGCAGTTCCAGACCCCCAGACACTAAACGGTTGCATTTGCACTATAAGAGATCCCCATAAGCAACGGAAATTAAAATACCGTCGCTACTTAGATGGGCCTGCGGATTTGGGCTCCAGGACTTTTGAAAAGCGGGATTTTTTTTTTAACAAGGACACATTTAGCTAGAAAAATAATCGCTGTCGTTTATTATCTTCGCTAACAGCAATCAATTCTCATCGACCCAGATTCTATCAGTCTTCATCTATTCGTATCCATTTCTTATCATTGTCTGGTCCTCAGCCGCTGACGTAACAGTCGCTTGGCTAGATTACGTCATCATCTTCGCATCATCCATCCCAGTCAAATCTCACACTTCACTGGATCGCCGTCCACCTCCAATCGTTCCAACAACCGAACCCGAATTCGGCATCGTTCTAGGGTTTTCATATCCGAAGCCAGACGCGACGATGGCTTCGGGAAGCAAAGAGGGGTCGATTACGTCGGACTGGATCATCGACACCGTCAACGGTTCGCACGATTTCACGATCAAGGGGTATTCGTTGGCCAAGGGAATGGGTCCGGGAAAGTATATTTCCAGCGACGTGTTTTCAGTGGGAGGTTACGATTGGGCGATTTACTTTTACCCGGACGGGAAGAATCCCGAGGATAATTCGGCTTATGTGTCGGTCTTCATCGCCTTGGCTAGTGAGGGGACTGATGTCAGGGTTTTGTTTGAGCTGACTCTGCTCGATCAGAGTGGGAAGGGGAAGCATAGGGTTCATAGCCATTTTGATCGCGCTTTGGAGGGTGGACCCTATACTTTGAAGTATAAAGGGAGCATGTGGTATGACTTCAAATCGCCTAATGTTATCTCATTCTTCCATGTATATGATATGATTGATCAAGGAATTAATTTTTTTTTCTTTCTCTCATGTGTTGGTGGATCTGAGTCTGATGTTGCATTGTCCACAAAAGAGGCTTGCGTTGATGTGTTTAATTGTTATCAGTGGGTTGAATGAGGGCCTAAATCATACAACATAATACGTGTCTGGGTATATGCTGCATTGTATGTCGACGAGTGGTTGCTGGATGACTCACATGATCTGTGCTGATGGGCGTGCATTCATTGCAGGGGTTACAAACGTTTTTTCAAAAGGCAGCAGCTAGAGGACTCAGACTACCTAAAGGATGATAGTATTGCGCTAACTTGTACTGTTGGGATAGTAAGGATGCGTTTAGAATGTCACAAACATTATAATATTTGTATACCCCCATCAAACATGGGCCAAAATCTCTTGAACTTGCTGGAATCAGAAGTTGGATGTGATGTATTGTTTCGGGTTGGTGTTGAGATGTTCAAAGCTCATAAATTGATACTGGCTGCTAGGTCTCCTGTGTTCAAAGCTCAGTTTTTTGGACACATTGGAAACCCAAATATTGATATAGTGGAAATTGAAGATGTTGAACCTGTTATATTCAAGGTACTGATTTGTATAGTTTATGCATACACAGTGAATAAGTGAATGTGTTTTATCATTTTACAGTTTAGTGGTGGCTTTATAGAATAATAACTATTATTATGGATAGTCCCAAACTGGTAGTTATGATCTGAAGTCTGGAGTATCACCAGGAAATGAGAAATGACGGAGTTTTCCACAGTAATTTTTCTAATCACTGGGTGACATAAATTGATGGAAAATATCAACTTCGATCAAATTTTTCTTTTTCTTTATAAAGAGGTTTGCAGCCACGTCCGGCGTTCTCGTGTAATCCCTTACCAAAGCAAGTTTGCCCTGTATTCAATGAAAGTGTTTTGACGACTAGTTACGGGCTCTTATGTTTTGCAGGCAATGCTTCTCTTTATTTACTCGGATAAATATCCAGAAATTCATCAAGTCACAGATTCAATGTCGAGATGCACTTCGACATTCCTTGCACAACATCTACTTGCTGCTGCTGATCGCTTTAATTTGGATAGACTCAAACTTTTGTGTGAAGCAAAATTATGCGAGGAGGTCAATGTGGAGACAGTATCAACAACACTTGCTCTGGCTGAACATCATGGGTGCAAACAACTCAAAGCAATATGTCTGAAATTCGCAACCAACCCAGACACATTGGGAGGTGCGTGTTGCCCATTCAATATGCTCGTTGCAATACAGGTTACTTAATCTTTGTTGATTGACAATAAAGTTATTATGTTGCTGACATGATAATGAATTAATTATTCATAATAGTGTTAGTGTTGAGTTTTATAAAGCTCATGCGACTTAAATTACTTTTCTTTTGTGAATTTTACGTATGCACATCGTTCTTTATTCACAATTTTTACGAATTATATTCATCATAAACATTTAGTTAGGGCTTTTACAACGTAATGGCTGGATTCATCTGTGCATAAAGGAGTTTAGAGGCCAATGTCTGATGTGATTCTTTTACAAATGTTTTCTTTTCTTTCAATGCAATGCTTTTCATCGCACATTTTTGGCATGCACAGCATTATACATTTTACATGTCTTATTCGTGGTTCTCTCGTTGTACACAATTGCTTACTAACTATTCATCAATTTTTATTTTCCAGCCCTAATGCATTCAGAAGGTTACAAAAATTTAGAAGAAAGCTGTCCGTCATTGATATCTGAGCTTCTCAATGCCCTTGCAGAAGTTGACGTTAACCCAGGCTTACATTTGAGTTGGAAAAGGAGAAATAGCAGCCTTCATGGGACGGATTTGGGATCAGATGAGGAGGTCAATGAAGATACACACCTTAATGGAAGACGCATAAGACGGTGTGCATAGGTGCGTCTAGCTGCTGTTTGTTGCTAATTATTTTCTAGAGGAATGGTCTATCATTAAGAGTGTCGTGCAGATGAATATACATTACATGGTTAGTCTATCATATGTTTCTCCATATAAAACTCTCTATATAAGGTACAAACTGCTTTCCTCCACTTCTCGCAAACTAGAAGCCTTAACATATAAGTGCTACATATTTGCCCAGGTTGTTTGTTATTTATGCGGTGGCTGAGTATCTGGTTTGTTGTTGATATGCAAGTTGTCTATTAGGTTCTTTGTTAAGCGGCAATATCGTAACTGATTTTATTGGTTCTACTCTGAATCCACACTCGTATTGATTTTGGCAGAGAAACACAGAGATTTGTGCTTATTTTTGATTTGATGTGAAATTGTTACGGAACAGTACCATACCATGGGCATAGTAGTGCTTACTTTGCTTTTCAGATAGCACAGACTATTCAGACAGTAAAACGACATCACATTTTGATTTGTAGCACCGAGTCTGCTGCTCAACTAATGGTCGGTGGTTGCTGGCAAGGTGTCTCAGACCCGGGCCATAAGAATGCGCCCATGGCAAACTCCCTCTTGTAAGCAAGATCCCCATATGAGGGTAAGCCATACTCAGCGAAGAGCCTGTCTAGCATCTCCTCGGTCATGTTCTGGTAATCCTTCCTAGTGTACCTAGGATAGTGCAAAGGCATCTGAAAGGAGCTGGTTGAACCCTTTGCTGATTCCATTTCCTAAATTTCTCCAACGCCTCGATCTCAGTATACAACACTCTCTGCCACTCCTTTTTATAGGGAGTACTGCGCATGTGCCCTTTGCTGCCTAAACAGGGTAAGAGCTGCGTGTTACACAGGTCATGAGGTTCTGATGATCTACCTTCCCATTCCACCTTTTCAAATGATAATTTCCCTCTTTTTCTTTAACTTATTTATTTTCAAGCCATTTATTAGCCAAGTACCAAATATTGAGAGCCGGGGGCCCTGCTGCATACCAATAATACCTTGAATGTTCTGTAGCTGCATTTTCAGGCATGCTTATTGTTGTCTTGCCCGGCTCTACTGTCCTTAATTATTAGGACAACCGCAGTTTGAAATCTTAAACTTTTTCTCAATGTTTTATTAGTAGTAAGCAATAAAGAAGTATCCCCATCAAAAAAAAAAAAGAGGGTAAGATTGTTATCATGTATAATCAAATGTTCAGATTTGATTTATTAAATATAAGCATACTAATTAGCACGATGGAGAAGGACACGTTAATGCCTCAAATGCATTTGTTTGTGCCCATTATAATGATAAAGAATTTTCAATTTTTGACAGTGATTGTATTATTCATATGCGCAAACCACGTGGAAGCTGACTTTCCAGAAACTTCTACTCTAACTCCTGGTTCTCATTCACCTACTCATCTAGCGGCTCATGTTTAGCCACGTGTCCATCAACCTACGTGACTGTCCTATGTGGCGCTCTTGTTCTCAAAGAAAATGATTCGTCTCTCTCTCTCTCTCTTATCAGTTTCGCCTGGTTAGGGTAGGGCATTGCTGTGAAGTCAAGGAAACGCAGTCGACTTGGAGTTTAATCGGAGCATTTCCAGCGGATTTATAGATGGAAGGATATCGAGATGGTACTGGGAGCGTGAGGATAGAGGAGGAGGCGGTAGTGGTGGATGGTGATGTGTTGGTTGGTTGTCCTGGGAGAGAACGATTGGTTTTTATGTGGGGGTATTTACCGGGAGCTTCGAGACAGAGAACTCCTCTTTTGTATCCGGTCAGTGTCCGGCTTCCGCCGTCGGCGGCTGCTGGGTTCTCATGGAGAGACGTGTGTGGCGGCGGTTGTGGATTTGCTGTGGCAATTTCTGGTAAATATTGTTTAGATCCATACCGCTCATTTTTTGAAAATGTAGCTTGAATTAACCGAAAGATATTGGTAGGATCAGATTAGGAGCATTTTGGCAGCTGTGAGGTTGATTTTTGTGAGCTAGTTGTTGGTTGAGTTTATGAATGTAGCTTTTAGCGATGATCATTTGATTTACTGGCTTACTTATTGAATCGGAAATCAGTTTTGTCTTTCTAATGTGTATATAGGTTAACCTTTTCGGCTGACAATTCATTGAATTGTGTGACGAGTGTTGTTTGATTTCTTGGCAGGTGCCATAAGTTGCTGAGCTTAATAGCTGAATTATTGCTCGGTCACAACATCTATGGAAATACTTTCTTCTTTTTTTTAGTTCTTTTTGCAACAGATGTTTAGTAAATGTAGCTTATATCCGCATATTAAAATTTTATTTTTATTGCCAGACACTGGCAAGCTAATTACATGGGGTTCAACAGATGATCTTGGTCAAAGCTACGTGACATCTGGAAAACATGGGGTAAGCATTCGGAGTAATTTACATTATCAAAGTCATTTTCTGGTTCATTTATCAGTCTTTTGTTTTCATTTTGGTAGGAAACTCCGGAACCTTTCCCTCTTCCTCCAGAAGCTTTGATAACGAAGGCTGCATCTGGGTGGGCTCATTGTGTTGCTGTAACAGGTATCAAGTACCAATTCTAAGTGCTTTCGCAACACACATACCATAACTTCTGCTTGTTGGTTGGGGTGAGTAAGATTTCACCACTCAAGAATTACGTAATGCATAGTTGTTCCTTACTTTCGACAGATCAAGGAGAAGTTTATACATGGGGATGGAAGGAGTGTGTACCTTCTGGTAAGGTTGTTGGAGACTCAGCCACCAGCGGAGTCCAAGAGAAAGATGTCTATGAAAGAACAAATACATTCCTTGGTGAACAAGGTACTTATTTCAGTTTTGTAGTCAAGGAGATACATTTCAACTTTTTGGCTTAATTGATCACAGGTGCGATTTGGTGTAGAATCATTATCAACAGTGATGCCTTGTTCTCAAACCTCTAAAGTAATCAGCCAAACAGTGCCTGCTTTTGATGGTCGAGGGGGTGGTGATGATAATTCAAAAAGAAGAAGAGTATCTGTTGGTAAACAGACCGCTGAGAGCTCAACTTCGAGTGAAGAGATCCTTTCAGCACTTCCATGTCTTGTAACCCTAAATAAAGGAGTGAGGATAGCTACTGTTGCTGCTGGTGGGCGCCACACTTTAGCTCTATCAGGTTCAGTAAATCAACAGCCTGACCAATTAAATAATGATTCGCTGTCTTTATAATTACGTGTGCGAGCAGTAGAAATAAATTCTCCTTCTAAACCAAGTTCCAAGAAGCATGACATATACTACTACTCTGAAGTTTCAGATGTCGGGCAGGTTTGGGGCTGGGGGTATGGGGGTGAAGGGCAGTTGGGCTTGGGTTCACGGATTCGAATGGTGTCCTCTCCCCACCCGATACCATGCACGGAGTTATCAATGTATACCAAAGATAGATCATCGTCTCTTTCTAGGGGTGGCATGCACATGGAGGGACAAGGATGTAGATTTCCAGGAACTTACATCAAGGGAATAGCTTGTGGAGGGAGACACAGCGCAGTGATCACAGGTTAGTTATTTTGGCGAGGCTTTGTGAGTCTGAAGGTACTGTCACAAAGATGTATGATTAGGTGACTTATTGTCATATGTGCAAGTCAAATTCGTGCCACTGATGGGCCATCTCCTGTATTTTTGAGTGAACATCTCTGGAGTTCACTAAGAGTTTGTTGTTTTACTGGCCCTTACCCTTGCAGATGCTGGGGCTTTGCTTACCTTTGGATGGGGACTCTATGGTCAGGTATATTATGTTATGTGAATCATGCTTTCGTGCAAGTGCTGATGTCTGCTTGTTGTTCTTGATGCATCAATTAAAAGTGAGATAGAAAAAGATGCACAGTACCAGTCCGACACAGGAACCAATTCCATATATTGCTGATGTTATAATGTTGATTAATGCTACAATTACAAGATGCACATTTCACTTATGAGATACACTCCGTGGCATGTGGCTCTCGTTCTTGTCATAGATAGTGGGTACACAAACTATTATCTCTGAGTTTTCTCTTTTGCAACTCAAGAGTGTAAAAGTAGAAAAGGAACCACAATAGAGATAGAGGAGGACAATATGATATAGATTATGTTCTTCTCGGAAGGAATAATATGAAGTATCTCTCATTTTCCATGCTAAATTGCTTTGGCAATATGTTTTTTTATGTGTGAGGAGTTAAATAGATAATAATTCTATAATCCTGCATCTGCTTCTGCTTTATTGTGGTGCAGTGTGGACAAGGGAGCACAGATGATGAGCTGAGTCCCACTTGTGTCTCTTCTTTGCTTGGCATTCATATACAGGAAGTGGCTGCAGGCCTGTGGCACACTGTTTGCATCTCTGCTGATGGCGATGTGTATTCATTTGGTGGAAATCAGTTTGGACAACTAGGAACTGGTGTAGATCAAGCTGAGGTATCAACTTTCATGCCCTCTTTTTTAGTGGCCATAATATTCTTAAAAGAAAGAAAGTGATATCAAAGCCCCAATATGGTACTTGAGTAAACTAGGGAATCTGCCTAAGTGTAGTTGCATCACAAGGGAATGCAAAAGCAGTTTGATCAAGTAAATATAGGTTTTGATCCACCACAGAAAAAAAGAAAGAAAAAAACAGAACAGAACATTTGACCTTTGATTTTCTCCACTGTATTAGGGGCTACCCAGGCTCTTGGATGCTTCTAGTTTAGAAAACACTCGTGTGAAAGGGGTTTCTTGTGGAGCGCGACATAGTGCTGTTATCACAGGTAAACAGTGAGCTGACCTTATCTCTGTTTTCACTTGTCCTGCGTCTCTTATTGTTTTTATGGAAAATGACAAAGAGGGGGAATGAAATACCACTTATTGACTATTATGGGCAATTTCAAAATAGTTTAATCCTCAATTTCACAATTAAGGGCAATAATGTTTTTTTAATTCATTGGTTTAGTTAACTTTATTAATTGACGGGGTGATATTCCGCCAGTTAAGTGTTTTATGGGGATTAAAATATTTTATAGTTTGGACCGTGATGTGTGGTAGTTTATACTCCCTCTTTGTCATTTTTCCCTGAGTGTGTTCGTGTCAAGCCTCAACTGGTATCTGATTTTTGTTTGCAGAAGAAGGTCAAGTGTTCTGCTGGGGCTGGAATAAATATGGCCAGGTACTAACGAATCCAAATGAATTGGCACACTTGTGAAAATAAAAGATCCTGTTTTCTGGAAACAAACTAATTGTTTTAGCTTGCTGAATGGTTGATGCAGCT
The DNA here is from genome assembly GCA_033675395.1 of Rhodiola chrysanthemifolia. Taxonomy (NCBI): domain Eukaryota; kingdom Viridiplantae; phylum Streptophyta; class Magnoliopsida; order Saxifragales; family Crassulaceae; genus Rhodiola; species Rhodiola chrysanthemifolia. The sequence goes on from CM066206.1 coordinate 3,492,175, forward strand.
TGGGCTGGGAGATGTAGTGGACCGCAGCACTCCTTGTGAAGTTAAGATAGATGGTTGCATACCAAAGAATGTGGCTTGCGGATGGTGGCACACACTTCTTGTAGCCGAACCAAGTTGAATTTCAGCAGTTGCCAGCCAGCCAGCCAAATTTTTGTTAGGCCAGTTGGGATCATGTGCAAACAGTCGTCGTGGTCGTCGTATGTACATAGGCAAAGCAAACATGTAATGCTTGTGTTTGGGGTAGCCAACCAACCATTCTTTGTTAGTAGTTTACTGAAGCTACAACTATTTATTTATTTGCGGCGGACGAAGTTGATAACTCTGATAGTGATGATCACTATCAAAAAGAATAACTGCTGATGAATGGCCTAAGTTTCAGCATTGACCTTTTTCAACCACTCAGAGTCAGAGTAATGGAAGGTACAGCTAAATCGACAAAACTTCAGCCTGTTCAAATTCTTCTACTCAATTCCTTATTAATTGTTTTTTTTTTTTGCTTTACCGCGTTGCGTTGGCCACCTTCTACTTCTTCTGAGAATAAATAAATAAACAATTCCATAAATTTGGATAAATACGCCACTCGCATCGCTAATCGAACACACTCGGCGCCTGGTAATTCTTCTCGTTCCCATCTCCTCTTCATGTCAAATCGGTCGGTTCCCAGTTTTGAGTCATTGGGCTTATGCCACACGGGGTTTGGTGATGTGCCCTTCGTGCTGTATTATTGTCATCATCTTCTTTGCTGCCTTGTTTAGTAGTAGTATAAGGGATGGACCAATGCCGCTGCTTCGTTTTCTTTGAATTGTTAATATCATTCATTTTTTAATTTGATTGAAAGGGGGCTTGTTGTGTGTGATTTCTTGCACTTGTCAAAAACACCTTGTTTTGTTTTTGTATTGCTAGTCTTTATCTTATTAGTGTTCCTGTCCAAGAAGAAAGACCACGACTTGAAGCCAGAGTAATCATTTGGATTTGATTATAGTGTTCACCAAATAGTTGTAATCATTTCTTCACCAAATAGTATTATTATATTTTTCGTCTGATTGATTTTAATTTTTGGATTGTGATTCACTTTTTTTTTTATTACCTATTACGACGCTATGTATGTGAACAATTTAGCATGTAATGGTATGCTGACACATACATTTAATTTTAGAGTATGGCTTCCTTGAGATCGCTTATGTAGTGTCTCCATATATATAGGATAGCAAATGCATTGCAGTTTTGGCCTCTTACTCATTCAGGATTTATTTGAGTGCATTTTGCATCATGGCTGTAGTTGGCATTCATGACTCCATTTAATTGTAGGAAGGCAAACTCAAATGGACTTTTCCAATATTGGTAACTTGATGCAGTATAATGTCATTAAATTATAATTAGAATTTCAGATTGCTAAGTAAATATTGCTTTCTTTTTTTGAGTTTTCATAGCAAGGCTTTATTAATTACTTTGGCAAACTACTATTAAAGTATTAAAAAATTTAATACTGTTTTCACTCATTCATTCCCTTTTATCATCTGATTTTGGGAGAGAGGTGTCTTACTACTTCGTTGAACCCGTATCACTTTTGAAATGGAGTTTTTGAAGGAATTGTGTCCTTTAATTTAGTGTGCAATGACTAAACTTGGAATAGGACAATTAACGGAGATAATTCAATCCGATTATTTTAGGAGTCGTAGTGCTTTGTCATGATATCTTGTGTCTTCTGCTGCTTATAATTCAATGAAAATGGCTGTCTCCTCCTCTTGTTTAGTTTAATCCATCTCAACAGTGGTGAAACTCCAGCCTGTAACTGCATGATGGATTTTCGTACGCCTACGTGTAATATATATGTTCGGGCGATGCCATTTTGTGTTACTGCCCTTTTTCTCCGCAAAACTTTTATGACTGTGGACTTTATTTACATTCATCTCGGGACTGGATGCTGCATGCTTTTCTGTTTCATGCATTTGTTTTCCTTGCGCCAACCATCATCCATCACTAGTCAGCTGATGATCACTTTATCAATGTTGATACGCACCACCGTTACAGATACGCAATGTGATTGAATAGTTGCATACAAGTACATTCTTCCTTCCTTCGCTTTATAAATAGGGTGAACACACATACACCTCTGCATCAAACTTCTTCAAGATCAATTTGAGTAATCTCAGACCCCTTTATGGACAGGAACGGCTTCCTCAAGATGAAGGCCCTCATTCTTGTTGGAGGGTTTGGTACGCGCTTGAGACCTTTGACTCTTAGTGTCCCTAAGCCACTTGTGGAGTTTGCAAACAAACCAATGATCCTACATCAGGTATGTTTTCCAGCTACATTCTTACCAGTAGTAAGTAGCTTGGTGGCTTTCATTCATTATCTAGTCTTTCAGAATTTTTCATGGACTGAGTGAAAGCTCACTGATATCATGTGATTGGTTGTGTCTTTGAAATCAGATTGAGGCACTCAAGGCTATTGGAGTGACCGAGGTGGTCTTAGCCATAAACTATCAGCCTGAGGTAATTGATGGTCGCAAGTTCTTATTGCTCATAAATACATGTTCTTACTTTAGTGCTCGTGATTTTTTTTTATCAACAGGTGATGATGAATTTCTTGAAGGAGTTCGAGGAGAAAGTGGGGATCAAAATCACATGCTCACAAGAAACTGAACCACTGGGAACTGCCGGCCCCTTGGCTCTAGCCAAAGACAATCTGATTGATGACTCCGGCAGCCCCTTTTTTGTGCTCAACAGTGATGTTATTAGTGACTACCCATTCAAGGAGATGATTGAGTTCCATAAAGCTCATGGGGGTGAAGCCTCCATAATGGTCACCGAGGTAATTTGATTCCAAATATTTTAACCACCTGATTTTACCTCGTCCGTTACTAACTTCAAATGGTGGTGTTATGATCTTTATTTAGGTGGATGAGCCATCTAAGTATGGTGTCGTCGTCATGGAAGAAGCTACTGGAAAAGTGGAGAGATTTGTTGAAAAACCCAAGTTATTCGTCGGTAACAAAATCAATGCTGGAATCTACTTGCTGAATCCGTCAGTTCTGGACAGAATTGAACTGAAGCCAACATCAATTGAGAAAGAAATTTTTCCAAAGATTGCAGCAGAAGAGAAGCTGTTTGCCATGACCTTACCAGGCTTTTGGATCGACATTGGTCAGCCAAAAGATTACATTACTGGCCTCAGACTCTACTTAGACTCGTTGAGAAAGAAATCCCCTTGTGATCTGGCTTCCGGGTCAAACATGGTTGGGAATGTACTTATCCATGAAACAGCCAAAATTGGAGAGGGTTGTCTAATAGGGCCTGATGTGGCTATTGGCCCAGGCTGCGTGATTGAGTCAGGTGTGAGACTGTCTCGATGCACTGTGATGCGTGGAGTTCGGATCAAGAACCATGCTTGCATTTCCAGCAGCATCATTGGGTGGCACTCTACAGTGGGACAGTGGGCCCGAGTTGAGAACATGACGATCCTTGGGGAAGATGTTCATGTTGGGGATGAGGTTTACAGCAATGGCGGTGTGGTTTTGCCTCACAAAGAGATCAAGTCAAGTATCTTGAAGCCGGAAATTGTCATGTGAGGTCTTAATAAATAGCAAATTCTGAGTCTGGCTTGAAGGTAATTAAATAATGTAGGTCTGCAAAGTCTTGTAAAATAGCTGTGTAGTCATTTTAATACGAACTCGATGCAGATAATGAAAAAAGTTTTGAATAAAACTGCCTGAACTGGAATACAACCCTGTCTGAGTTCAGAAAGAAAGCTTAAATGGAAAGCCTCAATTGGGTGTATATATATATGAAATACAACATTCATTTAATACGAAATATTACGATCATCCAAAGCTCCAACTGTGTGGCCTTGGCGAGACTGCAACATGAAAACCGATAAAATTGACCACCAGTGTAGGGTTTGGGATGTTATATGTTTGGCTGCTTTTTTGTGTGCAACCAACAAAAGGTATCAATTACTTTTGTCTTGAAGAAAAAAAAACATAGACAATTAGGAACAATAATTAACTTAAGTTTGTTGAGAGGGGTAAAAGAGGCAGCTCAAATTGTAAATTGTCACATGAGAGAGAAGAAAATTAATTTTCTCTTAAAAAAGCAAATAATAAAATTGGGACGAAACAGAAACTAACAACTGTACCTTGAGATTCAAGAGCACCATTCTCTGACGTTTTGGAACATCTTTAGCCAAGGACTGGGGCCCTTCTTGTCCACATTCCAATGTTTTGGGTACCAAGGGAATTGCCACATTAAGAAGCAGCGCTCTGGATGAGGCATCATGGCGAGATGCCTACCATCAGGCGAACAAATTGCCGCCACTCCCAAAGGAGAGCCATTCATGTTGAAAGGGTAATCTTCTGTAGGCTTCCCATCATCGTCACAATATCTTATTGGGGCTAAGTTTGAGTCCAGCACATGGCTAAGAACACCATCATCTGGGAAATATGCTCTTCCTTCTCCATGTGCTGCCCACACACCCAATGTACTGCCCTCCATTCCTTTAAGCATTATACAAGGAGAGTTTTGTATAGTTACACTCGTAAACCGGCACTCAAACCTCCCTGACTCGTTATGAACAAATCTGGGCTGTGATGGGTCTCCACCACCCCCAACCTCAGGCCCCGGAATCCAGCCTAATAAAGCCATGAGCTGACACCCATTGCAGATCCCAAGGCTGAAGGTGTCTGATCTTGCATAAAATTCTTGAAATTCATTTAGAAGAGGTTGGTTGAATCGTATAGATGCTGCCCAGCCTTTTGCAGAATCAAGCACATCTGCATAGCTAAAACCACCCACAAATACCAATCCCTGAAAATCTCTCAAAGAAATCACTCCCTTCAGAAGGTCTGACATTGTGATGTCCCATGGTTCAAACCCAGATGCAGAAAATGCTGCAGACATTTCCCGGTCCCCGTTGCTACCTTCTTCTCGAAGTATAGCCACTTTTGGTTTTAAAGCAACTGCCATATATTTCTCATCAGTGCCGGAAGGAGTAAAGGACAGATTCCATGATGGCTCATGCCTGCTCTTTAATCCTTCTTTCTCCATATCAACACATGATGCCAGCCGTTGAAGTTTTTCTAGTTGAAAACTGGTATCCTCCCACATATCCCTCAGAAGCGAAGTTTCCTCATTCAAGTGAGCTACACCATCAACTTTCACTTCTATTATTGCATTGGAAGTGACTTCTCCAACTATTTCAGCAGCAACATCATTTTTATGGAGCCTGTCTACCACAGTATCCAAATTCTTCTTGCTGACCTCGATGAGAAGCCCTAGCTCTTCCGCAAAGAGAGTCTGGAACACACTCTTCCCACGGGAAGACAAGTCTAAGTGAACGCCACAGTTGCCAGCAAACGCCATCTCCAAAACGCTGATAATCAGCCCACCATCACTCACATCATGTCCAGCAGAAATCAAGTCATTAGATAAGAGTTCCTGAACACCCTCAAAAACTTTTTTCAAGTAGGGAATGTCATCCACATCAGGGCAATCATCACCAATTTGGTCAAAAACCTGAGCAAGTGCAGACCCTCCTAACCTTCGGTTTCCCTTTCCTAAATCGATATGAAGCAGGACACCGTTGTCTTTCAGCTTAAAGTCTGGTGTCACAGTCTTGGTTATATCCGGACAAGTCACATAGGCACTAATCACAAGGTTCCCTGGAGCCTTCACAACTTCTTCAGGTGAGCGAGCTGCCATGGACAAGCTATCCTTTCCTCCATCAATAGCGATTCCAAGCTCAATCATTGCTTCAGAGAGAGCAATGGCAGCATCATACATAGCTGCCCCCTCGCCATCAAGCTTGGCTGCATACATCCAGTTACCGCTGGCTTTTACATCGGACAGAGAAGTAACTTTTGCCCAGACAAGATTTGTGAGTGCTTCTCCAACAGCCAGCCTAGCCATTGCTTTTGGATCTAACAGTCCTTTGATAGGCTGCTCCCCGATAGCACAAGCGCCTCCAGTTACGTCTGTGTATGTCTGAGCAATCACTGCAACATCAGCAAGGGTTATCTGCAAAGGACCAACAGTCTGCTGCTGTGCTACAAGGCCTGTCACACATCTATCGACCTTTGTTGTTAAGAAGCGTTTAGAACAGACTGATGGAAGTCTCAGTACCCTTTTCAAGGAGTCCATCACAGTAACTCCTGGTGCAATGTCTAGTGGATCACGGGGATAAACAATCCTGTTAAATTCAAAGCTCTTCTGAGGCATATCCCCTAACACTTTCTCAAGTTCAAGGTCCACTGCTAGAGGAGGAGGAGGAAGCCCATTTGATTGGCTTTTCTGAACAGCCAGGCTATCAACCAGGACAACACGGCCATCACCACTAATAGTTCCAATAACGGCCATGGAAACTCTCTCTCTTTCACAAATAGACTGCAGCAAATTGCGGCTATCAGGCCTCACCAAGATTGCATCTTGTTCTTGATACTCAGCGCCCCATATCTCCAAAACAGACATGGTGTGGTCACCGACTACAATTGCACGAATATCAATTTCTGCACCTTTTGGGTAAATGATTTCTTTCACAACATTGCAATTTCCCCCAGCCCCTTGGTCATGAATGCTAATGATAGGGTTATCTTCAGCCATTTCTACGCAGGCTCGAACAACACGATAAAGCTTCTGAGCCATCTCAGCATCTCCTCTTTGTACAGCATTAAAATCAAGCTCTGCATCATTCTGACCACTCACCATACTTGATGCAGCTCCACCACCCATTCCTATTCGATATGCAGGGCCTCCAATTTTTACCACAAGCATTCCAATATCAGGTTCTCCTTTAGTAATATGAGTATGATCAATCTGTCCTATGCCGGCACTGAACATAATTGGCTTCAACCATTCTCTCCGCTCCCCACTTGGAAGTCTCATTCCAAAAGTTCTTGTGTAACCTTGAATTAACGGCTCCCCAAATTTGTTCCCATAGTCAGAAGCTCCATTACTGGCATCAATAAGAATCTGAAGTGGGGAGGCTAAGTTCGATGGATATGTGAAAGATGCATCTTCCCACGGAGCATAAGCCCCTTCCATATTGAGATTCCCAACGCAATAACCGGCTGTTGATGCAACAACGAAAGAGCCTCTTCCAGTTGCATGAGTGTCCCTGATACGGCCTCCAGCACCTGTTTCAGCCCCGGGATAAGGGGCCACTGCACAAGGAAAATTGTGCGTCTCCGCTGTGAATAAGATATCAAGGTCACGCTTGCTGAGTATTACTGGACATGGCAAACCGGGATTAACAGGCCGCATATGCTGCACAGGGAAACCCGTAATTGCACTAGAGTTGTCTTTAAAGCCAATAACAGAATTATTAGGATTTGCCTTCAGAGTACGCTTCACTATCTGCATGAGCGTTTCATTCACTGGTTGCCCATCAATCACCAACTTTCCAGTAAAAAACCAATGTCGGCTATGCTCACTGTTTGACTGAGCCACGTCAAACAGTTCAACAGTTGTAGGATTCCGCTTAATTTCATCCCTGAAAAGCCTAGTGTAGAACTCTAAATCCTGCTCGTCAAATGCCAATCCCATTTCTTGATTGATTTCCTCCAATGCCCTCCTACCCTTCTCCATAACTGGCACAAAACGAACTTCATCCGGGACTGCACTCGTCTCAAAAGATGTGAGCTTCTGAGTATAAACACACTCAGTCATCCGATCATGCACCATGGCAGCAAATTCACTAATTTGTTGATCTTGCAAGGCACTCCTTCCGCCTTTCACATACAACAAATACCGCCTAGACCTCTCCAGACGAGTAACTTCGCTAAGCCCACATGCTTGGCAAATTGATACAGCATTTGAGGACCAAGCTGTAGTAAATGATAAACGAGGGCCAACCTCGACCAGAACAGCGCTACTATTTTCACCAACCTCTTTCTCAAAAAAGCTAGTGGTTCCCAAGTTATCAGGTTCATAGGTTTCTTGAAGAAGCCATCTGAGCACTGAGAGTTTCTCATTAGGAAGCCTTGAACGAAGACCTATATTGAAACACTGCTCTGTCTTCAATCCAACAATCAGACTCGAAATCTTTGTCTGTGCTCGCTTAAGCAGCTCAGCTGTGGCGCTCTCCTGAATTAAAGGGACACGGAAGAAATGAATCACCTCAGCAGTTGGCTTCACAGCCAAACGCTCCTTGTCCACTATGACACTGACACTTTGCGCACTACTCCGAACACTAAAGTTCGAAGGCTTTCCCTTGCCACACATTCTCAAAACGCCTGCTCTTGGCGGCGCACCCCATAGCAACCTGCTCCTCGCATTAAATGATTTGTTATGCCCGAAAAGCTTCTGCCTTTCACACCCCTGTAGTCACCAAATAAACATTAGTCAAACCAGAATTACAACGCTCGGGACACACCAATTCAATCCTTTATACAAAACAAAAGCTTACTTGGACGAACTCTGCAGCCGTAATCTCCAGCGAAGCAGACATTTCAAACTGTAAAGAAGCCAAATAATTATATAAAAAAAACACGGAAGAATCAATCTCAAAATAAAAAAACGCAAGATCAATACGATTTGATCAAATCCCTAGATTCGACTTTACCGAAATCAGCTAATAGAATGGCCAACGTGAATGAGAACTAGAAGGAAGCGAAACAGAATAGAGAGGAATTTCGGCGGACAACGGGCAGCCTCGTCTCGTCGAGCATAAACCCTTTAAATCCCCCCCATTCAATTTATTTCTTTCCCGAAATATACCCGAACAAATTATAATACATGTTTGGTTGCTGTGCTGATCACATCCATAAAATTACTAATTGAAGAATAAAAGCTGCTACGTATTATTTAAAATAAAGTTTTTTTTTTTGATAGAAAAGTTTGTGTATTCTCGACAAATAACAAATGTGCTAAAAACAGTGTGCTGATCTGATTGTTGTCAAAAAGAAAGAAAAACAGAAGAAAAAAAAACCTATTATGCTGATAAGTGTGTAACTGTGTACATTGATTTCATACCAACTTGTTAAATTACCAATGAAGTATTAATTGTACTTACAAGTTACAAGGCGAGATGTCAAGAGATATAATGGAATCTTTCGTGGAGCAAAATACAAAACACCAGCGTTCACTCTGGCCAGGTTTTATGGAAATAGCAGGACAAAGGGCATTTCAGCCCAGGATGATAATACTCATACAATAGAGCAATTGCTTATTTATCTATTTTGCATATATCTTCATATTCAACAGCTGGAAGAACTCTCCCGTCGTAGATTCCTTTTTCTATTTGCACTTTTGCACAAAACTTATCAGTGTTGACAGAAAGCAGCCTTGCAAATGAACCGCGGTAAGCCCCATTCACAATCCTGACCACACCTCCTATCTGAGGAATCACTGTCTCAAGCTCCTCTTGATCAACCCTCAGCTTGTGTTTGTTTTCAACCATCTCAATTTCTCCAACATACTTGTCAATCACTCTCTTCACAACTCCCTTTTGCTTATAGTACCCCTTATCAGCTAAAGCTTTGCTCATAACCTTAACCACAACCCCTTCATGCAACCAATAATCTTTTCTGTTATTGCGTTCCTTAGCTTTCTCTTGCTCTTTCATCAACTCATCCAGAGCACCAGCGGCACTCGAACCTTTCCCACTAACTCTTTCCTTGGTATCGTCTTCATGTTCTTCAAATAGTACTTTTGGCGCTTCCTTTTTCTCTTGTACTGGAGGCTTCAGAGAGGATGAGCTGAGCGCAAACACGATCTTACCACCATCTTCTGGCTTCTTGAGTTCTGCTGCGGCCACACTTTCTGACACCTTCGAATTTATAAAAGGCATCATCAACTTCTCAGCCTTGTCAATTTGCTTCTGAATTTCCCTTTCCATCTTCTCTTCTTCCACTATGTCCGACTTCAATCTTTTATTCTTAAGCTTTTCCTTAAACAAGGTCTCGGAGTCTCTATCAATATATGTCATAAACCATCCTTTCGGCGTCTCATCCACCTTGCACTTTCCAGTACGCCCCAAATACTTGACAAAATCAGTAAGTGTGAGCCACTGAGTGGAGTTCATATGAATATGATGCCTATCGTTAATATACTCATTATAAACCACAGTGGCAGCCACCCTACTAAACCTATGACTCCTCTTCATATGCTCCAAAAACTCGGTCTCGAATTCCTCCGAATAACCATCAACAATCCTGTTAGGGTTTTGCCCAAATACCTCCATCTGACGCTGGTGGCTCTCACTCATACAATGACACTTGAATCCATTTTCATCTCGGCATTGCTTCTGACACATCTGACAATACCACCTCAGCTTCTGCAACCCCTTGGCTTTAATACGGTTGGCTATCGCCTTGGGCGTCAAAAAATCATTCTTCCCCATTGATTCAAATTTGCGAGAATCTCAAAAACCCTAAAACCAAAAACTTTCCCCTTACCTTCCACAATCCGAACCCTAATCTTATCAATCCAAATCGATAAAAATAATAACCCTAACTATCGGGAATTCGAAACAAAAGCAATACCTAGCAACAGCGTATCAGGCAGCAGGTCGAGGGTAGGAAATTCGTCCGAGGCAGCAGGTTAAACCGATCGAGGATAGGAGTAGAAATTTCTATAATTATGATTATTTTTTATTTAGGAAGCAGGACTGGGCCTCAAGCCCATATTCAAAATATAGAAGGGGCCATATGATAATTTTTATTTATTTATTTTGGAACCAAAAAGACTGGATGGGGGGAATTTGACATTAGCAGTCGACATACATTAACGTGTACATTAGCAGCCAAGTGAGCCGTCAATGTTTCGGCTCCGGTTGGATCGTTAGGTTAGTCAACTATGTGAGGGAGATCTCAGAGTGGTATCCCTCAGACAGATGGCAGCGGAAATTTACTTTAACACAGGAAATTTGTACGGAAAGTAAAGACTCACAGATTTATAGTGGAAACCTTACTGCAACCTTTGCAGCAGGCTGAAAACCACTTTGCCTTCTGGACAGTTCCAGAAGGGCTTCAAGATCAATGTTATTGATGAAAGAGTGTACTTGTAGATTGTTACACTTTGTCTCACTCAGGGACAGCTAACAATTCTACTCAACTCAAAGTATCAACTAACACGATCTGTCTCGTCCGCACACAGCAGCACTTCGTCAGCTCCGGCGTTGATCACTCTTTAATCTCCGATCACTATCTCCAAAAGCCGAACCTCTCTTTTAAGACTTCTCTTTCTTTTATAGAGTCTTTAAGTCGGCAAAGTCTGTCTCCATCAGAGATCCGATTGTTATCTCGCAGATGTGATACGGTTAAGATATTTCCATATCTTAACCTTGTCACATATATGCTTACCAATTCTGGCTTCAATCTTCATGTCGAATATACTGACATCTCCTCGTGTATATATGTGCATTAATTCTTCTTGTCAATTATCCAGCATATATACTCAAATATCTCCTGATTTGTATCCAGTATATTCTCGCCGATCTGATCTCGTCATAAGTCGGTTTGTCTCCCGGACAGATCGCATCTCTCTCGCAGCTCTGCTCTCTCTCAGAGATGTCCAGCAAGCTTACCTGTCAGACAGTGATTTCTGCACACTCAAGTGGATTATTAGTTAAGTGTTTGTTATCATCAAAACACAAAGGGTCCAACAGCTCCACTACCATAAGCGTGTGTGCAATTCCAATCGAATTTCGCTTGAAGGAATAATCATTCAGACAAATCCAGCTATATATCCACATATGAGCCGCGTTCCTTCACTTTTTAGACAATTCATTCTTTTAAGCTCCGAAAATATATGATCAAACAATATACGTATATAACTTGGATTTTTCCCGAATGACAATTTCAATTGAACATCGATATATGCTAACTTAACTCCCCAAAGATAATATGAGAGATTAACAAAATTTAAGTAGTAGTAGTAGTAGCTTATTTGAATTGTCATGAAGAAAAAAAAAACAATCTGGACTGAGAAAATTATTTTTCATCTCATTTTCTTACACACACACACCATCTATTCCAAAATCTGGACAGGAGATTAAATCAATCATAATAATATTGAATACTAATGATCATCAACTTGAAATGTGAGATTTTGATTTGGCCCTTGATTGTTGATCTTTTATAAGAGTTTCAGATTAAGTACGTGTGGAAACACAAATAATATGCCTCTCGCTAGCTAATCTTTTTGTATGGACCACATTTGATCAATTGTGGACTAAATTAACTTCATTTTTCAGTAATGGCGGATCATGGAAAATGGGATGAAATATAAATTAAAATTTCCCAGTAAGGAAGAAAATTTTGTATTTGTTTTTATTTGATTTTTCCATCACAGTAACGTTCTAAACCAAACAGACTATAAAAACAGGGGAAACTCCATTTGATCGCGAATTGCATTAATTAAACCAGAACGCGGTACTATATATCATGATTCAATTTATTTTTTTTAAAAAAAGAGAGAGTATATAATTGGATTAGCTAGATACGAGACGTCAAGTGTAGAGAAATATATACTTAAACTGACTTATATAATTTATAACAGCTAGCTAGACGTGATTTAAGAGTTTGGCGGTGAATGATTTAACATATAATTTATTGTTTACACACACACGCATTATCAAATAATTGATTTGAAGCGTAAAATAACAGAAAATACTGTAGAAATAATAATAATACACCCTGCATAGAGATATAGTACTCGATCGAGGGTGCTAATTAATACTTGGAGAGCGCCAAGGAGACTGCAGTGAAAATGGAGGCGAAGAATAGCATGCTGGAAGTGGCGTTGCCTTTATTGAAAAACTCAATCAAGCCGTCTCCATTTAACACTGACTGCAGATCCACTGTGGCTCCAAACCCCGCCGCGGCTGCTGTCGCCAGTGCGTATAGTAACACCTTCAACCCAACAACAACATTAATTAATATAAACCTAGCTCTTTTTTTTTGAGATAGATCTCTCAATTAAATTCACATATATGACTGCTTCTTACTATGTCTCCGTAGAAGTCAAGGACTGCAAGCCAGTTGAGAACTCGTTTCTTGCTGACGAGGTTGAAGATGGCGAATGCTGTCTGGAGAAGCGAGTAGACAAGCGCCACTAGGATGATAAAAAGCATGTACCTATTTATTATTATTGCAATGTGCAGAGACTATGTTGTTTAGTACTGTAAATTACCAGCGGATAATATATATATATTAATGAAATTAGACATATATACGTACGTACCTGTAAGCAGAGACTTCATAGAATTTAACAGTTTTGATAACGCCGGTGCAGTTGAACTCTACCAGATGTGTAGTGTTATTGGAGACGAGGATGATGAGAGAGATGAAAGTGAGAGCAGATGTGACAGCCTTGCACACTACCTTCACCACAAGCTTCGACGATGATGGTTTAGCAGGATGTGTCCCAAGCTCCATGGAAGCAGCAGCAGCAGAATAATGTGGTTGTGGTGGCAAAACAGCAGGTCCTGGTTGCGGTGCCCCCATTCTTCCCAGATGATCTCAACTATAATTCTTAAACCCCCTGATCTGCCTTGCACACACTTAATTACGCCACTATACCTTTCTTCTCTGCTGCTTGGCTTAAATATAGTAAGGTAATGACGTTGTTGACTAGTTCAAAAGCTTATTAATTACGTAGTAATTTGTGTACGTACCTTGTTATTTGAAATTAAATCATATTATTATTATTATTATTATTATTATTGTCAACTGGCCGCATCTTGCATGCCAGCCTGCTAGTGGTAGTGGTGGACTAAGTCTAGCAGTTGACATTGATACCATAATTCACATATAAACAAGGAATCATTTCACATGTACAGAGAATTGAAATATGAACCTGCTGTGTGTATGAAAAGTCTTCACGGTACGCTAATATTCTTTGACTCAATAATTAATTATGTTTTTTTTACTACAACTTGCATTGCATGCACAGTTGGACGGTCCAGCCCGAGATGATTAAATGTTCTTCACAAAACTTTTAGTTGGATCGAACCAGACAGGCCCAATAATTAAAGCCCATTAACATCTCCATCCCCCGTAACAAAATAACACCATTTGAGTTTTGACCAACCACTAAATTAAGCATGCAGTTTCTTTTTTTTTTTTGATTAAGGAAAGAGAATACAAAAGATATATAATACATAGCCATATTTGGACAAGCATCTACCCTATCCCATGTCCAGTGATTCACCAATGCTAAACTGTCTGCCAGTCCATTTGCTTCCCTTCTGATCAAGAAAATATTCCAATTAGCTTGGATTGATGATATGTACCAATCTGCATTATTGCTGAATTCCTGTCTGTTTATGCAGTTGATCTCCACGACTACATATCAGAACAATCAAGCTCTACGATGACATTCTCCTCATGCAAACAAACATTGATGAATTGAATAGGTAATGGTCGGTTACCAAAACCCTTCCCATGAAATTCCATTCAATCGCGTCGATTCCATCAAAATTTAGTCGATCGACGAACTCGTCGTTATTGATTCATCACTTGATTTTGAGAGATGAAATATAGGGAAAGTATCTTAATTTAGGCGCTGTTACTATGCCACGCAAGCCCATGACTCAATATTATATCGAATAAAAACGACATTAGGCATAAGACACCGTTGCCAACAGCGCTCTTGGCATAAGGCGCCGTTGGCAACAACGCCTTAAAGAAAATGTCTATTTTGGAAAACGAATTTGATGTTGATTCGGTTCGGGGTTGTGAGAAAAAGTAGAAAGTAATACCAGTAATGACAGCTGTGAAATTATACTTATAAATGACTTCTTTTAGTTGTATAGTATTAGTATTTTACAGCTCAGATAACGGTGGCCGATAATGTTTAAATATATATTTTTCTCTATTTATGCTATGCTGGCACTCCACTGCCAGTTGATTTTCTGAATTTGCCCGTGACTTTTGCATTCAAACTAATTTATTTTTGGGAAAAGTACAAATTGGTGCTCCGAACTATCGCTCTTTTCCAATTAAAGGTCTAAACTATCAATTTTTACAATCAAGGGCAAAATAAAAAATAAATTGACCAATTTTTAAATACCGAGTACCGTAGATTCACCGTGATTAAATTACAAACTCAATCATGTGAACCCCGTTAATAACGACTCAATAAAAAGTGTATTAATGTCAACGAAAAAAGATCGATTTAATATGTTAAGAGTTTATGGTGAGATCATTGGGTTATATTTCAAAATGGTTCAGATGATTGAGTTCACAATTTAATCACGGTGAAGTTACGGTGCTTGGTGTTCGAAAATTGGTCAATTTATTTTTTGCTTTGCCCTTGATTGGAAAAATTGATAGTTTGGACCTTCAATTGGAAAATGGCGATAGTTCGGGGCACTAATATGTACTTTTCCCTTTATTTTTTAACTACAATCACGTAAGGGAAAAAAGATCCGGTACAAAGTTGATATTTTGGTACAAAATATAAACTAATCATAGTCATTGATATTGTGATTTGAATAGATGAGATTAAATCTTAATTTTTTGTTGTCTTTTTGGTGACGAACTATAAAATGAAACTGACGAACTATGTCGTCTTTTCATTTTTCGGCTCGAATTTTGACGAACTATAATAAACTGACGAACTATAAAATGATTTTGACGACTTTTGTATTTTGTACCAAAAATTAACTTTGTACCTGATCTTAACCCTTACGTAAGGAAATAAAGGAAATAGAAACATATTTCTCACGGAGAATTACACACAAATAAAGTTCACATATCGATTAACTTATACTACTACTAGTATTTAGGGAAAAGTACAGTTTGGAGACCTGAACTGTCATTATTTTTTATTTTGTGGGCTGAACTATATACACTTCCAAACAAAGGGCGAACTATCAAACAATTTTCCAAACGAGGGGGGTTCACTAACGCCGTTGTACAGCGAACTCGTATTCCGTGCAACCAAGCTATTTACAGCAATTCGAAAACGACGTACTTTTGATAACCGAACCATTTTTCAAAACTACGTAGTTTTGACCTAAAACCATTAAACTACGTCGTTTGCTCAAAGTGCTGTAAATAGCTTGGTTGAATCAGATTTTATTCCTTGTACAGCGTTAACATCGTTAGTTCATAAATTAATTTAAGAAAATTTAAAATAACAAAAAAAATTATTTTAAAAATCTAAAATTGCCAAACTTTTTAAAAAATATTTTTCATTTTGTGTTTAATTTCTTCATTTGTTTATGTTTTTTATTTTTAAATTTTATATTCCTATTTTTACAAAAAGTAAAGTTTTAAATTTATTTTTATAAATTCATTTGATTTTTTATTTCAACAATTTAATAAAATTTTCTAATTTTTGTGAATCCAAACTATAATTTTTTATGTTTTATAAATATAAATGCTATAAATTTTATTAAGTTTTTTTTTTATTTTTTAACATTTTAAAAAAAGTTTGGAATTTTTTTATATATTTTAAAAAAAATTATTAATTTTTTTTTGTTTTTTAAAATATTTTATTAGTTAACAGAGTTAATGCGTTATTAAAAAAAATTTAATTTTTTGTTTTTATTTTTATAAATTCGTTTAATTTTTTAGAAAAATTTTAAAATAAATTATCGCCCTTTGTTTGGAATTTTTAAAGTTGGGATCATAAGTTAGAAAATGATTATAGTTCAAGTCTCAAACTGTACTTTGACAGTATTTTTTTTGTTGATAAACTGATTGAAACAGTTACAAAGGCGATATAGAACTAGAAAAACTGTAGCTGCACTTCCCACGATAAAAACTCGCAATACGGTTTATTTACTAATAAATACAAATATTTATAAATTAGTTTTTTTTGTTTTAAATATTTACGATTTACAGCGTAGCAACACAGGGGCTTGCATCTCTCGGAGTTCAAAAATGTCGTAAACCGAATCCGACGACGACGGCGAACACAACCCAGCGCCATCACATCTGTTCCATTCTTCACACACTTTCAAAACTCCTCTTTGCTTGGAATCAAAAAACGACGTTGTTCACGAGTCGCGGCTCGGATACTGGCGGCGGCGAAGCGTTCGTAGTGGTGAATTTATGACTACTCCCAATTACGGACTCTCTCGGAGCCCAGCTAGGACTCGGTTGCAGCTAGGAGGCGTGTCTAGACTGAGATCTTCGTCGATTAAGAAGCCGCCGGAGCCGCTACGCCGTTCCGTTGCTGATTGTCTCGCGTCCTCCGCCTCCGGATTCGCTGCTTCACATGGTGTTCCATCAGCTGTCGTGTCCGAAGCTGCCAGGACTCTACGGGTGAGTGAGTTTGAGAGTTGTGCCTTTTCAATTTGTTTGGATTCATTGATTTATTAGATCTTGAATATTTCTTCTTTCTCTTTTTTTCTTTTCTTTTCAAAGTCTGGTTTGTGATTTGGGCTCGAGCCTTTTTCAGTGTGTTCTTTTTTCTCTGTTGCTGGTGTTCTTGGTTTGTTTTTCGTTTCATGCTTATAGGGGCAGGAATGCATATCAAGCAAGAATGAGGTGTTCATAGTTCTTATTTGCTGATGCTCCACTTGCTGTTAGAGCTAGACCCATCAATCTTTGATTGTAAAACCTTGAAGGCACCATTTCTTTAATCTAGGAAGTGATGTGTTCTATTACTACTTCCTTTGTTATTCATTTATGGCAGTGGATACTTTTATGCCCTTAAAATTATCCCATCTGTTACAAAATATATATTTAGCATGACTAATTAATAATATGCTGATCATTAATTATCCAATGAAACCCAAACAGATGTGCTCGCTCTTCTCTTCTAGTCAATGTTTGACACACATTATAAGTTATCATTCACTACTGCAGGATTACTTGTCGGCTCCAGAAACAAGGGATCTGGCTTATACAGTGATTTTAGAACACACGCTTGCAGAGAGGGAGCGCAGGTACTAAAATTACTTGGTGATTGCCCCTTAATTTAAATTTTAGATTAACTCACTTATTGCGAGGACTATATAATTTTTTTAATTTACTTGCAGAGAAGGGACTGCAGGTACTTAAATTACTTGGTGTGATGGTGTCTGTCCTTTAATTTAAATTTTAGATCAACTCTCTTTTAGCGAGGACCATAGAATCACTGAAGTCATATTTATCAGTTCATATATGTTCGTTCATTGATTAGTTATCCCAGATAGTAACTCATTTCAAGCTTCGTTGTCGTAGAAGTCAGCATTCTTCTTAAACAATATTGTTTGTCATCATACTACTTAAATTGTACTGATTCTTTTTAGAAACAAGTAGTCTGCAACTGCAACCACTAGTTACTAAAGACAGGATGAATATGCTGGGCACATGCCTAACAAACATAACGGTTAATAACGAATCTCGTAAAATGGTTATTAAAGTGGGGAACCCGATTGCATATACACTGGATATATTTTGAAGGCACCCTTGAACCTTGATAGTGTAAATTTGAGCTTGAATGCAGAAGCTTACTCCATAAAACGCAATCCTTTGAACTTCTAGAGTAGGTCTTACTACTTCTTGATGTGCATCTTGATTGTCACAAAATTACATGGATTATGCAATATCCAAGCACTCTTTCCCTTCCAATTTTGCTTCTGATTCAGGCTTATTAAAGGTTTTGAGATGACATATGTAGGACATTGTTAGTATCTTGCCGTAAACAAAAGGAAATTCTACAGAGAGGCTTTCGCTTAGACGGCAAAATTCCACAGTCTTATTGCTATGTAATTCAGAAACTTTTTTCTTTTTTAATTTTGTATCGTTTGTTTAAAACCTTTGGCTTTCATTTGAATACAGTCCAGCAGTTGTCGGGAGATGCGTGGGAATCCTGAAGCGGTATCTTTTACGGTAAGGCTTCGGTTTAGAAACTGAGTTGTTTTTTCTGATGCAAAACAAACGAAAGAAAAATACAATGTGTTTGGAGTATGTTTAGGTGGATATTTACAAGTGCAACTAGGCTTAAATGCAAACAATGGATCTTGGAGGAATTTAATTATATTGACCATCACACAAAATAAAGATTTATAAACTAACAAAGAGTGTTAGAATGTTCAAGATGCTGACTTGTTCGATAATTTTCTTGTTTAGTTCGCCCGCCCGGACTCAGCCTGCTTTAGTGTTGACTAAATTTAGATCATGTTTGCAAGGATATATTTAGTTAGATCTAGTTTGCGCCTTCTGCAGATACTCTTACACATGCACGTGAATTCACACCCGTACATAAGTACACATTTAGATAAAAGACATGCACTTTCATCTTGAAAGTACAACCGCGTCAAAGTATATTTCTTATCAGGAAAAATATTTATTTCATCTCTACCACATCTCATAATCATAAACATGAACTCCATTAGTTACCCCACATCCATGCATGACACTTATTATACTACGTGTGTGCACACTTGTGCACTACCTGACCTGCCTTTTATCGAGGATGTCTGTGTTCAACTTGAACTTGGCCAATAGCTGCACTCTGAAAGTGTTAGTTGTGTTGGTTGGTTCATGCATTCAAATACGGAAACACTTGTAATTGTTGTGATGTTGAATACAATTCTCATGTTTCATCTTTGTAACCTCAGGTATAAGCCCAGTGAAGAGACATTATATCAAATTGATAGATTTTGTCTGAACACAATGGTTGAATGTGATGCCTCCCCCCAAAAAAAGTTTTCAGATTGGCGTCAGTCCTCAAACAGTACCACTGTAGCTCAGCAACCTGGAGCATCTACAAATCCGTCTTCTCTACCTGGATCTAATTTTGCATCCATCCCTCTTTTGAAGTCATTGAATTATGTTCGTTCTCTAGTCGCCCAACATATGCCTAAGTCCTTTCAACCTGCTGCTTTTGCTGGATCTGCTTCTTCCTCAAGGCACTTGCTTCCAACATTGTCATCTTTGTTAAGCAGGTCCTTCAACTCACAGTTGACACCACCCAGCAATAGTGGGTCCTTGGAGACCAATGAAACATATGCTGTATCCACCTCAACTTTAACAGATACTGAAACAAGTAAGGGGATCGAAGATGTGAACTATTTTCTCCAAGATGTTTTGAGTTGGCGATGGTGTATTGACCAAAGCTCTTCACCACTTTCTGTTGAAAGGTAATTGTGATGAGTCTGTTTCATATTGTTTTAGGAAGTAAAGGTGTTCTTTATTTCTATTTTGCTTGTTTAATGGCCTGCTCCCAATAAATGGCTAAAGGTGACTTCACTGGATGTTTATTGGCCTCACTTGTAAACTATGTTCACTCACTGACAGCAGTAAGAATCTCCAAGACATGAGAACTTGCAGTTTCTTCGAGGTGGGAGCTGCGGCGTTACTAGTAGGAGATGTGGAAGAACATGTGAAGAGTCAGCCTCGAGGACAGTCGGGCAAGATGCCTTATCTTGATAATCTGATGCAACCTTCATCTGGTACAAGTATCACTGAATCTGTTAATTCTTCACACTTGAAAGCCATAGCTGCATCGAAGCGCACTAAGCCTGGGACACAGCAAATATGGTATTCTTCTCCTTAATAATCTGTAGATCTTGGTCATATGAATTTTAGAGCTATCTAGCTTTTTGACAAATTTATTTAATGTTATTGGCATATAGTAATTAAACTCACACTTGTCTAGTTATATACCGAATATGATCTCTAGAGAACTGTTGAATGTATGCAATACGCAAAATTCTGTTCTGTAGCTAGAAGATTTGGAAACACCAGTAAGGAAAGTCAATTTAGTGTGGCTGGTAGTGATCCTTATACTGAGGATGAACTGAGGATTTTAATTTTAACTCGATGTGGACTGCGGTAAATCATTTAGTGAATATAATTTACCATGTTTTAATGGGTTTGAGAGGGAAACAAATTCATCAGTAGTTTTTGCGAGGCCAACATGCAACATCATAAGTTTTCACGAAACCTGTCTAGTTTATCTCTAAAAGATATAATGATTACTTGGCACCCACAAATAAAGGTCCTTAGTTTGCATAAACCCAGCTAGTTGATCCAATGATGTTGGAATTATGCACGATGATCGCTATACCTATATAATTTACATTCCGCGCCAATAATAGCTGTACGATGTGACGTATTCTCGAATTCCTTATTCATTTCTAGGGAGGATTCGCCGGCAAGCTCATTTCGACCCAAAGCCCGACCATTGTTTCAATACCGCCATTATAGGTACTTCGGATCTGAAAACCTACATCCTTTTGTTTTTCTAACATATCATCATTACTCGCTCTCTCTCTCTCTCTCTATATATATATCTTTCATCCCTCTTACGCACACCATCGATTTTAAGTATTCAGTGATTTTTGATTAAGATAGACCCATCCATTTTTTTATTATTATTGTTGCATTATGAGGATCATCGTTACAGACGCACCACTTCAAAGTTCAAGCTAGATCACTAAATCATAGGATTGTTGCTTAATGTTAATAAATATATGTATCTAACCATTGCGGTATGGTATAAAATATTGTAGTCACTGAAAATCTGATGCATTGGGCTGGTGTTGAATTGTTTTGTTGGTCATATGAGCACTGCCTCATGTGGAAGAGAATAAACCATTCTTTTATTTAAATCAAACTCCATTCTGATAACTTCATAAGTAGCTTATGTATGGCTGAGCATATACTATTCGTTGATATCAAAAACTGTAACTAGCCTTTGTTGACGTGGAACAGTGAACAGCAACCCTTACGACTGAATCCTGCAGAGGTATGTGAGGTTATTGCTGCAGTTTGCTCAGAAGCATCCTCACCAAGCCCGATTGCTATGACAGTCTCATCCAGATTGACTAGCAACAGTGGAAATCCAACAATGGATGTGGCTGTCAGTGTGCTAATAAAACTTGTTATTGACATGTATGTTTAATTTACATAGCTTTTGTATATTTTGTTGCTCCCTCTTGTTGTGAAAATCCTATCATCATCGTATGGTGTGCAGTCAATGATTGGTTAACATGTTTTCAGTACATTATTAACTGCTTGCTTAATTCGTACATCATATATTAACATTAACAAATGAAAAATAAAAAATAAAAAAACATCTAGATACACATTACTTCCAAGGTCTACAGTGTCGACGTCATTTAGATGTATTTCCATTGTTCCATATTTTGAACATATGCTTCAGATTGTGCAAGCTCTAATTTATTGTTTCGTTTGGTAGGTATGTCATGGATTCTGGAACCGCTGCTCCTCTCACTCTTTCCATGCTTCAGGTGCTGCATTATATGGTTTCCCAAGACCTTTCTTATGAGTGATGTTGGATTCAACAATTCAAAAATTCTACACCCTAGGCCTAGTGGGTCATGAATCTTGGTTTCACGGCTTTTCTTTTTATGTATTAGTAGAAAAATTAGGTATTTGCTATTGACTGATAGTACATCGACTTTCTTGTTTTTGCCTTTAGCTGATCGATATATGTCATTGCTCTTAACTAGATGCAGTTTCTAGTTTTGATCCATTGACATGGTGCTTGATATGTTAATACTCAAATATTTATTAGATCTGGAAGTCAGTCATCTATTTGTCTTGAGCATACTAATGACCATTCTAACAAACGTCTTTAAATGTCTCAGGAAATGATATGTTCTCAGAGTTCAGTGTCAAAGGCTCGTGCTTTTGACTTAATTCTGAACCTTGGCGTTCATGCGCAATTATTAGAACCAATGATAATTGATGATAAATCAACAATTGAAGAGGAATACTACCAAGATTCTTTCAAAAGTGATACTGAATTAGCACCACAAGAAAGCAGGAAGAACGAGTCTCTCAAGAAGGCTGGAACTTCTTCAGCAATAACTGGATTCGAGGCTTGGATCTTGAACATTTTATATGAAATTCTTCGTCTTCTTGTTCAGGTGTTATTTTCTTTAGCTTTGTTCTGTTAATGTTTTGTCCTGATATTTATTGAATGTTCAATCTTTTAACCCAAGATGATTTGGAAGACCTCTGTAATGTGACCCCCACTTTTTCCTCCGTGGGATGTCAGATGTCACATTCTGGTCTTTGTGCTTATCTGTAGACAAGTTCACTAACCTTGTTATGGATATCCTCTGCAGGTTGAGGAAAAAGAAGAATCTGTTTGGGCTGCAGCTCTCAGCTGCCTGCTATATTTTGTCTGTGATGGAGGCAAACTTTTGAGGAGTCGACTTAAATATTTAGATATTAGGGTCAGTTTATTCGCTCAAAATAGCAATTATTCATTAATTGCCGCTTGGCTTAGCTTTCTTTTTTTCCTTTTCTTCGACTATTAGGCTGCGGCTTTGTATATATCTTTTCGCAATGTCTGGTTTGATATTGGCGAGACTAGTGTCGTTGAAAAATGAGCTAGAATGGGCTCTAGTTGTTTCCTGCTTTCATACTTCAAAAACAAACTTAAAATCTGCATTTGTTAGTCTTGGAATATATGCTATATGATCAGATTGCCAATTCACTTCTTGACCATATCACGTTGACTCAACAATGCAGCTACTAAATTTGTGCCCATTGTCTTATCTGTAGGTTATTAAAGCACTTCTGGAGATCAGTAGAGCAAATGCATGGGCAGAAGTTGTGCATTGTAAACTTGTATGCATGTTGACAAACATGTGTTATGCGGTACCTGATTCTCCTGATAAAGCTGCTTCCAATACAGTGTTATTCCTTGCTGACCAGATTGATCTTATAGGAGGAATTAAGTTTGTTTTTAGTGAGGTACTGGTTCTCGCAGTAAGAATTTTCTGCATGACACATTAATTCTGCAATCGACTTCTCCTTTTATCTGGAGTTGTGAATCTTATTGTTTGTGAATGCAGTATTCTCTTGTTAGCTCAAGAGATGAAAGGAGAAATCTCTATCTTCTGCTATTTGATTATGTCCTGCATCAGATAAATGATAACTGTGTAGTTAATGGGGTCTCGGATTTTGGTGGCGAAGAAGTTCGGACCATTGCAAGCTTACTGATCCTTGCAGATTCACCCGAAGCTTTCTATATGACTGTGAAGCTAGGGGTTGCAGGTGTTGTTGAGATATTGAGAGGATCTATATCATCTGCACTGACCAGATACCCAAACAGAGAGCGCCTCAGTTTGGTAATGATTTCTTATTGATGTGTGTTTTTCCCCCTAATTGGTGTCTTGATCGTGTTTTTTTTAGATCCGCTAACCGCTGTAATTTCTCATAGTGTTTTCTGTGATAACTGAAGATAACTTGCAAAGTTTGGCTAAGCTGTTGCCAGAAATGATTAGCTATTATGCTCATCGTATAGGGAAACTAAAATAAGTAAAATTAAGATGGCCTAAGAAATGTTTCTATAGTATCCGTGACATACTCTGCAGCTTTGGAGGTGTCAAATACTGTGTGTGTGTGTGTCATGCATGTGAGCAGTATTCATTATCTGTTTCCAAAACTGCAGACTTACAGAGCACAGTTATTATTTATCAACCTGAATCTTTCATAATCTGCAACACCTAGCATATAGTGCACTGGAAGGTCTTTTCGTTCTAGACTTCATTTTGCTTACTCTGTTGCTACTTTGTCTGAGTATTTTCCGATTTCCATCTTTTCAGCTTTTAGAGAAGATCACTACGAGATTCGATACTATAATAACTTCATTCACTCATTTGGACGACGAATTCTCCCATTTCATGCAAATTACAAAAGTTCATAAATTCTTCAAAAGCATTGAAGGTGAAATATCAGGAAACAACAATGATGCTAATATGTTGAAGCTTTCTTGGGCCACATTACATTCCCTTATACATTCAGAACGAGTAGCTCTCCGCCAAAATGGCTACATCTGGTTGGGTAATTTAATCATTAGTGAAATTAGTGAGGGACCCGATATATGGATGAACATCAGAAGGTTGCAGCAGAACATCACCCGTGCCTTTTTGTTTGACTCCTCAGTTACGTCAGATGTTCCATTATCGATATTGCTTTGGTGTGGGCTTCTTAAATCAAAAAATAACCTTATTAGATGGGGTTTCTTGTTTATTCTGGAGAGATTTCTGATGCGTTGCAAGTGTTTATTAGATGAGAATAAACACCATTCAGATGGCAAGGAACCTAGGGGGCTTGAGCGAGATAGTCGCCTTGAAAAGGCAAATGCTGTGATAGACATAATGAGCAGTGCTTTATCATTGGTTGCTCAGAATAATGAAACAGATAGAATCAATATTCTGAAGGTAATTTTCTAGGCATTTCTTTTATTTGAAAATTCATATGCTCGCCATACGAAACTTATAAGTTGGAGAAGTATTCAAGTAAATGTTTATGTGTAACACTTAGCCCTTCTCCTTTACAGCCTGTATTTTGATTTCTTTATGCAGATGTGTGATATCTTATTTTCTCA
The DNA here is from genome assembly GCA_033675395.1 of Rhodiola chrysanthemifolia. Classification (NCBI taxonomy): domain Eukaryota; kingdom Viridiplantae; phylum Streptophyta; class Magnoliopsida; order Saxifragales; family Crassulaceae; genus Rhodiola; species Rhodiola chrysanthemifolia. The sequence continues at coordinate 3,517,425 of CM066206.1, forward strand.
ATTGTCCCTGAAAGCTCCACGTGAAAATGCTATGGCACGTGAAGATGTCATGCTCAATGGAGATTTAAGATTTAGTGATTACAGAAGGCTTTATATCAACGACAATACGCCTACAAAAGAGCATCACTTGGAAGATTTTGTAGAAAATGTTAATTGTAGATCTGACTTTAGCCTTAGTGAGACAGCATCTGTGGCGGCACTGCTTCTGCGAGGGCATGCCATTGTTCCAATGCAATTAGTTGCAAGGGTTCCGACTGCTTTATTTGATTGGCCATTGATTCAACTTGCTGGGGCAGTAACAGATAATATTGCACTTGGTGTTGCTGTGGGTAGCAAAGGAAGAGGAAACATACCTGGTGCAACGTCTGATATTCGAGCAACACTTTTGTTGCTCCTAATTGGTAAATGCACTGCAGATGCTGCAGCATATGAAGATGTTGGTGGAGAGGAGTTCTTTAGGTATCTGATACATATACTTGGTCATTTTTCATACCGTCGTTGCTTCTGTTGAATATTGGTTTGTCAAGTAACCATTGTAATGGGTGATCATAGGGAACTGCTCGACGATAAAGATTCAAGAGTAGCCTATTATTCATCTGCTTTCCTTTTGAAGGTAATCACACTATCTTCTATTTTGTCATTGTATTGACTAACTTGCATAAATGTATAGACATGATAATCAAACACGCCAATTTTTTCCAGCGAATGATGACAGAAGAACCAGAGAAGTACCAACGGATGCTTCAGAGCCTTGTCTTAAGGGCCCAGCAGGTAATATGACACTTTTTCAATTTTTCATATCTTTCACTTTTGAACTAGATGTCTAATTGACTCATAGTTACATATACGCACATGTTTTGTTGTTGAAAGATCATTCTTGACTACTTTCTGTTAATTGGTAAACGTCATTGTAGTATAATGGTACTCATACACTAGAAGCTTTGATTGCTATTATAGAAATAGATAGCTCCCATCTTCATAGTGAAAGAGTTCATCTTGAGCAAAAAAACATGTCTTCTCTTGTTGGTTTTGTTAATGTTTTGATACAGGTCATTCGCTGCACTAGTTTGCTCTCTGGTTATATGGATAAAGGTTGCCTTATTATCTTTATACACTCATGGCAAACTGAATTCTTTTGAACAAATGAGCTAATTGTTTTCTCTTGGAGTTTCCAACTATGTCATGTAGATTGTAATATTTGGTGGTCAATTTTCATCTTTAATTTCACTGTGTTCTCTTTTGTGCAGAGCAATAATGAAAAGCTGTTGGAAAACCCGTACCTTCAAATGCGTGGCATAATTCAGTTGTTGAATGAATGATCAAGTCTTGTGAACGTGTGTGACTGCTGATGCAAAGCTTGGAAGACCATGAGTTTGGTGAAGATTTGATTGCACTGGCAAAATGTTAATCTGAAACCTCAACAGTCAGTTGCAACCAAAATCGATCGATAATAAAGACCAAATCTGCAAAGGCCGTGGGGAATGGGGTATCCACATTCTGGTCTTCTTTTTCCCAGGCTTTTTCAAGCATATGTTGTTGCAAGCTCCACAAAAACAGCGTTCTTTCATCCAGGTTTTCTATGCAGTACTGTTGCAAGAGACTTATCATATGGTGATAGCCTTTACTTCCCCAAGATATACAATCTAAAAGTTGACCTGAACTATTTCTGTCTTAGTGAGTACTTTGAGGAGCTAATCTATTGAGTTATCTGATGTTCTCAGTCAAGCCGCCAAACATCTTTTTCAGGTATTCAACAAGACCTCCTAACTCCAATAAAAAAATAAAAAAAAAACAAGACCTCCTAACATTGTTTCTCCATTTTCCTTTGAATTCGTTTAGTAACTCCTCATATGCGCTTGTAGTAGGACTAGGATTACGATATTATTGCATTACTACCCGACTGATAATTCATTAATTTTGTAAATGGCTTCGTATTCAATATATAGATTTTCTGGTTGCATAACTGCTTGATTTGTTCGATAACAAGACTGTACTAGCGAAACTACAAGTCATCTCTATGCTATATTATGGATTTGATATTTTGAATAATTATGCCGGCCGAACATATATATATTTTTTCTTTTCAAATAAGAACTTTGTGGTTCAATACTGTTATATTTCATGTAACGATTGAAGTTCAATTATATCATCATTTGTAGACATGTTATGAAAAGTTACTGGAGCTATTGTTTCTTTTAGCAGGCAATACTGAAGATACACAATTTTATTTTCTAACCCATCTTTGCATGTGTTCAGTCAGGTGCGCTATTACTTCATACAATATGGTGAACAGCTTTGGATACTCATATTCTTTGTACAGGATTATTCTTCTTCTCAGCCTTCATTTATTTATTTTTACAACCCTTGAAGGCTGCTGTATTAATAACTAGGTTGTTTATTTTATGGGAAGCACCGTATCATTTTCATAGTGCCCTTTGTTGCATGCGGATGGCTTGTGTAACCCAGTTAACAGAGATGGCTTGATATAAATTGCAGTGTTTTATGAGTGTAAAATTTTGGCTTGCCTATGCAAAAGATATTATTTTAGCGACAGTGCAGTACAGCATCTATCTACGTTTCTGCTTTCCACCCTCAATCAACAGCAGATGCCACACTGGTAGAGGTAGTTTGTTAGAATCAGTGTTTTGTTAGTGATAGTTTGTTATTGTCAGTGACACATTCTTTTGAAATATGATATCAATCATTCTTTCAAAAAAAAATCAGCAGATGCCACACTGAAGATGTCAAAGAGGATCCAATAAAAAAAATACAATTTAGTCAATTTGTAAATTAATTTTCAATACACTCGCTATCCCAAATATTGCTAAGAATGGCCCTTATATTTTTAATTTAAGCGCTTTTAAGAACCAACGAACAATGCACTGCTTCTAGGGAGGAGGGTATAATTTATTCAAATTGAATAAATTGGAATTGTTTTTATATTCCAATTCAGACAAATTAATCCAATATTTATCAAATCCCTCTTTTCTGTAAAGATTCAACAAAATCTCTCATCCATTTCGTCCGCAGAAATCGCGGAGACGAGGTCGAAGCTTAACCGATGGCTTCTCATCCTGATTCCCAGCCGCCATCTGTAAAAATCAGAGAAGAAGGCGAGCTTTCCTCATCTAGCGACGACGAGGTAATAATCAAATAAGTGAAAAAAAAAAATCAGTACCTACTATTCTGCATCAATAGAGTTGTTTTGAGGTTCTTCAGGGAGGTGTTGCGTTCGCGTGATTGTATTTTGTGAACTCTAAGCAGGTCCGTTTTGAGTTGGGAGGAGAGAGAAATAAGAGGACTGGAGTGATTTTGTTATAATGCATATGAATGCTTGTTATATATGTTTTAGATCATGATGTTGGTTATCGCAGATAGTTTATGTCTTATATGCCTCTCTTTTTTCTCAATATGGTATACAGGAGCTTCTCGCCTCTTCTAAGGAAAGGCTGTCCGATGTCAGTAATTCTGTTGGTGGAGCTGCTCCAGACAAGGGAAATCTAGTTGACACAGGAGGGGAAAATGCTGGTGAGTTTTAGTAGCTTTAAGGGATTGCTTTTCAGTTTTTCTGTGATTTAGGCCCCCTTTTTCCATGTTTTGACGGAATACGGGATTCTTAATCATTACTCAACTTTCTCTCTGCATTTCTCTTAAGACCTATAATTATGCAGTAAAATGACTTATTTACAGCCCCTACTTTCTTTATCTGTGTCTTTATTGGTTTTTTCTTCCGAGTGAAATAGGAAAGTATGTCTACTTTAAGGGCTATAATTCATGGATAATATTCTTTAGTAATTGTGTTATTATTCTAGCGTCTTAGCTTATTTCCATATATTCAAGTTCAAATGCTGATGCTATAGATATTCAGTCCCAGTTCTTTGTGCAATCAGGTTTCAGGAAATCTGTTGAGAAAAGCCATGTGCCGTCTAGATCCAGCGTAACCAAATGGAATGGTAAATCACGCCCTGATGATAATTTAGTTATCGTATTCTCAGATAACGAAAGTGGCAGCGACAATGAGGGAAAGCAAAAGAAAGCTACTGAAGTCAAGGGTATCACATCTATCAATGAGAACAGAAGGCCGCCCCCCATATCATACCCAAAAGTTGGGTTCCCTCAGAAAGCTACTGTAGATAAACCCAGATTTCAACCGAACCGAGGGCTTTTCAGTCGGACATTTATTGCATCAAACACAAAACCAAATGGACCCAAGCTGAAGGATGCTGCAAAGCCTGTTATTAAACCAGGATCTTTTGTAAAAAATCATGACGCACTGGATCAAAAAGTGGTGAATCAATTCGTTAAGCCTAAGCAAGGGCCATGTTTGGACATCGGCGTGCTTCAAGATTTGCGCCAGAAAATTGCTATACGTGAAACTGAACTGAAGTTGAACTTTTCAAGGAAAAATAGAGAAATGGCGTCAGGTTCTTCTCAAATGTATGATTCTTATAACACAGACATTAATATTCAGAAAAGAGAGAGAGCGATTCCTATGGCATCTGATTACGTACACCCCGAAGTTACAGAGCCATATAAGAAAAGAATGAAAGTTGGTGTGTATTCTTCCTGGAAACCTGGATTTTATAATGTACTTGAAATGTATTTTCATATATTGGATGGTAGTTGCCCATCAATGTGCAAAGCTAATGAGTAATGATAATCATTGTGCTGTAGATTTGTCTGGACAAAGGAAGCAATCGGCCACAGTTAAATTGGTAGAGCAAGGTGGTAAAGTGTCTGCTAATTCTTTTAGAAACACATCTGGTATGCACAAGGTTGCCAATGTTCTCATTTTGTACAATGAACCTGTTCTTCATTACTTCATATGGAATTTAAATTATGTGATCCTAGTTACTACTACGCAGGTCCGGGCAGTAATTCATCTGGTGGTCAATCTAACATAAGCTGCCAACATAAAAGCCAGCTTGTGCTAAATCGACATGCAGAGACTGTGCATGGGGTCAGTTATTGCCAAAAGGAACTGGTAAACAATGGCATATTCCCTCAATACTGATTTACTTACGAAATGTGAACTTCTTAAAATTATTGAATACTGTTTCATCTTACCCACTGTACCAAATATATTCATTTCGTCCCGTCTAAACATGATTGTGATTCTCAAATGTCACAGGATTCTTTAGGAAATAAATTTGAACAGGGATGTAATATCAATAGTTATGGACCAGGAAACCTCAGTTTACAATCATTGTTCTCATTTGAAGAGATGCTTGATAAGGAGCTACAGGAAGCTCAAGGGCACAGGCGCCACTGTGAAATTGAAGAAAGACTTGCTCGTAGAGCGTATCACAAAGCCCGGAGTGACTTAGTTGAGGCTACATGTCGATGCAAATCTCTTTATCAACAAAGAGAGCTGTCCTCGGCACAATTTCTGTCTTTGCTAATTGGAGAGGCTAATGTACATGTGCATTCAAGGTCGGCTATGGATCAGGTAGCTAAGTCCACGAGAGTTTATGTTGATGGGGACAGAACCTTACAATTATTACTTGAATTGGAGGATTCACAAGAAAAGGAGCTACAAGAAGCTCAGGACTATAGACACAAGTGTGAAATTGATGAAAGCAATTTTCTAAAAGCATATCGTAGAACTCAGTGTGCATTGATTGAATCTTCAGATCGGTGCAATTGTCTTTATCTGCAAAAACAGCAGTCGGTGACCCGTGCTAATGTAGAATTCTATTCTAGATGTTATAACCAATTTGAAGGCAGCGCAGCGGATCATCTGAATAGCCAATCTAGAGTTGACTTGGATGTAATCCACTCATCTCAATATGCAAGGCAGGCGCACACGGATGCTAATCTAGTGCGCTGTGATTCTAATTTTCGTAGCACCTCTAATGTTCCAGCTATTGTTTCTTATCAGAGCACGGATGGAAACAATATTATCCCTGAAACCTGTAATGAGCCTGATAGTAGTACATCAGAACCGATGCCCCGTCCAGATAGTAATGCAGATCATGTGCACTGTTCTTCTTACAGTAGTCCTGCTATCTCTGTAGACCAAAATGAGCAAGCATTTGCCTACGACAGACCTTGTCCACCTGAAAGTGGTTGTCAAAAACAAAGTCCAAGTCCTGAAACCAAAAATGGCCCGGGTGATGAAGATGTAATTAGAACATTTCCCGCCGACTGTGACCAGGACTCTCTGCTTCAAGAAGCAAAGTTAAGATCTGAACTACGTTCGCGACTTGGAAAAAGACCGTTCTCACAAAAAGTAAGCTGTGATATCCAGAGCATGCAACTTTCTGTTGAAAGAACAGCTGAAAATGATATTGGCAGTCAGAAATCAGAGGTGTACACAAGTGAGTTGGAATTGTCCAAAGAAGAGAAAACTCAACTTTCCAGTCGTGTAGTTGATCCAGATCTATATTGGGACACACAACTGTCTTTCAAAAGTGCTGCCCTCTCGCCTAATTCTGTTTTGAGGAGCACATTTGCCTGCATTAAGAATCTGAATTTTTCGTTCTGTAAGTCAGTGATACTACAAGCTAAAAATATTGTAAATCTTTCTTGCAATATGAGCAATTTCAAAGGAAGTGACAACTGTTCAGAGAAAACTCAGTTCACTGCCTCGGAAGATAACCAAGTATTGTCTGTCAAAGATATATTTTCCAAACAGTATGAATCATACTCCTGCAATTTGGATACTGATCTGTTCTGGCCGCTTTGCACGTATGAGCTACGAGGAAAATGCAATGATGAGCAGTGTTGCTTGCAGCATATCAAAGTTCACCAAGATAAAAACCCGATTCGACGTGGTTCACGTGGTACTGGTAATAATCCGTTATGTGAAAATTTAACTGCAAAGTTGATATATTAATATGTCAGATTTTTCAGATTTTTCACCATCTCTGGGTGGTTGGTAAAGAAGTTCGAAAAATTACCTTCTACTTGTTTATTTCGAAACTGGATAACTGATATTCAATAAAACCTGTTCAGCTTGTAGCATCCGTCAGAAGTTCCCTACTTCCATAGCCGCTTCAAGGTTACTTCAGAGAAAAATGCTAATTGATGAACTATCTGGGCACTGTGGAAATCGGTGGTTTCAAGCTAATGAGAGTAATCGAAAGTTATCGTACCTTCATAGTCAAGGCACATTGGTGTGTCTTCATAATATGCTTACTCGATGTGAAATTTTGTATTAATATTTTCTTCCTTTGTGTTTCCAGTATCGTTATGATTGATTGCGGAACCATATTGCATAGTTTGTTTTTCAAGCGCCGCATACTGATTGTGAGTTAGATAGTCATTTTATTAGCCTTCAGGCAATTTATGTGCCAATTAGCTGTTTCTTTGCACCTTTCCATTAAGGTATGAAGTTGGAAAGTCATTTGTTATAATAATTCACCTATGTTGATTTTCAATCTGATCATCTCATGTTCCAGTATTGATGATATACCCGTTTCCAATGTGGTAACGGAACTGCTTAATTTAAAATTTGTGATTCATGGTTCCAAAAGGAAAGTGGTGTGTGTATCGGTAGTGCAGCTGCCTTTCATTCTAAAATATGATCTTTTCTTAAATTACTATGGGTCAAAATGCTACATTTTGATCATGTTGGTTAGAATTATGATGATATTTTTATTCATGAAATTGATTGTTTTGGTTATTTCCAGGCTAAGCTTGAAAATAGCATGTCTGATGTGGAATCCTCATTGGAGATGGCTCTTCTCATTCTTGATCGGGAAATTGATATGTTTGAGGGCACTAATAAGGTGGAAGTAAGACATTTTTCTGATTAAGGCTTGTATTTCTTCGATATTTAGTTTTCTGTGTTTCAATGATTGTTGTGCAGGCTCTCTCGCTACTATCTAGAGCCATTGAAGTGGATCCAAAGTGCTCAGCTATTTGGATTGTCTACCTTCTGATCTATTATAGCAGTGAAAGATCAAACGAAAAGGATGATATGTTCTTCTATGCTGTATGCTCTTATTTCCCCTGCTGCATATAATTTGAATTCCTACACTACTATCCAACAGCTGTGTGGCTAAGACGATCACTTTATGTAGTCTTTCAAAGTTTATTGGGGAACACTGTTGTATGATTGCGACAACACTTTACAATAATTTTATAGTCCAGTTAACTGTTCCGTGGTATTGATATTATGTAGAGAATTGATTGAATTGTTTCTTTGAGTTCTGAGGTTACGACAGCCATGATTTATTTGATGACTAATAGCTGTTTTGAACGTATTTTTTAGGTAGAAAACAATGCATGGAGTTATGAGCTCTGGCTTTTGTATATTAACAGTCGCATGGAACTCAATGGTCGCTTAGTTGCTTATAACAAAGCCCTCTCAGCCCTATGCAGTGAATCGTCCGATTCTGATACTAGCTCCTTTATCCTAGATATATTTCTCCAAATGTTGGATTTCTTATGTGCATCTGGTCAAGTTGAAAAAGCCATGGCAAAGGTTCAAGAACTTATCCATTCGGCATCAACTTCAGATGAGTCTCATCGCTTACTCTCTAGATTATACTCTTTGCTTACAGTCTCAGACAAAAATATTCTATGGGTATGTTGTATTTACTTAGGAGTTTACAGGAGACTGCCAGAAGCAGTTTTACATAGATTTGAGTTGGAAAAGGAGCTTCTAGAAGTTGGTTGGCCTGCTGTTGAACTCAAAGATGGTGAGATGGAATATGCCAAGCACCTGATGATAGCAGTTGAACAAATTGTTGATTTATATATAGATGTTGTATCCGTTGACAGTGTTACTAACTGGAAGTCAGTTCAGTTCTTCGCTATTAATCATTTCAGATGCAAGGTAGCACTGAAGGACTTGAATAGTGGGATAAAATTAGCAGAAAAGTACATTAAATTGTATCCTTCTTGCCGGGAATTTGTTCTGCTTATGGCACGGATGTACAGTAATGACTTCCAAGATTTGACTCTCTCTGGATTTGAAGAAGCGCTTTCTAACTGGCCTGAAGAGGTTCTTGGTATTCATTGCATATGGAATCAATATGCAGCACATGCCCTTGAAAACCAAAGGTTTGATATTGCCAGTGAACTTCTGTGCCGATGGTATGAATCTGCTTGGAAGTGTCAACCAGCTGAAAGTCAAATGTCAAAAGATGATAGAATTCACCGGAATCAGCATGCTATAGCTATAGTTGATTCTCTCAGCAAGGCAGACGATATGTTTGGATGGCTCACTTTGGCTCTTTACCGTAAGTTGCGGAATGAACATCATGAAGCTCAGTTAGCTGTTGATAGGGCGCTGTCGATTGCCCCTCCAGACATGTATAAGCATTGCGTAAGAGAGCACGCTGCCTATCATTACATGGATGTGCAACCAAAAGAGGACGCCTCCATATCATACATTGTGAATCTCCTAAATAGTTATCTGGTTGATCCTCGTGCTTCTCTCGAGTCATGTGTTCTATCAAGGAAATTCATTAGCGAGATCAACAAGTCACGAGTTCAACAAATGGTCAATAAGTTGTTAGCTGAAATTTCTCCTGATTGTGGTATAATAAACGCAGCTCTCGAAGCATGGTATGGCCCGTCTCTCTTGCCTCAAAACTGCAATGAGACAAAGCAGCTAGTGAACTTGGTTGAGGCAGTCATGGAAATTGTCCCAACCAACTATTGGTTTGCGTCCTGTGTACTCAGACAAGTGAGTAGAGATTTGAACGCTAAAGATGTCAGGGAATCCAGTCTCTTGTTCTGGGCAAGCAATCTGTTGGTGAGTTCAATATTGGAAGCTGTTCCAGTAGCACCAGAATGTGTATGGGTGGAGGTCTCTGATTTGCTGAGCCGCTCAACAAGCATCCAAGAAATTTCAGACAAGTTTCATGAAAGAGCTGTGTCAGTATATCCCTTTTCCATGAGACTATGGAAATCGTACGTAAATATGGCGAGGGTTAAAGACAATTGTGAATATGTAATTAAGCGAGCAAGGGAAAGGGGTCTTCAGCTTGAATTGCCACAGCAGCCAGCCAGTAATTAGTTCCGGATACTAAACAGATACGTGAGATAGATGGTAATCCATATTCTGAAACTGTTTTATAGAATATTTTGTCCCTTTTACAAGAACTAAACTCGGCTTGGTTGTAGTCAGATAGTAAGATACCATGTTCACTTGTAACTGTTGTGTTTGCAATCTCACATGGCTCGCATGCCTTTGAGCTAGGGATGGATCATTCTCTTGTTCCTCGCTCAGGCTCTAGGCTAAACTAAGCCAAGCACAAAACACAAGCAAGACGCGCACAAGTTCCAATAAATAATAGCCCAAGGACATGGCATGGCATGGCTCACTATAAAAAAAAAGGCTCACTATACAGAAATTCAAATGTCAAATAAATCTTTTTTTTATGGGAAAATGTCAAATAAATCTTGAGGTGCCTAGTTATCATATCAAAAACTTGAGGGGCCGAAACTGATGACCAAATCAAAAAAGCGAAACTCTGAGTATTACGATTAACGTGAGTTTTTCTATATATTTTACCCCCTCTTTTTTTTTTTTTTGATAATAGAAAATGACATACAAAGATCTGAAGACAAGGTAGAAAATAACAACAGCAAGACAATTGACCAACTAAAATTGGAATATAACATCGAGCCATGAACAGTAATCCAATCAAAGTTCGGCGATCAATCACTGCTTAGTTATCTTCACACCAAACATGCTTCAAATCCAAGGCACGCCAAACTGGCTATATAGAAGAAGTGACTCCGCAGTCAACTTCGGGGCGACAATGAAGTGCTGGCCAGATTTCCTCAAAATACTGGACAAACTGCACAAGTGACCGTGATGAACCGGATTCCTGCCAACGGTAGCACATCACCGGAACTCCACAAAAGGCAGCAACGAGGACTTAAGAGTTAGATCAAGTTAACTAGCCGTGAGCAATGAGATGCTCCACTTGGCCTCACGCCGAGGACGATGACCAAGCCACCGACGACAGAAAACACCTAATGCAACAAGTGCAGTCCACAAACTAAACCTAAAACAACCCGACATATTTTGCCCCCTCTTGAAACTCAAAATATTCAAATACATAGTTTAAAATTCAAATATCTAGAATACCTCATTTGAGTTAATATTGGTTCCTGGGGAACCGGTATCATGCATTTTTTACATTCCGGTACAAGAGGAACCGGGAAATTCGATTTTTACAATACCGGTTTCCCAGGAACCAGGATAATTAATAAAAAAAAGCGAATGTGTCACATTTCAACGGATATTGGTTGGTCCACGAAGGCCACAAACAAAGCAATTTTTACTGTTATCGATTCGTGGAAAAACGAAATTGTAAAAAAAATCGAATTTATCGATTCCTCGTGTATCGAGATTGTAAAAAATGTATGATATCAGTTCTCGGTATTAACTTAAATGGGGTATTTTAAATATTTGAATTTCGATTTGAGATTGATATGTGGGCAGAAAATAGAGAAACTCGATTAACGTCCCCAAAATAGAACCATTCAACAAATGTCATTTGCTCTACAACGATTCATACATCCATCCAGCAGACCAATCGAGAAGCCAACAGCAGATCGTACTACGTGGTCGGTAATGCATTGCGTGTTCAAATCGAATTGTTGATTGTTTTGAATGATTCTGTCCATTGCGTAATGAATCTATTCAATGATTCAAATCGAATTGGTAATGCATTGACGTTTTATGTTGTGAATGGCGATTTGTAGGACTTGATTTTGAAGACTGGGAGAATAAAGAATCTGAGTTTCGAAACGCAATGGCAGCGCCACCAGTTAGGGCTAGAGCGGATTATGATTATTTGATAAAGCTTCTTCTGATTGGGGATAGTGGTTAGTCTCTCTTTTCAAACTAACTTTGTTTTCTTTCCTTTTTTTACGGTAATGGTTATGCTTTTTTCTGGGTTTAGTATTTGATCGATCTACCTGTTGATGTGATTTTTTGTTTGGGGAAGGTTGATGTGGGAGTAAGGTTAACTTATGGAATATGCTATGTGATGTGTATATGGAAAAGGTGATGCCTTGATCCGGGGATGCTGGTACAATCCAGTGTTGGAGGGCAATTCTTAGCTTTGCTTGAACTCTAATTTTCTGTGGTGTGCTGAGGCTTAGATCATGCTGGTTCTTTTTTATATATATAAAACCATGGCTTTTCCCTTGTAAGTCCGATGATGGTGTGTTACTAATATTTGTCCTAGCATTGATTACTTGGTTTGACGATATGATAATTAAGTTTTGTTTAACGTTTTAAACATCATCGTATATGATATGTATGAATGATAGAATACCTTTTAGGTCTGTTAGTCATTGTATTTAGCACTATTCAGTTTCTTCGTTGCAAGTGCAGTATTTTTTTTTGTTGAGCATTGAAAGAAGTTACAATTTCTTGGCACCTTGTTGATTCATCTGTTTTTAGCATTACATCGGTTACCTCTCTGCAGGTGTGGGAAAGAGTTGCCTGCTGTTGCGTTTCTCCGATGGTTCATTCACCACCAGTTTTATTACCACCATTGGGTAAGTAATGACTTGGGGGCTAAAGTTCAAGGAGCAAACAGTGTTATGATTATAAAAAATTCAGATTTTATGTTGACGTGAAAGGGATTTTTGTAAGGACAGAGTGAGATTACATGACATGCATCTCTTGTTGGTGCTCTCTATATCATACTTACAAATAGGTACAGCTTGAGTGTGGTCATTGATAATTGCAGTTTTCTTGCTTTATTCAGATTTCAGATGCTAGGTTAATTTACTTGATAGAGCTGTAGAGTGGTAATTTAATGTGGGAAAGGCAGTCAGCACCTAGTAGACCTGTATGTGATGTGTTGTTTTAGAGTGGCTATTGACGTCTGGATTTACAGCATCTAATTTTATCTCATGTTTTGGTTTTGGGTAAGAGAATAAAAACAGGTTGATGATGTTAAATAACTATTTCGGAAAATTCTTATATTCTTGGAGGCTTGAGTGAGTCTAGGCCAAGGGTGGACAGAAGATTCTGGACTGCAAAGTGCTAGTGCATCCAGTTTAAAATTACTAGTGATGTAATGTCTTTTTTATAATATTCTCCTGATTTGCAGCATTGATTTTAAGATAAGAACAATTGAGCTTGATGGAAAAAGGATCAAACTGCAGATATGGGATACAGCAGGACAAGAGAGATTCCGAACAATCACGACTGGTAGGCATTTATATAATGTATATGTCTACAGTTTTCTTGACCTAGATCACTAAATCTGATGTATTTTTATTTCATATTACATTTTTGTAGCATACTATCGTGGAGCAATGGGGATTTTGCTGGTTTATGACGTTACTGATGAGTCATCTTTTAACAGTAAGTGGTTTGATTTGGTCTATTGATGACCATTAGCGAGCTGTAAAAAAAAAAAAACCATTTGCAAGCTGTGACAAGCAGCACCTAAATTTCTCTCCTTTTTTCTCTTCCAGATATTAGAAACTGGATCCGCAACATTGAACAACATGCTTCTGACAATGTCAACAAGATATTAGTTGGTAACAAGGCTGATATGGATGAAAGCAAAAGGGTTAGTGTGCTAGAATCATATTTACATAATGTTTTTCTACTTGCATAACATTGAAGTTTACAGTGATAGTCCAGTCGCATGTTTCGACACACTTGGGATCTTGGATAACATTGTGCAAGAGGTCTATCTTGGATGTTATTAGTCCAAGGTGTAGAGTATCTTTTGGCTTTGATAAGATCCCCATAGAGTTTATTATTTTTTCACAGGCCGTGCCTACTTCTAAGGGACAAGCTCTTGCTGATGAATATGGAATCAAGTTTTTTGAGACTGTAAGTGCTCTGGTCCCGCTATTCGTATCAGTAATCAAAATTATATTCTCCTTCTTCTCACTGAAGTTTGTGGGTATCCCAGAGTGCCAAGACAAATTTGAATGTGGAAGAAGTTTTCTTTTCTATTGCTAAGGACATAAAACAAAGGCTGGCGGACACAGACTCCAGGAGTGAGGTATTCATTAGCTCTTCAACACCTTGAGTTTAAAATGTTGCCCATTTTCATTTAACAGTTAGTTGATGGCCAATCATTCTCTGAATCTGACAGCCCCAGACGATAAAGATCAACCAACAAGACTCTGGAGCCGGTGGCGCTCAAGCTCCACAAAAATCTGCGTGCTGTGGCTCTTAAGATGACTGAGAGGATTTCATCTCAATCTGCAGATGTAGTTATCCTTTCCTATTTATTCGTCCTTTGTTTCCCTCTCAATTCAATTGTTTGAAAGATGGGGGTACCCAATATTAAGTTACAGGCTCAGCTAGATTTTATGTTAAAGGAACAGGTACTGTGATCGGGTGTATTGGTAAATGGTAATTGGTGTAACTAACTATTACAAAAGAGTTGCACTGAGCATTGAAAAACACATCCGAATAGAGTCCATCAACGTCGAATTATTGTGGAAGTCTTCATCATAAAAATATATATATAGAGGCAAAATCATCAGTTGAACAATCCTCACCTCCAAAGCACCCAGGCAGGCCAGAATTATTTAGCAAAGCCACGCCATGAGATGGGCTCAACCAATAAATCATCAGTACATCAGCCCCTTTGACAGATTGTGTGTTTGGCTCTGGCTGGTAGCCCAATTCCAGATGTTGCATTTCTCAAAGCTCTCTAGGAATGGGTCATTACCATGGATACCTACATCTGTGCTGTGGCATATGTACAACTTCTGAAATGCGTTGCTCAAACAAAGGAACGTGTACACATTACTGATATTCATATTTTTGGATAAAGGGAAGGTCAAGACTACTGACGACGTGTAGTAGAAACTAAACACTGGAAATGGTTGGGCGAAGTGTGTAGATAACCCAAGGTTCCTGGACATTCCATTCAACATATTATATTGTCCAATTTTTTTGAAATAAACAGTTTCACTTATCTAACAGTAACAGCTTTAAAGAAAAAAAAAAAGAAGTCAGTTTCATCAACAATCTACATGTTTGAGATAATAATTCTTCATGAATGAAACTGACTGATTTTGCAGTGACATCAATGTCATACATAAAACATATCCTGGTGCAAGGAAATTTCAGTCTACCTTTTTCTTTCATCTGCAGCTAAGATCAATGTGTTTACATGAGAAGAATCGGGCCGTCCCAGTGTCCAAGAGCTGCTGAAACTTACCATGGCTTGTCCCTCATCTTTCTTTTCAACTGCACGCTCTTTGCCTACACAGAGATGAACATCGAGATGGTCATCTGTTGCAGTTAACCATGTATCAGCCCGTATAATGGTGCTATAATAAGCTCAACAATCCTTGTAACTCCAATGGTTCTTCACCTTCTGTAACAACCTAGTGACATGAAAAATACAGCAAGATTAAGATGAATTCAACAGATTAACTTTTGCAACAGTCGAAAAAGGCAAGCAACTTTACCATTCACAGCCAGAAAACTGAAAATAGATAAATATAATACCAGTTACGATATAGAATCAACTACAAACCTTCATTTCGGTGTCCTTTGACAATCCCAATTGAGAAAGAACACGAATGGAAATACTCTTCGGGTCAGCCTCTCTAAGACCTTCCCCCATCCCAATGCATTGCTGGGTCCATCTTCTTTCAAGGGAAAAAGATCTTCCTAGCCAAAAGTATATAATCCTATCCTCATTTTCACCTAGACCTGTTTTAGAATCAGTAATGACAAAGGCAGCTCCAGAGTCCAAATCACATCTACAGAAATTATCTATCTTTTCTAAACTGGGCCATCTATGTACTGTGAATGTTAGCGGATGGTAGACTGACTTTCGTTTTTCACACATGGAATTGTTTAGCGGCGATTCCCCATGATTGTTGCAGTAACCAGCATCCTTTCCAAGACTAATACTAGCCACTCTTTCAGACATTATACTCTCACGGGATCGAGATGGATCTCTATCTCCGTTGCTCGACTTAAATATAATCTCAATGTCATTGGGGTTAGAAGATACACATAAAATCTTCTCCATCACATCAGGGTTTTGCGGGCCATTTGTAAACCTGGAGGACGGAGCTTTACTGCTGGCGTCTGCAGACAATGCAGGAAGCTTAAGGGATTTTGAAAAACCACCTCTCCTCTCCACAAGTGAAAGTGGGGACTTCACGAATGTTGATGGGACTGAGTGCGCCTGCAAATCTGACATTTTGGAAAATGAAACTGACAAATTGTCAGTATCAGATTGTGTAGTCGACAATGGGGATGGAAAACTGATTTTCGGAGACTCAATAGGAGATCCAGGGCATGATCTTAAACTGCAGCATGAATCAGCTGAAACTGAATCTGGAGAAAGATATGGAGGCGACGAAGATGAAGATGGTGATGCTGAAGAAGAGGACGAACATGAGGACGGTGATTGCGATACTGATGATAAGTGAGACCGATGATGTGATGGCTTCACTGACGTTTCATCTGAACCAACTACTAACGTAGAGTCTGGATAGACTCTGGAAAGAGACAACTTTGTGGCATTGACGAACTCCTTCATATTGCCACGGGAAAACTTGCGCCTCAGTGCACTCCAACTACTTTCTCTAGCAGGCAGACACATTTCGTGCTCAGTTCCAGAAGAAGTAAATGGTGGCACAAAACCCCCCTTGATAGCTTTCTTAATTATCTCAAAGTCAACATTGTAAGAGTCGACCATTCTCTCACCTGGACATATATTAACTAGTGAGTCCCCAACTGAAAGATTCTTGCCAGACTTGTTCATCAGTGGCATACGACTAGAAAAGGCATCCCAGAAGTAAGATGGTTCTTCTCCTTCCCTTACTATGCTGATGGAACCTTGTACCTTTTCGTAACGAACAATTTGACACGCAGCGCCTCTAGCATCTCTTTCAATAATTGTTTCACATTTTTTACCAACCCATACATAGATTGCAGAAGGTATGTGAATGATAAAAGCCCCTCTAGAATCAAGTGCATGTGGAGAAGGATCATTTAACATTTTCGGAACGAGGTGCAAGGGATCATATGGTGAATGTGGAGCTATTCTATATATTCTCAACAATGAACTGGGGCTAAGAGGAATGGCATGTACCCTTTTTTGACACTGCAACAACTGGCAGGCAAAACCCATGTTTGGGTCAGCAATACCCCTTGCAGCCTTCACATACTGAAATGCATCATCAAAGCTTTGCCCTTCTCTCCACATGAGATATGCAATAACTAACGAAGTAGAACGAGACACCCCTTGACAACAATGAACAAAAACCTTTCCCCCATGTTCCCTGACATCTTCAAAGTAGTCAAAAACATCATAAAGTATACTAGTGATATCTTCGGAAGGACTATCCTGTAGCCACAATGTTCTGTATGCAAAATCTGCTTTGAAATACTCGGGACAAACAAAACCTACGCAGTTGAGGATATGGGTTATACCGTTCTGGTTGAGAATATGTCTGTCCTTAGCAACAGCGTCTCCCCCAAGATATATATGTTCTGCAACCTTGGAGCATTTTTTATCAAAAAAAGCAATCTTATCCCTCTTCAATAAACCACCATTCTTTTCAGGCTCCTGCTGAATCACTGACATATCAAGCTTCAACCTTTCACCAGTTCTATTGGCATCATTCCTGCCGCTAGGTGTTGCTGGTTGCAGCCACTCACCAATATCATCCGACCCTGCTCTAGGCCACTCATCTAAGCTCCTTCGAGCAATCGACAACGGCTGCAGCGGAGGCAAGCACGCCCTTGACTTAGAACTTGTATGAGCCCTAGGAGTTAAAGGAACAGGAAATCTCCTATGTTGGCCATTAGCAGCACCCGGGTCAACTAATCCTTCTTCCTCATGCCTTTGAAGGCCAGTACGCGAAGCAGACCAAGACGATGACCTCCAAAACAACCTCCTATTCCCCGTAATCTGAGTGTCACTGTTGGCATCCAACTGACAATGATCCCCGGAATTAGAACCCAAATCCTGATTCCTCATCAACCTGAACTCAGAATATACTAACTATTCAAAATCCAATCACCCTGATTGTTCCAACATCAATACCCAATCCAGAGCACAACACTACAATTTCACTCAAGTCATTAACAAAGACCTGCAAAAACTAAGGTAATTCACTCTTTATCATCAATAACAAAAAAAAAAACCACTCACTATACTCCACGATTGCCGATTTCTCTTTTTTTTTTTTTTTTCTACTCTAGAAAATTACAAAAAAAAAGACACTAATGTTATGAAAAATAAAAACAAAGATTTAGAAAAGAGAGCGAAATAGATCCATTCAATCAAGCAGGCACGATAAACCGGCAAGGTTTTCATTTCTACCATCTAGGGTTTGTGATTGGATCTGAATGAACCAAGTGCGAATAAATTACATAGATAGAGAGAGGATGAAGAACCTGCGAAGGATGAGAAAGTGGTCGGTGGTGATGGAGAGATTCGGAGAGGAGGCGGAGCAGGAAGGCGACGGAAAGAGGAAATAAGAATCAAATTTGTGTGAACTTCACTCTCATTTCCCCAATTCACGTTTTTCCATTTATTCTTTTCCAATGAACGAAAAATATTACACAATTTTTTTAATTGATTATTTAAGTAAATAAAATAATCCAATTTAAAGAAAATTGACAGTTTTTGTGCGTTGTTTTGAATTTGAAGATATTTGGGAATGCTATGAGAATTTATGATCGGTGTTAGTGTGTTACTAATGTGGGGGCCCAAGGTATTTGTTTTGAGCATGCATATGTGGTGAGCCACTTTATTCCGTGCATCATCTGAAATAAGGATGTTACATTGAAGCATTTGCACAAATGGGACAAGTGACTGAATCCACCAGATGCAACTGCAACTCCAGTCAGTAGGATTAACATGGAGACGCATAAAACAAGAAAAGGGCATGACACGAAGAAAGATGATAAGAAGAAGAACTAGTCTGAAATAATGCGCTAACCCCGGTATTGCCCAATGTTTCATCTCCACCACATGTTTTGGCCGTTTAGATTCAACAACTATCAACCTGATTCTTGCAACCATAAAATAATTACTGCTCATAGCATGATCCTGGGCCAGTCGGAGGGCGTCTTGCATAGAAATTACTGACTGGTGCAGCTTGCACCCCACGTCTTGTCAAAAGGCATCTGAAATAATGGAACCTGGGTAACACTGTTGTGGTAATGTTTCCTCTAGTCACACCTTCCCTACTGCTCCACATGCGCTCTGCACAAGCACAGCTCAGTAGTCAGAACTAATCAACCTAGTGAAAGATCGATATAAAATGAAATGTCATACAGCACCATGCTTCTCACTACCTATAGATTAATCTCAAGTATAACAGTTTTACCCCGCTAAGGTCAGACTATAAGGTTACCATCATAAGCTAGATATTCTTTGATGAGTTCACAAGCACTCAGATAACGGGGTGGGGGGGGGGGGGCAGGAAACAGTTACATATTCGTAGAGCAAAGTAATTTTTTTGAGAACCGCAACATGATCATTCACATGGCGCACACACAGGGAATTTTTTTTTAATCTGCTCTCAACTAGAGACATACCTGCTGCAGCAGCAGCTCGAGGCCAAATTGTCTGCAGAACATTAGAAGCATCGGCTGTCTCACCCCACATACAAACTTCACCTCCAAGAATAAGATCTTGCTCCGAACTCTTCTGTATCCCTTCCAATGGCTCAGCACTGTAAACTTCATCCCAAGGGACATCCAGATGATCAAGATACCAAACACCTTGGTTGCTGAAAATGCATCTGAAACCTCTGGCAACTGCTTTAGGACACACTCCAGGGCCCAACCTACATCGAAGTATGAGAATTAAATAATTACATTATCTTTGGTATGACTTTTGATATTGAATATAGCTTGACTGCTCACCAATTATGTACTACAGTCTGTGGATTAAGGTTTGATGCAAAAGCATTGAAGGTTTCTTCCCTGAAATAAAAGAATATCATACTTCTGAAGCTGTAAGTAAATAGTTTAATTTACTATTCAGCAAATTAGCGATGGACTTTTAACACAAAAAGGACCGCCACATAGCAGTAAAAACATTCTGATGAACATCTCACACTTTGCCGTACCAGTTAACAGGAGTCCAACCATGAGATAGTGCTAATTCTTGAGCTTTGAGAACGAAATATTGATATGCATCCTTGGTGGTCATGTTATGATCTTGAAGCCTGCAACAAGTGAAGTCAGTGTTTGCCAATTGCCGGCCCCAGCAAAAAACAGGTACACGTGTAATTATCAATTAATTTACAAGCCAATATGACCAATCAAAATTATTTGATTTTACGCCATCAGGGGCGGTGGCCTGATTGTTAAGGAGTCTGTGAAAGGACCCATGGATCCAAGGATAGAATCCCACCATAGGCCTTAGCAAAGTTCAAGTTGCAACTCCATATGTAACTTCAAGATATTCAGTTATGCAATACTTATGTTATAAGCAAACAAAGATGGATCACTTCACCATTGCTTGATGTGAGAAGTTTTCTTCCAGCAGTCTGTCAAAAGTAATGCAATCTGAAATTAGTAACCCATACACAGAAGGCAATGAACATGATTCATGAATGCCCATAAAAATGGTATTAAGATGAAGAAACCACCATAATTACAGACCAAGCCAAACTATTACTGCAACTCCTTATGCGTTGAACAGAATCATGATATATGAAATGTTGGAATGAATAAAAAGAAAAACAAAGTGCGTAAGGCATCTATCTTCAGTTCTCTGTTGGCATTTGCTGACCTGCCTGATATGTTTTCATACAGCTATCTTTATCTACATTTCTGAGAATATTATGTTTCACATCGTAAAAGATTGAAAGACAATGACATGGTGATACATGTTTTTCTTGTCCAGACTGCAGACCTGTATTAACTTCATCCCCACCCAAGTGGAAAAGCTCAAAAGGAAAGATTTTTCTCATTTCTGCAAAATAAAAACTAGATTATATCACATCACAAAAAAATCATCTTTACAAAAATGCAATAGGTGTTAAGTGTGTTTTTAAAAATAAATAAAAAACTAAGCAAAAAGCTCAATTTGCAACTTTCAATTGAAGATCATTCTGTCTTAGAATGGTGAACATGAGTTTCCACCTAAGAGTTTGTACAATCTCGGTTATTACAATTACCAAGGGGATCTTAATTGGATAAAAGTAAGCTTCACCTGTCAAAATTCCATCGATCACATCAAATGTGAAGTTTTTTGTAACATCAAGCGGCTCTCTGCAAACAGGGGAAGGCCAGAGATCAGGATATCCTGTTCCCCTAAATGAAGAAAACATCAAATATAAAGGAAGGATCAAATAGTTGATAAGGCGCCATAAGAACTTGCTACTAGTGACAGGAAATGACTTAACGTCCACATGCAAACGCTATAAGCACTCCATAGCTTACAAAGGCAGCATGCACACAAAAAATAAAGGTACTTTTTACTCGAATGTGAAGACTTCGAAGAGAGTTACAGTTCAGATTGGATAATATCGGTTATCACAATTTAAAAAATCATACCTTATCATTTCCATTTACCAGGTAAAATAGATGTACAGTGAGATATCTCTTAACCATTTTGATCTTTGAGAATGGCATAACAAAACATATATATCTCAGTATCAAGTATCAAAATCTAATGCAAAACATTTCAGTATGCTGACACCAAAAAACTTTATTTGCAATTCAAAACTGGCTCACCAAGATTCGGCATGACCAGGTACATCAATTTCTGCCATGACATTAATGCCTGAAAAGTGATTGAGATAACACAAAACGGGCCGGATCAAATCACTCAGCAGGAGAGCATACTATTATAACAAGTGAGGCAGCCTTAACAACCGCTTTTAGCATTAACTTGCTCAAAAGACAGTTAAAGGACAAAGTTCATAACTCCAAACCCAAGAGAATTACCTCTTGATCTGGCAAAGCTATATAGAGCAAGCAGCATCATGAGGACACGCCATAAAACATACGTTAGCATACGACTTCAAAAAAAAAAACTGAAATCTCTAGTGACAAAGTAGAAACGGAAAGTAAGATAACTAAATTCCTATTAGCCGACAAAATTTTACAAACGTGACATCTCTCAAATTCATATAGCAGACTGAACAACTTACTTGACAATATCATGGGCATCTTCAATAGTGTAGCGCTCCCACTTTGAATATGACCCTTTCCACAGATTTGGGTATGTGGGTACCTCTAACGGAAACGATTGCTCATCTATGATGTGCCAATGGAGGACGTTCTACTGAATGTAAGTACACATCAGTAGAAGGCAAAAACGTTTAGTGTTATCCACCACTGATAACATATCTTACAAGTTTTGAATATGACATTGACTCAATCACTTGTTTGATCACATCAATAGGCAAATAGTGCCTCGAGGTATCTGCAAAAGTTGCAACGAGTCTCAAAATTCTCAACTCAATGACAATATCAGATTATTAACTTTCTCTTCTACATACCAAGCATCAGGCCCCGGTATGCAAATCTTGGTTGGTCTTGGATGAACCATGGCGCCTTGTACACTTGGACAGATTTAGTAATATAATCAAATGCACATAACTGACTAAATGTCTGAAACAGTAAACATAAGATGGGTGTCAGATGGATACTGAGACTCAGAGCCATATTACGAAGTACGACCAAAACTAGATTAAGGACAGCTATCACAAGATGCCCCTGTTCCATCAAGTTGATAAGGTTGCATGGCGCTAATCTGCTGTGGCATCCAGAACTATACTGATGAAAAATACATTGTACATTCTACTTTACATACCTCTAATCCACGCAATGCTCCATATACCGTCTTTGCCTGAAAGTTACAGCAATAGCAATCTAAATCTTATTGCACACAAAAACCAATATTTAATAACAATGGATCTACACAAATTCCAAAATCAAACAAGATTGTTGATACCGAATGTTACATGCATAAGCATCATTAAGATTTATGAAATGTGTTTTGTGTTCAGGTCTGAAAGACTTACTCACATAACATCCTTCATTTATCTCATGGGAAATACGATATATATTTTAAGGGGACTATCTATTTCTGGGGATATCAGTTATAGCTTGTGACACTAGGTGGTATGGCCGAACAGAGAAACACTATATTTGTTATTCCTTGTTTTCTACATTCTCTTCAATAGCTGTTAAATGCCAAATACAGAATCTATCTCGTTAATGCAGGTTACTGAATCCTGCTAATATCAATCATAGCACACTGCTTTCTACAATCCATCTCTGACATAGAATGGAACATTTTGACTACCAATAATCTCATGAGGTGATTTTTACAAATATCTTAATCAATTCATGTGGCCTCAAGTTACCTCTATGGTCGCTTCTCCGAGAATCGACAAGCCCTCACTTCTTCCTACATACAAACTGTAGCTCTCATCCACACCAAGCTGAAGCTGCAATTCCCCCCACAAACACCCAGTCATTACAAACCTACAAACGCCATCAAAACCAACCACATTTCCACTATACAAAACTTATAAAAACCTCCGAAAACTCACCTCTTCACTACCTTCCTCAACAATGACCTTCAACGCACTAACATCATACGGAGACCCGCCCATCAGCTCGATCCTCGAAACCCTAGAGGTCCGATGCTTGAATATAATCCTCTTATACCTGTCGAATGCGTCTCTCAGAATCTTCGACCCTCCGCCGTTCCCACCGACGTCAAGCGACAGGGCGGGATCGACAGTTAGCGTCTCGGTTCCGAGAGTGAAGGTGGTAGGCAGCGGCCATAGATAGACGAGCGAGGCATCGAGGTCAACGGTTAAGTTGAGTGTTGAGGAGGCGTGAGATGAGAAGGAGAGGGCGTAAAGTAAGCCGGCGATGATGGTGGTAGATCGGCAGGAGAATGGCGAGACGGGCATGACGCTAGGAGAGAGAGAGACGACGAGCGAGCTGACGGTGTGGAGATCGGTAGCTGTAGGTGTGACTGGGAGATAAGAGGAAGGAGCAGTTGGTTTTTGTCGTTATGTGACCGTTGATACTGTTTCATTGGATGCTTTAAACGCCAACGTTTCAGAAGTGATCATGGATTGAATCGAGACGGACAAACCGCTATGCTCAAGGCCAAACAAACTACATATGAAAACTTCAACAACACTGCATATCTCAAGTGTATTAGTCCTGAATTTGAAATGTGCTCGGAGCGCTAGTGCATCTGCCAGTTCATCTTGGTTAAGTTACACGCACAGATTGTTGCTTCTGCTTATGTCATCGAGATATTGTGTTGAGTCATGCTGCCTTCCTTTTCTGCTTCTATCACCTCAATCTTCTGTCAAGTTGCAGTATCTCAGAAGTCTGTATCAGACTGCTCCCATTAATTTCTGTTATGACTTTTGGGGATAAAGAATCTATGATTTTCTTCATGCCGATCCATTCTCTGTCTGGCGTCTTGCTGGTGTCTTCTGTGGTTTCTGTTATCTTCTCTATAATGATGGTTGTCATTTTTATTCAGTTCATCAGCATTTGTCTCGGGATGTTGACTGCTGTGCTTTCTTCTGCTTTTGCTTCTGTAGTTGTCTTCTTCGGACTGAGAAAGCTGATCACCATCAAGCGAGTGCAACCCTCTTCGATCTTTGGGTTTTCTTCTACCATCTTCATCAGAAGAGGAGCACTGGTATTTACGCTTGTGTCTATCATCTTCATCGAATTCAGGACGTCGTCTTTTGAGTTTATGATGTTTGCTTACATTGTCCCTGTCTGAATCAGAACTTACATATCTGCTTCTGAGAGTATCTATCATGAATTTGGAATGCCGGCTTTTGCGCCTGTCTTGATGGTCTTTCCCTTTTTGGTCGCCATCGTCAGATTCAGAAAAATAGTCAATGGTTCTTCTTAACTCTTCACTTGCGTCACAAGGCTCGTTGTCTCTTTTGAGTTTGCCTTTCCTTACAATATCATCTGACTTGATTTTTTCTTTTCTTTTCCTCTTGTAATCTTCATCAGAATCAGAATGCTTACTGCAGTGCTTTTTACTGGACTTGGAAGATTTTGGCTTCTTTAATTTGGGTTTTTTCTTCTTTGATTTTGACCTCTTTTCCTCTGAGGCAGACAGTGAACTGTCTGACCAAGATGCATCGGATTGCTTTTTGTGCTTGCCTTTTCGTTTAGATTTCTTCTTTTCATGTTTCACTGCTGTAAAGTTTGCCAGCAAATCTGGAATATCCCCACCCTCAAGAAATCCTATATGCCCATGAAAAAAGTTAGAAACATCAAGATTACTGCTACATCTACAATTTGCAGGATTTTGGCTTATGAGAAGCACAACTGTGCAGTGGTATATGTAAACAGCAAACACAAATCAAAATCAAGAGAGATCATTTGTGTTTACCTCCATATTCATCGAATATTTCTTCAGCAACTATTTGCTGATTTGGATCATCAGGATTGTACCCGCCACGGGGAGGACTAAGTCCTGGTTTCTGTTTCAGTTCCCACTTCAAAGGCTGCACATGAGTAAAATATTGAATGTATAAATGGAAGTCATCATTCAGGACAAAATTCAACATGGCAAACAAATCAGCGCATGTCTGTCATCATACAATGTTTGATCCTCAAACATTTTTTCTGGCATAAATCAAAGTTGTTAGTCTGATGCTCAACAGTTTTCTCCAGTGTAACGCCCACCCCTCCCCTGGTCGAAGTCGTAGTAACTTTCTTTTCAATCTCTACCAACTTAAAAACAAATTATTATGTTTAGTGAAACTAAAATGTGAGAGTCATCCATTTATCAAATTTGTTAAGTAAAATCTTTCAGAGTAGATGGTCTCTCCACATTAAGATATTAATTCCTTCTTGCCTCAATCGCGAGCCACATGAAAGGGCAAAGCACTTTAATATGAGGTTTTATACCACTGGAAGGTTTTGGTCAGGAGGTACTCAAGCGTAACAAAAACAACAACAAAAATCGAAAGAATCAACTTAATTCTTACCTCAGCCACATCTGACTGAGCAATAATAGCATTCAACGGATCATCTCGCTGTAAACGCTTCTCTTCGTTTGGCATGATAACATCCTTCAAAGAGCATTCTCGGTCTCCACTTTGGTGCCCAAAAGTACCACATCGTAGACATTTAACGTTGCGAATCTCTATACCGAAAGGTCTTGCTCGTCCTTGAATCCCAGTATCCATCCTAAAATAAAGTTCCAAGATTTTTAAATCTGCTGGGAGGGGAAACAATTATTCTTCTTTTGAGACCTCAATGGATGTGTAAAAGTATAGCTTCAATAAACGAAATATGTCGGACCCTAATCAGAATCACTCTTTCACTTACTATAGTAGTAGAAACTTTATCAACAAAGATAAAAAGATTGACGGGTATTACTTAAAGTTGTCATCAAAAAATAGCTACAAGCAATATTGCTTACTTCGGGGCATTTTTAAGGGCATCGAAATCCTCTTCGGTAGGTAAGGGACGTCCATAAAGATCCCTTGGTCGTCGCTTTTTCTTCCCATCACCAACTTGAGCTTCACCACTTTTATCAATCGGCTGCCTGCACAACATAAATTAAGCTTACCAATAATAAGAGATGATGCTGCTAATGGAGTCAAACTGTAAAGGCAAGGGAGAATCTATTACATTGACACGGATGTAGACGGCTCATCAGTTTCTTGGTCACCAAGGCTGCTTTTCTGTTTCCTCATCTGATCAGCAATCTCTGCAGCTTTGGCACTTTCTGGATCGTAACCAGGTGGGCGTACATACATAAAGCTAACCGCCTTCATTGTCTCCACCTACACATTAGTTTCAATTAATCAACTTACAAGACATCAACACAACTTTACTACTTACGGCATATATAATTCTAGCTGAATCATCTAATCCATTCAACCAACACCTGAGAGACTTGGAGTAACAAAACACCAATAAGGCCAATTTAGAATCAAAATGCATCTACAAAGAACCTACCTTCTCTTTCTCCTTTTGAGATATAAGAGCGTTTTGTCTGAAAAACTCCTGCTCCTGGGCATACTGCAATCAAAAACAAATTCATAAACACAAAATCACATGCTTTAACAAAACGGAAACCAGTCAACTATCAGATCGTACCTCACGAGCAACCTCTTCAGCTCGGCGTTGGTGCTGGGCGTGCGTCTGCTCAGCTATCCACTTCCGCCGCTGGTTTTGATACGAGAGAGGATGCCAAGGTTTCTGGTTAAGGAAATTGTGGCTCCAGGCCGTCCCCGCCTTTGTTTTGTAATCGACTTCTCCTCCTCCCTTATCGTCCTCAAACCGCTTGCTCAGCCGTGGACCTCGCTCCTCGTCCTCCATTTCCTCCGACGGAGGTCAATTTCGCCGCTGCGAGTTTCAATTCAACCCCGGTAGTGGCGAAACCCTACCCTTGCGTCTCTAACGAGATTTTGTTTTTTAAACACCGTGTGATCGCCGTACACGTGTACTTTTATTCCTTTCACGCCTCCAGAAGCCTCAATGCTTCCTTCTCCTTCCCAATCCCCATAATACCCTCCGCTTCAAATCGAATTCTGCCACTCTCCCTTTTCACTTTATTACCATCCCCTTCCAGTTGATTGCAGGCACCGGTCGAAATCGGAGCTATCGAGAATGGCGAACTCGATGGATCCCAGCTACGAGGAGGAGATGCTTCTGTTAAACGCAAAGGACAATGGAGAAAAATCGTGGCGCCTGAACTTCGACGGATTTCAGTTTTCTGATCACGTGGAAAAGAGGAAGCCTCGTAGCGGCGTACTCTTTCACAAGTTTTTTTTGGACTCTTTTATGTTGTTGTACTCGTAAAGTCGCTTTTGCTTAGTGTTTGTTGACTTATTGTCTGCGGCTGATGATTTGATTGCTACATTTTGTAGCGACATGAGATTAAACTATTCTATCCTGGTTGGTTTTGAATATGACGCACATGCTGTGTCTTATTCTCTCTATAGGTTTTTGCTTCTTTTTTTTATTCTCCGTAGATAGTGGAATTCACTGGTTGAGTTCATAGATGCTGCTTCAGTGGTTATTATGGTTTCTGTAACATTCCAGGTGATGCCTGTTTGTCATTATAAGAAGCTTCATTCCTTGAAGCTTATGGATAGAGTCAAGTTTTTGCATTTGTAAGTGTTTGTGTGAGAGGCTAGTTGAAACAGTGTTGAAGATGAGGATGAATATTTGTGAAATTAAGGCAAGTGGGACTCTTTTTTTTATGCTGACAATATAGTTTTGTTAACATAGATGTGCATTTCGTGTAGGTCCCTGGATTAAGCTATGAAATCCAGATGGATTTGAATCTTCGATAATTTTTGTGTTCTTTTGTCGAGTATTCGTATGCGCGCTGGTATTACGATTTGTGAATTCATTCATTAAGTAATGTCTTATGAATTAATGACTACGGATGGGACAAGCTAAAATCAGCGTCATATTGAACTGGTCTGAGATCTTTAAGTTTGAATTTAGGTCGATGTGCCAATTTCTTAACCTTATGTGCAATTTTTATTCAGATGTTGGACACGTAAGTGAAGTGAAGGCTGGTTCTTGAGTAGTCGCTAGTTATAATTTCATCCTCCTGAATGTACAAGCTCTATTCTAATTTGACTTTATTTGCACTTTGCAGTTCATCAAGACAATGTAGCGGAGTATTATCAGCAGCAAGTTGAAATGTTGGAAGGTTTTAGTGAAATGGATGCTTTGGCTGAGCGTGGTTTCGTTCCTGGAATGTCGGAGGTATGCTTGTGATCCTGCTGCATTTATCTAACTTGGACCTGAACTGGATTTCCAGTCTGTCTTTCTATCATTTGTGTTTGAAAGATGTATTTTTGAACTAGTTGAACACTTATAATGATGATTTTGATGCCAGGAAGAACGAGATTCACTAGCCAGAAGTGAGACACGAGCTATTCGCATATCAAATATTGCTAATATGGTTCTCTTTGCTGCCAAAGTTTATGCATCTATTAATAGTGGTTCGCTAGCCATTATTGCGTCTACCCTGGACTCACTTCTAGATCTCCTGTCGGGTTTTATATTGTGGTTCACTGCTTTCTCGATGCAAACTCCAAATCCTTACCGTTACCCTATTGGAAAGAAACGGATGCAACCACTGGCAAGTCTTCCAAATATATTTGAGTAATATGTTTAAATGATGGTTGGCTCTCCAGTCCTCGTGACATTTGACTAGTCAATACCAACTCAAGAGTTTGTTTAATTTGCATCATTATAGTAGTTTCCCTCAGTTTTAATGCAGCATCTAATTGTTAAGAAGACTACCCTTAGCGGGATTAGTTTACTGCAAGACATAATTTGTCTGATGTTCAAGTCTTGAAGATAGTAGTCGAAGTTGAACTAATCAAACACTATTTGTGAGTGTTAGTGCTACAAGGGAGGCTTGGCTTTACCTTGGCACACTTGATCAACATCTATCGCTGCCATGTTTGCACACTAGTTGAATTAGGGTCAGCAACTTAGCATAATAGCATAGTTCTGTTCAGATCTGACAGTTTAAATTGTCTTCCAGGGTATACTTGTCTTTGCAGCTGTCATGGCCACGCTTGGACTGCAAATCATTCTGGAATCACTGCGGACTCTTATGTCTGATGTAAGTGAATGGATATTAGCTACAGATGCGTATGTAATATAGATGAGCCTTTAAGCTACATGTTCTTGACAACCCAACTATATATGTCTCTTCTTCCTGTGTAATATTTGACGACACTTCTTTGAAAACCAGGAAGCTGAATTCAGTTTAACCAAGGAGCAGGAGGTGTGGGTTGTTGGCATCATGCTTTCAGTTACAATAGTAAAGCTCCTTCTTGCGCTCTACTGTCGCTCTTTCACTAATGAGATCGTGAAAGCTTATGCCCAGGACCACTTTTTTGATGTCATCACTAATGTTATTGGCCTGATTGCCGTACTCCTTGCTAATTACATTCATGACTGGATGGACCCTGTTGGAGCCATGATTGTAAGTGTCATCAATCTCTCTTATATTTTTTGAAGTCCAGTATTATCAGATCCTCACTCGGGTCCTACAAATGTCAGAAGAGTGACGTTTTCATTTGGGAGGTTTCATATTTCTGAAGAAACATGTACATGCATGTCTATCGTGCAAATCTTATGATCCTGACTTGGATCCTTTCCTGTTTGCTGCAGCTAGCATTGTACACCATCAGAACCTGGTCTTTGACAGTCCTAGAGAACGTCAACTCCTTGGTAGGCAGATCTGCTGCACCTGAATATCTGCAAAAACTCACATACCTCTGCTGGAACCATCACAAAGCTATCAAGCACATTGACACGGTCAGGGCCTACACCTTTGGATCTCACTACTTTGTGGAGGTTGACATAGTTCTACCAGCTGACATGACACTTCAAGAAGCTCACGACATAGGTGAATCCTTGCAAGAAAAGCTCGAGCAGTTGCCAGAGATTGAACGAGCCTTTGTCCACCTAGATTACGAGTACTCCCACAAACCCGAACATGCCCAGACACACTCCTAGCCATGTTCAATTGTTCATACAATCCAATGCCTCCTCAAACCTTAATATATGCCAGATGACACCCTTAGTTCATGCAGTCTTTTACCCATGCCACCTTTTGCACCAGCAGGATCGTGCGGCTATCATTTTGTTCTTTATTCATCAATGTCCTCCAGAGTCCAGAGGCTGCTAAATAAGATATCTACTTGTAGATTGTACAAATTAAGTTATATTACCCAAGCTAAATACATATTAAAAAAAATGATGTAATTTTTTTTGCTCTACCAAGTGTGAAAAGCTCCCCTCAACGGGCCTGCTAAGGTTGCTTTGTTCACTAATCCCCTAATTCTATTTTATGTGCCATTCACTACAACTACAGGCGGTTCTTAAAGACGGTGATAGTGAGACTTCACCAACATGCTTCCTTTCAAAGATTTGCCTGCAGACAAACTAACAAGGTGGTATTATATCATTTTCACATTTGGATTCCTTTCCAATGTAAGACATCACTCACTCCTTACTTTTATGCATTTTCGCAATATATGCAACTGAGATGTGGTCCTGCATACCAAGTGAACTCTTTGACGCTAGTTTATTGTATCACATTGCTCCCAATTGAAGGTTTCTAGTGTTTAACAGAACAAGACCGACCATTTTGTCTAGTAGGGTATTACAAGTGAGCTTACAATCTTTGTTAAATGATAAGTCCGCTAATTGGGTGACACAGTGATAGTGATTGATGCTTGTTTGGTAATATATAAATTCACGTTAACTTGGAGCAAATTAACAGTGTGCAAAAGCATATCACTCACGAAAATGATAGCCACGATAATAAGATTTGTCTCAGTTATACTCCAGGATCTACCATTGCATGAGGCTGTAACTCCTCTTGTTTTGGTTCTATCAAATTATAGCTGGCTTAATGCAATTATGTCCCCTCCCTTTCAGGGTCTGGAGAAGCTGCATAGGAGGTCAGAAAAGACTAGTGCAATGTTTTTCTCCGTCAGGGTCTTTCTCACTGGTAATTAGTATTCAAATTGATCCTTCTGAGATACATCTTCCATTTCCATGTTATGTCAGTCTATATTCTGTCTGGTACTGCATCCTCAAAGTAGTGGTGAAGAGCAGAGCTCGTAAGCTTGTGCTCTAATCCTAAGTGAATGGCTTAGAACCCAAATATCTCAATTGAGATAATAGTCAATCTATCATCTTCCAGATTCTTATCGAATCAAAACCTGACATGTCATCCGCCTCAATCTGAAATTACATTACGGAGTACCTTTACGTGTATCGTGATTACAATTTGCTGATCACTCATGCATATGTGTTACTTTAGTAGCTTCTTACTGATGAAATATCCATGTACTACTTACTGCCCATGCTCAATGATAGGATTTCATATCGCAATTGTTCTTTCCTGTTAATTTGACTAATAGGAAATATGTGGCGATTTGATGAGGAAGCTCATGCAAGTGAATGATAAGCTTGAGAGTCTCAGTATCTTGCTATCAGAAAATCTCTGTATACCTCAATTTCAGCTTCTTTGGTACATTACACTTCCCTGCATCCTAAATTTTGTGTGCAGCTCAAAAGCTTTAATATTATCACAAGTAGGGGTATAACATTATTTGATCAGCCATCAAATGACATCATTGGTAGGGCTTAATGAAGGAAAAATGATGCATTAAGTAGACCTGCTGTAATTCTTGTCAACCATCTGATGATAATGCAGATATCTTGCAGGTTGAACTTCCCAGATAGAATATAGCCAAGAGATGTCCATAGTTTATCCTATGTGGCATTATGTGATTTATGCTTCAAAGGTGTCCAAGCCGATTCAGGATGCCCGGCCCCATGTACACTGTAAAAACATATGATTCTATGTTTGGAACTGTGTAAGAAGATTGAGAGGCTTATCTGACCCCCACTTATCACATGGAGTAGAAGACACACCTAGCTAATTGCATTAGCTCCTCCAACAAGACAAAGGTATTGGTCTTGTACAAATCTTCTCTAATCCATTCTCCACCATTAATCAGCTATCCCCCACGTGGGACTCTGGCCCCATTCTTCTCTCTGCCCTCGCTTTAAAATTGCTATATATCTTTCCTCCCTTTAGCCTCTGTAAGTAATAATAGCTGGTAATTCGCGAGGGTTGAACTTGAACTTGCACCCCTACCATATAGCTCTTGCTGTGTAGCTGATATCTTCTTCATCACACAGCATGGGGGACTCCTCCTCGGCTTCATATATTCACATGGTAGCTGCCAAAACTATGATCATTTTCTATTTATTTTTACTTTACACCATGCATTAGGTTTCTTTGATGTTGATAAAGATAATAGTAATCACTGATCCGAGTCGATGGCGTAGGTGCAGCACCTGATTGAGAAGTGCTTGACCTTTCACATGTCGAAAGAAGAGTGCATGGAAGCTTTATCTAAACATGCAAAGATTGACCCTGTCATCACCTCTACAGGTCAGTTATAAAGCTTTCCTCCTCGATTTAATTTAAGCTCTCTTTGTGTTCGTTCCTAGTCTTGTTTAATTAGTACTCTAGCTAGTCATGTTCTCGATCGACATGCAGTGTGGAATGAACTTGAGAAGGAGAACAAGGAATTCTTCGAATCCTACTCCAAGTCCAAGAACGAAGGAGATCGCATGTCAGAGGTAGAAACGAGCGAATTGATACAAAAGCTCATTTCAGACCCACCAAAAGACAACCCGAAAGACTGATCATCTTGCAGTCCGGCCATCTTGATGATGTTTCTACAACCTAAAAAGCACCAGACCATCGTCATATGTGTATTGATCATCTGCACCGATTTCCCGACTACCTGATATATAGATGATTAAGCCCGTCGTACCTTTGAATTATATATAATTTGTTGATTGTTGTTAAATGTGAAGTTGGGCTAAAAGACAACAAAATTCCAACATGTGGAATCTATTGGTTTCCGTCCGCTACTGTATTTTGGCATGGGGAATATGTACGTAGCAGTTTTGTGGGGCTTCTTCTTGTCCCTACCATGCAAATTGGGTTCATCTGTCTTTGTATGCCCCTTGTGATTCTGATGCTAGATAGGGCTTTGTTTTGCTATTTGCCATATCTTCACGACCCAATACAGACACACCATATTGCATCCTCCCCAGTTCCATGAAGATAAAATCATTAGGTAAATACATACATACTTGTTATGGCATAAGACTCTCGAGTATTATATTAACATGGTCTTCAAAAATGGCTATACTCGCACAAATCATACATACTAGATTGAAAGACGAAGCCAACATCCCAAGATTGATTCAAGTGGCACGGTCCACCGGTTGGTTTTTACAAGCACAGCATATTACTTGCACTCCCAAAACACACACAGTCTCCTGAGGCAAGTTCCAACACCTACTGGTAAGTGAAGTCTTAAAATATCATGCATCCGGCTATTACATGCTCCTCGGCAGCCTTTGTTTTGTTAAATGACTCCCTTTGCGAAAATTAACCCTCGGCAATAAGAATTATGCAATCAAAAAAGCAGACACTTATTCATCAAAAGAAATTTTGAGTATTGGGTGCAGCCAAGCTATATGATGTATTTATACAAAATTGAGGATGAGACAAATCTCACTGACCTTCATGTAGTTGTTGACATGAGGCAGGCACTCCATTTTTTGAAATGTCTGAGCGCAACCTCAAGATGAAACAGCTTTGGAGCTAGATCAACAGCAGTGATTTTAAGTACAGGAAACTTACAATTGATGATAAATTTAAAATGGTCGCTTTCAGTTCATCGAGCAATGCTTGCTCCTTGCTCTTCAGGAACTTTATAAAAGCTTCTTGGATCCCCTGCAAATTGCAAGAAAATCAATATTCATGAGAAACATCGAACAGCTCCCTATTCCCTCGTGCAATGTCATCACTTAAGGTACGTATGGGATCCCCAATTGCTTAGACGAAAGACAAAATATGCAGCACTCTATTAACCTGCCTGAAAAATCACTACTTGTGCTCTTCAGATGTGCTTATACATGAATCATCATCTCTTCTTGAAGAATAATATCACGAAATGAAAGCCGTTCTATCACACACCAAATTGCTCGAGTAACCATGAAGTTCACACTAACTAGACATCCAAACTATGGCAAGTAATCCACACGTGATAATATGGAACTTACACGGAAGATAACTCAGGAGAGGGAGGAAATTTCTGGTAGTCAGAGTCGGGAGTCCATTTATCTCCAAACTTCACTACAGGCACTTTCCCTACAGGATTCACCTCCAAAAATCTGATCAGTCATCAATTTAGCTCAACACATCAAAGCTAATAAAATTCCGAATCAGACAATAATAAAGATGCAAACTTCATCTTAATTCGTCGACTTCAACGGGAATCTTCTTCTTCTTCTTCTCCTCCAACGTCAAAAGAACCCTAAGGACCTGGATTCAATCAAAGAAACACAACAAGATCAACTTGTGCCTAATAAATTCACACAGTACAACTTAGGACGGAGAGTGTCCGGGGCACAGACCACGAACGTCATCGTGGATAATCTGATTGATGATTGCTGGATAGCGGGAATGGCTGTAAAATCTTGCTCTGAAACTGCGTCTGAACGTCATTGTCTTTGGACACATGACCAAACGTTACACTGTCTTGCGATGACTATTGGGCCTAAGCCCTTAGTTCAATGCAATTTGGGCCCAAATCCTATTACGAATGGTTTTGGATAACGCGAGACCGGATCGATGCTTACGAGATCGAGTATCGGGGTTGACTGGCTGAATTTTGAATTTGATGTTTCTGGTGATTTGCAGCAAGAAAAATTAAGGTCTATGAGCTAGCTCAAGGATTTAAAAGGCTGAGCTCGCTCTCCAAAATGTTTGTGATAAAATGATATTTTTAAGGATTAGGCTTAGCCTAGTGGAGGCGGCCTGCTTGCTTTGGTGTCTCGGTTTCGAATCCTCCCTAACTTCTAACACACAAACAACTAACCCATGTAATAAAAAAAAGGGAAAAGTACATAAAGGGTACCTGAACTATCGCCTAATTCCAATGTGTGGGCCTAACTATAAAAAGTTCCAAAGAGGGGGCGAACTTTGGTTAGTCTTTCCAAAGAAGGGGCACAGTCAAACCTGAACTATCGCCTAATTCCAATATGTGGGCCGAACTATAAAAAGTTCCAAAGAGAGGGCGAACTTTGGTTAGTCTTTCCAAAGAGGGGGCGAACTATAAAAACCTGAACTATCATTTTTTTTAAATCAAAACATTAATTTAAATTTATTTATATAAATTAATAAACAAGAATAACGGAATTTTATAAATCTGAATTTTATATTCCGTAATCCCTACTACAAAATTGAATTTTATATTCCCTACTACAAAATTGAATTTTATAAAATTCAGATTTATAAATTCAGATTTTGTATAAAATTCAGATTTATAAAATTCCGTTATTTTGTAGTAGGAATTAGAGAATATAAAATTCAATTTTGTAACGGAATTAATAAACAAGAATAACGGAATTTTATAAATCTGAATTTTGTACAAAATCTGAATTTATAAATCTGAATTTTATAAAATTCAATTTTGTAGTAGGGATTAGGAAATATAAAATTCAGATTTATAAAATTCCGTTATTCTTGTTTATTAATTTATATAAATAAATTTAAATTAATGTTTTGATTTAAAAAAAATGATAGTAGGAAAATTTAATTCCTCTTACACATTTGTATTAATTTATAGGGAATATAAAATTCCTCTTACACATTTGTAGTAGGAAATGCTGAAAATATAAAATTCAGATTTATTTATATAAATTAATGTGTAAGAGGAATTAAATCTGAATTTTATATTCCCTACTACAAAATTGAATTTTATATTCCCTATAAATTGATACAAATGTGTAAGAGGAATTAAATTTTCCTACTATCATTTTTTTAAATCAAAACATTAATTTACATTTATTTATATAAATTAATAAACAAGAATAACGGAGTTAACGGCGCGTTTGACGGAGTTAACGGCGCGTTGGACGGAATTGGACGGAGTTAACGGCGTGTTTGACCGTGCCCCTTCTTTGGAAAGACTAACCAAAGTTCGCCCCCTCTTTGGAACTTTTTATAGTTCGGCCCACACATTGGAATTAGGCGATAGTTCAGGTTTGACTGTGCCCCTTCTTTGGAAAGACTAACCAAAGTTCGCCCCCTCTTTGGAACTTTTTATAGTTAGGCCCACACATTGGAATTAGGCGATAGTTCAGGTACCCTTTATGTACTTTTCCCTAAAAAAAATGATATTTTTAAAATTAGAAAATTGTATCACATAATGTGCTTGGTTTATTTGAATTGAACTTATTCAAATATTAGGGTGTTGGTTTTATACTGATTGCAGTAAGGTGATGAGGCTGTCCATTGCGACTGTGATGTCACCAAAGTATAAGGCTTATTTGCCTCTTGATTTGTCGCCCTAAGAAGATCAGAGCAATCCTCAGGCGCCTTACCAAACATCAGGTAGTGCCAATATTATTAAAACTGAACCGGGAATCGAACCGGTCAAGTCACTGGGTGAATGAGTCAGTGGTTCAACCGGGTCAAACCGATTTGACCCGCACAAATTAAAAAATAAAAATAAAATACTTATATATGATATTATAATTTAACATATTTATGATGGATTACAATAACAAATTTAGAATTTAATAAATTACAAATCAATAATACAACAATAACAATTTTAGTCTTAATTTGTAAGTCACAACAATAAGGGATTCCTAAGACTAATTGAATTTCTAGCTAAATTGATAATAAATAATAAATTTTATAGATTTGATAAATGAATATACATTATTGAAACAAATAATAAAACAAGAATCATGTTTAGCTTGGTGGAAGGATAGAGGATAACTATTAAGAGGGGATTGGTTTCGAGTCTTGTCAAAGTCAAAATTAAATAAATATGTTTGCAGACCAAATCGAACCGATCAACTCACGATTTTAATGAAAAACCGGATCAACCAACCAGGTATGATATTACAAATCAACCAACCAACCAGGTTTGACCGATGACAAAACCGAACTGGTCCGGTGACCGATTCCCGATCCAACCGATCTGGTCCGGTTTTCACAACACTGGGTAGTGCTTCATTTATCAGCTATATGTTTCCATATTCGTGGTTTACTTATCATTTGTTGGCCTCTATAGAAGAGTTATGCATGCTTTTTGATACAATGTGTGAACATGGCTATTAGCTCACCCTTGTTTTGACTTTTGGCTGTTGTTTTAGTAGCTAGACTGCATGATTAGACTATCTATTTAATCCAGTATAAATTTATGAATATATGCTGCCAGATTTTGCAAAAATTAGACTATCCCAATTTCCCGAAGATCTATATGTTTTCTTTAACGTATTGCATATTTCATGATCATCCTTCTTTCATTAATCCAATTTTTATTTTCTGTGAATTGGCTGGTCAACCATTCTCCTGACGGTCCAGTTATGTTAGTGAACCAATAGCTGAGCATGAATGTACACTTTTCTATTAATGTTTTGCATGTCGTCAACTAATGACTATTGCTTCCACTTTGTTCAGGCATCCTTGAAGGCTACCTGATTGCCCAACGAGCCCATATTGAAAGCCGTTCAGAGTAGGCCGTCGTCGGCATCACCCGGAAGGGGCGACCTGATTACCCAACGAGGCCATAGTGAAAGCCGTTCAGAGTTGGCCGACGAGGACGTCGGTTTTCAAAGGATGGGGGCAATGTTACAATCCCACGTTGGCTAGGTGAGTAATCACCTAGTGGTACTTGAGCACAAAAAATTTTCTCACCCATCTGACTAGTCTTTTGTTATGAGCTCTTTTTTTGAGCTTAGGTGCCTAACAACTTTCCACTAAGGAAGCTTAGATAATCATAACTAACAAACACAGAAACACTAGTCGGTGGGGTTATTTCCTGATCGTTGTACGCCTTTGTATTATCAAAAAAAAAAAAGGAAGCTTAGATAATCATCCGTCAATTTCCAGTGAATTCCTTTTTTCTCCAGAAACACTAGTCTCATAGTCTCATGTTTTGGTTATATGCTATCAGATTTTGTTCCTTGAAAATATACTTAATTAATATCTTTCGTAGTCTCATCTTATCCTTGGAACTGAAAATGGTGAGTTACAGATTAACGTCATATGCGCCCATGATGTTGTTGGGTATGCTGAGTAGGTTTGGACTGGCTTGTTTTCATTGAGCCGTAGGTTATTATGGGCCTTGATTGAGACTCGAAGAGTCAATTTGGGCTGAATAGTCCGCGGGGCGGGCCCAAGTTTCTATTGAAATTAACTTAAATGGAAGTAAATAGTGAATAACCAAGGAATGACAAAATCACCTATCAAAAAAAAAGGGAATGACAAAATCAATTTACATTATGGATTTATTATCAATATCAAACTGATGTGATAAGATCATATATTTGAATAGAACATGCAAATATTTGAAAAGTAAATTCCACCAGTTTTAAATGTGTCAATTTCACTCCACGTAATAGATAAGTAAAATCTACATTTTCTAATTACTATCAAATTTCCATTTACAGTACAAACTACGGAAAAAAAAACCAATAAAGGAACACCCACACAATGAGTTGTATTTCTTTTTTTTTTGATTGGCAATGAATTGTATTTCAAATTCAAAATGTTCATTTCAACACATTATTAATATTGCTAGTTATTAACAAAATATGCTATCGGTTCATTTTAAAAGTAATATTCTAATTATTGTTCATTTAAATGATCTTTGAATGCAACTTAAAATCCGAATTTATATAAATCAAAAGTGAGCTCCACCTTTTATCCTACTTCTTCCGGGGACTCGGATCGGTGCAGCGAAGCTATTTACTACGAGTGCAAAAACGTTTCCGTTTCAATCAAAATATCATCGTTTTGATTAGAATAAAATTTATAACAAAGCACAACGACACCGTTTTGATTGAAACGACATCGTTTGAATACTTTCAGCAAATAACTACACTACACCGGATCTTCTTCCCTCCATCCGACCTTCCCAAACCCACCACCATTAAAAAATAATTAAATATCCCCGCTCCTCCCGCGGCGGCATCTTATTAACAAATTCAAATAAAATATTTTAATTCTTATATTACCCCTGAAAGCTCAAATCTACGAAAGCCCAAGCACAACGAACCAGAGGTTAAAATCGTCACCCTCTTTCTTCTCTTATTTCACTCCATTCGTCTCCCTCACAATCAGATTCACCAAATCCGTCGCATCAAATTCCATCTCCGCCGTCCCTCACTGACGCCAGCGCGTCCAGATTGCCGGCGCGCTATTCGGCCGGAGTCACGGTAGTGAGATACGATTCGTGTTTGTGCATTTAATTCATTTTCATAATTGATTTCCGCGTAATTAGGATTGGGGATATTTCGTTTTTGAAATTTGAAAATCTGTAAACGGTAAAAACTGATGATTCTATTGAG
The DNA here is from genome assembly GCA_033675395.1 of Rhodiola chrysanthemifolia. Taxonomy (NCBI): domain Eukaryota; kingdom Viridiplantae; phylum Streptophyta; class Magnoliopsida; order Saxifragales; family Crassulaceae; genus Rhodiola; species Rhodiola chrysanthemifolia. The sequence continues at coordinate 3,557,293 of CM066206.1, forward strand.
TTTTGTTAGATAGCTGGAATTGGTTGCGGAAGTCAGAAAGAGTGAAGTGGGATTTTGTAGGGTTTTATAATTTCTACTTTTTTTAATCAACCGCGAGACAGGAGCACGAGGTGAGCGCAGTTGTCCACTCTTCCAGCTTTGAATTCTTTTCATTCTGATAAGTATTTTTATTTGGCTGGAAAGGGTAGGCCAACGTTCGTTTTCAATTTGGATTTGAGCTGATTTTAGTCTGTCTCTGGCTTAGAATGAAAGAAGAGCTTTTACTAATTAGTAGTCTTGATTTGTTTTTAGAACTATCATTTTGTTTTTTAGCTGGTAATGTTATGCATAATAATATTTAATTACACTACTCCAAGTGGTGATCTCGCAACAGGCGCGGCCTTGATTTCTGAAAATGAGGATTATTGTAGTCTTTCTTTTAACTACATGACTTTTCTTTTAGTGATCCAATTTAAAACTGATCCCTGACACATCTTAATTATATTGAGGTTATTGTAGTTGATTTTATGATTTCTGCCACCAGCAGGAGAGTGCATATATTACTTTAGTACCTGATTTTTATTATACAGGAGATTCCTTGATAGTTTAGCTTGAGTTTCTGGTATGCTCTCTCCATCTAAAAGTGGAAGCAGTACATTGTACTCCTTATTTTCTTTGTTACATTATTATCTTGTAACCTTTTCAGCTCAGAGGCTACATCAGAAAGATATTTGGTTTGACTGTGAACTTTGTATTGCAGGCATACGGTTCACAATAGGTGTACTGAGGAATATAATTGTTATATCTTGGATTGAAAACATCAAGTAGCTGCAGCTGGCAAGATTCATAGATGAAGAAGTTTTTCTTCTTCAGATCATCTGGATCCGGCAGTGAAAATAAGAATTCATCCCCTCAGTCCTTAACAGACAAGGACGTTTACTGGGAACACCCATCAGAGAATGGACTCAGCAATCATGTTGAAAATAGCTTTCGTAGTTCAAAGGGCTTGTTTTCCAAATCCAGGAAGCAATCAATGGAGGATCAGAGTCCTCTTACCAACCCAGGTCTTAGAAGGAGTCGCTCACTCTCTTCAGCAGCATTGCAGGACATTGGATTGGATAGAATGAACTTATCTTGTCCAAGTGACCGAAGTAAATCTCCATTTACTATACGCAGTAGTACTCCAACAAAGAAAACCAATAATTCGTCTCGGTAAGCCCTATATATGGTCAGTTACTTGTTCTTTTCTAATTGTATCACCTCTTACACCTTGTCTCTATGTAGCCGTTCCGTTACTCCTGATAGGAAACCAAAGATGAAACACATTGAAGCAAAAGCATTTAAAAACACAGAGAGGCTTCATTCTTCTACTTCACATGCCTCCCTTCAAGATTTGTCAGGGAACTCTTCATTGTCTTCTAGCAATTTATCATGTAAAGTTGTAGACCGTTACATTGATGGAGAACAACAAGAAGGAAGGATCTCTGGTAATGATTTCTCCCAAAGAATTCATGAAGGACAAGGGCAAGAAAAGAGCAGAAGACCCCCCAGAGCTCAATATACAGCGCCTTCTTCACCAGCTGTTTATACTGAAAACCCAAAATCTCACTCATTCAGAGAAGTCAGAGGACCTCATCATAATTTTCCTACGAGAGACTGGGCGGAGACTGGATATGGCTATGAATCTCCACACAAAGTTGCAAGGAATGTGATTGAAAGACTTTCACAGTGCAGTGCTCCACAAAAAACAAGCCCCAAAGATGGTCCTACTTGTCCGATTACTAGTGAAGACATCTATGTAGGTTCCTTGAATAAACCAAGTAATATCACAAGACAATATCCTTCTTCAGTTGATGGCGCTTCTAAGACCTCTAGAGCCTATCATGTGGATGGCTTATCTTCCTTTCATAAGAAGAAACTGTCTGTTGCTGATAGTGGGGGGTATTTAGACTCTGTGACGAATGATGATGAAATTGATGTTGATTTGCAGAGTTCTCTGAAGGAAGCTAATGAGCGTGCTATGCTCCTGTCTGAAGAGTTTGAGCAACAGAGATTTATTTGCGGTGGGGATTTCGATGTTTCTGCATTGATACAAAAAATAAAAAACCTTGCTGAGGAAAAGGTGGACTTGGCATTTGAAGTTTCAAGCATCCTGCAGTCACGTATTGCTGACCGCACCAACGCAAAGGAAGAACTAAGACACCTGAGAACTGAATTTAGTAACCAATCCCGGAGGTTGGAGAGAGAGAAAAATGAAATTCAATCAAGTTTGGAGAAGGAGCTCGATAGAAGGTCCAGCGATTGGTCTCTTAAGCTTGAAAAATACCAGTCAGAGGAATACAGACTACGGGAACGAGTGAGAGAGCTGGCAGAGCAAAATGTGGCCATGCAGAGAGAAATATCTGCCTTGAACGAAAAAGAACTAGAGAACAAAAACACGGTGACACACTCTGAACTACAGCTCAAAGACCAGACAATGAGGCTGGATGAATTGAAGAAGCAGAATCAAGATTTATGTGATAGTCTGGCTGAGTTAAAGGAGAAATATAAAGCTGCCACTGAAGATCGAGATTGCTTTCGCAGAAATTACGAAGAAAAGGAGTCCGAGTGCAAGGACTTGCACAAATCCATTACAAGATTAATGAGGACAACCAGTGAGCAAGAAAAAACAATTAATGAGCTAAGAGATTCACTTATAGAGAAAATTGAAGGGAAGAATTTTCCTGAGAGTCTCGAAAAGCATGTGAAGAAGCTTCAAGCAGAGCAAATAAGACTTACCGGGGTGGAGCAAGCTTTAAGAAAGGAGGTAGAATCATATAAATTTGAAGCTGAATCCCTTAGACATGAAAATATTGATCTTATTAATCGGCTAAGAGCAGTTAACAAAGAAGGTCACTCATGTACCTTTAAGCTAGATCAGGAAATGTGGGCCCGAATCCGGTGTCTACAAAATCAAGGACTGGAATTAGTCAATGACAGCACACAACTGTGCTCAAAATTACACGGAATTATAAAAGAGAAGGCACACACTACTCCTGATGGCCAGCAGCTTGCTGACACGAGCAGAAATGGTTTAGACGGGCAATTTATGATAGAATGTGACGTTAAAATTCAGGGGCTCAAGCGGGGAATGGAAAGCTTGACTAGAAGTTTGCAGACACTGTCTGTTTTGCTAAATGAAAAGAGGAACGTTGCTGCTCTAGATCAGCAGTCGAACTGCACAGACGATGATCTACTTTGTAGAACTATGCCAGTCCCAGAGGTAGTTATGAAGCTTAATTTATGTACAAGGATTTAGTTTTGCAGTTGTTCATTTTATTGTTGATGCTTGCAGAGAACACTTAAATCAGAGCTCATGGCGGAAACATTGTTAACTAATCTGTTACGCGAAAAGCTCCATTGCAAAGAAATGGAACTTGAGCAGCTACAAGCTGAATTGGCAACAGCAGTACGAGGAAATTACATTCTTAAATCTGAGGTCCAAAACGCCCTGGACAGCCTTTCCTGTGCAAGCCATACAATGAAAGAGCTGGAGCTTCAGGTGGTTTACTCATTCTTATTATTTTATGTTAAATGGGAATGGGATTGTTTAGTCACAAAGAACATGCTTCCATCTGTTGTTTCTACAGATAATGCATACACAATGCCAATGCTAAGTTTGACCTTGTGATTTGGAGATTACACATATTATAACTTCTCATCACTTGCCTTGTGGCACATCATCAGTCACCATACTCTTACTAGGAATGTAGATTCATTTCCGGAAAATTTGTATGTTTGAAAAAGTTTTCTCAAATAAGCAGCTAATAACTGAGAGATTATCCTTTCTACAGAATCTCGAGAAGGATGAGAATATCAGTCAGATCCAAAACGACTTGCAAAAGTCTACAGAGGAGCTGAAGATAATAAAAGGAATACTACCAAAAGTTTCAGACGAAAGGGATCTCATGTGGGAAGAGGTCAAGCAATACAGTGAGAAAAACATGTTGCTGAACGCTGAAATCAACGCCTTAAAGAAGAAGATTGAGGCACTTGATGAAGATGTTCTCTTAAAAGAAGGCCAAATCTCAATACTCAAGGACAGCCTTGGCAGAAAGCCCTTCGATCTACTTGGTAGTCCTAACTTGGCTAGAGAATTCTTGCTGGATTGACATTATTGTCCTGCCTGCGGTACGCCCAACAGCCTAGGCAACATATTGATTCTACTGATTCTTTTTTTTTTCTTCCAATTGGACAATACCTTTTTTCCGTGGGCCTTTTATGAGCCAACACTCACAGTCATACATAAATTTCTTTTGGAAGACTTGTGATCTGTTACATTTCATTTGTGATCAACTTCTAGCCACTGGTGCGCTCTTATCCTCGTTTTCTGAGCATCTAATGCCTTCTCCATTACGTTGAGCTTCCCTATCGTGCACTGGCCATTGATCCGATCCTTAGCTACAGGCCACATCCATGGGACAGAAAGTCTTGTTATTCGAGGTCAGGTTTATCCTATTCTTTAGCATTTTTGAATTAACACATACCTGACTGTATAGTCTCTGGCAGCTCTTTTTGCCTCTCTTTTTTTGGGACATATTTCTGGCAAGTGTTAAACATAAACTACTGATTGCCAGTTAGTAGTTACTGGTCTAATTGTTCTGTTGAAGGTTAACAGCTAATATTCTGTAACATGACTTCATGTAGTATTGCTCAAAATTTTGGACTGTCTGAAGCAAGCAAGCATCCAAATATAGAAATGACTGATTACAACGAAACACTGACAAAGAGGACATGGTTATTTAGAAAAGGCTAGACTAGACTGACTAATGCGTTTTTTAAGAATTTGGTGAAAATAGCAGCCTCGGATTTTAAGGCTGTCTTTATTCGCAGCAAGGTGTTTGGAGTCTCAGATGGAATTGATCTCTTCATGACTTGCTACCTCTCCAACTTGTTGGAGTGCAATTAAAGGTACAAATATACACCTGCACCACCACAGGAGGGATGTGGGTTACAAGAAATGGACTCCAGCGTTATCACTAATGTCTGCTCGTCGAACAAATTGGCCTTTCATTCGAGGCCTTTGCTCAGCTAGTATCTTCCTGCTTTCGCAGCGCACCTAGAGATTAAAAACAAAAAAGCATCACAGTGAGTATATTGACATTGAAATTAACTGGAGTTTGAAAAAGCCAATGGAAAGGAACAAGTATTTAATTACCTTCTTGCCAAAGCATCGGTCTTTTCTCTTTTGGCGGAACTTGTGAATAGCCGCCAATCTTTGTAACTGACGATTAGCAGTTATTCCATTCATGAATCCGTAGACTATTCCTGTGTCTGCCATTGGATTTACTCCAAATGTATTCGCAACAGCACTCCATGAGTTCTGTCCAACATTATGTCCTGGAGGACTTCTGTTCAAATTGTGTATAACACTGCCTGAAAAGGGTGCCTGCAATAGACTAGGTGGTTGGAGTTGCCTATTCATTACTGGAACATCATTCATTGCTGTGTCACCGTGGTTGAATCCTTTCATCTGCTGCTGCATATTTTGAGCATGGTGGTGATGGTGGTGGTAAGGATGGTAGTGGTGCTGAAGTTGGTTCAGTTCAGGATGGGCCACAGTTGTGTCACCCGACGAGGCATTGGCTTTGCTGCCAGACTCTCCATGAGTGTGGGTTCTCTTTACCAGCTGGACTGAGTTTGGATGCAGACATGATTTGGTGTTTGAGTTGATTGGCTGCTTAACTTTGCATCCTTGTGGTTCAATGACTGCACCATTATCATATGCTCTCCTATTATCTTCGGAGTTATAATCTGTAGTTGTGCCACTAGAATACCCAGGATATTTGGGCAACGGTTCCTCTGTTGCTGCTTCTGTGCCACCTTCATATGGAGAGCAGCTGCCTTCATTTCCGCTTTGAACCTTATTAGCTATCGATGCAGAACCATACCTTGAAAAGGCTGAGTGGCCCGAGTGTCCTAAAACATTTCGCTGACGAACTGCTTTCCCGCCGTTCCCCTTAGTTTCACTTTGCTTCGGAACCAGCTCAAGGAAACAGACATCACTAGAGTTGTGATGATTAACATTTCTTAAACCATTACGTTCCCCTGCATCAGCAACTTTTTCACGAGGATGGATGTTTTTAGTAGAAGCAGTAGTCAGATAAGCCAGTTCTTTCAATGATGGTTGTTCATTGAACTCGAACAGCTCTTTCTCAGAAGAAGGTCCATTATCTTTGGAAGTGTATTCTTGGACAGCTTTGTCATAGGAAGTTGCTTTCGTTTCTGGTACCTTTTCGCTGGGGGTTGTTTTAAGCTTTGAAGTCATATTTCCTGTAACTCTTGCTATATCTCTGCCCATGGTTTTGTCGCCTGCAAGAAGTAGATTGTTAAAACACTAGCATTATAGAATACTGGGAAAATCTTGAGGTTTCTCTTTTCATTGCACAAAATATGACTCCTAAGGTTCTTGATTACCGTTGCATACTACTGCAACCGCTAATTCTAATTCTTTGAATTCAAAGATAGCAAGATTTTTTGTTTCTGAAAAACCACAAATTCATCAAGTCAAAGGGGCATTGGGGACCAAAACATAATGTTTTTTCAAGACTTGACTGATACTTGTGAATTGCAAAATAATCTAGCCATGAATATGTACCAATATTATGTCCTTCAAGTTCCCCAGCGGAATGGTTCAGATCCCAATTATGCAAAGGTGGATCGGATAAGTGACCTGACGAAGATGCGGGTGGAGGGTCTGGTTTTGATTTCCTATTATCCTTAGGTGCCTGCTGAGAAAGAAAACATACACAAGTTTCATAGACCATACATTTCATAGGTGTTAAAGTTGAGTACGACTTTTAAGTGTATGGAAGTTGCATGAAATATGTACCTGAGTGCCACTTCCTTGATCACTCCCGTTTCTTTCACTGAGACCACCACTTCTATTGTTGAGACCATGACTTCCATTATCATCACCGTTATTACTCCCTGACTTTCCAAGCCCAGATGAGTTAACAGGTGCTTTGGAGCGTGTGACGGCATCACTTTCAGCTGCACTGCCACCGCTAGACTGATAAAAAGATATTTCCCAAAATCCATAATTAGTTACCATTCAAATTTTGATTATTTCCACAATCAAAAAAAAAAGTTTGATTATTTCCGCTAGACTAGAACTAAAAAAAAAAGAACTAAGTTCTTTGAAAAGACAAATTGGAACTAAGTTTAAATACAAAGTTTGGTATCCCATGCATTTGGTTGGACAAAAAGAGACGAAAAGAAACTCACGCTGTGGCATTTTCTCCAGACATGCTGCCAAAGGGTTCTAAGCTCGTTCTTTCGGATAGGCTTCACAAGGAAATCAGTTGCACCCTTTGACAAACACTTAAAGACGACGCCTAAGGAATCGCTAGGTGACATCACTGAAAGAAAAACTCATCAGGTACAACATTTCAACAAAGTTGAGCATGTACTTGTAACAAATCTAACTTCACATGCTTGCAAAAGAAAAATTTCACTCACTGATGACAGGTAGATTCTTGCGAGTTTCGTGATTCATAATCTTTCTTAAAAGGCCGAGGCCTGTTAGAAAAGGCAACACTACCTCAGTAAGAACGATGTCTACATGATTATTCCGATTTTCCAGGACTTTCCATGCTTGTAGGCCATTCGCCACAGCAATAACTGTTGAACGACAACTAATGGTTGGTTATACTAGGCAAATGTCATGTAAACAATTTCTTTGATTTGTCTAACCAAGGATGTGGAGGAATTCAAACACAAATTTAACTTGGGAACAATGACCAACCTTCATATCCACATTTTTTTAGCAGTGCACTGACAACTTGGCGAGTTGAATCATCGCTCTCGACCACCAAAACTTTTAGAGATCTAAAAGGAAGAAACTTATTCCAGCAAACAATAAGCCCATCTCCTGAAATTCCACTATTCCTATCATTCTTCTCATCTTTACTAGTATCAGTTTCCAATGAACTTTTGTTCTTGGACCCTTGAATTGTCATTTGAAGACTCTGCATCGATCAAGCTCACAAAGGTTCACACCGTGACAAAGCCTCCACTGATTCGTAAAACAACATGCACATCCAGTTAATATCTCCACCAACGCGCAAACCTCCACTTATCCCTAGATCAGAAGCAAATTAAAGCTCAAGGTTAGAAGCTGTACGCGGTACACCTCTAATGAAATACGTACTTCTCTAATTAATAAACCAGCTTATTATATCAAACAGATAATGAGCAATTTGGAAAGCCACTTCCCTTGCACAAATCGGCAAAAAATGTGCATAACAGTCACCGGAACCAACAGAAAACTTATGAGATTGAGAAACAGCGTACCTTCCAGGACGACATGAGATTTACCCAAAAAGATGGAATGAACAGGAAGCAAACTACATATTTTCTCAGTTACAAACCACATAGAGTCTCAAGCACTAACTGCGAGCCATGGCTGAAGGATGCTTATACTTAACACAGAGAAACCACAAGTCGTCAATAGCCAATAACGTCACTCATATCACTATAAAACCTCAAAAATCGAATCCAGTATAAATAGGCTTCATTTTACCTAGAAATTCATGAAATCGAAGAGCTTAATATGAATCGCGACCGCCGTATGAAACTCAACTGACCTCTAAAGACATTACGCTTCCGAATTCTGAACCAGTTTGACCATCTGCGAAGCTTTGGATTTGGTTCTGCAAATCTGCTGTGGAGAAGACGAAGGGCGGAAGAGGTATTTAAATGCAGGTAATGAAAGATGCTGATGCTGGCTGGGGTCTACATGCCGATGTGGCCGAAGGAAAGACCGCCACGTCAGCGTATCGCATTGTTTGAGATCTAAATCAGCGCGCTAATAACGTAAAGGGTGATTTGGAAAATCAATAAGATTTGAGACACCTAGTTGAGATTTTGATGCTTTAAATCTTGTTGACACGCTGTCGTTTTCGCGAAACAATGGCGCCTTTGTTTTTGCAGTTGACGTATTTAACCCTGGTACTTTTCAAACCCATAACTTGCCTCAATTTTTAGCAAAATAAGGCTCGCTTTCCTCTCATGTGAGGAAAGCTCTCACATCTCACTTTCTCCACCGCCCTTATCTCCTCTCTCGCCGCTTCACATCCAGCATCCCATCCTTCATCCCTCTCCCTCCGCTTCACCAACCGTTTGACTGTAGATGCAAGTTTGGAGGTGCTTTTCCGCTTTATACACTACTTAACGTTGATGGGAGTTTGGGAATTTCTTCAAACGTTTCATTCACAGGTTTTCAGTTGATTGGAGGTTAGAAGGGGAGGGGGAATGTACATATATAAATCTGTACATATAACTCTGCGATGATGTTTTTCTCTCCAAGTGTTGACAGCTTAAGGGAGTCGTTTTCAGTCGACATCATCAGACTGTTGTTTTGTGGTCGTCTCTAGTTCTTCGTCGGGACAGACCGTGTGTTGGCACCAGATTTGGTCTTGAGCTGCACCTGCACTTATGTACATGCTGTTAGTGTGTTTTTCGTGTTTGTTATTATGTGTGTTTCCTAATTTTCTGATGTTGTAAGTATCAAGGTGGTGGGTCCACATAATTAGGCGTGAGACTATCAAAATATTAATAAGGATAAAGTAAATAGTAGACCTTTTTTATCTTTTTCAGCAAAATTTTCGTTGTTTTTCTTCATTTCATTCAAAAATATATAATTCTCCTAAAAGTTGTGTTGTAGATTAAACGAGTAGAGAATCATCTACATAAAGTTATTCTTGGCAAAATGGATTGCTCGTCCATGAATTGATAAGGCCCTTCTTTTAATTCAAATGGACAAAAAGTTTCAAATTGGGGAACTTATAAGAAACCTCGCATGTTATGAGTAACAAACTCGAAAGGAGAAAATGTACCTTACAATGTTACCTGGTTGAAGATCTATCATCTATGTACCACCAAGTCTTGTCATGTCTCACATTGGTGGTATAAGTTTTTTTTTTTTTTTGATACAGCAATGGGATTACAATTCAGAGAGCAAACAGTATGAGACACTAAACAACAGTCAAACTAAACATAAACGCTTAAAAACACAGAAAAACAGGAAACGCAATCCGTGCTAAGCCCGCCTAGTCCACCCGTCGTTGAGCAGTCCACACGCACGATCAGCTCTCAAAATCATAACACACCAAGGGGCCAAACAGCAGAAGCAGCATACCCGCAAACTCCCAAAGATCCCTGAAGCACCAGCCCCGTTTCTATAAAATACATCCGGCCATACAAGGCCCGAAAAAACCGCCCGGAGGAACCAGAACGAACCACCAAAGGCTCAAACTCCTCCTGCCACAGCCATTGCCATACCAAAACTAAACTCCGGAACCGAAACAACCGGTACCGACACACTATTTAAACTACATAAACTAGTAGCGACTAAAGGTCGTCATTATCACGACAAAACAAGCTCAAAAAGGCCATTGAGTCGCCCAATCGCCGGCTTGTCCAAAACGTCCACCAGGCCCATCCCCTCCGTTCATCCAGACCCACCACCATCCTCACCCAGCCAACAGCCCCTAGCAGTCCAGCCAAACTCCAACCGGCATAGCCCGCCACCCAGCAAGGCACCGCCAGACCACACGCCAGCCGACCACTTCTCCAGCCACCAGATCCGACGTCGAGACCACCACCCAGCAGCCCCGGAACCTCGAAACTCGCAGCCCGGCGATGTAGTCAAGACGTATGCCTCTAACGACGCAACCGGTAAAACAGCCATGGGGAAGACGGGAGAAAAGCCAGAGGCGACTGCCGGCATGAGGACAGCCGCGGGGGAACGAAAGAAAAGGGAAGGGAACCTGGCGAAAACGAAAATCAACGAAGATGAAGGTCGGCGCTCGGAGCTTCTGGAAAAGATGAGAAACAGGAGAGAAGCAGAGGTTTTTTTTGCAGTACACGCTTGGTAAACAGTTGTTAGCCTTATCCAAACAATCTACATTGGTGGTATAAGTTGAGTCTAGCAAATCTTCTTGCTTACAAAATTATTGTTTTTGACCATTTTTCACTTAAGAGCATCTCTACCGTGATTTTTTCAATCATAAGAATTGGTCATGAAAGATGACTAAAAAAAGCATGTCTTCCCATCATGATTTTTTTGATTATAAAATTGATCATGAGATGACCAAACACAAAAAAGGTCACAAGATGACCAAAAACAAATTTTTGGTCATGAGAAGCAACCAACCATAACATGACACATGTCCTGTTTTAAATTTTTTTCAAATTAAATTCGTAACTTGTAACTCATTTATCTTGAAAATTAAAGAGTCAAAAATAAAATATAAAATATCAACATGCGTAATTTTATGAGCTCTACAAATAGACATACATATTGTCATATTTTGATGTATGTTTAAATAATTTTATTTTTCAATTGATAAGATTATATGAGTATGGGAGAGAGATGATGAATTTTTTTTGGTTGGTCATGAGTGGGGTGTACATGATCATATTGATCATGAGTCATGACTAGATGAGAGATAAAGTGTATGAGAGAGATGAATGTCATATTTTTTTAGTCACGGTATGGATGCTATACTGTTTCCCTGAGATCCTTGATTGTATGACATACCCATCGCATGCATCATGTTTAGATTTTAACATCTTCATGGATGATATGAACTCCAACAAATATGCCTAAAACCCTTTGTATTTTTCTCCCCTTAAAACGGTTTCAAGGTACCTGAAAACATTTGTCGCTCCTTGACAAATCCGGTTGAGCTCCTTAATGTGAGCCATCAAAAGTGGGTAAATTTATTTCTGGACAAAAAAAAAATTGCACTTGGATTCTTCTCTATGACATAATTGAATTTTTGATAAAAAGCCTCGCCACGAGTGGCAACTGCAAGAGGGTGAAAAAGGTAGAGAACTGAATAAAGAGGAAAGCTAGCCAGCCAGCAGAGGGGGAGGAAAAAATTTAGTGGCAGGATCCTCTTACACTTGGGCATGCCGATATCTTTGAATATCTTTTGCTGCTCATTTATGTACATTTCAACCTTTGTATATTCCACATCCAAAAAGAGCACAAATTTTTGTTGGGGGGGTTTTCATCAGTGGGAATATAAGAGCCTCAAATCGAGACATGGCTTCCAATCCCTCCCATTATTATGATTCACTCTTCTCCATTATTTGCTCTGGTTTTTTCAGCATTGAATCTGATGCCTTTTATGTGATTTTGGGTCTCCCTTCCCTCTACTTGATCCTTTGCTGTGCTGATATTGGATAGGGGGAAAGTCGCATTATTCAAAGTGTCTGTTTTGTATGCACTTTCATATGGCTTCGAATATTGATTTAGGCCTAGTTGACTGCACTTTTTCATAGCCTTGTGTATTCCCCCATACTGATGAGTATGTGGCTGTAGAGAGCCCTTTCTCTTTTCAGCTGCCTTGTGCCCCTCATATATACCTTTCTGGCATCGACTATCATGCAAATTTTCATTTTTTAAGTAACTGCATAACCATGACTGTTGATGTAATTTCAAACCTGAGAAATGAATAAGGCTTTGTGGCACACCTGAGGTCATATCCTTGGACCAAACTTTCGGTACATTTCCGGGCAGAGAAATGTCTGTGTAATACGTACATGCTTGTGTGTTTTCTCAACTTTTGTGGAAACTTAGACTGACCCAAAGTGCTCAAAAGGATAGGAATCGTAAGGTGATCCTATTAAAACAAAGACGCAGGGGATTTAGAAATTTGGGTAATGTTCATGCCTTTATCCATCATTACTGTGCTCTTATTTTTTTTTCTTTCGAAACCTGACCAGAATAAAATAGCTAGATTATACATATGAAAAGAGGAATATCTTATTGTGCCGATGAACTTTGCATCTTCAGACTACCCCCAATTTCATGTACGTCTCAACCTTTGTATATTCTACCTCCACTGGGGAAGATGAGTAAGGCTCTCCACACAATTCCTTCATTTTGGAACAAACCCATCTTCTTCACATCTGATGCTTAGGTAACTTTAGCTTTATTCACCCAAAGTGGCATTCCTTTTACTTCTTTTTGCATCTCTATGGACATGACCTTTTCAGAGTGTTTCTCAATGTATGGTTCCTACTTTCTTCCTTCAAAATGTATGCGCAACTTGCTTACGATATCAGCCTTGCAAATGTTGGCATCATGTAAACACTTAGAGGAGAAGTGGTTAGTGCAGGTTGAGGAATCTGATCTCCTCTGTTGCAACAGCTAAGAGGAACCACTGAGACATAAGAATGACACTCACATCATGGGTAGTGGTCTAACGGTCATAGTCTTAGTCGAATGATCAAGAGGTCGATGGTTCAAACCCCCATGGATGCACCTACATGAGTTTGGGGCTTGTCCATTCCTTACTATAAAAATAAAATAAAATAACATTTAAAAAAAAAACAACATAAGAATGACACAAGATTAGTCAGAGCTGTTAAAGACAGTCAACAGTCTGTTTATTCTGAAATAAAATGCAGAAAATTACAACAAAAAATAAGCTCTTCAAAAACTCAGCATTTTCTGAAATCCATTGCAGAAATTTCTGATAACTACAAATAAACCTGTCACTGGCATTGAAGCCCTTCCACTATATATGAAGGATTCTACACGTATAAAATATGTGATCCCTTATCTAGGATCATGGTCCAACACATCTTTCATGCTTTATTGCACAGAAACAATTTCCGGTTCCTGTAACAAATCAAATGCATGTAGTTGGTATGGTACATGTGAATGACTGGCTTCCTAACTGATGATGCACTGTAGTGTGAGAACCTGTCATGCTGCAGTTGATCTCATGCTATCGGGTTGATCAAGATTCAGAACATGGAGCTACTTCGGCCAGGACTGTGGGATTCCTCCTGGAAGATCAAAGTCCATCAGCTTACCTCGACTACAGTGAAATTCTTCAACAGTTTGACTCTTTAAATGAAAATGGGATGTGAATGAAATAACCAATGGTCAAAGGAAGTTGTCAATATGGTTTGCTAGAATTATATTGCACACAAAGGTAAATTATAAGGAAACCACTAGAAATGAAAAGTCTACATACAAATAACATTCCAAAAAACAATTCTCTTTCGTTACCAATCGTATAAGATGCTATCTTAAATTAAAGGCATCTAACCCTTCGGCAGTATGAATACAGGACGAATCAAATGACAACCACAAAGATTTCACACGTCTAGTTTTCTAAGAATGATGATTTTCGTTAAGACCCTATGAATAGGAGCGAGTAATAAAAAGATGAAATGCCTTTGGTGGACCAGTACTATTTCATTATAAGTCTGAAGTCGGTTCTTGGCAACTTCTACCGTGTCATCAGCTCGAGTGACCACTTTGTTGCACAATGAGCAGGAGGGAGCAACATTGCAATTTCTTTCCACATTCACTATCACATATTCTTCTGCATGCCAAGGCATTTTGCAACTATCACATCTTCCCTGAGCTTCAAATAATTAAGAACCAAGTTGATGTCAGTCACTTCATTGAGAACACAAGCCAACAGAAAGATGAGTTAGGCAAATATAGTAGTCCGAGAATGAATAAGATACCACATGATCCATTCTCCGTGATCAGACAGCAAAAGCATTTTGATAAGAACATGTGACTTGCGAGTGTAATGAAGGAATGCAAATGATGTTTTGTGTGTGCATATTTGGCAAATTTTATTTCAATTAGTTTCAACATGATGGGAAGAAGAATGTACTTCACCAACAAGGAAACAGATGGATACAGAAGAAACCATTACCACTTGATTGATAGTCCGTGGGAAGTAGCAAACTCTGACTTGAGCCGTTTGGATAACAACTTTACTATGAGCTCATCAGAAACCAATTTCTGCCAGCTGCCAGTTGCGAGGCAAAAGTCAAAGAGCAGACACAGTTCTATAAGCTCACAACAATCATTGCACCAATATAGCTAACAAACAAGATTATCCATTACATGAATCCCATATCTCCCAATCCAAACTGAAATTATTTTACACTGGAGAACCTAAGATAAAAATTTAACTGAAAACAAATCCAAGCAACTTTGAGTTAATCGAATTTGGACGCACTTATCACTATAAAAAAAAAACTAACAAATTCAAGCTGCGAGCTCATTGACTTATTAGCAAATTTCACGTCACATAAGTAAAAACCGAACATGAATCGTCCAGAACAAAAAGCCAAAACAAGAGTTCCTGCGGCACGCCGAGAGTAGCTTCGGTAGCCGAGAAGCATAAGTTCCTTGTACCAACCCCGGAGGAAGATCCATTGCACATTGCGATCCGCTCAGAGAGAGATTAAACGAATCAGTTTCGGATCCGGCTGGCGAGGTAGTAGGATGTGAGATCGGTTGAAGGCGGATGGACGAAGCTTAACGTCGATCGGCGTTTTATTAAGCAAGTTCGTCGTTCGTTTATTTTAATAAGTAATTGCAAAATGCATACGAGTTTATCTATTTATTAAAAGTCTTAATTACGTACTTGGTACAAAAAGGACCCGACTGTTGCTTTTGGACTAGCGTGCTGTATGCAGCAAACCAAATTGTACGACCAGAAGGGATAATTCATCAGATGAAGAAAGCTCAATCAAATGACTAGAATAAACACGTAAGTATTAAATTACTACATTGGCTGGCATTACTACCTTCAGTTATATCATTAAGTCAACGGAAACAAGTACATTATTTGACTTCAATCCGAGTTGACAGCAGTACAGATCACATGCCGTCTGCCCTCCCATCATCAGCATTCCTGTAGGAGAAAAGAATGAGGTCAGTTTTGCAATCGGTTTTGTTTTGTACGTGGGGGGAGACTTGGAAACTGTACCTCCAAGAGCTCATTAGATTTCGAGCTTTTCTATCCAACTGCAGATTTTCAAGTGCAGAGGAGGCTCCGTTAACATCCTCTGAATTCTCTTCATTGCTGTATCTCCAATTGTAGTCATCCTTTTTATTATTAGACATTGACGAGCTGCTTCTTCTATCTGAGAAATCAAAGAGAATTCTAATCAAATAACAGCATACAGCAATTTGGTCAATACTCAATAGTAATACTAACCAGATGTTTGGGAGCCGGACACAGGCCTGCTGGTTTGCCAGGAAAGTATAATGTGTCAGCTTACTTATAATAACATAAAGATTAAATAATAGAGAGAAAAAAAACTTAGTACCTTCCCAGTGGAGGCAAGCCTCCAGCAGCAGATGACGACGATCTTCGGTTGCCACGAGTCTCCATGTTTGACATAGAGTCGATTTCTGGGGCAGCTGTCCTCCTTCCAGTGTTCCTTGCTTGAGACAAGTTCTATTTCATGCAAAAAAAGACAACCTCTCACTCACCAGGTTAACACACACAATAATAAGTATATTTGCTAGCATTGCTAAACCATTTGATATCAGCGCTTCAAGCGCAGCTGCATATGAAAAGGCCCAGCAGCCGGATTATCAAAATTCATCACATGAGCTGTGATGCGTATAGACTGAAATCTTTTACAAACAATGATAGTATATCTCTGCTACCAGGAACCACAAAGTGAATGAAACTACGGAACCAAGGCCTGCACTCAGCAACAATATTGAGAACTGAGAACTAACCTCAAACTTCAAGAAGCCTTCAAGAACGTCCAATAGAAGAGGACCACTATCACCATTTCTGTTAAGATCATAACCATTTTTGCTACTAAAATCTTTAAGCTCAGATTTCCACGAATCATTTTGCTGCAAGTTTAGAAATGAGTTACTATTGTCTTGTCAAATTTCTGATAAGTAACAAACTGAGTATGTAGTTACCAAGTTACACTCTGGTTGATAAACTTTTAGAGTGTGATTCAGTTGTGCCCAGTCCAAGTATTCACATACTAAAGCAGTTAGCAACCTACCTGTGCCGATTAAAAGTATGAAAAATCAGTAAATTCACACCACCAGAACAACTTCCATGAAGTAATCTGAGTAAAGAAGGAACCTGAAGGAGAAGCATGGAGCTGTTTAGCTCGCTCATTACAGCTACCCAGCAAGGCGGGGGGCAAACCCTCATCTTTCCCTATAACTCTGTCCTCCTCCTCAATAGCTTCAAACACGCTTGCTCGAAGTTCAGCCTGCCACGGAATGCAATCTCTCTAATAAGCAAGGCATTCCAATTCAAATATAGGCACCAGCCGCCCCAAAAAATAATAGGGAAAGGAAGAGAAAAATTCCACATCTAAACCAAAACCTTGACTGGCTGATCTAAATGTCAAAAATTCACATAACTATCCTTTTTGTTTATTTTAGAAAACTAAAAAAAAAGCACATTTCTGGACTAAAAATGATTAACATAAATCTTGAATGCCTATCCATTCAGAACTCCTGCAAAACCCGCATTACTCGGAGTCACAAACACAGACTACATGTGTAGTTACCGCCTCGATCTCGAACATGCTAAATGAACCTAACCCTCGACTCTCAATCTCCATAACGAAATGCATCGATTTTTACACCATCGAATTCAAGATCTACGCCAAGCAATCAATCCAATGGCTAGTGTAGGACACTTACCCTAATCTTGGCGAGGACGCCCTTCTTTTCTAGGGTTCTAGTAACGAGGGTTTTCAGGTCCATCATCTCCCGCGTGTAGTCATCCATTTCCCTTAATCGTCCTCGTCCAGCTCTGGTTGCTTATTTGATCGACGAGATTAGACGCGGATTTTTCGATTTTGGAAAACTGAGGATTTCGAATCGGTCGCTCTCGCTGTTGCTTCGACTTTTGTCGGATATGGTGAAAGTGTGTTTAATGGTTCGGGTCCTCGGGTTGGTCATGCAATTGGAGTTTATTCTTTGTCTTTGAATTATATTTATATTTTCACAATCATAAATTTTTTTAAACAAAAGGACACTTTTTGGCAAGGGTCGGACGAAGGACAACGCACATTAGTCGTTAGTGAATGCCACGAAGTTTGAGTTGAATACATTCAATATAAATAAAAAATATTTCTTATAAAATGAAATAGTTTTTAGCTAGTAAAAGCTGATATAAACATGGCTTAATTTTCAATTTTGATTTATAAGTTAAATTATGTCATTTTGTTAAAAATTTTAATAAATCAAAATTGTTAAATAAATACGCAGGAGTCAACGAATCTGATTCGTCCTCGTCCTCGTCTCTCCTCCATCTCCAGCGTTCGATCACACTTCCGATCTTGAACTCGCGCCAAATACAATATCTTCTTCATCTTCACCTTCCTCCGTCCATCAAACAATCCTCTGTCTCACTCCACCAGGTAACATCTCTCTCCCGCTGTACCGTCTACACGCGACGCTGCGTGTCGTTTCCGTACACACTCCTTTTGTTTAGCTAGGGTTTACACTGTACAGTTTTCGCTTTTTTCAATTGAGTTCTATTCGAATTTCGTGGTGTAGAAAGTTAAATCGGAGATGGCTGATGCTACGGCGAGTCCTCCTGGGGGAGGTTACGACAGCGGCGGAGCTCGGGAACAAGATAAGTTCTTGCCGATTGCCAACATTGGCCGCATCATGAAGCAAGCTGTGCCTCTCAATGGCAAGATCGCTAAGGATGCTAAGGATACTATGCAGGAATGCGTCTCTGAGTTCATCAGTTTCATCACTAGCGAGTAGTTTTCTTTTTGGTGGACATTAAAATTATCTTGGTAATTTTGAATATTTTTTTGTAATTTTCAACTACCTGAACTTCGAATAGGGCCAGTGATAAGTGCCAAAAGGAGAAGAGGAAGACCATCAATGGAGATGATCTCCTGTGGGCAATGTCCACATTGGGATTTGAAGATTACATTGGACCACTTAAAGTCTACCTTGCCAAATACAGGGAGGTAAGTAGTCCCAGTGGTGTTCAAGTTACTCTTTTTTTTTTTTTTACTGTCACTGACTCGATTTGTGATGTGAAAAAGAAAAAAAAACATTTGTGAGAGGCAAGGATATGTATTGCGTATCTTCTAACCAGAATCCGTGAAGAAGAGGGATTGATATGTGTATGGCAAGGATATGTATTCCATATTTAACTTATCGGACTTTATATCTGATGAATCTGACTAGTTTCGATTGTTTGTGGCTCTGGCTTGGATACTTGGAATGTTTTGTAGATGGAGGTAATTCATTCACATTCATCATTCATGGCATACGAAAGAGTATACCAGTTCCTGATTTTATCTTTCCCCTCTTTCATTTTAGTAATGGGCTTATGTCACTTGTCTTTTGTTTTGAAAACTAAATAGGGTGACAGTAAAGGTTCTGCAAAAGGTGAGGGGTCATTTAGGAAGGACGGGGGTGGCAATCAACTGGATTTCAAAGCTCAGGTGTTACTCTTGTTTCCTTGAGATAATATCAAATTGAAAAGAAAGAAAAACCTTTGGCCTTGTGTTTTGGAATCTTAAATAGTTGTATCGTGCGTTGTGAACTGCTTTGGCAGGTAGCTCACCATGGATCATTCACCAAGGCAATGTATTAAATGAAGTCTCAGGTATTTGCTTGATTGACCCGCTTAGTTAGTACTTCAACTTTGGCTGCTTCACAGTTAGGCTAGCATATTAGTTGGTGGACTACAGAGGTAGAATATAGCTTGATTCTGTTTAATTCAGACTTGTAAGAATTTCATACGGAAAACAGCCAGGGCATATCCCAGATTTTAGAGACATTATGGCTTGCGATGGTCCTAGTCTTCACTCAAGATTTCTTTTTCTCCTCTTTTTTATTTTCTCTCTTGAAAAGAACACCAAAATACTTGTTTTGGAACTACATAGCAACTTAAGAGCAAATAATAATTATCTGGTCATGTTAGTCTTCTTTTCTTTTTTTTTTTGAAAAATGATGATTTCATTGGTCCTGTTAGTCTTCTTCTTCTTCAGTTAATTTTATGAGTAAATCAAAATACATGACCAAAAACTGAATGATTCCCTGTATATGATTCCTGTCAGCTTTGTTATCCATCTGCTTTCTATCCCCCAGCCCAGGTGGCAGGTATAATATGTGAATGCCATGCTGACAAAAGTGGGTTAATGAGCCAGATTTAAGTATTACGCCCAAATTTTGGGAGCCGGAGCGGGATGCGTTTGTTTGTATAAAATCGATGGTATTCTGAGATGGATCACTGGGACAGCAATATGTTATTGTAGGACTGGGGCTGATGGCTTGAGTATTTGTAAACCTCTATTGACTTGTATTATTACTGTGATTGTTGTCCTGGAAACCTATGTTAACTAGGCTAGGACATTATATGGCATAACTTTGAAAGTATTGTTAGCTCCCAACTCACTTGGTCTTTCACCATTCTTTCTTTGGCAACAGCAAATATTTTTTGTTTTTTCTTTGGTATGAATTATATGACATGAAATGTAGGTATACTATACTGATCTACACTTGTGGCTGAGAATACATTGAAACAAAAGGCCGAGTCAAGAGCTCAAACTGTGCTCCTCGGATCTCTCTGAACCTTCGTCTGCATTAAACGTATCCATTATCCTTGCAAAAGTTTTAACATTTCCACACCCAAAAGGGAGTTTCAATCCTATCAAATTTTAACAACTTAGAAAACAGCAACATCATCTAGAAGAAGAAGAAGATAGCTCATGGGGTCAGAAACTTTTCTTGAAGTGGTCCTGGCAATTCTCCTCCCACCTGTAGGGGTCTTCCTCCGCTATGGCTGCGGTGTAATGCTCCTCTCCTTTGTTCTTAGTTTTCTCATCTGTTTTCTTTGAGTCTTTTCTGATGGGTTGATTTTCTGCAGGTGGAATTCTGGATAGATCTGTTGCTAACCTTTCTGGGTTACATACCTGGAATCGTCTACGCCATTTATATCTTAGTTGGTTGACCTTTAGGAACACTCGAGTTCCATTCCATCTGCCGCTCAGATCTCAATTGTATACAATCCCAGTACTGTTTATTTTTTATTTAGCAATGTGGCGAGTGTCATTGAAACATTAAACTCGTCTGTTTCTACAAAATCTGAGATTCATCATTTTTGTGTCAAATTTATCATGAGATTCATCATTTTTGTGTCGAATCTATCTCCTGCAGTGTACAATTACATACTATTATCACAGCATACAGATCAGCCACCCATTAGTGTGTAGCTAGGCCTAGTAGCTGCTTGAAGTGCAAGAATAGAGACTTCGGTTGTAAACAGACAATGGTGTCCTCTGTGTTACTGAGGTCAGAGCAGCTCGTTTCAGTGGAGGAGGAGGAGTTGCTGAGATATCAGTGATAAAGTGTTGTATCTTGCCTTGTGGGTCATTCACTAGGTCAGTGTCCAGATTAATTGAGCTGAGATGCTTGCTCAGATCAGCTACCCCAGCTTCGATATTGAATTTGTTTTCTTTGTCACTGGCGTCCCAATGAGGGGTTGGAAGATAGGGAACAGGAGAGAGTACTGAGCCTCGGAGCTTCTTCACGGCTCTAGTTGCTGGTGAAGTTGTGTTTGGTGACTGGAACGATGAAGCAAGCTCTATTGCTACGCTAAGGGCTTTTGCTGATTCTTGAGGTGTGGATTTTGGTGCAGTGTGGAATAGTTCATCCCACCTTGAACTGGACCTTTGTTCAAGGTCAAAAAAGCCGAATCTGGCTGATGGATATCGCAGACCTGAAGGTCTGCTACCCGGCGTGTGAAACATGGTCTCTGTAGTCAGAGTGGATGAGAATGTCATGCTCTGAGATGATAAATTCCGACCTTCTGAGCTAAGCCCTGTGGCCTCTTTATAAGGAGGTGTAGATGGTGACAATGCCGAGAGTCGATTTTTAAAGCTGGTGGGCATCTTGGGCAGGGACCTGCGACCGGGGTGTGCAGGTCTTGTCCCATTCAACTTACTTTTTGTGGAGGATGTTTTTGAAGGAGCTTTGACTGATGAGGGAGATGCAGAAAAAGATGCATTAACTGAAACAACTTTCTTCTTGAGGAAACTGATTGAAGACTTTAACATGTTCTTCACTGAGCCAGTAGAGGACATAGAGCTGGATCTGACACTGCCTGATAGCCATGGTTGCCGCTTCTTTTCCGCCGTTATACTCTCACCTGCAAACACACAACAAAGAACTAAATATCAAATTGCAATTTCGCATATTTCAAGACAGGCGGGCAAGAAATAAATAAATTAGCTACTGCAATCATTTTAACCTGTCGCTGTTCTTTTAGCCGGAACTCTTGGCATACAGTAAGACCGAGATAGTATTTTCCTTGGCTCAGGCTTTTGTCCAGATTTACAAGTGCTTGCTATCTCAGCCTTCTTGAGCCCCCGGTTGTACAGCATCAGCTCTTCAGCATCCAGAATGCCTGTTAAAACAAGATTAGTACTCGCAAACTTATCATCTTTGTGAAAACAAAGATTACGCAATGACCCAATCGCGGAACCTTAAAGCCTAGCTAGATAGGTGTCTGTTTCTTCTTACCTTCGTTGGTGAGGAAGGCTGTATGCCAAGATAAGCTTTTGCGATCCAGGTCATAGTCATTGCTCCGGCTTAAGGTTCTAATCATGTAGACATTTCCAGCAGCAGGCTGAAGAATTGCTTCACAACATCTCCTCTCCGAAACTATAGATGATGAGTACATCAATCAGTAACCACATCACAAAGTATCAAGTGTGAAATAAACCCCCCCGGAAATGGACAACCTTAAAATTATGAAACAACCCACTGACAAAACCAACCACTTTCGGCATTCTTTAAATCCATTCTTGGAGTTTTGAATTCTAGAAAAAAATATATACGAAATGCAGATCAAATTGTATGGTGAATTGCATAAAAATCCCCAAAATTGAAATTGAAACCCTAATTTCAGCTCCACTGTTAAATTTCTACTATTACTGTTATAGGGTTCCCACTAAAGAGGGCTAACCAGACAAGCGGAATCCCAGAAATTCTTCGTTTAAACAAGGCGGAAGCAGAGCGTCGTCCTCCCGTGAAAGATCGATTAGATCGCCTTCGTGTGCGATCTGCATATTTGATATGGGATCGCGAGAGTGAATCGGACTGAGTTGGAGAGCAGAGCGGAGCGGGAAAAGGAGGAGAGGATTGCTTGCTGAGCAAGTTATGGCCGGTAAGAAAAATGGCTGTCTGCGTAAGGCAGAATTTCGAATTTCCAGCTGGCGTTAATTCATTTGTATTTAAGCTGATTTGAAGTTGATTAAACGTTCTTTTTATTAATTTAATTTCATTGTAATGTGATTGTTAAATAAGTAATTAAGTACTGGTTCAAAATTTGAAATGTTTGAGGTTAGTTGATGAATTTGAATTTAGGCTTTGGAAATTCAGAAAGAAAGTATATCAAAAAGAATTCATTAAAATGCTGTCTTTTGTATATCACTTCTCTTGCAAGAAGAAGTATATGAAGAAATATTTTGGAAAGGAAGAATTCAGAACTAATTAATTACAACTTAGACTATGTAAACACAGGATTTGAGATTCATCTCGTATGGTGGGGTAACAAAGCCAGATGAAGGATGTGCAGGTCGCTCCAGGATGGTCACGCATCTACTCTTCTATCACAAAAGTCACACCGTTCTCTTTTCGAAAGTCATGTGTCGTGTGATCCACCACCTGCGAGGATAGATTATAATGTACTAATGCAGTCAGTTGTGCTTGTGCACATAAAACCCAATTCAGAGATCAGAATCCCTACAGCTGGGCGGTAAAAGGATATATTAAAAATGAGGAGAAGCTTTCTGAGAGAAGGTCCACCAGCAGCTACGTTCATTAGGCAATAAGTGAGAACTTTTTTTTGACTTCCATTTCTGGTGAGTTTAGGCAACTATATTGGACATAACCTTCTTGAGTCACCGGCTTAATAAAAGAAGTAGCTATTTAGTAAGTCAGGTTGATCGACAGGTTGAAATTCACTCCAGGATGTTTCATTTTCTAGGGTCATAAGTAACTAAAAGTCTAGCCCGAGCCGAATATGCTGAAATCCTCTAATGAAGTTAGACACTACACAGTGACAATCCAGTGAACTCATATAAAATATCTTACTTGAAACAACTGCGAGGAGAAGGCACTTACATTGGTATTACTCAGTTCCAAATTATAGAAATCCATTATCTCATCCAAAAACAACGGCCCAGCATGCCACGTCCCTCGGTGCAGCTTCAGAAACTTCGGACCCTCAACTTTAAAAACCCGAACCTCATTAACATCAGGTGGGACATAGAGATGACCACAATGCGACTTCACAACAGGCTGCTTCATACTACCTACTTCACTGACATCCACTATAGACGGCCTAGCCACTCCAAGGTACCAAATTCCACCACCAATCGCACCAAGACATTGTGTCACGTTAGCATGATGCGTAATTGTGGTAAATTTGTGCTCCCTATCTTTAAGACGCATAATATAAAACCTGCAATATGACAAATAACTTCAGTCAATTTTCAACCTTGAATTAGCTTCAAACCAGCGGTTCAAATCACACAAATAAAAAAATATCTAGCAACAAATCAGACCGAATCACAAGCTATTGAATTCCCTGCAACAACAAAGCTTCTTCAGTTCTGCTACACGATTATTATTATTTACACACAAGAACTCTTACATTTTCAACAATTTCATATTCAAAACTTCACTAATTTACGCAAAAAAATCAGAATGGGGTGAACGAGAAGGAGATAACTACCTCGGCACGCCTCTGCTCAAATCCAGTTGCGCATCGCGAGGTCCAAACTCATCACCGTCATCGGATGACTCGACAACCTGTCCGTAGTCCGCAAACGTCTCAGGTGTCGCCTCAACCGGCCTCAGCTTTATCTCCGTCAGCGGAGAGTTTTCATCGCCGGAAACTTCCATGGATAAGCTAGGCTTTCCACGTTTCAGTTCACATACTTTTTTTTTTTTTTTTTTTTTGATTGCGCAACTTTTTCTCAAGTGTAGCATCTATTCCTTTTTTTGGGCGCATATATAGGGTCTTTGAAGGATTAACGCGTTGCTGATGGGCTCGATGGCCTCTTCAAAATAGGCCATTCATGATCAGGCTAAACCGGGTCGGATCAATGGCCCGATTAGAAAGCCCATTAACGTGGCCCATCCGAGAGAGCGAAGGGCGGAGGCAGACGGGGAGAGAGAGAAGGTAGATCGGAATCGGAGCGGTGAAAAGAGAGAGAAAATGAGCGGAGCTGGGAAGAAGGTGGTCGACGTGGCGAAAAAGGCGACGAAGACGATCGATTGGGATGGTCTAGCTAAGCTGTTGGTCTCGGATGAGGCTCGGAAGGAGTTCGCAACGCTGCGTCGGACTTTTGATGAAGTTAACCACGCGCTTGAGACCAAATTCAGTCAGGTCCTTTTATCCGTTTAATTTTAAATTTAATTTTTGACGTGATTAATCATTTGATGGTCTTGGTAGATCCCTGATCGGCAGTAGAGTTGTTTGGCGTAATGTTATTTGTTGCACTTGAAAAGTTTGAAGCTCAGAATATATATTTTTTTGGTGATGTGTCTGTCAGCTGTTTTTGAATAATCTCACTTTGTTCTGATAATGGAATGTTCTTGAATTGAAGTTTCTTACCTAATGTAGATTTTTTTCATATGACATTGAAAAGGCAAATCTTATAGGTTATTTAAATTTTCCAGAGTGAGAGGGTTAGCCTTAGCTATAGGTAATCGAATTTCAAATAGAACTTCAGGCCTAAAGAATATGCTGAATTATGTATTTGGATGATTTTTAGGCTATGAAAGTAAGTTTTGAACTTGATAATGAACTTTGGTTCGCAGTTTTATTGTAAAGTTTGTTACTTAATTGCATGCCAATGATTATAATGTTCGACTTTTGCTTCGTGCAGGAGCCTGAGCCAATAGACTGGGAATATTATAGGAAAGGAATTGGATCACGCATTGTTGATATGTACAAGGAAGCTTATGACAGTATGTGCTACACTAGCTTTTGAAGCGTTCATGTTGCATTATTTTGCATTGATCCGTTGGGCATGTTTTGTTTATGATATTCCATGTACTTGATTATTCTTTTAATATTAATAAAAGGGTAGGATGCCATTTATCATAATTCATATGCTAACAGAAGAGTTAACAAAAATTTAAGCTTTACAAAGAGTTATGTTGACAAAATAGCAGTAGTGGTAAAATGGAGTAGGAGAAGTCGTTTTCATTTTGGTTCTTTTCTAAACCTCTCATCTACTTTCCTGTTATCTTTGCCCCTCTTTACTTATAGTGCCAGATAGTTTCTATGTGAATCACAATAGCTGAAGACTTCATGTGTGTATTTGTTTTTCACTATGGTAAGTTATCTTTCAGAAGTAGTAGTGTCTTAAATCTTATCCCCCGGTTAGCCATTTTTTATGTGTTGTTACTATGCACATGAGATAAAAGCTTGAATATAAGTAGCGATATTTTTGAATATAGGGTCCAAAGGTTGTTTAATGAACATTCTGCATTGTAGTTTGTCAGGTCTGTACCTCCTATAAGTTTTTTCTGTAATGTTGTGTAAGAAATCTACACTGATGCTCATAATGATGTAAGTTTGCAGCCTTAAGTTGGCATTTTGTGTGACTAGTATGTTTTATTTTCCATGTATCATCATCTTACTTCGATTGTTTGCTTCTCAGGCATTGAAATCCCAAAATATGTGGACAAAGTCACACCTGAGTACAAGCCAAAATTCGATGTTCTGGTAAGTGCTGATTGCATATTATTTTGCGGACAAGGTCACACCTTAATTAGACTTGTTGCTTCTCACTTTCTCAGGCAATGGAATCCCATTATATGTGAACAAGATCACACCTTTAGTTGGCTTATATTATATATTTTGAGACAGCGACATATGTTGTTTAGCAAGTTGTTGATGCCAAAAGATCATACTTCCCGTAACGATAATTGTGCCTCTGTGAATGCAGTTGGTGGAGTTTAAAGAAGCAGAGCAACAATCTCTGAAGGAGTCTGAGCGTTTGGAGAAAGAAATTGCTGAAGTTCAAGAGTTGAAGGTAGCTGATGTGTAGCTTTTTTTCTCTTCTTTAGTACTATTGTACCAACATGCCGTGTATGATTCGTTAGTATCGAAAAGCTTCTTATTATATATCTTCTTTTGCAGAAAAAGCTCAGCACTATGACAGCCGATGAATACTTTGCAAAACATCCAGAACTGAAACAGAAATTTGATGATGAAATCAGGAATGACTACTGGGGTTATTGAGGACCATAGTAGCCAAAAGCTATTTTCGCGGTCTTCGCTTGGTTGAGGTTCCTTAAATTTAATGTTCCATGCTTCATTTTCGTAAAAATAAAATAAAAGTGACCGGATTGGTATTTACATGCAACTGCATCCCTCACAAGGTGGAATACACTACTCACCACATGTGGGGAAAATTTAAGTTTTGGAGCGATACAAAATACGTACTCTTCTTTGGTTGATGATGATTAATAGCTTCTCATTTCATTCCCTCTGTAAAATTCCTGGTTCAAAATTCGGTATTTATTTTGCTCAGGCTCAATTAGTAAACTGCTGTTGAACGGGCGGAAAAAAGTTTACAAATTAGTTTGTGGTTATGTTCCTTGACATTGAAGCAACGTAAATAGCCAGCCATGTGGTTCATGACCAAGTTTGGTTCCGTCCAACACTTTCATCGGACAACGATTGCTGTCCTTGCTTGAGGTAGTTGGGGCTGCTCCACCGTCTTTCCTCTCACCTAAGAGCTCAAATTCATGTCTTTGGTGGAAGATAAGTCGACTTTAGGAGGCTCTGAATGCCGCCTAGCCCCAGATGGAGAAGGACAAGGCGAACAGGACAGCCGCTTCTTCACAGACCCAGAACCCATTGAGCCAACTTTCAGCCTTATGTTACTCTTATCTGATCTGGATGATGATGACTTTTGTAGCCGGGCCTTGGCCTTGTGTGCCTCTGCTGACGTCATGGTGCTTCTGGCTGAATATGAAGTTGACAGTCTTGCATTGTGGGTCATTGATGAGCTAGCTACACTTTGTTTACCATTGGCGCTGCCAGTACTGGAAATGCTCCTCGAGTCCTCGTGGCGTCGACCATTGGCGCTGCCAGCCCTGCTGAGGGATGACTTAGCTTTTGTACTCATGGATGGGACTGGCGGAGAGCGACGGCTTGATCTTTGTGGAATGGGAAGAGGCTTGGTGCTGTCGGTGTGGCGAGCATAATAAGCTTTGCTGATTTCATCAACAGACAGCAGACCGATGGAGGTTTGAGTGCTGCTTTCCCAAGGACGAGCATCCATCCACCGCTCCAACCAGTTCCATCCCCAATGAGGGTTGATTGGATCCATGAAAATTGGGTTCGGAGCTTTCAAACCATTCCTCCATATTTTCTGATGCCAACATCAAAATTCATCACGAATCTCTAAATGATGAAAAACTTTCAAACAAGCAACTAAAATTATTACCTGATGAGAATGCGCGTAGGCCAGTGCGCGCTCTCTCCTCATCGCAGCTTCTTGCTTGTACCGCAAGCTGGCTTCAAGCTTCTCCTTAGACTTTGTGCTATCATTCCAATCATCTCCAATCTGCTCACCAGGACGACATTCTACTACTTTGAACAACTGGCAGCCTGCTAAAAAAAAAAAGAAAAAAAAAGAGGCAGAACTTACAGTTACTTCTTTCATCTTCTCCATCTCTTTTTCATGCTTCTGCTGGAGCAGGGCTTGATTCTCCTCAGACATTCTGATCCTCCTTGCCCTAATTTGCGACTGCACACGAGAAAGGGTCTGCATACATTGTATAGTTGCCGCAGTCTGACGTTTTACCGAACACCCTTGCATCAATGAATTTAGCCTCACCACTCCTCTCATCTTCGCCTGCATCGACTCCACAAATCAATTGTTTCCCAAAAAGAACTTAAGCAACATTTTACCTTGTGTCGTCGGAAAGCCATCTGGATCCTGGTAGCTGCTGCCGTTTCCTCCTTGGCAACTCGCACATCTTTTTCTTGGCTTTCAAGCTTGGCATATGGCTCTTCTAGTATGCTCCACGGAACCGTATATTCTACTGCTCGATTAACAATCATATCTGGCTGCTCGGAAAACAACAACATTTTCTTTGAATATACACATTTCTGGTAACATGATATATATACCAATTCAATCAGGTAAATGATAACAACTATTAACTCCTCCAGTGGAAGCATTAGACTACTCTACTCACCTCATCATCATCATCTCCCTTAGTACTGTGTTCTGACCCCAATGCCTTCTTCACTTTTAAAAACCAGGCCCTTCTCCTCCCCATTTATGCTGCTGATCAATACAAAACTATATACGTATCAATTATCAAACATTAAATATTAATAGCACAACCACATCAAACCCAGTTAACCAAAAAGCCACAGATCATCAAAACAACCCCAACTCATTTTAATTACCTCCTGGGATTTTCACAAAATCCAAACCCAGCGGCACATACACAATTATGCATAAAGTATATATATATCTACCTGCAGCTGCAGACACACAAACAATATGTATGTCTGCAACACCTTCGTTCTTTTCGGCTTCTAGAACAATGGCAATGAAAGCGAAGATTTTGATCAGAAAGAAAGGGCAGGATCAATAAAGGTGAGGACATAAAATGTGTAGATGGAGCGTATCTTGATAATTTAAGGAGCGTGTCTCTATTTTTGGGACACCAGATGAGATGATTCCTCAAGAATCTTAGCTATCTGGGTGGGAAAGGCTGTTAACGTTTTAGTAACCGTTGAAGACGGAGTTGCTATATATATATATATGGCAGTTATTTTATTTTCATATTCATTTATTTTGTTTTAATGTCCCTTATGATATGAGAAGTGTGTCTTTTGGTCAGAAATGAGAACTAATCTCATCCATTGGATTTCTAATCTAATGGTCATTAATTAACAGAAATATTTGCACACAATCGTCGTTTTAATTGCAATTAAGGGTAAATTAGTAATAAGTTAAACCTAATCGTTAATCAATCCAGCGTCGTTCGGCGTTTGGCTGGCCACCATCGGAATGAGAACCTTCGTCGTCGCCCATGGAACTGCTCGGAATCGGACAATTCGTCGGCATCAATCGACGTATGCGTTTTTGGAAAAAATGAACAGTAATCGGACTTGCCGCGCGCCCAGCCTTTACATTAACTTGTTAATGTCTTCATTGGGCGCGGGTCCGTGCTACGAATAATCCTTTGAAAAGCTACGAATTATAAATTATAATTCGTAGTAATTACATACAAAATTCGTAGTATTCTATTTTGGTACCTTTTCAAAGATAATTCGTACATTTACAAAGGATCATTCGTAGCAATCATGTTTTGGTACATTTTCAAAGGGTAATTCGTAGTAATTATATACATAATTCGTAGCTTTTCAAAGGATAATTCGTAGCATATCAAGTGAGCGCGCCCAAACAAGACATTAAAGCCGCGCTCAAAGAAGACATTAACTTGTTAATGTCTACTTTGGGCGCAGAGAACTTATTGTCTTGTTTGGGCGTGCGACACTTTCATCTTCCTCATGGAAATCGGATCGGATTGGTTTTTCTCCGGTGGCGGCTGACATGGTTGTGCTCGTCGAATTGGTTTGCGCCGTGGTCTTCGTTCCCGGCACCAAAGCTCCGACTCAGTCGAATTAGTTTCCCGTCGTCTTCATTCCCTGCGCCGGTCGATGCGATTAATTTCGGGTTAATTAGTTTGCCTAATTTACCCTTAATGCCTAGTTAAACATTGAGTTAATTACCAATTTAAAATAAAATCTGTTTAATGCTAACCATTGAATAACAAAATTGAACGGATGATATTTGTTCTCATATCTTACGAATAAAACCTTTATCACGGGTACCGGACTCTATCCAAAGTCTTCACCAAAACAAGTAGAATATCTTTTGGGACTCTATCCATCCTTCCAGCATGAACCTGGACAGAATTCCACGTTGCATACATTGTACTATGACGTCACCTCCACCACCTCAAGATTTAGCTGGACAATTTTTTATTCGGGAAATTGCAGAATTTAATATATATAAAAAAACTAAATCAATAGTTTTACATTTATTACATTACATCCCCTAAGTTTAGGATAAGCTTGTAAAGCACCCCGCATAATATTTTACTCCTCTTGTGCTCGTAACAAACCTCGTGATTGAATCAGCAGGGATCGGCGATGGCGATCGTGGTGCCGGAGATGGATGAATCGCCGCCTGATATATGGTGAGGGTATAGAGATTCGTTTCTGTAGATTTAGCCACCTGATGTCTGGTGATTGAATCGGTTTTTTCATCATTTCTGTTCTCGATTTATGTGTTGAGCATTTTTGCGAATTAGGGTTTGACCAGTCGATTTCAAGATGAGCGTTCTGTTGGAAGGATGGATTTTAGTATGGGGTTATACGCGAAGACTCGTATCTGATTTTTTTGCTGAAGTTGGCAAAACGTTGCCATTTTTTGTGAATTAGTTTGCAGTGAGATGAACATGGAGCATAAAAGGAATAAGGATGTAGGAATTTGTTGGATATTGTTTGTTGAGATAGGTAGAAGAATTGTATTATGGGAAAATGGAGCCTTTTTGCCGTGTAAATGTTAAGTAGTGGGCTAGGTGGCACATGTGCATTTTCTGTTATGTGTAATTGGTTGAATTAGGTATGAGTATTTCTATGATCGTTAGGTTTGGAATTCAAGAATCTGTGTCTTTCCG
Organism: Rhodiola chrysanthemifolia; assembly: GCA_033675395.1. Taxonomy (NCBI): domain Eukaryota; kingdom Viridiplantae; phylum Streptophyta; class Magnoliopsida; order Saxifragales; family Crassulaceae; genus Rhodiola; species Rhodiola chrysanthemifolia. The sequence goes on from CM066206.1 coordinate 3,588,848, forward strand.
CATAAAATTGCTTTGGTTTGTTGCTTGTACCATGGCTGGTTTCTCGAAATTTTGTCTGTGAACTGATAATGCTTCAGCTGGAGTGAATATCAAGAGATTTATGTATCAGCCGTAGTGTTTATTTTAATGATTGTGTAATGAGATTTTTTGTGTGATGCTAGTGCATTGAATGATAGCTCGGATATTGAAGCGGATGAGATAAGAGGTGATGATCTAGCCGAGAAAGATGGCAGTGACGACTTAGCTGAGAAAGATGTGAGTGATGAGGAAATTGATGCGAAGGAATTGGAAAGGAGGATCTGGAGAGACAGTATTAAGCTCAAGAGGGTGAAGGAAAGACAGAGACTTGCAGCTCTAACAGCTGCTGAGAAGCAGAAAAGCAAACAGAGTACTACTGATCATGCTCGTAGGAAGAAGATGTCCAGGGCCCAAGATGGAATATTGAAGTATATGCTGAAGTTGGTGGAAGTTTGCAATGCTCGTGGCTTTGTCTATGGAATTGTTCCTGATAAAGGTAAACCTGTGAGCGGTGCATCTGATAATTTAAGAGGTTGGTGGAAAGAAACTGTGAAATTCGACAAGAACAGCACTGCAGCCTTGGATAAATATGAAGCAGAGTGTCTCGCTATTGGAAAATTAAATGCAACTCTCAATGGAAACCCTCGCGGAATGCTTCAAGATCTTCAAGATGCTACATTAGGTTCTCTGTTGTCATCCTTGATCCAACATTGCGACCCGCCTCAGCGGAAGTACCCATTGGAAAAGGGAATTCCTCCCCCTTGGTGGCCGTCTGGGGAGGAAGAATGGTGGGTGAAATTAGGACTGCCAGCAAGTCAAAGTCCTCCGTACAGGAAACCACATGATTTAAAGAAAATGTGGAAAGTTGGAGTCCTCACAGCTGTAATCAAACACATGTCACCTGATATTTCGAAAATAAAGAGACTTATACTACAATCAAAATGCCTGCAGGATAAGATGACTGCTAAAGAAAGCGCTGTTTGGTTGGCAGTTTTGAGTCAAGAGGAATCCCAGATCAGTCAAAATGTAACATCAGATTTGTCTGAAGAGTTGGCGGATGGCCAAAGTGGGAATAGGCAAGTTGTCAGATTAGCTTCAGAAAACAAACACGATGTCAGTGTCACAAATATGGAGATTGCCTCTGGATTGACTAGGAAAGCAAAGAAAAATCAAACAGCAGATTCAGTTGTGGAGAGTCAACTTCAGCTTTATGGTGACCCTAATCCTATAGGAGTAGAGAAACAAGAAAAAAAGAATGCAAGACGAAAAGGACAACCCTTAAAGCATAAACCTGTTGCTCAAGAGGGTGCACCTTCATCCAGTAATAATTTCAACGAGCAAGACTCACGAAGTACCTCACTGAATCAGCCGAATGATTCAGTAGGAGATGATATGCTTCATAATGATGGTGACCTTAACGATTTGCAACATCAAGTAGAAAATGGTAGAAAAAGACATCGCATAACACATGATTCTAGTGCTGGAGGGCCTGGACTGCAGTCAAAGAACCATTTCTTAGATGATGATTTATTAAGTGTGTCTATGGAAAGACATCGTGCAACCACCCCTTCTTTTGAACTCCAGACACATCACACCTCACATCAGAACAGACGGCTAGTAAACTTGGCACCTCAAGAGAATATTTCGGGAGACCAATCATACCCTGTTCTTCCATCTACAAATATTAGTCCCGCCCAGAACATGTATATGGGTTGGCCGCCGCTGCCTTCCTCTGCGTCACAGCCAATCAAAAATAATGGTGGGATACAACAACAGATTTATGGTGAATCAGGTAGTTATGGGACCAATTATGTTCAGAGGTCCCACACACCAACTTATGAGCCTGGTCAATATGGTTTACAAGATGCTGCAATCCAACCACAAATACCAAAAGACCCAGTTAGCTTGGCAGTTAGAGGTGATTCAAACCCTTACGCCATGAACACATTCCAGAGTGGTGGTAGTAGCAAAATGGTCGCAGAAGAAGGATACATGAATCCCACTGCACAAATTGTACTCCACAACAACAATAGCCAAAACTTGGCATCTGGAGACATGAACCATTGTGTTCAGGGTGCATTTGATAGCAATCAAGACATACCATTTGACAGCCTTGATTTTTCATTCACGGACATGCCAATGGATTTTGCAGAACTCGGTAGCCCGCTCAACCTGGGTTTGAGTCCTCTAACCGATTTAGATTTCTTCCTCAACGACAGTGACATGCTGGAACACATGGCCTCCTAGATCAAACCAAATTGGAAACTTCTGTAAGTTACTGTTCTTTATATTGCATTTTATTCTGTATTCAGCATGGTTGTGGATACAACCTGACATCATACATTTTTATCCCACACAGTGTATTCATGAAGACTGACCGTAATTGGTACATTTGGGTGTAGATTGGATGCGGCACAGGCTGAATGGTGGACTGCCTAAATTACAAGCTTTTCCTAAATTATATAGAAGGTGGAAATGGGGTGTGTGTAGTATTGTTGTTGCTAAAGTGTACCTGGAAGAGGGGGGTGATCTCTGTTGTTTTTGGATGGCCTGTTATGTTATGGCTCACATGTTATCTCAATAAGCAGTTGATATCCAAGGTGATAAATAACAGCACAAAGTTTTAATTCTGCCTAATTCACAATTTCCTCTACCCCCATCTTATCAAAACAAAAACAAAAAATGTAATAAAGAATTTGGAGGAAATAGTTATGACATCATAAACCGTGGAAACAAGTTTGATTCTTGTACAAAAACAGAAGCCCTAATCTACGACAACAGACTAAGCCATTTTCTCTCGGCCTTCTTTACGAGGTTTTTATCGACTGGAAGGCGGAAGCATTGATCCTTGCTGTGCCCCATCGAAATTGATGGAAGGAGCGAAGGAAGAAACCGTGGCGGCGGCAGATGTTGCCGTCTGTAAGGACGCTGAAGCCGAGGATTACAGCCATCAAATCGATGAAGTTGCTAGTAAAGTCGATAAGGTACCGCAATTCGCCTAGGCTTTGTAGCTAGCGTCTACTTAATTCACTTAACATTGTTTTTCGTTTATAAAGTTTTTATTTCTTTCTCGATGATAAATTTGAGTCACAGCTTGAGCACAAGTTGAATGAGGTGGAGCAGTTTTATTTGAATGCCAGCAAAAAGCAGCAGAACAGTTCCAAGGGTAATTCTGGGTCCAAAGAGAAAGATAGGACTATAACGAGTATTAAGAAACAGCAGCAGGATGCTGCGCGTAGAGAAGCTGCTGCAGCCAAGCGAATGCAAGAGCTCATTCGTCAAATAAGCACCATTTTGCGGCAGGTGCATCACATATTCTTTGTCGTTGAAAAGTTGTTTCTTTTTCGTGTTATTTGTAGGTTAATCCACCTGTTGGCTGGAAAAACATTTGATTCATTTAGACTGATTGTAGTTGACTTTGTTATACTGCTGTTTTTGTCAGATGTCACAGCATAAATGGGCATGGCCTTTTCTGCAGCCTGTAGATGTTGAAGGACTTGGCTTGCATGACTACTACCAGGTGACATTGCAAACAAATTCATTGCCCCACTTTGTAAAAAACATTCGCAAAGGCCTTCCCTGATTGCTGTGTTTATTAGGTTATTGATAAGCCGATGGATTTCAGTACAATCAAAAATCAAATTGAGGCAATGGATGGAACTGGGTATAAGAGTGTGCGCGATGTATGCGCTGATATCAGACTGGTATTTAAAAATGCAATGAAGTATAATGACGACAGAAGTGATGTACATGTTATGGCCAAAACTTTGCTGGAGAAATTTGAAGAGAAGTGGTTGCAGTTACTTCCAAAAGTTGTGGAAGAGGTAATTTTATATTGTACTACGTGTTCACCTGCGTTGTAGGTATTTTGCTGCTTTTCAGAATTGTGCATTGTCATCTTTTTTCAGGAAAAGAGGAGAGAAGAGGAGGAAGCAGAGGCACAGGTTGAAATGCAATTAGCACTAGAGATGGTTCATGCAAAAATGGCCAAAGATATAAGTAATGAGGTATCTGTCTATTGACGGTTCAAAAGGTTTGAAGTAATGGAAAGTTGGATTATATTTAATGGTATTTGCTTATCTTCTACACAGCTTTATGAAGTTGATATGCATTTAGAAGAACTGCGGGAACTGGTTGTTCAAAAGTGCAGGTTTGTTTTGTGATTACTTCTTCATTCACGATTGTTTTCTTGAGATCTGAGTAAACGTGATTGCTGAGATGATCTCAATCAGTTAAATGTATCTGATGACCTAATGATACGATACCCTGTAATTTAGGTGGGATAGGATAGTGCAGTTCGCCTTCATTTTACAATACAAACAGTATCGGGTCCTTTTTTACTTTACACTTCTCAAGAAGTTTATTTGCTGCTGGGTTTTCTGGTGTATCTTTGATCTGCAGTATTCTCATTTCCTTTTACTTTTATTTGATATTCTCCTAGCACTTATTCGAGAAACATCCTGCAGGAAAATATCAAATGATGAGAAGAGGAAACTTGGGTCAGCACTTACCAAACTTTCTCCGGAAAACCTCTCGAGGGCCTTAGAGATTGTTGCACAATCCAATCCAGATTTTGCAGCCACGGCTGAAGAAGTGGACCTTGACATGGATGCTTTGGTTAGTCTTTGAGCATATGCCTTATTCCTTGCAACAATAAATCTGTCTTATAACCATGTCACGGGATCTGATCATTTCAGAGCGAAACAACCTTATGGAGGTTGAAAGTTTTTACAAAAGATGCACTAGAAGTTCAGGAAAAGCATGCTGCTTCCCCGATTGTTGAAGGTAACAACCAGAGCAATCCGACCAACAATGACACTAACAAACGAAAGAAAGCAATCTGTGACGCTCTTGCCAAGACCGCCAAGAAAAGGACCAAGACTGCAAAGCATCAGGTGAAAGTCCCCAAGGTAGAAATGTAGGCAGGTTTGTGAAACGTCCAAGTCATAACATCTTCTCTTCTTACCTCGTCTGAAAGGCTTGTGCCACACTGTTGTGCCGTTCATATAGTGTTGGGTGTGCCCAACTTCCCATTATGTTGTAATAGAAATAACAGTGCAAGCGTTATGTTCTTCCTCAATATCAATGAATAGGTCTACTCTACAGTGCGAGTCAAGATGCATTTTTGTTGACTCAGAGAGTTGTATATGGATCAAAATGAGAATATAAAATTGCTGGATAGATGCATGATTGTCAAATGTCAAAGAACTGTGGAGCATCATATCATGATGAACATATTATATATATAGGGGAAGGAATGGAAATCAATAAAGTAGTAATATAGAAATACGTAAAAATAGAAGGACCAAATTGAAAAACGAGAAATTTCTACTACTAACCACGACCTTACGGTAACTGTCGTTTGTTTGGCATCCAGCCCAGCCGACGCCGTCTACTAACATTTCAATCCTGACAAGGGCGTGCGTACATCACGCGATAATTCATATTCATATTCTCTCTCTCTAATCTTTTTGATTCATTTACTCTCGCGTTTTCACCACAATCTCCAATCGTGTGTCCGCCACCGTCGGGCTTGTGTCAAAGGTGAGATCTGGATTGTTTACAGTTTGTCATTTTGTTTTGATCTACCTTGTTCGGTCGGATTAGGTTTTCTGAGATCGTATCTTGGTTGGGTGATGGGGGTGTGTAGAATTTTGATTTGATTTTTTTTCTTTTCAATTTTGTGCTTGTGAATTGACTTAATCCTTGTAGATGATGTTGTTTAGGTAGGAAATGAGATGTTGGTTTGGTGTTATAGTGTCGGTGGAAATGGGTGCTCGTAGGTCCAGATAATGTTGTTGTTTCCGTTAGAACTGAAAGAGGAGGTTGACTTGATTCAGATAAGTAATTGAGCCTATTAATGAGTTTTCATTGTATATTTATATTCAGTTGCCTTTGGTCTTTGTGGTCGTCTAGATGGCCTCATGGAAATATCCTCAAGTATTACTCGTTTTGATGTAGTTAATCTTCCCTGTAGTCATATCTCATGCTTCTGCCTACCAAAGCTTCAATGTTTTATCACCAAGCTAATATTTGGCTTTATTTTGATTCAGGTACATAATAACCAATGGCTTTCTTCAGGTGCCCGAGTGAGGAGTCACTATCTGAAGATAGTCGTATTCTGCGATGCCCATTTTTGAGAAACATTAATGAGCCAACAAAATTTTCATTCTTTTCTGATGTAAATTTTGAAGGACCGGTAAGATTTTAAAGCCTTTTATGAAATCTGTCCATGTTTTTCTGTTTCTGTTGGAGCTTACGTATTTGATGCCGCTAATTAACAGCGACTTTGATACATTGCGTGCATGGGTTCTTTTTCATTGGCTTGTGTCTTGTTGTAAATTGTGTTAGTCTTTGGTATTCTCAGGTGCGTGGAGCTAAAGGGCCAATCTTCGAAGATGGGCCTAACTTTGACATGGCATTTAGGCTTTTCCATGGGCGTGATGGGGTCGTCCCTCTATCTGGTAGGTCTTTTGCGCCATCTGAGAATGCGGAGCCTCAGCAGTTTAATCCTCTGGCTGCAAAGGCTGCCACCATCAGCCTTTCAGGATTTGGTGGACCTTTCAGTTTTGACGCTTTCTCTAGCATGTTCAAGAATCACAACAAGAAACCAAATTCATCCAAAAAGAAGCAATCTTCACAGGTAACTAGAACGAAATTGTATCTGAAATGTAGAACGCACACTGTGTTACTGATTTATTATAAGTTAATTGATCATATTGTTATATGTTTCAGGATGGTGACTTGAACCATGAATCACTAAGCAATGAGTGGCTAGAAACCGGAAAGTGTCCGATCGCTAAATCATACCAAGCAATTAGTAAGGTCCTCCCACTTGTGGCAAAGTCACTTCAACCACCAGCTGGCATGAAGCTTCACTGTCCGCCAGCAATAGTTGCAGTTCGAGCAGCTCTAGCGAAAACAGCACTAGTGAAGACCATACGCCCCCAAACCCTGCCAACTAAAGTCCTGATGATCGGAGCTTTAGGGATGGCTGCAAATGTACCTTTAGGAATATGGCGAGAACACACTCAGAAATTCTCGCTTTCCTGGTTTGTTGCAGTCCATGCAGCTGTCCCATTCATAGGCATGCTCAGAAAATCGGTGCTGATGCCCAAAACAGCCATGGCATTTACAATTGCAGCTTCAATACTGGGTCAAGTTATCGGGTCCAGGGCTGAAAGGTACCGCCTCAAAGCAGCAGCTAAAAACGAGTCCTTATCCGCCGCTCCCATGAGTAACATGAACCCTACATCTTCCGTCAGCAACATGATCCCCTTACAAGTTGCAACTGTCAAAGGCAGCAACAGCAGGCATTGCGGTGATGCCATGGATTGGGACTCAGGCATGCTTAAAATCACAGGCTCTTCTACACCAACAGATGTGTTCTGCTAAGCGCTCCTGCAGATTATGCTACCTCATTGAAAGTACCCACATATCGTTATACTTGTTGTATGATCAGCTTAACTATTGCAATCCTCATTTGTAGTTTGTTTTGTGCGAGGCCAGTGAACCATTGTTTGAGTCAATAATTGAAATGACCCGTTCAGTTACAGATTACGTTTACAAATTCCTACTAGACATTTCTATCCATTCACGTCAGCTTGACAATATACTCAACATGACTTGTGAGCATTTGACCACTTGAAGTTTGACTCTATCATTGAATATATAACAATATTCATTCATTTACGTTACGCCACCAGAGATGAGAGAGACGAATATACATTTACGCCACCAGAGATGAGACGAACGAAGACATCCACCAGAGAAAAATAACATGTCCACAAAATAGGCAGAAGGAATGAAGACATCTGCTGGGAATGAATAAAACTCCATGCTACTATTTTAGTTTTAGAATTTGAGATTTAGAACATGCATAACCTACACGGTACACAAGTTAGTATTTGTATTGACCTAACTGCAATGAGTTGGTGCTGCATGCAGTGACAAGAGAATGCACTTTTTTTAATGAGAACGCCATAAAGGTTATAACCCGAACCAATTGCCCAAAGAAGGGCACCATGGTCAAGAAGGGCACGACATAAGCTGGACAACCGGCCGAAGCGATTGACACTACAAAACAAATGAAAGACCGTCGTGCCCTTCAGCGGAAACCCCACCGACACATCAGCCGATGGATCACTACTAAACCTAGAAAACCGAAACTGAGCCTGATCCAACCAAAGCTGACACTAATCCAGCCAAAGCTGACAGATTCCGGCCAAAGCCGACAGTTTCCGATCGCAACCGACCTAAGGGACTAAACCAAAACACACCTAGCTGAAGCTACAACTAACAACGACAAGCAACTATGCCTGCCAGCATCTCTATTTACAAGTAGTAACAAAACAATCACCGGCGAGACGCAAACAGCTACAAGGATGAGCCCAAGCCGTCCAAGCTCCTTCCGAACCGCACCTCCAACCATGCCTCGCACCACGCAGCCAACGCCACCAAATCCAATCGACCCCATCAAAACCAACCATAGCCATACCCAAACAACCGCCACACACCACCACCCAAACAACCGCCACACACCACCACGCCAGATCCGACAGCGTCCTCCAACCCGCGGAGAGCGACGACGACAGCCGAGAGGACGGAGGGAACCGAATGAGGAGCAGCTCGCCACTGCAACGACAGCGACACAAAATCAGAGCCGCATCCGAGTCCCTGCCTCCGCCGGCGGGCAGATCAGAACCCTAAAAAACTTCTAGCAGACTACGGTTTTGAGAAAACTCAGGAGAGTTCGAGAAGAAGAAAGAGATGACAAGAGAAGGCACTTAGTCAAGACCAACAAGCATTTTTCTTCATCTTATATCTCCAACCTTACAACTGTACAAATGAAACCTCTTCTTGTCTCTAAAAGTTCCATAGGATCTTCAAGAAAGCCAAAAACAAAAAGAACGAATAATCTAACAGATGATATAATTGAAATCTGACTATAAAACATGTTCTAGCAATGGAGTTGCTAATCGGACATCAATGTCTTGCGTACTCTTGGTCCTAATCCCTGAGGCATTAATAGAGTTTGCTGTCTGATTTGAGCCAATCCGTTTCTTGACTTTACTGTAAAATGCCTTGCACTCAGCGCTGTACCTCGTTTTAACGTACTTGGAGACCATTTCAAAGTTGTTGCCGTACAGCATGACTGCTTGCAATAGCATATGTTTCTCTTCGTCTGTCCAATCAAGTGCAGAAAAATCCATCTCGCCACAGCTTTCCCCGGAACACGTCTCCTCATTATTTTGTGCAACCTCCTGCGTCCAATTTCGTTTCCTTTTACCACCTACTTTTTTTCTTTTCCATTGACGGTGTACATCTCCGTGATTGAAAGAACTAGAGACACATGGACTTATTGCCTCTGATGATAAAGAGCCGCTTATCCCAGCCAAAACATCAGCAGCGGCACTCTCCTGGTTCCATTTATCTCCTGATGTCAACATATAAGCAACATTAGCAATTGGCTTGCTTTGCGTTCCTGATCTCACCGCCTTCTTTCTTGTTCTTTCAAATATGGGAGACTTGTGATTTTTGTAATAAAACTCAACACAGTCGGCAGTTGTCTTGTGATCAAGATAAGAAGCTATTTTTCTGAAATCCTTCCCAAACAAAGCCAGTTTATCCAGAAAGGTTTCTTTCTCGTCGGGTGTCCAAGTATTCACTAGAGCTCTCTCCTTCTCCGTTGCCACAGGGTCTTCAACTAATGCATTATATGAAACAAAACTAGACATCTGCTTCTCCTTCTCATCTAGGATCAATGACGGCATTTTCAATTCCTCCTTGTACACTGTCACATGGCAATCTGAAAGCAATTTGCTTGTTAAACTGACTGTCTCGCAAGATGGAACTAGCCTCGTGCTTCCTTCTGTAAATAATGATAAGCGAATCAAGATATTAATGACCTTAAAAAAAACTGGAAAAGAACATAATGAGAGAACCAATAACAAAAAAATTTGATCCCAAAAGCATTTCGTAAGCAACAACAGCCGCGAAAACAATTTGCAGAGTGCTCTACTTAGAATTTGGATAACCCAATAAAAAAACAAAAAAAAATTGAAATACAACTTTTCCCTTGCATTTTCCTTGGTTTCCATTAAACTATCATGCAACTTCATTATTTCATCCCCGAATTTTTTTCAATGTCCAGTGTTCAGAAATACTAAACCACTGAAGAATAGGGAAACATCATTTCACAAATCCCAACTTCTTCAGGCCCTGTTTTGGTTCATGGAAAATTTAGTGGATGGAAAGAAAATTTGGAGAAAGTATAGATTCATGACTGCTTTGCCATGGAAAAATAAAACAACGCCAAAAGATTCAATACAAAATTTTCCATGTCATTTTCCATGAGAAATTGTATTTCCTGGAGGGTTAGGAAATCCATGAGAAATTTTCCATGTCATTTTCCATGAAAAATAAAACAACGCCAAAAGATTCAATACAAAATTCTTTCCATCATATTTTTTATGACCCCGGAGGGTTAGGAAATCCAACAACAATAATTTGATTTTTTAGAATTCGTAAAGGGGAATTTCAAGGCTCAAGTAAATGTCCTAACTGTAAAGGGATTTTTTTCCTATTCACAACAATATCATCAGCAGCACAGAAAGTGAACCATTGGTGATGGTCACATCTAACTATGTGAATCATGATCAGCTTCAATTCTCCGTAATCTAGACAGTAAAATTCAAAAGAACTAGATTTTCAAAGAAATATGTTTTGCTCAGGTTTATCATTAACTAGAAGTCTAGAACCAACATTCTGGAGAGCACAGCTGATGCAAAGATAAGGGAGAATGCACTTACCAGGGGAAGAAAACCGAGAACGAATGGATGAATTGCTCTTCAGGTGAGCCCATTGAGATGCTCTTGACCCCAATTCAAGCCGCTTGGCAGATTTTGGACGGCTTTTTCGTATTTCAAGCAATCGAGAATCCTCTTTCCAAAGCTGCCGCAGTGCTCTGTATTTCAAAGTAATGGCTCTTTCAGTAAATCTAAGTAGCTTCTTCCTCTTAGCAATCTCATCCCTTATCAAGGGTCCATTAAGCGATTTCTGACAATCGACTGCAGCTGTTCCATTTATTGATAGCAAATGAGATAGTTCATCACCAGCTTTACCAGCCTCTTCTTTATTAGCAGCAAAGATGAAATCGCATAACCCACTATCTAACAAATCATGGTTGGGACCGGCTGGATCATTACTACCCTGCTCCGAAGTGTGTACATCACAAGAGCAACTAGGAATGAACTCGACCATCATGTGGGAACTGTTTGTACTTGCATCCTCAGCGAATTGGCATGGATTCACAACTTCCAGAGTTGCTTCAACCTCAACTGGTGGTACCACTGGTTTTGCTGTTGCCATTCCAGGACTATCAATCTCATCTTTTACCTTGGATGAGTCAACCTGAAGAGGGGTTGGCATGGCAATTGCATTGCAAGCGGTAATTTCTTTACCAAACTTTGTTTCTATATTGACATCCAACGAGCTGGATGCAGTTGAGCAGTGAATACTGCATTTATATTCAGATTTTGAAGACTGAATTTCATTCTCAAGTGATTCCATCTCAGAATCTGTCATCTCCACGGCTTTCAAAATACCAGTCCTCCATGAGAGCAACTTACGCATGGCATTGGTACTCTCAGAGCCAGAACCAGTTGGGCACTGAACATCAGAATGTATCATGTTGAGCAGCAAATGCACCTCACTCGTGATAAAGCTCATGTCCAGTTTTCCAACAAGAGATTCGATATTATCTGAACTACCCAGTGAAAGGGTATCAGGTGCATCTTCATCCTTTACAGATTTAAACTTGTTATCTGTGTCATAATCAAAGGGAATGAATAATTAGAAGCCAAAACATGATTATATTATACGAATTGGTTATATATATGTGATTAACTATGAAAAAACAACTAGATGTGATCACTTTAGTCAGACAAATCATCATGACAAATATGACCTACAGCACAACCCGGGACTGCTGATAAACTATTCACAAATATTACGAATACTGGACTGCTGCACTAAAATCATCGTGCTGCGCCAACAAATATTTTCTATATGCATTATTATTAGTAACTAGTCAAAAAGATGAATAACAAGTTTCCAATCAATGAAGATACCCTGTCAAAACAAGTGCTGCGCCAACAAATACTTTCTAGTTAAAAAACACCATGGGAGGTCGGCACAAAGCAATGAGCGCAAAAGACTCGATATATGTACTACTCAGTCCAAAATAGAAGCTTCAATTTAATATTTACACAACTAGAACGCAATAATTGATTGCCATTTAAGAGAGACAAGTACAAAGCTTCCAAAATTACCTGGTGAGGAACTGCATGTAGCAGATGTAGGCGTTGTTGGGGATGTGAATTCACCACCAACTCTAGGGCTATGTATATCATTTTGCTTTTCACTAAGACAGGGGTCATCAACTATCTTCTTTTCATACTTGGCAAGTCCTTGGCCCCATCCAAGACGAGCTTTTTTCCAGGTAGCCGCTTCTTCAGAGGTAGTGCTAGATGTGATGCAATCGGCAGCATCCCCTGAAGGAGAACAAAGAGTAGAGCTCTTAATCTGTTGGTACTCATCAACAGTTTCCTTGGAATCCACTGGAAAGCTTCTTGAACTACTAGAATGACCACGGGAAGAAAAACTACCAGATCGAGTCCATATAAGAGGTTTACAATCAACTCTCAAAAAAATTTCTTTATCATGTCTTTGGATAGAGCAAGACCCATCAACTTCACCCGTACCAACGTCATGCTGATGCTTCAGAGAATCTACAGGCAACTCATTCTTACACTTAGAACCCTTTGGAATGCAATCAGATGCATGCTCGTTGATGGATAGATTGCAATCAATATCCATAAATTCAGGACCTGCTATACTATTACAAACACTTCCAGATGATGCACCAATGATTCCATTACAGGGTTTCTCCCCAGAGACTGTAAGTGACACATTACATGCGCTTCCGGCTGCACTACTATGAGAGAATCCATTACATATGTCCTTCACAGAAGTACCAGAAGGTCTGTCACATGTCACGTTCCCATCTACAAAACTAGAAGAAGGGCCATTAGGAGTCTTCCCAACTGTGGCACCAGAAAGTCCAAGAGTAGGCTTGCCCGTAGAGATATTAGGAGATACTTTTACAGGTCTTTCAGCAAAAGAACTAGGAGACAATCCATCGAGTGTCTTCTCTGTATGAGCTTCGGCAAACTGATCATGTGCCTTCTCTACCACAGCATTAAATGGTATGCGACAGGGTCTCGAGACAGGAGGAGATAAATTATTAGGTCTGTCAGCTGCAGTATGAGGATAGAATCCATTGGGTGCTTTGACAACAGAAGCACGAGAAAATCCATCACTTTTCTGATCTTCAAAGACATTGGTCGACAAGTCGATAGGTCTTTCAGGAGCAAACCGATTGTGCATCTTAACAGTCGAAGCACCAGAAAACCCGTTCCGTGTCTTCTCAATTAGAGCATTAGAATATCCAAGACATGGCTTGTCTCCGGAGACATCTGTTGACTCGCTAAAAGACCTATCAGATATGTTCCTGGGGGAGAAACCATTACGTGTCTTATCAATTACCGCGCCAGGGAATCCGTTACTATTCCTTCCACCATATATGACAGGTGATGCATTAAAATGTCTCTCAACTCCAAAACCAGGATACATCCCAGTATGCCTTCTATCAATTGGCATATCAGAGACCCCGTTGCAAGGCTTCCCTCCTAAGATAACAGGAGTACCTTTAAAAGGCCTGTCAGCAGAAGATGAGTTATTTTGCTGCCAACTAGGACCCTCCCAATTCTTTTGGTATCCCCTAACTTTATAATAATCATTGCCACTCCTATATCTTCCATCAACACGGGAAGATGATGTCCAGTAACTCCTATCTTCTATCATCCGTTCACATGATCTCGAGGGCATGTAGCCATAGCCGGATTCTTCAGGAAACATGTGCCAGTCACCCTGCTGCCGTCCGCGCCCTTAAGTTAGAAAAATTAAAATAAAACAGATTAACAATTTTGATCATATTTAATCTCTCAGAAGTTAGAGAAGTTGTAGTCTACAGTTCATTCGAGAAAGGAGTTCAATTAGGTGTAGTTTTCAAGCTATTTGTTCACAAGCCAATCCAAATTGTAATGTGTAATAGGTTGCAGCCTGTATTTGAGCTCTGAGCAGCTGGATTAAGCAAAATAACAAAAATAAAAACAAGGTAAAACAGCTAGCTCAAATGAACGGCTTACCAGAAGGTCTGCGGTAATCTGCAGATCCCCGTCGAGAAAACTCCCGAGGCCCGCCATGGTGATTTCCTCTGTAAGAAAAAGAGGGCGAATCCCTCCATCTCGACCCAACCGGGGAGCTCCCAAGAGACTCCGACTTCACAGGCCTCCTGTCCCTGTAAATCTCCTTCCGATCCCAAGAAACTGGTTCCGGGAACGGCATGAATCAAACCCTAGCTACAACCAAAATCGCATCGACTGATCCAACCAAACACAAGACAAACAAACCTAAATCAACAACCTGACGCCTGCAAATCAACCGCCCACAACTAGAATTACAGGCAATAACGGAGCTAAACCAACCAAACCCTAGCCCCGTTCCCCAAATCGAAAACCCAACCGACGTCGAATAAATATCTTCCTAAACCTAATCCGCAACCTTTACAACCTTCCACACATCAAAGCTCAATCTGCCGCTTCGGTTCTTGTGCGCCACGCTTCAGATCTCGTATCTTCAAAACCTCTGCCCAACAAACAATGGGCCGATGCCGCTTCTCAGCGCCTCAGATGCCTGTCAAAGCCATGCCCCCGCCGCCGTCGATTTTCAAGGTGCGATTTTGGAGAGCAAAGATGATGAGAGACGATAAGGAACAATGAGGATGAAGGCGAAGATGACCTAGAGAGAGAAAAAATATGAAGCGGATTTCAACGTCGCCATTAAACCACAATTTAATTTTAGCCTCGCGTCCCCCAAATACTAGTAATTAATTTTGATTAAGAATAAAAATAATTATATTAATACAACAATTATTTTTGGTCCTTACGCTTTTAATTATTTCCAAACGGGTCCCCTTCGGTTTGAATGCCGTTTCCGAAACTGCCCCTGCCAGTGAGACTTGTTTGCATTAATGGGTCTCATTTTATCGTAATTTACGGAGTTGCCCTTGAATTTCGGTGTTCGCTGATCTGGACTTGACTAGGATACAAAATTACCAATTACGTAAAGCTGTTTGGATTCCACTGCTTAAGATGATGAGATCACAAGATTGTTTAGGTGCAGGACAAGTCTGTACTTGAGATACTATGATTTTAAAACCATGGCTAGTTCAGTGTTTGCTACTACCACATGGACTGCATTGGGAACCTATTTAGCCGGTCAGGCCATACGACAAATGTAGCACAATACACTAAGATGTCGTACTCACGTAGGGTTGCTGCCAATCATTGCAGGTTGCTATTAAGCTCCGGGATCGTTGATCACACCCAAGAAGTCATCTTTTATAGTGCCAATGCAAAACTGCAAAGGAGAACATAGTATTAGCAGATGAACATCAAAAGCCAAAATCATGTTTCTCAAGGTATCAAGTGAAATGAAATTCAGCTGAGCTCAACATTCGCGTTTGAGTTACTATGAATTCAGAAATACAAGAATGACTGCAGCTGCAACATTCACTTAGTTTCAGGGAAAAAAAAGGCGTCTCGATCTTCGGCTCGATCTTGTCCTAAAAACAAAGACACAAACTTCGTTTGGTCTTGATCTCTTGTATTTTGTTCTGTTTGTTTTTTTCCTTCCCATTAAATAAAATTACACAGTTTAAATTTTTTAAAAAAAAGAATCTAAATGGAGCAAGGACTTACGATTTCTGTTGCATCTACCCTAGTCGCACTTCACTTTCTTTCTGAATTTTAAATTATCTTTAGTCGCACTTCACTTTCTTTCTGAATTTTAACCTGTAAAGTATGAAAACATTGATAAATGGAAAAAAGAAAACATAACAATTAAAGATCCCTGGTAATGGAAGTTAGTCATACCGATCCATCAGAAGTGGTGTAGTTTGGGGTGTCGCCGGACTGAAACTCCATGTCATCCGGAATAAGCTATCACAGAAACTAACATATGGAATTACCCACATGAGTCTAAAGACAAATAAACAAGAAGTGTATAAGGTATCTGAAAAGGAGAACTGTCACCGTGATTAATTAAACCCAAATGTGAATAAGTATTCTAGTGTCTGTAAATGGCATTCAGATTATGGCGAGAATTTCCATGCATAATTGGAAAGCTCACTTACATGATTAGAGACGAATATTTGAACAGGCCCTGCTTCAGCAAAGAATCCCATCTGTAACATCCCACTCAAGAAGATCAGACTCGTTTACAAAGTCCCAATTTTTGATCTCCCAGTAAAATGTACCTTATTCACCATAGTAACTACAGCTTCCAATATCTCTCCTTTGAACGGACGGCAGACAACACACTGGTACTTCACTGGAAAAGTAACGAAACCTGTTCCATCTCTTATCAACCCCTTCCCAATTTCCTCAATACCAGTAATCGCGACCACAAAACCATGTCGTCCGCTGCAATATTGAACCAGCATCATATAACTTCAGTTAGTAGACTGCATATGATGCAAAGAATATTGATTATTGACACAACACTCTTGTAAGTACATCAGAAACAAGGACATGGTTAGAATTTGAACCTACAAGTTCCTTCAACGTCTTTCATGAGCTTTGACACTAAATTGTCCCGAAGATGGCGACCAAAGTGCCGAGGATGAAGTTGCATGTTTCGCTCCAAAACTATGTGGAAAAACATCCTGAACCTGGCTCGATTGCTACAGACACCACTTAGAAAATTCCGGTTACGAGTCATCAATCTTGAAACCCATATTGATTTACAGTAACGAAACATCCACGATCCACATATCTTTGAAGCACTGATGACTACCACGCTACCTCAGTCCTCACAGCACTTATACTTGAAAGAACTCAAACTCACGACCACCATAATCTCATCCTATCTTAAATCTAGCACTAACAACTGCTCAGTATTTACACATACAAGGTGAAACTCCAGGTTCCGAAACATGAGAAGATCAAAATTTCTTCCATTTTACCCCTAAAATCAACTAAAAAAAACACACACAAAATACAAAACATAGAAAAAAATTGAAGTACTATCAGGTTGGCAACAAAGACTACGACCCTTTTATTCATTGTTAAACTCACCATGAAAGAAATCATCATTCAAAAACTTACTGCAAAAATTCCAAGAATTACTTCAAGAAATAATTAAGGAAAGAATCGCACACAAACACACACAAGTAAAACCCAACGATCCAACAATTCACGAATCGACTACAAACCCATACCTGAAGCGCAGTCAGGTAGAATCGATCGTTCAGCTCAAATTCTCTCTCACGCTCGAATCAGGGAATTCGCGGTTTCTACTTTCTAGGGCTTCCAATTTCTCTTTGATTTCAGTTTCATATAAATATTTGTATCAAAAAAAAAACTGAACACTTTGGTTCGCTCGCATGGGTCGGACTGGTCCGGACCGAGACCAGTCGGTTTGTGAATTTCACCGGTTCTATTCGGGCTTAGCCCGGCTCCGAATAGACTGTTTGAGTTTTTTTTTTTTTTTCTTTTTCAGACGTAAACTGCGCAAGTCAAACAACAGAGACATTTACATAATTACATTTCATGGTTGGATCTTGAAATTGCAACCAAAATCTTGGAACGATTCTGCAAAAAATATATTTAAGAGGGTAAAGGGGGCTTATGTTATTTGAATTTGATTGCTAGCCAGTTGGTGTTTTTGTTTTTGGGTTGTTCTACTGGCTTAGGATGTGAAAGGTATGGAATTGTAAGTGCGTTCAAGTGTTTGATAAAATGCCCTACAGAAGCTGGACCTGGAAATTCTTGCTGAATGAATTCCATCAAAATGTACTGCAGAATTAAACTTTTGAAGAATATTCATAGTGAGCAATCGAAATGTAATGGTTTTTGTAAGCTTTGACCTCAATGTATGTACAGGATCATAGCTGATACTATTCATTGGATTTTGTAGTGCTCTCTGCACGTCGTTGTTCAAGCAACCCGAAGTTGATTAGTATTTTTTATGCTATGTGGATTCCGATTGTATCCTTCTGCAACCTATGCCCCTTGTAAGGTATGTTTATCTTTACAACTGCCTCTAGCAGTGAATTAATTTATTTTCGTTCTTCATTTTTTTTCGTAAAACTTTCCATTCATCATGGAATTGAAAACAATTTATGTATATATATATTAAATATTTTGGTTAGCCCATGAAGGCACCAGTTGATTAACCTGTGTTCTGAACATCTATAAAACAACCCCAATATGTGGATTTATCAACTCTTTTCCGTATTTTGGTCGGGCAAAAACCTAGGTCCTTCTTGTGATATTTCTCCATGCTATTACATTTTAGAATGATTTGCAGCATATAACCCGAAAACATAATGCGGCATTTTATACTTTTTATGATGAAATCATTAAAGTGACTAATTCTCTTATTACTTATACGAGTCTGTAAGGTCTAGCGAACTCTTCAGGAAAATAAGAAAAACTTTGTTTTTCCATGGAGACCAAACCAAGTGGTGCAAAGAACAATTACACTTCTTTCTTCTCTTTTTTTTGATAAAGAAGAACAATTACACTTGACATAAAGGAATATAAGACAATCCAAGAAATGAGAAGATAAGAGAATAAAAGCATTTGATTTCAAAATATTCGATTCAATATTCTCCATCTGCAAAGATAACAAATATGCCCCGATTAAGTTCTCTTTGTTTTGTGGATCGTGCTTTAAAACTAAGCTCTTTAGCTACATTGTATTTAATACTTATGCCCTGGACCCTCCCACCCATGGAAAGTTACTTGTTAAGCAACATTTAAGTCCTCGGTTTCTTATTCTTTCTGTAGTGTGGTAATTGGTATAAGCCACTGCCATCTGGTTATTCTTTTAAGTTTAACGATGAAGGATTAAAATTCATACAGAAGTTATGGAGTATTATGTTCCACATAGTTCTTGGTTGAGTCCTAGAAATTTGGTTGTCAGTGTCCTCTGGAAGCTTCAAGGTTGTTCTAGTCATTTCCCAGGCATGTTTAGCTGGTTAAGAAATCCAAAAGTAGAATAAACATCTTAATGTGCTGAATGCCTGAATCTGGGGATACAAAAAAAAAATAAAGTAAAAAGCGGAAGGAAACCGAAGTTATGTATAGAGAAATCAATAAAGCTAAGTCATTAATCATACAACCTAAACTGAACTGTAAAGTCGCATATATACCCCCTCATAAGCACAAAAGTTCAACCATCTAGTATTGGACCCAGAAGAACTTGAAAACACAAGAAACTAAACCATGAACAGGTTCAGCAACACGCTGATCGGTTTGCTAAACCTCATCACACTATTAGCCTCGATACCCATAATTGGCGCAGGTCTATGGATGGCCAGGAACAGCACAACCTGCGAAACCTTCCTCCAAACACCACTTCTTATTATTGGTTTTGGGGTTCTAGTAATATCTCTTGCAGGATTTGTAGGCGCGTGTTTTCATGTTGCGTGGGCGCTTTGGCTTTATTTGGTGTTCATGTTGTTTCTGATTGGAGGTCTGATTATCTTCACTGTGTTTGGGCTCATAGTTACTGGAAAAGGGGGTGGCGTTGAAGTGCCTGGCAGGTTTTATAAGGAGTACAGACTTGAGAATTACTCGTCATGGTTAAGGGACAGGATTAACGACCCCAAGTACTGGTTGACAATAAAGAGCTGCATTTTGGGTTCAAAGACATGTGCTAAGCTTCAGTTTTGGACTCCCTACGATTATCTCGAAAGAAATATATCTCCAGTTCAGGTACTGAAATCAATTACATAACACAGCGCATCTGAACTGTTAGATCACGCCATAAGTCGCTTTCAAAATTCTGTTAATGGGAATGTTTTTTTGCAGTCTGGATGTTGCAAGCCGCCAACAGCTTGCAACTACGACCAAGCAACTGTAATTCCTCAAGACCCAGATTGCTATAGATGGAATAACGACCCAAGCATCCTATGCTACGACTGCGATTCATGTAAAGCAGGAGTGCTTGAAAACATCAAGGTTGACTGGCACAAGCTCTCAGTCCTCAACATCTTCTTGCTAGTTTTACTCATTGGCATCTACTCAATTGGCTGCTGCGCATTTAGAAACACTAGAAGGTCTGAATCAGACCACCCCTATGGCCAGAACCGGATGACCAAAGTGCGGCCCCGCTGGGACTTCTACTGGTAAATTCCTTATTTCAGCACCGTTAAAATCTGTTTATACATATCTATGCCCAAGACATGGAATTAAGCGCATAAGATCGACTTAATGATGGGTTTAAACTTGGCTTTTAGGTGGAGATGGTGGCATGACAGGAGGCATCAGCTCCACTAATGACATGACTGACTACTATCTTGCTTCCTGCTCTGCTTCAATATTTAGAACCTCTCTGTATGTGCTTAGTCTACTATGTATGTAAAAATGGGACTTGAGGTCTTCAACTGTCTGCAAAGCCCAGTTTGTGAGTCTTTTACAGGTGAGCGAGCTGTAGCAGGTTTTTATATGCACATAGAATCATTTCATCTTTATGATGGATCATATAGCATATTAGCACAGCTTTAAAAATCTCCTCTGATCTTTTATTATATAAGAATTTAGTGAAGTATGGCTTTTGGTGGCGAAAAAAGACAAGGCAGGAAGGTTGAGTTGAGTAGAAGCAGCAGCAGTTCAGCTTTAGCGACGAAATATTGTTATGTGTATATAACCGTCGCATATAATATGAAGTGTGGGCTAACGCTTAATTGGCCTTCAGTTTTTTTTTTTTTTGGGATATATAATGGGCCTTCAGTTTATGTTCCTATTTGCTGGCCTTGCACAGAAATAATCAATAAAAAGGTTTTCTTTTTTTTTGATAACAATAAAAAGGTTTTCAACATTGTCAGTAGAGTAGCTATCAAAAAAAAAAAAAAACATTGTCAGTAGAGTAAGGATAGAGTTGTGGCTCAGTGGAGCACACTCGCCTGTCACAAAGTTGCTCAGGTTCGAATCCTTGCTAACTCTCTAACCACTAACACATGTAATCAAAAAAAATATTGTCAGTAGAGTAGAGGGGGAGCGTGGGCGTGGGACGGGTTAGACTTGGTCCTAATTCGGTCAGAAATAATGATCGGGTCATTTATTCGAATCCTAACCCGGCCTGAAAAACCGGATCAATTATGTGAACCTGACCCTAAAACTAAAAATTTTAAAAGGCATAAAACATTCATGGTCATCTATCATGATATAAATACTTTAAAGTTTAGTATTACAGTTTTATTTTTCGTTGTAAATCAATTACATATTCATATGTAGTGTGATATATCACGAGAACACAAATAAAATTTTATTCATATGAGGTATAAGTTTTGAATCTCATTAAAAATCTAGTATTTTTTATATTACACCGGGTTGGTTAAGTGGATCCTAACCCGACATTAAGTGGACCGGATCGGGTCGGGTTTGTTAGAGTGAGGTATTGAGGCACGTTCTGAGTCACTCATTATGATGATATGACAGAGAATAGTGCAGTAATAGTTTTTTGCTTTTTAATTTTTGCTTTTGATGGATTTTGGTGGTGGGACACGTGTCGTAAGGAGATGAATTTGATGAAATTGATGAATGGATGAGATCGTGCCTCAATGTCTCACACTCAATGGTGCCTCATTTGAACGCTTCTCGTCAGTAGAAGGCTTATCAAAAAAAAACATTGTCAGTAGAGGGTTTTGTTTTGTACAGTATATTGTCTTGTGTATCTGACTGGGAATCAGTAACCAATGTAATTCCCAAACCCTAGCTAGGGATGATATGATACACACAGATGACAGATTGAGAGAATCAAATGTAATTCCAAACGGGTTATTCTTCTCGCACCCCACCGTCCCCAGTGGATCCTACGTTTATTTCTCATTTTACCCCGCACCGCCACCAAATATAACAATTAAAATATAATTATTAATTTAAAATTATTTAGAAATTAAAATTAATATATATATATATATATTATAATTAATGAGATATTATCATTAATTCAAAACAATATATAAATTAAATATATAACACATATTTTTTAAATATGAATACATTATTTATTAAACAAAAACTAAGTTATATATACTCAACATACACCCTTATCATCCGGTGTCACCTGTATTAATGTGGTGGTGGGATCATTCATCGTACGAAGCTAAAGGATGGGCATCTTCATATAAGATACGTGCTGATTTATGGCGCGAAATCACAAGCACGGGGCCTCCAGGAGCACAATTTGGAGGAAATTTTGATTAGATATGTCTACTTTTTTATGTATTTATTTTTAGCTTTGTTACATGTATTTTTAATCCAAATTAATGTTAGGCTACCCAATCAATTATTAATTAAACGAAATAAATTATTATTCGCCCTAAATAAAATGAAACTATTTTCTAAATATAAATCATAAATAAAATTTGTCTAAATAATATTTTACTACAATGGAAATTTTGTTTATTTAGTTACTCACTCACTCACTCCTAATTATAAGTTCTATTAAAATTTTAAAAAAATCAAGTACAATATAATTTTTTTAAAATTGCTACATGTTGTATTTTAATTTTAATTTTTTACTATTAATTATTATAGAATATTTTCTGATTAATAATAATAAATAAATATGGTACAATTAATTTATAGAATATTAATTATCATTTAATTGAATATGGCATATGAATGTAATTAAATAAAAAGGGGAGGGCATTTGAGTCATTTTGTCAGGGTTTTTTTTGTCGCCGGGGGGTGTGAGGAGCAGCTCCCTTCCAAACATATTGTGACAAACTGTGAATTCAGATACTGCAAAAGCAACCAGCCTTTTCACTCACACTTATTATTTTTTTACGATGCAGTTTTTATTAGGAGTATAAAACTACTATACATATAAACCCTAGCTAGCGCTCAATCTATAGCAATATATATATACACAATATGCCAATTCAAGGGGAGCACTCGGTTGAGGCAAGGTTGATAGAATGAGGCACGTGAGGCACGATCTCGGCCTTCCATTGTGACACGTGGCGAAGCCACGTGAATTGAGCCGCCATTTGCGTTCACACTACTATTGGTAGTGGGTTTACTATTTGGACATGTGGCGCGCCACAAATGTACGGGAGGTTAGATGTGTGGTTGAGATCGTGTCTTACGTGCCTCACTTTACTGTAGCGTGCCTCATTTGAACGCTCCTCGTTAATTCAAAATCCTATATGGCAGTGCTTGCTTCCTCATATAAATTCAAGCAAGCTGCTCTTCCCATGTTCATCTCTCATATCTCAAACCCTAAGGTTAATTCCCTAACAACACATTAACACCTAGTAGCAGTGTTTACCATGTCTTTTTTGGTATCCTTTTTTAGCCCAGCTGGTGGTCTAGTGAGCTCTAGCTCATTGATCTGTGGGTGGAACTGTTTTAAAAATGTTCAGCGATACGCGTTTGATATATATCCATATAAGGTAGCGCTCGGTTGAGAATCCTTAAAAATTCGAGAACTTGAGATCTCAAATCTCACAATTAGATCATGATGTATTTTTAAATCTGCATGTGACATATGTCCAAAAAGCAAAGTCATAAAAGGTGATTTTGACTTTGCATTGAATGCATATTGGAAAATGCACATGGTTAACGTGTCACCACCAAAATGCATCTTGGAAAATGCATCTTACATTTTGAAATGTGAAGATTGGAGTCTCCAAATTCTTGAAATTTAAAAGAATTTTCATTTGAACGCTCCTCAAACCGTACATGTTTGAATTTCTCGTGCGTCATTTATTTCCTCATTCAATCAAGTTTATATAATTTTATTTCCTCCTTCCTCATTTTTATTTTAATAGATTTGTAAATGAGATGTGGTCATATTTATAATTCCTGTTCTTAGAGCGTGTGATAACATTCAGTGTTCGAATTTTAAGGAGATTTTACGTTGAATTTTGTTTTTGTTTTTTTGCAGGCCGTGTCCCACCACGACCCTCGTATCTCTAACTATTTATACCAAAAACGATAGACACACATAGGTAAGTGTCATTGCAGGGAATGAAAAGTACTGATTTCATGGGTTCGCTCGCGCGTGTGTTAGTCGCTTCATATCAAATCAAAGTCGTGAAAATTAATTCTACATTGTGTGTATTTTTGCATCCGAATGATGTGTAAAATATAAGACATGGGCTTAATGACATGCCCGTATGCCATTTGTGGAGGTCATCGAGAGGACGACGGCCCATCTGTGTATGGCTTATGCGGAGACAAAGCATGCATCGAGAGGCATATATATACATATAAATAATTTTGTTATCCCACTACGTACGTACACATACATGTATACATAGAAACCTCATAGTGTGGGTATAGGCAGGGACGGATCCAGGAATTTTAGCAGGGGTGACAAAGAAAAAAAATTTGATGGTTAAAAAAGAACTATTACATTAAAATAAAGAGCGTCTTGTTTCCATATCGCGGAAATCATCTATTATTGAATCCATACTAAACGTCTTAGCTATTTCTTTCTCAATATTGACAACCAAGCAATCTGATTTCCTCACTGTATACATGACTGTCTTTCTCTGAAGTATCTGTAGTTTTTCATTTAAAAGAATGAATCAATAGTTGGCGTTTTCATCTATAAAATACGAAAAATCAGAGATCAGAAGTAACATGATTTATTTCAAGGTCAAAATAACACAAATTGACAAACCCTAATTCTCGCAATCCACACAAACGAAAGTCAAAATAATACAAATCACAATTCCAAAACCATCACAGATGACTCCAACACACATACTCGTCACGAAATTTTATAAATAAAAGAACATAAGACGAAGAAAAATACCTAAAGGAAGTCGGCCACTGCCGATGCCGTGGGAGGTATCCGCGTATAAATTTGTGATTTATTTCAGTGGCTATTCAATTTTGACAAGTTTTATAAATATAATCATCTAATTTAATAATAATATATATTATATTTAATTTATGATTTATGTTATATATTATGTAAAAACATTTTGAGAAAACATGGGGTGTCATCAGCCACCCCACTATAGTTGTAGTTCCGTCCCTGGGTATAGGTGCGCGCTCCCTTGAATCAGGGGTATGATGAGGCAGTCACGTTGTGAGCCACTCATTATGAGGATGTGGCAGGAAATAGTGTGATTTTAGCTTTTGATGGATTTTTGGTAGTGGGACACGTGTCATGAGGATATGAATTTGACGGCTGAGATGAGTGATTGAGATGGTGCCTCACTGCTTCATTCTCATAATTGGCTACCTCATTTGAGCGCTCCTTCGTGAGGTATAACTCTTAATTAATTTGTGAAATAATTTTGTTGAGCCTGGATCTGCTTTGTGGGTGAAAACTATTTGGGACAGTTGCAAAGATCTTTGGTCATAAAAACAAGAGATCTCCAGATGGGGCACCTATGTTTTATTGTCCTCTATATAAACATATTGTTTTCTCAGGCAACATTTATGTTCATATAAAATTTACTTATATCTTTTTGTGCACCATTACCGACACAGTACAATATTACAGTGTGGACTCACTACTGAAAGTTGAAATACTTTAACTGGATCGAGTTTGTTATAAATAATTATGTTTAGATAAAAATTTATCTATTGGTATATTTCAACCGATTTTCTATTCCTTTACTTGTAGAGTTGTTCTCGTTTTTCGAACATTTTATGCTTCCTAATCCATTTTATAAGTGCTTTTATGTCATATTTAGTCGAGCAATATAAGTATGAGCGCAACAAAAGAATGAAGCAAAACTGAGGCTATATTGATCTGTACAAAAAAGAATATGCACAATTAAAGTATTTCCGCTGAAGTTGTGCAAGGATGCATGAGCCTGTTTTGATCTTGCACAATCTGGAAAATGCACAACTTGTGATAATCTGCTAAAGTTGTGCAAGAATCTTCATGTGCGAAGCAAATTTGGCCGTGCACAACCAGAATGCAAACAGTCAAACTCAATGTTATAATGTGAAAATTGTGAAACGTGGAAAAGAGAAGAAAGATCTGATTTTTACACATTTTAGACCTAGTTCTAGAGAAGGGATATCTCCACCATCAAGGTTTTCAAGAGGAGAAGAACAAAGGAGAAGTGAAGAATCGCAACGAAAGTTTGTTCTTCACCATCTATATTGTATTTTTTTTTCTTGCACTATTATCATAATGATGTGTGAGTAGTGACCCTTGTTCTAGGGTCCCACGGATCCCTTTTGTACACAAACTCGTTGTTATGCAATAATAGTATGTCTTGTTATAGAAAGTATGTTTCGTTATGTTATGGTTGAATGTTGTTTCATCGCAATCATAGTTTTGAGTTGATGTATGCAAGGTGTTTGACAAAATGTCTAACTTGCGTTACACTTAGGTTAAGGACTAATAAACTGAAAGGGTGAAGTCTTAACCCAGAACTCGATAGAACTTCGTCGGAACAAGGTGTCAACGAAGGTAACCTGTGTTTCGGTGGAATAGAAGACTATATCGTAATGACTATCTATTTTGGTTATTTACACAGCGATGATTGGTAGAAAATCGGATTGGATTAGAGTGGTTTGTCGGCTCGAAGGAGAGGCAATCCATCAAATGCGTATTTGATGAGTTTAGGCGCAATGAAGGTTGGTCTTGCTCGTAGCCTACGCACGGTCTATTACCATTCAACTTTAGCATAGATAACATGATAGTTTATGTTGCATGACTCGAGTGTACAATTATGTGAAATATGTCCTTGAAATTTCTCTTAGAATTAGATTACCTTAGCAATTTAGATTAGCATAGAAAAACACTCGCAAACAATCGAATCGAAATAGTTGAATTGAAACACAACTTTACATAGTACATAAGTTTAAATTGCTCCATTGAGTACGACTCGATCTTACCAAAATTATAAATATTGTTTGACTCTACGACGATCCTCTTTATTGACAAAATCGAGAGGGTAAAAATAGATCTGTCACACCCTTCTATCCCATTTTAATACCAGTATCCCCACAAATGTTCAGTCCCCAGTGATCGACGAAATTATGTTATTGGTCTCTCTGGAAAGAACTGTCAATATAATACATATGAACACAGAGGTTGGAGAACCTTACAAAAAGCAAACACTAAGGTAAAAAAAAATTTGTTGATAAAAGAACAAACACTAAGGTAATTGATATAGTAAAGTTGTACCTATTTTCAACCATGTTTTGTGCCTTTTTCCTCGCAAAGAAAGTAATATAAGGTCAGGAGAATATACTGGACTCGGCATACTAAGCACTATCAACAGGAAAAAGAATAGAAACTGAAAGTATAGACCAAACTGGGGTTCATCAATGATTCATGTTCTTTAGTTTTGATTGACAAATCTTTTTCCATTTAAGCCTATATCTCCTTTGATTAAAAGGCTCTCTCATGTACATATTTCTCCCATGAGGCTGATAGATGGGAGAGTGGACACCACAATGCTTCTCAACCAGCAGACATAAAAGTGCTCCGAATATCTTCCACAGTTCCACGCTACCCCTTACGGACATAAAAGCACAAAGCTCATCTCCTACAAATACTCCTCAGCATCTTTCCTGGACTAAGAAAACTAAGCATCACTTTGATATCCTATTCCATAAATCTAAAAAGACAACAATGCAGGAAAGACTTGTTCTAAGTGCATTAAAGCTAAGGTTTTAAGTAGCAGTGTACTACTCTCTGATTGCATTTTTTTAACAGAGATCAGGGGTATTTCTACAGCATCTAATGAATCCAAAACATTAGAGGGCCGGTTGCTCCAGGTGTCACATATGCATATTTTCTCATGGGTACCATAGTGATTTGGTTTGTTTCCAAACCCCGCCAACTGGCTGCATTGTATAACCTTTTAGGACGTTGGCTTCCCCTGTTCATTATTCAGCTTTCAACATGTCTAATTCCACATCCCATTATCAATGTGTGTCGGTAGGTTAACTCCAGTCCTGACTTCTATTCATTATCTCAACTACTTGATATGTTTTGTTATTGGTGCTTAGTTGGAGATAAAATGAGATGCACAACATGTCGTTATGATGTTAGGAACTAACGAATAGCCTAGTACCAGGACAACCAACGTATTAGATATACTAGAGGGTAACAATATTGGACAAACTAAATTAAATGCAACACTCACCCTGGCACAGAGCATGCTAGGAGGGGTTTGGGTAAACTTGTTTGAATGCCACAGTGGGAGCTATTCTGCAACTCCTCCTCTGATGTTCTATCACCAATTCTCCTGCAAACCAGTCCAGCTTTTCATAGTTACTTTCCTCCCGTGTCCGCTTGCCTCCAAACATCACCGATTCAACATTCTTTTGCTTCAGCATCTCCTCTGCCATTTCAGTTAGCATCTGCACATTATGGGGACTAGGGTCTGTATCAACATTAGCTACACATCGTCCCAAGTTGGAACCATTTGCCTGTTATAGAACCAGGGGGAAACGACATTGAGTATAAAATTATATTAAATAGATTTATCTACAACTCTGTGTAAAAATGTTAGGCCTGACAGTCTCCATTAGTTTAAGCTTAAAGCACATGATCTTAGGAAAATACCTCAGGCAAACTCATTTAATTGAGAACCTATATAACTCAGTCTAGGCATGAAAAGGTGGAAACACAACAAGCAGCGTTCATGTACACGGACCACAACTTGTCTAAATCCTATCAAAAGCAACTTGATTTTTCACCCATGGCACATGAGAGGAGTAGAGATCTAATTGCTATAGAACAGATTCCAGCTAGCATGCAGGAGTTAGTGATGCAGGAAGAGCCAAACCACAGCACATATCCTAAGAGAAAGGGCAACTTGAATTGGATGCTAAAAACAATAATAATGATGAGAACTTGGGGGACTCATGTCTCATTGCCTTCCTCAAATTCCCATTCTTGTATCCTACTTTGCTCTCTATTTTGCCATTATTACAATGCTCCAAAATAGGACACAATTCTTGCAGAGCCAATGTCATCCCTTTTACAACTGGAACTGGACCACTATCAAAAAAATAAACTACAAGGCCAAATCCAAATCCAAATCAAAAGTCTTCTGATGCTACTTTTTAGCATTTACTAAATCATTGGAAGACAAAACACACTCTTCTTTGTAAGAGAATGGAGGTCTAGGATATCAAAGAATAATTTAAGACAAGAAAACTGCCTACATAATCTACTAATATCTTTAATGATCTGAATGATATCTGGATTCAGATACCATCAACAAAGAAGCAAACTTGGGGCCACCAGTGCAACTGAAACAGCAGCACATAACACTGCAGGAGATGTATCCATATTCCATAGTTTGAGTCAGAGTATCCCAGACAACAAAGTAGCAGGGCCTAAAGTTTTTACTACTACTGTAGTAACTTTGGAATCATTGTTGGCCTAAGGCAGATCTGTACATTTGGCACTAGGCTAACATGCCCCAACTGAATAAGTATATGATAATAAACTTTTGTTTTTAAAGCTACTAATAGGCCCAGTCTTTAAAATCAGGGTAACTTGCAAATTTCAGTGCATGTGTAATATAGAGTCCTGCTATTCCCTGAAACTCAGAATCACATGCATGAATTGTCAATCTACAAGCCTAACACACAAGTTGCATTGTTGATCCTAGAAGGCACGGATGATTGCTAATCTGTACAGCTGTCTTGACACTAC
Source organism: Rhodiola chrysanthemifolia (assembly GCA_033675395.1). Classification (NCBI taxonomy): domain Eukaryota; kingdom Viridiplantae; phylum Streptophyta; class Magnoliopsida; order Saxifragales; family Crassulaceae; genus Rhodiola; species Rhodiola chrysanthemifolia. The sequence goes on from CM066206.1 coordinate 3,618,662, forward strand.
TTGTTGCATAGAAATGGTAAAATGAAACAGAAAGGTACCCAATCCACCCTCAAACACAAATCAAAACCACAACCAAGAAGAGAAAATTGAACACTTATGGGTAAGAAAATGATGAAAAATGTACCTGAATGCGGACGTAGTTACTGCTCAGGCTCTGACCAAACACCATGGCAACTGACTGGTCCACCACGTCAGCGGAACAATCGCTGGATATACGAGCCATGGGCCTCGCCCAGTCCTTCGCCTTCCATTTCTTGACTTGGTCATACTCAAAGCTGGTTTCTAGTAGCTGACCAGTGGTTCCCAAGGAAAGTACCAAAATGTCCTCCACCCCACGGACGAAAGGAAACTCCTGTTTGTTGTGCAGAACGTGAGTGATGGCGGCAGCCGTCGGGTTGCTCATCGCCAAACCGCCGTCCACAGCAACGCACTTAGTCCGACCGTCGATCGACGTCATCACTACCGGGCCGAACAGCCCCGGCTCTGCTGACGTGGCCCGACAGACCTCTGCGAGCCGAAAATCGAAGCTATCCGTCTCTAACGCGTCGGCTCGCGAGAAGAGAAACGGAGCTGAGCTGGCTAAGTCGTAACACGGAATTAGAATTGGCTTCAGCGTATCTTTCAACGTCAAAACCCTAGTGCCTGACGTGAACGCCTCATTCATCATCTTCTCCAATCCAATCGTCGGCGACTCGCGCTTGAACAAACGATGGAGAAATCCGCGGGATTTCGCAACTGACGAAGAGTAAATTGATTTTCCATTCTCCGCGAGAAGCTTCCACGTCTCCTCCGCTCTGCAAATCGGGCGTTGTCGGTCCTTGGTGGCGAATAGCATCGCCGTGAAAATCCCGCCGACGCCAGTTCCAGCAGCGACGTCAAAATAATCGGCGACCCTAGCCTCCGGATTCCCAGACTTCCTCTTCAAAGCTAGCTCCAAATACGCTAGGGCTTTTCCAGGCAACAAGCATCGCATTCCACCGCCGTCGATGCTTAGGATACATATCTTCCCTCTCTGATTCTTAATCGCCGACACAGCGTTATCAACAACATCCTCCGCCAACGCAGTCGTCGTCACCGGCGCATCTTGTGAAGTAACATCCTTCGGTATCCACACCTTCTTTTCGTCGTAGCCGAACAAAAACTTGCTTTCTAGGATGGAGAAGATCTCATAGCTGAGCTTGTCCGAGTCGATACTCGGCTCCTGCATTCCCGACGGATTCGCTTCCATTTCCACTACCAGGTCTCAGACCGTTTCCTATCCGTTCCACACCACAATATCACCTACACATCCTCAGCAGCTCAAAATCGTGTCCGTTTCTGTTCCTGCAAAATTGTCGGGAAAGATATAGGAGAGGTTGCGATCCCAACTCCGAGCCCCGATACGAATACAGCTGACAGAAAATAAAACCGACGAGAAGAGAGATATGAAGAGAGAGAAACGGGGGACGGACGACGACGTTGCAGAGCGGAGAAGATGAAGAGTACCAAGACGAAGGAGATTTTCTATTAATTTATTTAAATCGTGTTTCTTGCTTTTCTAAATTAATTGTTAAAAATTAGTATAACTTTTAATTTTTGATATTACACGTTTCTGAATTATAATAATCGCAATGATAACAAGGATCAAGATTAGGCCATCATTGTTGTTGGTAATGAATAGTCTTAATTAATGGACACAGAATAATTTCATTATTTAAATATTTTTGACAAGCATGGCTGACGAAATTTATTTATTTCTTTTCTTTGAAACGCGGCTGTCGATATTTTATTATTAGAGTTTTGTTATATTACATGTGAGTGTTAAAGATAAGAATGTCTAATTATTTTAGAATTCTTAAAAGTTGTAGGGTTATTAAAACTATTCAGTGCTTATCAAAAACAAAAACAAAATCATTTAGTCAATTTTTTTTTGGATTGTGAGTTTACTTAATATATCAAGGAATACATGACAGGAAGCAAGAAAAAGAAGAAAACATAAGCGGGACTACGAAAAATCAATATAAATGTGAAAAGAAAAGTGTCATGATGGGGCTCGAATCCTTAACCTTATCATTATAAGTGAATGAGTTCTACTAACTCAATCACTACCTTGTTGTCATCTTTTAGTCAAACTATAAAAGTTATGTTACATAGGGGAGCGCTCGGATGAGAATCCTTAAAATTTTGAAAACTTGAGAACACAAATCTCACCATTAGATCATGATGCATATTTGAATTTGCATGTAACACATATCCAAAAAACAAAGTAAAAAAAGATGGATGTGACTTTGCATTAAATGCATCTTGAAAAATGCACATTGGACACGTGTCACCACCAAAATGCATCTTACATTTTGGACGGTGAAGATTGGGGTCTCAAATTCTCGAAATTTTAATGGATTCTCGTTTGAATGCTTCTCATGATTTCATATCAATTAACTTTTTTTTGTGAAGTTAAAAATTTGTATTCGGCGTCAATTTGTCATGCTACAATTCATCCTAAAACTCAGTAGTCGTGTTGCTCTTTATGTATTCGCATTCGAAAAATAATTTTCACTTATCTTATCATATTTATAAAATCTATTTAAACGTTCAACAAATGTTTGTCTTCTCCTCATTACATGTACAAAATCGAGTCAAATATGCAAACAACCTATTTTTAGTAGGTATTGTGCATTCGAGTGCCTCCGACAAATAAAATATTTTATTGATGAAACTGAAAATTAAGCATATATGTTGGATAAAGAGGTCCCATGACGCAAAAAAAAGTCGTGTGAAACCCTACATAATTAATTTCTTTATGACTAAAAACTAGCATCACTTTGTGCAGTGTTAATCAATTGACTATTGGAAAGCCATCCTTGATTGCCGGGTTAACAATTCACTCATTACGTTTTATGACAAAAAAAAATACTAATACAAAATTGAAAAAAGAAAAAGTTTTGATCAAAAGGATGAAGTTAAATAGTAGATGTTGTACTAAATCAAAAAGATTTGTTGTCCGCGTGCTGTCTGACACTGGTCTTTTTGTACAGAATGTACAACCACATAGACCCTAAACATGCGACAGTGACCTGTGTAGAGCGCAAAAGGCTGAGGAAGCTGTGGATACACGAGTTAGCTAAGATGTGAAGGGTCCATCCATAGCTTGCAATATGGGTACTAGGTCGAACTTGAAGTTTATGAAGCTCGTGGCTGGGCCAGTGGGCACATCGTGTGCTTCGACAGAAGGCTGTTTAGGTGGCTGAAAACTCTTTGCAATCACTAAGTCGAGGGGTTGTGAATTCAAAACAGACTTAGCAGAGTGGATCTCTGAAGTGGTTTTGCTGTTCCCTCCAGCGTTTTTTGTTGCTTTCCAAATGCTGAACCCTTCAACAGAAAGGAAAAAAAACTGTTATCTTGAGTGACTACGGGTTCAAATAATTACTCTTTAAGTGCTCCTTGGTGGAGGAAGTTTATTAACATTCTAGCAATAAAATTCTGATTGGTGAAGTTTAATTTGGCAGTATTGTGTTTGAAGAAGTTAGCAACATACCTCTTGCAGGCATATTTTTGTTGGGGGCTCTAGATGGCTTATGTCTAGATATCCATGCTTTCAGTGACCTATACACACAAGAGGAGAAGACATAAGTTTCTCCCAGTACTACTGCACTGTATTGAGATGCACGATGGGCAAGTGACTCACCCTAAGAACGGGGAAACCATATAAAGCTTGAGACCATTTACACTGCGAGAGATAATTTCATTGCTTGCTGGCTGAAGGTCAGCAAGTCGATGCCATGCTATCTCCTGTAATTGACAGAAGTCAGAAAACAGCCTACATTGTAAGGGAATGATGAAAAAACGTAACTGTTAAAATTGTTTACCTCTTGCTCTACAAGGTAAAGAGAAAGTTAAAAGTAAACATCAATCTCAAGGGCTACTATAAGAGCGTAAACTCACACTGATCTCTTTCTTAGTTTGTGGAGCAAAAACGGTATCATCCTTCACCCCAGAAACTATAAAGAGACGCACCCGCTGATCCCCAAACTTAACTTCCAAGTACTCATTCTTATCAAGAATATTTGAAACATCAAAACCAGTCTCTTCCAGAACCTGCGTCAAGAAAACAAAAAAAATGTAACTACTGATATGAAAGATCGCCAGCAACAAGTAACAAGTGAAGTCATAAAAACAAGACGCGTGCAAGAATGGAGAGTACTTAAGATTCATGTTGCGAACATATTGAAAGTTTCCAAGCAATAAATAGTCCGTTGGAAAAGGATAACTAGACCTTTGAAAGCTAAATCTGACTAATCTCTGCATGTCACTAAATTTTGTTTGAGAGATGGACTGTCCATCACTTCATAAGCTATTATTTAATGAAAAATAAGTAAATTAGCAATCATGTTCTCAAAACTACCAACACATAACACGGACAAAACAGATTGCAAGTCCCAAACGAAACAAGAGTTTACTTGAGGTGTTAGTTGTAAAAGAACACACTACAAATGCTGGAGGGTTGAGTAGATCAGATTCCAAAAGGAGGTAAAATATACAAAGACAGATAGTTACTTACTTCTCTAACAGCACATGCATGGTCTTCTTCATCTTTGCTCTTCTTCCCACGGGGGAAACTCCAGCTTTGTCCTTTCCATCCTTTTACTAACACGCACTAACAATTTTCATATGAAAGATATATTATTAGGTGTAGAGGAGTGGTGATTCTTTCCCATCAATACACAAATAGTTTCAAAACTTGCAACCTTACGATACTGTTATTAGTGTGTTTTCCAATTATAACATGTAATTTAAAGAAACAAGATGGATGCAACATGCCAAGCATTACTAAAAATATAATAGTGTATCTGAAAACAAAAAGATCTCTTCAGGCCTAAAATGAATTTCAAAGCCTAACCCGTTCAAAGGTTTCGTCCAAAATGATTGCACCAGTCACAGGAACACGGAACTTGTAGGTGTTGAAATCCTTGAAGATGTCATCTATGTGAGGCACATATGGCTTCAAAACTTCACAGCTATTAAACACTGAATTACATTAAGGAAAATGTTCCAGATGAGAGCTTTCAAGATAAATTAACAAATACAAAAACACAAGCAACACATAAGATGGAAGACTATATCTATACTGAGAGCTTTCTGGCTTAATGAAGTCAATGTAATTATAAGTATTGTTAGGCCATCTGAAACATATCATATATGATGGAAGGATACTGAGGGAAGTGAATTCCTTGAAGCTGAATGATTTAAGGGAAGGATTATTTTCTACAGCATTGTCCTCATAAAACCAATGAGCATACTCCACCAGAAACAAAATCCTCTCAAAGCTTTGTTGATCTTCTTTTGGGACATTTAAAACGAAGCGACTGCAAAGCAAAAAACATATATCAGGGCATCACATACAGACTAACACAACAGCTTCAAGAAAATAACAAGTTACTAACCAATTTGATAATAACGTAAACATAAGAAAGTTAACATGAATCAATAATAAACACTGAACATATCACATTGATCAGCACAAATGCATTCATTTGCTATGACGGAATCATACAGATGTATAAACATTTGACATTTTCAAAACCCTATAAAAAAAAACCCTGATGAAGTCCCTATGCTAAATTTTACCATAGCAAGACTACAATTGTCAATTGTCCGTTCTAACATCACTGAACCGTCACTTAAAAACCCTAAACCTTGTTAACCACTCCTGATTCTTATTCTAGCTAATTGAACAAAACAGCAGGACGATCCACAAGAAAAAGAAGCTAATCAAACCTGCAAAGATCGTCAAGAAGTTCTTTTGGTGGAAGTCCGTCCTTGGATGGAGCACTGGAGGATCTAGTCAGTCCAGACATCCTCTAAGCACATGAATAAACAGTTGGAGAAACGATCAAAATATCCCGAAGTGAGTACTCACTCTTCCCAGTTGCGTCAAACGTCGGCGGCGGTGGTGGTTTGGAGCAGCGATAGCCAACCGGTGAAGTCAACAAGGCCTTTTGAGCCCATTTCAGAAAATGGGCCTTTTACCAGGCTTGTGAATTTCAAGGCCTTTTGGAGACCCACCTTTGGATTTGAAAAAAGTAGCCGTTACAACTTGCTTAAATTGGCAGAAGCATAGCCAAACTTGGACGATATCGTAATTCATAATTCATACACGCTCCCTCCCCATTTCAGATTTCACCTTCACATCATAAGCGTTTGAAGCAACAGTCTGTTCTAAGGGGCCAGTCCCTCACCTCGGTCATTATTTCTTCTCTCCGTTCGATCGAATTCATTCAGCTAAGTGTTACTCTTCATTTCAATCCAACATACTTGTCATTCAAACATATATTACATAACTATCTTGTTAGTTTTTATTTTTATTTTTGAAACATTGCCTTGTCACCACTAAAATTCACAAATAATTTTTCTCAAAATTGTATTGAAAACTCTTTTATGCTTTGTTTACAATTGTCACGCATTGAAAAATCATACCCTTTTATTTAAATCGTTATCTTTTTTACAATTTGAAGGTACAAATTTGTATTTTTTTTCCTATTATTTATGTTTTGCTAGTATATTTTTTATATATATCAAAATCAGGAAGGTAAAATAAGGTCAAGGAAATAAATCAACACTAAAAACGAGTCGGGCATTAAATCCCCGCGAAGACCAGACCCCATCCATTCCCCGCCTATTTCTGGCGCGAAATCCTACGTGGCAGTCCCCACGTAGACCTCCACGTCACCACTCCCGCCAAACAGGCCTGCTTCTTATACCTCCACCTCTCACCATCTCCTTCTCTCCACCTCGCGCCCTCGCCTCATTCAATCGTCGCCGAAATGGAGTCTGCAGCGGAGCCGCTTCCGACTCGATCCACTAGATCTATGACTGGAAAGAAGCCGCCGCCGGGTCATCATTCGTCTAAGGCAGCTCAGAAGTCGTTGAAATCTGAGACGCTAGCTGGACCGATGGATCCGTGGAGCTCGAAGACGCCGGAGAAGCCGATGCAGCAGCGGGGGAGGAATCGAGGAGTGGCGTTGTCGGTTAAGGATGTGAGACGAGTGGCAAAAGGATTGCGTGAATCGGATCCCGATCCGGCTAGACTGGGATCCGGGATTCGATCCACCAAGCGCCAGATTTTGTCGAGTCCAGAGAGGAAGTCGAAGGCTGTGGATGTGGATACGGTAGGATCGAGCTCCAAGCTTCCGGAAAAGTGAGTTTGCTTTTGAAACCCTAGATTTTTGTTTCGGCGTTGTTCGAGTTGTAACGATTTTTGTTGCAGGTATGAGATGCTGTGCGAGACGTTTCACAGCTTGGATTGTGTGGTTCGGCTGATGCGGATGAAGGGAGCCACACCTGTGTTCTCCAATGTTTGTTCTAAAGTTGAACAGCTGACTGATAGGTAACTGGAATTTTTGAATGCTTGGGATGTCAATGTGTGTTGTTGTTGATCAAAATTTGTAAAGGCTGATCAGGGTTGTGTCTGATTGATTTTTGTAATGGTGTAGGAGGTTTAATCATGGGCAGTTGGCTCAGGTCAAGTTCATACTACCAGAAGTGATGGTGTTGAAGAAGGTGTCTACTTTGGATGAGGCAACGAGCTGTATGAAGTATGATATTCATATAAGCTTTGACTTGGATTCCATCAAAGCCGACGGGAAGGTGAAAGCTGGAACTGGGAAGCTGCAGCTGAGTAAGATCTTTAGGGCGCGGCTGCTTGAATTTTACAAGTCCCACTCTGAGGTAGGATTTTGAGTTTCAGTATGAACTGCAACTGAATGAATCAGTAAGGTATTTTTTTTATAGTGGGTCAGAATCTGAATGAGCTATTGCTGCTGACTGGTCAAAGTGCTTAATATAAAGATTGAACCAGGGAGATGCCTCTATGGTTTATTATATGATGTAAGAGTACATTGAGTTCCCTAGGTGTATTTAATCTTTGAATTTGACATTTCTAATAAGGGCAGATTTTCTTTTCTTCCTGACCCTGGTCAATGGTTAACTGATTTACTTTTGCTGTTGGTAGTATATATGTGTAGTTTATATTTGATTACCTTATCACAATGTTCTTGACTATTTACCTGTATAATGTTTTATTTCCAGGACAGTGAAATTCCAGAAGGGCCTCTGCCGGAACCTTTTGGCCGTCCATGTGAAGGATCATCTCTATACACATGTGATCACGCAAGTACACCAGAGATTGCAGAGCCTGTTGCGGAGCATCTATTGGAAGAGAAGAAAACAGCATCACACTTTTCTCACTCTTTCAAAAAGCGTTTCTCTCAAAGAACGGGAAGCCAAGAAGAAGCCCAGACCAATATGTCTGATCAAAGGGTCGCAAAGTCAAGACTTAGCAGATGCACCTTCGATGTTGAGATTGATGATCATGTTGCTCCATCTCAAATGGAGTCTTCTGTGGAAGTACCATTATGTGGTTCTGACACATCATTTGTTGCAGCTACTTGTTCATCGTCATCTAGCCTGCTTGCAACTCCATGCAAACAGACATTCTCGCCGGTTAATAGATACAGTATTGAAAAGACTCCCTCAAAACATGAATCTATTTCAGCTACACCAATGACTGCCACTCCCGTGCCATTAACACCTAAAAGATCACTGATGAGCCCTGATGATGATTCAAACAAGACCTCCAACAAGTTAGTGAGGCGAGCACTGCGAACCAGATCATTGAAGTTTGATACTCCTATGAACGATGTTGAAGCTGAGGATGACATAGTGAAGCAAGCTTCATGCTCATCCATAAAAAGTGAACTTGTTGACATCCTTGATGAAGACCTTCTGCAATCGGTAAGTCCCTCCACTTTATTAGTGAGCACACCTGTTGGCATTGTGTAGATTTTGTACATGACATGATTATTTCTTGTGCAGATAATGGAGAAAGAGAGGAAAGCAAGAGAAGAAAATGATCCTGCCATCTCACAAGCAAAGAGACGGCGTGACATGATTGCTGGCCTCCCCAAGCTTTTTAACATGGTTCACTTCTACTTCCGGTCTATAAAACGTTCTATAGTCACTAAAGAGGAGTTCTTGCACAACATGATTGCATCCCACTCTGATTTTCTTGATAGGAGTAAGTTATCTGTTTAAATTAGAACTTCACTGCTCCATACCAAACTTTCAGTGTCTGCATTATCTTTATATGTACTGATCCCATCCTGGTTCATCTTAACAGGAGAGGTTGAGGAGCGGTTGAAGCTTTTACAAGAACTAGCTCCAGAGTACATCACAGAGAGCATTGCATTGAGTGGTGATTGCCTCCTCAGGTAATGTTCATGTCAATATATTTACACCTTGCACCTTTCCAACACATCTTTTCATTAACATGTTCCTACATATTGGTGGAGCTAATATGAGTTGACCTCTTGCAGGGTTAACAAGGGATCCAATGTCGAGTCCATCCGTGCAAAACTAGCTGAGGCTATATAAAGAAGTAAAAGCGACCGGACCTGGCTCTTTTTTTTTTCTTTTTTAAATTAAATTTTACAATGATAAGCAAGAAATTGATAAGTCCCAAACTCATGGCGGTGCATCCAAGGAGTTCGAACCGTCGAACTCTTGATCATTTAACCAAGATTATGATCGCTAGACCACTACTCATGACCGCTAGATCGGAGCTCTTTGTAACTTGTGGATGGTTTAGGTTTAGCCTCCTTATCAATTTGATTTCTGTAAAAATCTAACAATATTAATGGTGTAAAAATAAAGTATGTATGCAATATGCTTTTCCATTTTGGTCCCAAGTCCGAAGTCTAAAGAGCATCGAGCGAGTCTCATTCAGATGTCTCATGCTTTTCAACATATTCGTAGTTAACTCGAGCTCCAGTGGTGGATGACAGCATTTTGACAGCTTCGTTGTTTGCCGTGGATGTGTAATGAAGTAAAGAGTAGCTCATATTGACCGGAACATGTTCTATGATACTCGTTTTCCGTGTGTTTTTTTGAAGCCATTTCATGGGCTTTTATGAATCAAAAAAAAATGTTCTATGCTACTCTCTACTGCTTGCAGTGGCGAGTAGCCCATTCGATGCGTGCTGTGATTTTGCCAGCCCAACAAGTTGCCTTGTCCCCTGAGCCAAGTCATACCGGGCCGCCTCTGTTGGAATATGTGTAAAGAAAATCTAGTCAAAGATTGACTAAGTCTTTCACGTAGTGGGAAGGTGTAGATCATGGCATCAAGGGTGGTTTGGGTGGTTCCAAACCTTTCCTATAAATTGATGTTTGGTGATTCACTAAACGACAACGAAAAATACACACAGAAAACGAAATCCCTCACACTCGACTACCTTTGTTTCTTTTGGTTTTGCTTCGATCGGTGATAGTGGAAGGTCGAATAGGTTCGATCAGCAAGGCTAAGGTGCAGAAGCGCTTGCTGAGGTTCTTTCATCCTGGGAAGCTCATTGTCATCAGACCCAGCACCCAAGGGAGGCAATACAGCTTTAAGGACAGCGTCATTGACGTGACTGAATCAACATCTCGGTTTGCTGTCCTTTTCTTCCTGTGTTTTTAAACATCTCGCAATGTTCATATTCTGTTTTGCATGACCAGTGAATGTTAAGTTTAATTTTGCTACTGCTGCTTAATGATAATAGCTGTTACCTTTACTTGCTACTACTGCTAGTCGAATTACTTGCTGTTACTGAATGCTCTGTTTCATTGTATTGAAGCTGCATGACTTATGCATGTGTTCTGTTACTCAGTTCATCAAAGCATGTTCTCTGTTTCATTACCAATTGAATTACAATATATTCAGATATTTAGAAATAACCCAACAATCTTAAAGCTGTAGTGTATTCTGAATATCATTGAAATTACTGACTAAAACATGATGTTTTTAGACAGAAACATGCTAGTTTTTCAGATCAGATCAGAAAGTCGATGCCTTAAAGTTGCAGGAGTCAGGAAGGTCGCTGACCCAGCCAGTGCATCCGTAGATGAGTCTGCGTGGCTGATTTGCACTGACCATTATTCAAGCACTCTGAATTCTCACCTTATGTCAAGTGCTTGGACAGTAGCGTCGGTTTGATAAAAGACGGAGGAGGAAATCCCGACAATGAAGCTGATGTTGCCGTGGATTGTGACTGGAGTGATTGTGCTTCGCTCCAGTGTCAGCATGGATGAATCGGAAAGCGCCAAAGTAGAGGGCGAAGAGTTGATGACGATCCGGAGATGATCGGGATGTAGCGGTTTGCTGCAGTAGGTATCAACATCGATGTTGGCAGCGCTGAGATCGAAGTAACGATCATCGTCAAAGGAACCACCATCAAAGTTGAGGGTGTGCAGACGTGACGGTTGGAGACGACATATTTGCGGAGCGGTTGTCGACAGTTGCGAGCGGTTCGCAGTGGTTTTCTGCATGACCCCGACGGTTTAGGCAAGTAGGGCGAACGTGGCAAGAGGATTGTTTTCTCAATTAGAGACCAAAGCAAAATTGATGTTGGCGCCCGTAAACCCTATCTTGGATGAACAAGTCAAACTGAGATTTGGCTAAAAGGATTGGGCTCTTGAGCTTCAGCCCATTTTAATTTATCTTGTTTAGTCATTGAATATTATTGACAATGACTAATTTACTTGTTGGTTTTGGCAGCACGCACCAAATGTTGCAAACAGTGGTCCGGATTGTGGAATCGTGGGACTTGTTGAGGCAACAGCTGGCAAGGAAGAGTCGTGTGGTTCATTTCCCAGGCCATCAGATGTGATGGCAGTGGCAGAACGAGGCTGGCGCGATTAGATGCTGTTGAGATGCCAACTAAAATCGAGGGCTTTGGGCCTTTGGTGTGGTGGAAGCTGAAGCTTGGGTTGTATCCCAACAAAGACTGCTGAATTGCCACTTTGATGAGCAGGCTTGATTTTCGTTGGTGATGGTGAAGCGGCGTGGCTTTCTGATCCACAGCAGGTGGGGAGGTTATCGCCGAAATCAGTTCACAAATTCGACCGAGCAGTGCTGCAGAGAGCGGTTGAAGAACTGACGGAAAATCGAATGGAAGAGCCGAATGCGGAGCGGACTCAATTTGTGGTGACGCATATGACTGAATGGAATCTGATGAAATCCAAAATTCTGTGGATTATGTATTCAGACCGAACGAAGGGATGGATGAGCATCTTTTGAATAATGTGACTGTGCCTGGATAATGACGTTCGGTTCCTCCAGGACAGAGTGGTGTTCATAGTCTTATCAGTTGGCTTGAACCCACGAATGGGAACGAAGTAGTGGGCAAGGCTAGGCTTTGTTCTTCCTTGCTAATTGCTATGGTTCAAGGGAATGGATCGAGTCCCAAAACACCAACTCTGTTGGCTGTGATCAAAGCATTGGGAGATGCTGGAAAGCACAGAGAGAGTTCGATTAGTTGTGTCGGAGCTCTCTGATCAGATCTGATCTGATCACCGGATATCTGATCCGGTGATCGACTTTCAAATGTTGTTGGACGTCGATCGGTCGGACGGCTAGGCTGCTGAGCTTTGTCCAACAAAGAACCAGAGGCGTATATATGCTCAGATATATATGAGATTGAGCCTGAAAGCCCCAACAAAGATCCCAACATGTGGAAAATTGTCGACTTGCGTGAATGATGCTCGGCACTGAAGTTGGAGGTTGAAATCTAATCTGCATAGCAGCTGGCTGGTGCACTGCAGAAGCCAGAATGATGGTAGGCTGCACTATATGAGACATGAATAAAGGATGAGCAATCTTTTTGGATCAGTGTTGAAGTTCCCGAAGATGAAATGTGGGCTGCACTGTGAGGCTGAGATATCCATGACCTTTCAAAACGAGGTTTTGAAGAGATCTGGTAGACCTCATGATGTTTAAGAATTGAGATTGGTGAGGAGCTCGCTGGTGATTTGGGCTCATATCTCACCCAGCTTTCATCGGAAATTTTTTTTTGAGTCAAATAGTATGATTTCGGCCATTAGTTTGGAGAGATACACACAATGAAGCTGTCAAGGAAATGCATCTCATATGGTTGGCGATCATCAGACGTGTTGGTTGATGCCATCATATGTGTGGTGTTCAAAACCCTAAGTTGGGTTTGGATGTATTGAATTGAATCAGTTTTGAGTTAAATCCGTTCAATCAGTTTCGTCTGATCAGAGCAGCAACTGATCTCATAATCATTGAGAAAATGATCTATTGCTCTGAGATTTGGTTGAATGTAGTGAATGAGTCTGGTCTCATTCGAATTGGTTCCATCAGATTGATGTGAAGCCTAAATGATCAAATGCAGATTGGTTCGATCATGAATTGGTCCAAATGAACTCAGTTTGATTCTACGAGGGTCGGTTCAAATTAGAGGTTTGAAGTTCAAATTTGGAGCCAAATTGGTTGTGATGTGACCTTGCCTTGGCAGTATGCCTTGGCTGATTTTGATGTTATGTCAGATGTATTCGGAGGTTGTCGTTGGCGCATTCAGTGACCAGAACTTCGAGATGTTCCTACAATTAAAACATGAATAATTCACGAGGAACACACTTTTGGTGAGATTACACCAAATCTTGAACTCAGCAACCTTTTGTGAGTGAGATTGCTGATTGTGAGGAGATGTGGTGTATTAGACATGATGGGCAGCACATGCCTGACGTGGTGTTGCTTGGCTACGGTCAAGAATAGACTTGCGAGTCTAGTTCCAGGAATATACCTGCGGGTATAGTTCCACACGATTGAGTGACATGACTATACGTCATAGTGCTTGACGAAGTTGGATTGTGTATTCAAATGTCAATTTGCATTGAAGCAAATGTAATAGTAAATACTTTCATAATACTGAAAGCGATGTGAAATCCCTTGAATCAATCCATAATGAGTTATGTGATTTGAGATATGGGGTGGTAACAAGAAATTTGTGACTTTCATCAATGATAGTACAAAATATTGATATGAATATTTGCTTATTAGCAAAGCTGTGACAGTTGAGGAAAAACATGTCATGTGAAGTCGAATATCAACTACAAAGGTTGAGTAGCAACTTGATAAGTTGAGAAAAGTGATATTGGAAGTGAACATGATCACTCCACCATACTCTCCTCAGTCGAACAGTGTTTCGAAATGGAAAAGTTGCATTCGAAAGAGATGATGAATGTGATGATGGTAAGCTCCGGGTTAACCCAACGAATGTGGGGGGAGGCCATCAGCAAAGTATCTTATGAGTAAGATACCTTGCAAGAAGCATACGTCTCTTTATAAGTCATTTAAGGGAACGATACCTTCTAACAAATACTCGCAAATGTGGGGGTGCCTAGATATGGTAATGTCCCTTGGTCCTAAGAGAATGAGGATAGGACCAAAAACCACTAATTACGATTTCATTGGTTATGTGAAAATTGGTAAAGCGTATAGATTCCTTGTGTATGAATTGGAAAATTCAAATATACACAAGAATACTATAATGGAATCAACGAACGTGTCGTTCTTCAAGAATGTATTTCCTTATAAGAATAAAGGAGACATGTAAGGTTCTTCTCAGTTAATGGAGGATATTAAAGAAATATCTCAAGAACAAGAGAATGAGGAAGAATCTGAACATGAGATCGATTCGGAGAAATTGAGACAAAATAAGCGAGAAGGGATAAGATAAATCATATTGACTTGATTTTCTAACCTACATGCTTGAGGTTGAACCTCAAACGTAAAAAGAGGTCGTCAGTTTAGTGAAGAGTCTCTTATGAAAGTAACCATAAGATGTGATTGACTCTATCTTATTGAGAGTTGGTTGACCTCCCTCCTGGAAGTAAACCACATGGTTTAAAGTGGATCTTCAAGAGGAAGATGAATGCAGATGGATCTGCATCGGCCACCAGTGGATATGTATTCACGTTGGGAGGTGCAGCCGTGTCATGGAAATCCTCGAAACAAACTCTAATAACCCGATCCACGATGGAAGCTGAGTTCGTGGCATTGGATAAATGCGGCGAAGAAGCAGAGTGGTAAGAAATTTTGTAGAGGATATTCCTGGTTGGAAAACCATTGTGCCACCAATATGTTTATATTGTGATAATCAATCAACAATTGGTAGAGCATAGAATGTCATGTATAATGGTAAGTCTAGACACATACGTCGAAGACACAATACCATAAGACATCTTCTCTCATCCGGAGTCATAAGCACTGACTACGTGAGGTCCAAAGAAAAACGGATCCGTTAACCAAAGGGTTAAATAAGAACCAAGTAGAGAAGACGACTAAAGGAATGGGACTGAAGCCTTTTGATTGCCAAAATCAAAACATAGGCTTAAGCCTTTGGGCATTAAAAGTCGAGGCAAAGGAAAACCCTACCATGATGACTGGAGATCCCAAGAACTTGGTTCAAAGGGACAACCGACCTGCTAAGACTGGGTGAGGTCACTGTGGGGGTAACCCCCTCATTCCTATTCCTTGATAAAACAGTGACTCCCGCACGAGGCTAAGCTCGAAGCTTTTAATGATTCTAGCAATTTGAATAGTGAGATTCAAATGGGTAACGCGGGATTACTTTGAGAAAGAATCACCTATGTGAGAGAGAAGTGGGGTCGCTTCAAAGGAGAATTCAAAGGGCTTAATTCTTTAGAAACTCTTGCAGAACCAGGAAAGGGGTGTCATGACCAAAATGAGCCCACCAGTAAGAACTGAATAAGATCAGGATAATATCTGTGGGAACATGATTTCGTTTACAGTAAAAGACGAACAGTTCAAGGACATCACGTCTACTGAATAGTCAGTAAAGAGATCTTGTTATCCCAAGGGAAGGTTCAAGGGGGTAACCTACCTATCCTGTGCAGATATTAACCGTAGAAGCTATCACCACATTGAGTCGAGTTTGATTATCGAGGATTATTGTTTTATCGTTTTCACCACTCGATTTTCTTCATGTGGGGGATTGTTGGAATATGTGTAAAGAAAATCTAGTCAAAGATTGACTAAGTCTTTCACGTAGTGGGAAGGTGTAGATCATGGCATCATGGGTGGTTTGGGTGGTTCCAAACCTTTCCTATAAATTGATGTTTGGTGATTCACTAAACGACAACGAAAAATACACACAGAAAACGAAATCCCTCACACTCGACTACCTTTGTTTCTTTTGGTTTTGCTTCGATCGGTGATAGTGGAAGGTCGAATAGGTTCGATCAGCAAGGCTAAGGTGCAGAAGCGCTTGCTGAGGTTCTTTCATCCTGGGAAGCTCATTGTCATCAGACCCAGCACCCAAGGGAGGCAATACAGCTTTAAGGACAGCGTCATTGACGTGACTGAATCAACATCTCGGTTTGCTGTCCTTTTCTTCCTGTGTTTTTAAACATCTCGCAATGTTCATATTCTGTTTTGCATGATCAGTGATATTTATTTCAAACTTGTTCAAATTCATGTATGATTTTCGGCTTGCTGCTGCATGTTCAAATTCATATATATAATGCTCTGTTTCATTGTATTGAAGCTGCATGACTTATGATTGTGTTCTGTTACTCAGTTTATACAACAAAGCTTTCTGTTTCAGTACATTACAATTATATTCAGATATATAGAAATATCCAACAGCCTCAACTCAAACCCATATTTTAAATTTTATGTTCTGGTTCAGCTTACATTTTTATACGAAAACTACAAACCAGTGACGTTCATGCTGTTTGTCACCCAAGCCATGAATAAACAAATTTCAAACACATTTAAGGAGATGAATTCAAAAATTGGCTTCAATAACTAGTGAAGTTCAACCAGCAAAACTATCATCGCCAGGAATGCTAGACGGTGAGCTCCTCTTGGAATTCCTCACTTTGTTACAAAAAAAAGAGAGCATCGATTTTTACAATATCAATTATAGCAGCTAAGCAAGCCTGTGAATCCATTCATGCGGCAACTGATTACGATGAGTACTACCTCAAGCTTTGTTTACGCGAATCTTTTGCCCGTCCAAAGGCTGGAGAAAAAAAAAAGGATAAGCAAAGAACTATTCAAAACAAGCGCCTACATCAACCATGTACTAATTAAAAATGAACTTACAGCATTGTTGAAGGAAGTGATGGCAGCCTCCACGTCTTCATCAGAGGAGAAAGTAACAAAGCCAAAACCACTAGATTTTGAGGTCCCGGGAACTGTTGAAATCTTAGCACCTACAACCTTTACTTTATCCGAGAAAAACTTGATGAGGCTATCACTTGTCACCGTCTTGGATAGATTTCCAACATAGACTTTGTAAGGACTGTCGATAAATTGAGTTTCTTCATTTTGGAGTAACACGTTCACCGCTCCCGTCAAAGGCTTCTCCGTAATATTAGCTTTTATCTCTCGCTCACCTATTTTCTAAAAACACAACAAACGCAAGCAATAATCATATATCAGTCACATAGCCAATCCAGCAGCGCTGTTCGTAACGAGATCAAACGGCTTACCGTGCCATTTAGTTTCTCAACAACTGAATTTGCATCTTCCACAGTCTTGGCAGTAACAAAACCGAATCGACGACTCCTTCCTGAATACTTGTCATACATTACCTATCAAGACGCAACAAAATCATAAACTAAACTTACACATCTCACAACAAAGCGCAATTCACTTGCATTAAGATCCCGTGCAACCAAACTAAATACAATAATGTTAAGTAGTGTAATTTTAATTGCAAAACGATGTCGATTTTTCACAGGGCAAGAATGCAAAATTATCATTGGATGCGAATGTAAAACTACATATATTATCATTTGCTAGTCATGACTTGGGTTATAGAGTTCTGATTACCACATTCATCTATCTAACAAACACAAATAATAAATACCAATTTCCGCAAAGCTCGTCACAGTCAAAATCCAGGATAAATTCCATCTAACTATTAAACCAAACTGAAATAAAACTTCATCAAATTTAATTGATTTATCAAACAATCCAACCTAAAGATCAGAACTTTAACCATCAAAATCCATTAAACATCATCATCATACCTCAACTTTCTCAACGGCGCCATGTTCCTCAACAATTCTCTTCAGCTCATCATTGTTAACAGTCCTCGGAATATTACCAACATAAATTCTCCTCGCAGCCTCTTCCGACGTTCCTTGAACACCCACATTCTCTGCAACCACGGAAACCCTAAATCTATATTTACTCGGCACCACCAATGGCGACGCAAGTAATTTGCGACTAGCTTCAAATCCAACCGATTTCTGGACACCAGGCGACAGATGGGAAGCTCTTGCTACAGGCTTTGTCTGATGGGTTATGGTGAATATTGACGAAATGGATGCCATTTTCGGAGCTGGATATCGAGAAGAGCTTGAGTGTAGAGAGACAGCAGGGTTTATCTCTTATCCAGATCAAGTTATATTGAATGCAACCCGTAATTTTAATCGGTTCGATTTTATTGGGCCGAGCAATGTCAGCCCATCGTCCATCTTCATCAGTTGCATTTCTAGGGTTTTGCAGAGTGTAGCAATAGAGTATAAAAACCTGCTCTTCAGACAAATCTGCTTCAAATTTTGCTCAAGCCTAATCGGGAATCGAATTTCGTAATCGTATCAATGGCGGCAAGGAAGGCGGTGAGGACGAGCAGGAACCCGGAACTGATTCGGGGGATCGGGAAGTATTCGCGGTCGCAGATGTACCACAAGAGAGGTCTGTGGGCAATTAAGGCGAAGAATGGCGGCGTGTTCCCTCGCCACGATCCGAAGCCGAAAGCTCCGGAAACGGCCGAGAAGACGGCTAAGTATTACCCGGCGGAGGATGTCAAGAAGCCGCTTGTTAACAAGCGTAAACCTAAGCCGACCAAGCTCAGGTCCGCCAATGTCACTTATTCACCTTCTGATTGTGGCCCGTACATATTTTTAATGTCGTTATTCTGATGTAATTTCGATGATTTTGATTATCCGTGTGATTGTTTAGGGCAAGCATTACTCCAGGAACTGTGCTGATCATATTAGCTGGGAGATTCAAGGGCAAGAGAGTTGTATTTTTGAAACAGCTACCCTCTGGATTGCTTTTGGTTACTGGTGAGTGTGTGTGTGTTAAATGGTTGATCCTTTAGAGGAAGTTTGTATTTTGAGAAGGACAAACTTTGTGCTTTTGCAAGTCTAATTTAGGACTGATGCCTTTAGATGGGGTATTGTCATCTGATTGTTTTTCCATGTTGATTTAGAGTATAGTAGATGGAATTGTGCAAGACATTTATGGAGTATCATGGAAATTAAAGAAATGAATTATTTAATGTATGGTGTAAGGCATTGTAGTTGTAGGGGTAAGCATAGAGTATTGAAGTAGCTAATGAATGCTATGACTTATTGCATTCAGGACCGTTTAAGATCAACGGTGTTCCTTTAAGAAGGGTCAATCAGTCCTATGTCATTGCAACTTCCACCAAAGTGGACATCAGTGGAGCAGATGTCTCAAAGCTTGATGATAAGTTCTTTGCCAAGGCAGTAGAGAAAAAGAAGAAAAAGGGAGAGGGAGAGTTCTTTGAGGCAGAAAAGGAGGTACAATTCTCTCAGGGCCTCTTCTGCTCGCAATGCTTCAAAACATATATTTCCAAGCAATATTTGATGACTTGTTAATGCAGGATAAGAGTACTTTGCCTCAAGAAACGAAAGATGAGCAGAAGAATGTTGACGGCCCTCTGATCAAAGCCATTGAAGGAGTTCCGGATTTGAAAACATATCTTGCTGCAAGATTTTCACTGAAGGCAGGCATGAAACCACACGAGCTCGTCTTCTAGATAAAGCTCAACTTGAACTTGGTGTAATGAAGTTATTTTTATGTTATAATACAATGTACACCAATTTCTCCACTTTTAAATGCTTATTTCAATTATTAAGCTGTTGTTGTGTCAGTTGAAATTGCACAGTGTAAATTGTACACGTTACAATACCGGTTTGTTTTTGTAAACCAAACCGGTTCAATATTTTCTCAGTGTCTTGGGAAGAAGCTACTGGCTACTAGAAAGAAGCTCTCTGCGTTGTTGTGTTGGCCAAGAAACAAAACATTCGTGTGACGACGATCGTCTCCGCCCTAATGACGAGACGTCATTCTGCCAAACTCGCCCACTTATTACTGGCTCGCGCTTCAGTATCCCTCCACGCTTCCCGGCAGCAACTCGTACGCGTCAATTCACATTCCGAAATTACTACTTTTCTTTAATTCCGAGGGTTTGATTTTGTCTGAGGATGTTGTATTCTTGTTTTCTTTGTTTAATTGCAGGTACCTGAAGGGGTGTTTAGAGGCGGATGGAGTGGCGGGATTTGTAAACCCCAGGGGGTTTTAGGGTGTGCCGATTTTAGGAAGAACGGTAATTTGGTGTATTCTCTGATGTGGTGTTCATTGATAGCGGAATTAGGGTTTCGGTGAGTGATGCAGGGTTGTGTATTGTGGTTTCTTGGTTGGAGAATTCAGTCTCTTGTCCAAAATGGAATTAGTTTTAATGTGAAATTTTCACTACCGAACATAAACAAATGATTTTAGATTTGAATTACTTTCTGTTCTGCCCCTTGTTGTTTTTCTGCCTGGGGGAAAGGAAAGAGTAGAATTCTTTTTATGGTTAATTGAATGTAGAAATTCAAATTACCCAATTAATTCTTCTTGTGTGGGCTGTTTAGGTGTTTCTGTTTGTATAGCTCAAGTGTGTAACAAAGATGTTATGCAAAATTACCAATTCCTATTATGAATAAGTTTTTCTGTTTTCATTTGATGAGTTTATTCCAATACCTGCAGTTCATCATAGAAATGGCTTGCTGTTCGGGGTGATAAAAGCTCAGGGTAGTGCCGCAAGATCGATACACGGCACAGGTAATACTGAATATACATTTCACGTGCCGTATTCGTATAGTCGATCCTTTTTTTTTCTTCTTTTTTTTGTGCCCCTCAAGATTCAAACACAAGCACCCCCTCAAGATTGAAGACTGCAAAATGCTGCAGACACGTAACATGAGTCCTGTAGGGTCTCTACCTCCTGTACAATATGGACAAACGGACCTCCTAATGAGAAATTCGAAATCATCAGAAAATAACACTCTAGAAAAGTTAAGACTCCTTCAGTCAACGAGCAAGATTATGATTGAGGATACAGTTGTCTCCTCGGCATCATATCATCACTTTCAGTTATAGAGTTTACTCTCATTTTCTCTAAGGATTTCAAACTTGAAAGGGGATCAGCTCTAGGTTGTTCCATGGCCTTTTTTAAGTGTAGGAAATATTAGCTCATGCACTGTTTTATCAGTATTTAATTTTATGGTAAAGAGTATAACATGGTTATAGGTATGAACTTTTGTTTTGTATTCTTCATTGAGAAAACATCTGAATCTGTTTTTCTTTCTATCCCCAGCTTTAATGGCAGACTATTATGATGTGCTTGGTGTTAGAAAGAATGCCACAGCTTCTGAGATAAAGAAAGCATATTATGGGGTATGTTCAGAGAAGTATTGGCAAGGGATGTGCTAAGATACTTTATTGCAGCAAAATACATGCTGCATGTGGGGAAAATCGCCATTTCTAATTCAACTGATAAATATTTGACACTTAATATCCTTGCAGCTTGCAAAGAAGCTACATCCTGATCAAAATAAAGATGATCCAGAGGCTGAGAAGAAATTCCAAGAAGTTTCAAAGGCTTATGAAGTTAGTTCTTCTTAGTACATCGCAATTTGAGTGACATTTATCTCTTTCATGTGTTCTGAAAATCTCATTTCCGCTTGCAGATCTTAAAGGATGAGGAAAAGAGATCAGTTTACGACCAAGTACGCTACATTCTTTCACGCACTCTTTGAAGCTCGTAGGTTGCCGTATATGAGAAACTGATGTTTACTAACTCTAACATAACCAGATGACCCATCCATAAACTACACCTTTTCCAACTCATTGATGACATTGCATTCTTCTATGTTCCAACTGTTCAACGATGTTGAGTTTTCTTTGAATACATAGCCTCTTCTGTGAAGATGTGATCCTCATTAGTCAGCTGAATTGAAGATTCTTTTCAATGGTTCGTGTTGTCTGCCTATGAAAAGACGTCCTTGTAATTCGCCAACAAGTCTCCTTTGCATTTGCAACAATGTTACTGATTCCCCCTATTTTGAAAAAAAATCTATGAGCAGTCTATGATTTTTCCGTATTTAGTTGAGTATCACTTGCAGATCATCATACAGGGTATTAAATCATGGTCTTTTTTTAATTTATCATCATAACTATATTAGTAGTATACCCGGTCTTCCATTACTATCGGATCCAAACATGTGCTTGCAGAGAGGACCGCTTAATTTTAACTTTGTCGTGTGTGACGGAAACTTGCAGGTTGGCCACGATGCCTATGAACGTCAGCAAGAAGGTGGCCCTGGCCCTGGTTTTTCGCAGAGCCCATTTGAAGACATGTTCAATTCAGATGTACGCACCATCCAAATCTGATGGATTATATATATTTATTTGGTCACCTTCATAATCACTTATATCTGCAAAGGTTTTGGTGTTCCCATAAAAAATTTACATCGTTATTGTTAACATCTAATATTTACACGATTGATGTTGTGGCATTGTAACCATGGACCAGTTCTTAAAGAATATTTTTAGGCAAAACCTCCGTGGTGATGACGTAAAGGTACAAAATTTGCCTTCTCGGGCTTTTCTTGTCTTTTTGGTTTTTAGCTTTTTCTAACAAAGTTCTTTCTATCTTGATTCTTTCTTGGCAATATCTGTTAGGTGACACTTGAGCTGTCATTCATGGAAGCTGTTCAGGGATGCACTAAAACTGTGACTTTCCTTACCAGTTTACCCTGTGAAGCTTGTGGTATTAAATCTGTATTTGTGTAGTACTTGTGTTTAGTCAGTTTGATCAGTTACTAAACTGTCAATTTGTTTAGGTGGAAGTGGTGTTCCTCCTGGTACGAGGCCGGAAACATGCAAGCGCTGCCGAGGCTCCGGCATGGTTTGCGATATTCAGAATATCTGTGCAATATGTGCATCTGATAGGTAGTGTCCCATGGCTAACCCATGTTTGCTGCATTTTAGGTTGTTATGCAAACTGGCCCTTTCAGGATGCAGTCTACTTGCACAACATGTGGTGGATCTGGGAAGCTTGTGACGGTATACATCAATCCTATATTGACTAATTTGGACAACAGGGTCTTTATTTCCTTGAAGCATGCCATGAATGTGTTTACTATCGCCTTAGAACTTGTGCAAGTCCTGTGGAGGCGAGAGGCTAATTCAAGGACGGAAGTCTGTGAACTTGAATATCATGCCAGGTACCATACCTCATCTTCAGTTTGTGTAAATTAGGTGATACAAAAATTTTGTCCCTAGTTCCACAGTATTAAAGTCTTATTGGTCTGAAACCATAGCTCTGAATGCTGTTGTAGTTGACATTGTTATGATACTTGGTTAGAAGCTCACTTTGCAATTTTGAAACCTATAGGTGTAGATGAGAATGAACAAATTAAGGTTCCAAGAGGTGGTGGGGCAGACCCAGATGGAAACCAGCCTGGTGATCTGTATGTTGTGATAAAGGTATAGCTCCAGTTTTAATGCATTCAGTCATCCCTTTCTTTCTAGAGAATATTTCGTCTGCAACTTTCAACTAAGACGCACATTGTTCCTTGTGATTCATGCATCATGAATTTTGAATTGTGGTTCTGTAAAGGTTCAAGAAGACCCTGTTTTCCGCAGAGAAGGAGCTGACATTCATGTTGATGCTGTTTTAAGTGTTACTCAGGTACCCGTGACACCATTACTTACCATCATGTGGTTAAATTGTCAATAATTATTTTACTGGTTTCCTTTTGTTGCCTGGATATGGTGTTATCCTATGTTATGGTGAAACATATCTTTTCCTCGAAGCATGCTTGCGATGAATATAATTCTTAAAAAACCCTTTCTGGAGGTCGTAAACACCTTTAGTGACTATCCTTAAGCTAGTCCTTATTGGGGTTTTGTCATGTTGCACCTATTTCGACTCCATTATATTATACAGTGAGATGTAATCGTTGTTTGGTTCTTTCATTTGTTAGCTAGTTCATAATAATATAGCTCTGATGTTCTTCTTCAGGCAATTTTGGGAGGCACCATCCAAGTGCCAACTCTCACAGGAGATGTTGTTCTCAAGGTGAGTGTTTCTTAGTGCTAAATCTCTTAGCTCTTAAGTGAAAAATGAATTCCCCTTTGAATTTACGCATTTCCTTTAAAAAAAATTCTTATAGGTTCGTCCCGGCACCCAGCCTGGTCAGAAAGTAGTGCTTAAGAAAAAAGGTAACATATTTACTGCCTACGCCTTTTCATGACCACTCGTGGGGCGACTTCAATGGAACTTTGATCAGTGAAGAGAGTACAAACTGCGTATATTAATGTTTCAGTTTCAGATGGGTAAATTAGTGCTGAAAATGACTTTCTATTATATCGTGACAGGGATCAAAACAAGGGGCTCGGCAACATTTGGGGACCAATATGTGCATTTCAATGTCAGCATCCCAACGTAAGATTCCTTTTGCCTTTATCTCTCTAAGCATCTAACTCAGTGTTTGTACTTGTTAGCTCCACTGTGATTGTCAGATTATGTTGGAAATTGTGTGTTCGTGTTATCGGTTATTGTGTATCGTTTATGATCATTTCTGTTGATATTAGGACATTTTTCTCATAGAGACCATATTTCATTGGTTGGTGTAACACCATTTTTATATTCTCATAGAATTTATATCTATCATATCTATTAGTATTTGGTTGGTGTAACACCATTTTTATTTTTATAGACTTGCATGTTGTCTCCGTTTTGTGTTTATGTTCTCTTTTTGTTTTTTACTAGTATGCTGCGGAGACGGAGACAGTGTGAAAGTTAACTGACTTGTTTGTGATGCAGTAATTTAACCCAAAGACAACGACAACTAATTGAAGAGTTTGCAAAAGAAGATAAGGCAGAATACAACAAAGGTGCAGATGCGGCGGCTGGCGCATCTGGGTAAATGTGCAAGAGTTGTAAAATTACTTACGGAGAAATTTCAAAAGGGTAGGTGGGGGAGTTTTGAAGATTTACTAGGGGTTCCCTTTGGCAAGCAGAGCCTCTCTTCTTGAGTAACATTTTTCAGCAAAGAAGCAATAAATTATAGCTAAACTCTCAACAGTCTAGTGCAAATCAAATTGTATATATATTGATATATGACGAAGTGCCATCGTCATAGAGTTATGCTAAGCAGTGAAGTTGTTGGCAGTTTTTTTTTTTTTTTTTTTTATTTTAAAGAAGTTAGTATCTGCTCATTTTGAACTGGTAAGGACTTGAACCCTGGCCACTTTGGGCGCAGGGGGCACCCCTCCACTGGGCTAATCTCTTTGCCTCATCTGTGTTGTCTGTTTAAAGTGTTGAATTTTGTCCTTTTTCTAGTACTACGATGCGTTGGTATTTCAAGGTTCAAGTACATTTCTACTTGTAAGCAATAACTCAGATGAGATGATAGATATAAATTCTTTGCACATCAGCGTTTACTAGATACTAATAACGTTGCAGATCAGATTACCGATGCATGTGACTACGGCCGCGCGAAGGGCTGGCGCGGGCTCGCAGGGACTACTCATGGGTCGCGCAAGGATGATACGGTATTCATTATTTCAGTCGCGCAATAGTCCTGCGCGAGCGCGCAAGGTCAGTTTTGATAGCGCATTACGACATTCTCTAATTTGGTCGCGCAGGAGCAACTTGTCGATCGGCGCAGTGAACTAAAAAAAACGTGGATCAATTTTTGGTTGCAATAACAGATAATGGAGGGTAATCTTGTCTCTTTAAGTTTTAACTGATGCGAGTATGGTTATACATCTACATTTTTAAGTCTCAACATTTCGGTTAGTGCAACTAATTTGACAAATCACTAGTACACTACATAAAGAATTGAAATGCATACACCGTTACCAAGTACAATAATTTTGGGCGCCTTATTTTGGAGCTCCAGCAAGTTTGATTATTATTGAAACTTGTCACTCAAAACTGAAACGAACAAAACAATTATTGAACAAAAATTTAGACAGGAGGCGCTGAACTTCCTTTGGTTCCAAAAACTAATATGGGTAATAATAATAAACCTCTTTGCATCAGAAATCACCAAATGTCCAGTGGTCACCGAGTATTATGCCTTGTAAAATGAGGATTAAGGGTCTCCCACTGAGGGCATGCCTGGTTTTGGAAGCTGACCATAATTTCTGGTCACAGCAACCGTCCTCACAAGGCCTATTTTCTATCTTTTGCTTTTTGCTTCTTGTTGCCTGTCGAAGATAAGCCTTTACCTAGTCCAACAGGAGCTTGATCTACTTGGTCAGGTTGGTCAGTTGTAGCGCCTTGCGAGCCATTAGACACGGTACCATTATGTGAAGTCGACCCATCTGTTTCTGCTTTCACACCGGGTTCTGCAGTATCGGGTACTAATCCAGAGTTTAATATATTGAAAAGCTGAGTGATGGGTGGTACTGCTTGAACAGGAACACCACGCGCGGGTACTAATAGTCCCCTTGCAGCAGCCTTTTTCCTTACTTCAGCGGTAGCACGGGTTGCCCTCTCATCAACACCCCTTCCTCGTGGCAGGGTTTCTGCATTAATTGCTGCATTCAAGGATTTATTAACAGCAGCGGAGTTTCCAGATCCTCCGGCTGCGGCAGCAGCTTGAAATTTGTGAATCAGATCAGGATTTGCCTACCAACAAAATAAGAGTTCAGGAAAATGATGTACAAATGGTAGATCCTGAATGATCCTCAAAAAGCTAAGGAGCACAATTCCAGGGTTGAATTTGGCGAACTAAGCACAACATTCAAGAGCCTCTAAATAAGAATAGCAAGACTGAAACGGGGATGGTGAAAATACCTTCAGAATATCAATAGCCTTTTGTGTGGAGGCTGCGTCCATATTCAGTCCTTTTTGCTTCTGTGCTGCCATCTGCGAAAGAGTAAAGCTTAAGATTCCAAACCAGCTACCAAAGGTGTTTCAAACCTGCTTATGGGCAACGATCTTTAATTATTCGTATACTTAAAGAAATTTTTTTACAGAGTGTGCTTTCAGTTATTAGGCAATTAAAAAAAATTACCTGAAGCTCACGCGCCTTGAATGTTTTCAACCAATTCTGAGAGTCAATTGTCCGCGAGTCCTCCTCTCCAAGCTGCTTGACTAGAATATCATAGGTTCTCTTTTCATGCTGTAAAATTAAAGATAGCATCAATCGTCTACCTTCAGTCGATGTACAATGTTAGGTTAGCTTGTATATATGGCTGGGTGTACAATCAGAAATCAGTATGCCTTGATGGTCCAAACTACGTAGGAGTTAGGACAGAGGTCAACACACCAATACATATGATATGAGACAATGATATTAAATATGTTTCACAACACAAACCTGATGAGATAGCTTGAAGGCACCCATACAATTGAATGCTATGGCAAGAGCATGATAACACACAGCAGTTTGAATATGTTCCTCTCCGAGAAGCCTTTCATTCTTTTTCAAGGCTTCTTGCAGGTACCGCAGGGCGATACTCATCTTCCCAATATCTTGGTACATCATTGCAACATTAATGAAAGTAGCAGCAACATCGGGGTGATCTGGACCAGAAGACAGGCTTAACAAGAGTAAGGCTCTTGACATGTGGCGTAAAGCGAGTTCCGTTTGGTTCAGTCCATGGTAAAACAGAGCCATATTTCCATAGCTGTCATTCAACCAAAATTAAATTAGAATTTAGCATCATGCGAACTAAAGACCAAAACTTATACAACCTAAAGATTTGGAAACACCTTTAACAATGAATGCAATATACAAACAACTAACATTTAACAATACCAATTCACTTAAACATGAAAGGTAAACACCATAGTTATTTAATAACAATTCCATGGGCTAATGTGTTGTCATAAGGTTAAAAACTGTCACCTGTGAGCAGTATCAGGGTGGTCCAAACCCAAACATCGCTCATTTATTATCAATTCCTTGTGCTGCTGCATTATGGCCCCAGCCATATCTCCAGCATGATATAAAACCATGGCAAGATACCTGACCAAATTAAATATTCAAACTAAGGAAATATGGAATAAAAACTGAACACGGATATATGTTTGTTTTCTTGTAGTCATAAACAAGACAGTTCAGCACACTATTAGAGAATTCAAGGAAGTTTACAAAGTCTATAAAGGAGAAAATTAGCGGCACATAAAGAATTGTAATTACTTTAATAACTTGCTTTATCTTAGCCACAGATATGTTATTACTACCAAATCCCACCAACCCGTCTCGGAGCAACTAAAACTTCGACATGCGTGCTACCCTAACTTTATGTACTTCTGTCATTGGAAAGCATGGGAATAAGTAACATTTTTCTAATATATAGAATTATAGCTTTAACTTTAAAATTATCCTTAGGCAACTGAAAATGAGACTTGATTTGTTAAAAAAGTGATTTATTAATACCGGCAGCAGTTGGCAACTTCTCGATGCATTGGGCCAGTCACCTGCATGTGATATACAACAAGTAAATAAAAAACACCACAACTCACTGACGTGTCATTCCAATCAATGACAAACCTGCTGAAGAATTGAAAAAGCTTCAGAAAACAGTGTGTATGCATCACTCAGCATTCCCTGCAAACAAAATAATCAAATTGATTGAATCCACCAACAATTCTGGTAGTTTCCGAACGATATCACCAGCAAGAACATGCATGTCACTCAAAGTGAAGCATGTAAATTTCTTTAGTGATTGTTCAAAATCCAAGTATAACACTGCCACAAATGAGAGAGCAAGGAAACACCTCAGCCAGTTGGGCCTTTCCAGTTTCGACCAAAGCTTTCGCTTCTGAACATAAAGGGATTGAATGCTTCACAACAGGTTGCAGATCTAAAACATCTGTAGTTTGGAAAGGCGTTTCAGCTTCAAGATCATATTTGCGAGCTGCAACTGTTATCCCCACCTGTTATATGCAGCAACGTTTAATTTATGTTAATGACAGCATAGTTCATGAATGTATATCATGCGCAAAGTCAATATGAAGCTTGTACATCCTGAAGTACTGAGAGGAATCCAGATGGCAGATGGTAAATAGAAGCTGAGTACAGCTATTAAGACTTCAAAACATTAAACATGATCAAGCTTGATTCTGCGTTTATAAATCAGAATACGCTTTTGCTGAAACTGTTGATCATTCCTGCTCGTAATCAGAGTGGATACATTACATGTCTTGAAAATGAATTTGCAGCACACACAGCTTACCTTTTGGCAAAAGTTACGTATGACTGAAGGTTTTCTCACCCCTGATCTTGCATGTGCCGGTATATCAAACTACAGAAGAAAGGTAGAACTTATGATTCAAGGATACTACACAAAGCAAAAGGATTCGCTATTGGTAAAACCAAAAAATCAAAAGACCAAAATATATAGGATACAAAAATCAAATCAATGCTACAGATCAAGCCCTTGCTTGCTACATGCAGAAAAGCGAACCGAAACACTGCGTACCCTATCGAAGGAGTGCAGAACATGCTTTTCATGCATTATGTAAGAATGTGATATACAATAAAAGGTGATGATGATGTACACTGATTATGAGCCAAAAAAGGGGTGGCCATGTTGAATCACCTGATATTTGTTTTTCGCAAATTCGGATATGTCTAACCACAAGCTATCTGAACTAATATTAACATATGATGAAGGATTCTTCTTTGAAGACTGTGCTTTCGACCGCGCCTGTCCTTTGGAAGATTGATTTGAAGATTGGTCCTAATCCCACAAAAGTGAAATAAATAAAATATTGTAAGCATAAAGCAAAAGCTAATTCATTTTGAGGGAGTAACAAGCTTTGAATAATACACCTAGGGACATGCATTTTGTAATCTCTACTGGGACATACTTGACATGGCTACCAGGCTTGAACTGGAACATTTGGGGATAGAAGTAACTTAGACTAAACGGAATCTACAGATACTAGCAATAGCATATGCAATTCATTAAGCAGGCGTGAAATGGGGCTAAAAAACTAGTGACCTGAATTCTTTCATACCTTCTTTTGAGTTTTTGAGGGTATACTACCCGCAATTTTTGAAGTGATGGCTTGACTGCGTCCAAAGAAACAGTTCAGGAAATGTGAGATTGCAGAACCAAGATGATGATCCTCTGTATCTCTCAACAGATCCTGTACATACGAATTGAAGCGAAATAGTTAAACTCTGATAGGAAAAGTGTGTTTGGGATCTCCCAAGACTATGATATAGAATAAGTATATCCGATGTCTGATGTCACATACTGCCATAGTCAAATTAAGTCCCTTTCATACTAGGTAAGTGGCAACCTTATTTTTTCCACTTCTTATTAGGTAACAAATGGAAGAAGTTAGGTGAGGAAACAATGTTCAAATTCTAATAGAACCGCTATATTTAGCATTAACCATACACAAAGAATGATACCTTAACATGAAACATGCCATGTTTTGGAACTTATAAAGTTGGACTGAAAATCAAATGCTAATTAGAGCAAGATTCACCTTGAAGATATGTTTCGCAGATCTGACTACGATTTCGTTGGAACACAGGTCCCACAAATGTGGCAAATGTTTGGTCTTGTCAGCAATCTTTGGAGAAGACAAATGAAAAAAACCAACGTAGTTAGTGTTGGAAACAAGTGTAAAGCAGCCCAAACCCCAATCCAAAAACATAATGAGAAAAATAGATGCATTTTACAAATGCCTAATGAAGAAAAGGAACTTCAGAAGATTTAGAAAAACCATCAAATATCGTACTTGTCCAATATATCGCACATTAATGCCATGAGCATGAAGTGCTTCAGTTAACGTCTGTCCGTCCATTGGTGAAACTTCCAGTGTGCAAAGATCTTGTATAAACTTTGGCACCACTACATCCTTAAGGTACACACTGATTTTCTTCACACTTTGTTCATCACCATTTATTTCCTGGATTTAAGATATCAAAGACATGGCAACCTATTTTTAATTTGAACATATTAATAAAAACATGCAAGGGATCGGCCTTGTATACACAGCTCTATTGTTCAGGAGCCAACCTCCTCAGTTCCTGCCAATTTGAACTCAGTGAAGGCATTGGGATTAAAAGAAATTTCATCAACTAAATTGTTGATATCAGCTTGAGCATCAGAGCAATCCTTGACAGCATTTGTTTCCTCTTCTGTTCTTTCAACCTAGGTAAAGGATGAGGGTAAATCAGCATCTCTTAGGCATTCCATCAGTTAAAGTATCATCGAAATGCAACTTGTCCAGCTATATAGAAATTCTTCGGCATGTGGGTGTATCTCTTTATAGAGTAGTAGAATTCTCGAACCAGTGCTTATCAATATTAGAAACTACTTAAATATAAAAGCATTTGAATGCTGGCAACAGCATATCACAATTTTTAAAAATACAACTGGAAAGTGATTGATGTGCGAAAATTGTTTAAATTGCAAGTTGCAGCTTACCTGAAGATCACCAGAATCGGCTGGCACACACGGTCTATCTTCAATCCCTTGACCAGTAGACAGCTGTGAAGACTCGGAAGATGCCTGAATTTCTACCTCCTCGCCTGTGCCAGGTTTAAGTTTATCTGCAGCTTTGGTCTTCTGCAGACTCAAATTGTGTTAAAGCCTGAACTTGCAATACTAACAGAAATTGCACAAGAGAATGAGAACTAGTTACCTGACAGTAAGAAGTCACTAATTCTGGTCTCAATATACAAAATTTAGAACCTTGACCAGTATAATTGGCATCCCGAGGAGTCACTCTCATCAGGTCTAATAGATAATGCCTGATATCATGTGCATAGAAGAGGATAAATAGTATGACCTTCAGTTAATCTATGTACCGATGTGAGTCGTATATAGAAAAAAAAAACAGTTGCGTTTGCTAGAGATATACGTAACATGATACTGATAACAATATGAACACTGCAGTCTATTTATGAATATTGATGTTTGAACCCTGAATACGTGGAAAAGCATAAGCACGTTACATATGTGAGTGATGCATCACATTACATTTAAAGGAAAATAATTCAATATCCAATCTTCACATCCACTATACCTGTCATCACTACCAACGATACCCTTGCACTCTACTGGTGCAGCTAATTTGAAAATATTACCAGAACCATCAGAGACCATATGCTCTTTAAGATGCAAGCGCTTTGCAGCCTCAAGAACCTATACAGAAAAAACACATGATCTGAAGCATTGACGCTAAGCAAACACACCTGCTGCAACTATTGTACACAGAACATGCACAGTTTACTCATAACTATATGTTAATAGACGATAGACATGAAGAAGTGGACTTCCATATCATTATTTCTAACCTTAGCATGAAAGTCTTCATTCCAGCAAATTTTCTTTCCATTATCAACAGATCCATACAGTAGCGAGTCAGATTTGTCACCCTGAAGGATTCCAGGTAATACACTCTGCCCATTTACATACACAAACAAAACAGGAGTAAGTAAAGAACTGGACAACATTACTATGATTATAAGCTAGGAGATTGAAAAGAATAGACAATGAAGATGGTGAGAGTTGTATAGCAAACCTGGGCCACCACTCTATGACCTCTGTAGTCAATAATCACCATGGCAAGATTGTACAATCCAGAAACATCAGCCTCTTGATATGCTTTGGTGCCTCTTAAATCATTGTTGGCCGAAGCATATGTTGCCTGCTCACTGTCCGCCAATTGCACCTCCGGTAACACATCAACTGCAGGATCCAGCACACCATTAGCTTCTGGTAATTTTGAATTAACAACTTTGTTTTCTCTTGGAAGCCCATCGGATCCATTGGTGAAACCATCTTCAGATACAGTGTTCAAAGGGTAAATGTTATTTTTATCAGCAACGTGTCTCTTGGATAGCAGTTCAATATCAGCATCCACCGCAAAGCTGAAGAATATATTGTTGTGAACATACCTAACAAAAAATGTGAAATTTTAACTCATGAAACCATAAAGCAAGTCATATAGCAAATGAAACAAAAATGATTTTCCACGTAAAATTTAGTGCTAACATGTGGAAGCACTCTGGGTCAGTTGGATTTATAGGGGGTATACATCTGCTGATGACTCCAACAGCACCACTCATTGCAGCATCCACAAAGTCAGAAGTAACTTTGTAGAGTGCCCTATCACGCAATATCCTGCAAAACAAAAACTCGTTCATTACTGAGCAACAATAATGTGCTTCTATTTTTTTTTTCTGAAAAATCTGAATTCCTTATATCCAAGGCATTGCCTCGAACTTTGCGGATAAATCTACCTTCAATACAAGCAAATACAAACTATACCTCTCCTGAGGAGTTGCATGGGGGAACTCCCGGCAAGACTGCAGTTCCTCATTCCAGTCTCTTTGCATTCCAATCAACTCACTTCCAAATGAAAGGGTAACAGCGCCTTCTGCTCGCGCAGCATCACGTTGATGATCTACAAGCAGTTTCCCAAGCATGAGTAGTTTCCCAATCATATCGTTACATCAATAAGGAGAAGATATGGTTTCATTGAGAAAATGTTTGAATAACCACTCATCCGAGAACGGGAAAGAAACTGCCATTACAGAAGAAAAAAAATGTCGCTCAGTTTTCTATCATACCAGGCAGTGGGTACAATCCCAGCCATGACTTTGGAGGCAAGAGAGATTGGACATTTTCAAAAGGATGTGCAGAGGCTTTGCGCTCCAATATCTCACGAAATGCTTCACGAGAAGAAAATGGAATGCAGGTTTAGTGAATAATAACCATCAAATCCACATTCCACTCAAACAATTAATTTGAAGCTTATGCAGTATTACAATACCTTTCTTGAATTTTGAGCTAATTTTTTGCAACAACCCAACAAGAGTGGTGGCCTCTGAATGAGCTTTACTTGGTTTTGGATCAAGACATTTACCAGTGCTTGCGTTCAAGTAAAAGCCTTTTGTGTTCCCTGTGACACAATAACTATTGCCTTCCAATGTAATAATATCAAGATAAAGCAAATCTCCTGCTAGCCTGAAGAAACCAAGTAAACCAATGTAACAACGAGTGAGGTCAAGCATCAATACACAATACCAGATCAATAAGAATATATGCAGGTGCTTGAGATACTTGTATAAAGTTAAGCATCACCTTCGATAGCTTGGAGGGGGATTTAAGGATGAAAACACAATGCCCTCGATACTATTGATTTCTTTTGGTGGTGCAGTTAATAATTTCCCGAGTGATCCAGTAATATCATCCATAAAACCTAAGCCATCGAGCTCTGAAGCGTCGCTTTTTGTTGCAACTGTGACACGTGGTGGGAACAAAATTAAAAAAATTATATTCTTGCTATGTTGCAATTATCATCTTCTTATTATATGTGGTGGGGTATGATGATGTTAATGAGTGATGGACGTTCAGTAGTGGATGTTTGACTAGTCAGCAACATCACCAACATTCCTGAACAGTCCTCCTTAGAGCAATGCAGGTATCCTAATACCTGTTGAAGTAGGAGGGGAATTTTTGGATGTCTCATATTCCAAGGCAAGTGACGTTGACAGAGAAGAATGGTGGCTTGAGAGAGACAACAAATCTCTGGTGCGTTGAACATGAGCTCTGATAGATCTATCATCATAAAGTGCTGAAAGAAAGAACCTCTTTTAGATTCAATAACAGTACCTTTGAGAAATGATGTTCAATACAAAAAACTTACCAGGAACCATCTCCAGCGAGCAGTCACCAGCAGTGATGTCAGCAACTTCAGATATTTCACTGTAATCTCCAAGTTGTTGCATGGATCCATCCTTCTTGTGCAGTAGCAAATCATAGCAAGTGACGAAGCAGGTCTCTGGGGCGTCAAGAAGAAACTGTCTCACATCCATGACTGAATCTCCTGGGTTTAACTGCACATTAAAATGTATTACAATCATTTAAGTGTTGCAAACACCAGTACAAGTTTTAACAGACCAGACACTCGGGAAATCAGACTTCAATGGTTGGTGTAGCTCACCTGTAACTCAAGCTTCTCGCCACCTTGTGTTTTGACAGAAATCGGATACAGATGTAAATCACCTACTCAAGGAGATCATAGCAGGTGTTAGCAGAGTAAACTCCAATAAATGTAAATACCTTATACTGCATAACCTGAATAGATAATGAATAGATAGAAGTTCAACTTTTATATGATTTCCTTGTAGTTATATGGATTGACAGTTTTCGGAGGGTATACAAAAAGCACAGTAGTGTGAAGACTTACAAACTGCTATGTAAGAAACACAAAGGGACATAATAGTCTCAATTCGGTTCAGGTTACCAGCTGAGAGTTGATCAATATTATTGGAGACCCGAACAAACTTATCAGGTTCTGCGACTTGTCACACAAAAAAATTTAAGGGGAACTAGAAAATAGTATTTGTGGCATCGAGATAGATGTAGAGCTAAATTAATGAAGGTTTATTAATGGGTCTGTTTTTTGGAATCTGTATTGATGTGCAGTCTGTACCAACTCACATCATTGACAACAAATGTTCCAGAAATGTAAATATGTCAACTTCATAAAGGTCGGCACAATTTCTAAGCAAGTCATGATTATCTACATTGCTAAATACCGAACTGGAAAACGGTAAATTCCAAACTAAATCCTACAATCAGACTATAATAATTCACCTTGCTTAGGCTGAGTCTCTGTGGTTACACCACCGGCCTCATTTGCCTCCACGGAAGTCACTGTTTCACCCTCAGCAACTGCAGTGTTTTCATACTCAACTTTGGGAGCCTCTTCGGTAACAGTGTCAGCCATTGGAGAAGCTTCAGTAGGTAAAACCGTCTCCCGTGGAGCAGCATCAGCAGCAGCAACTTGCGCTGCCTTCTTGTTCCTTCCTTTGTTAGATTTTCCAGCCATAGTGCTAGCCCTCAACCTTCCCACCAAATCCCAAACCTTCACTGTTTTACAATATCCTGAAATTCAATAAAGAAAAACATGAATAAAGAGCAACATACTAACATTTATAGCAACTCAGGAGTCAGATGAAGAATTCAAAAGCAAACGACAGCAATCCACCTGTATATACGACAAGGAAAAAGAAATTTCACATGACTTCGTCGGGACGCTATTCCCAGCAGCAGCAGCAGCAGCAGAAGGATAAATATGAAGATCAATTCAAATTCATATGAAATACTAAATGGACGATGAGGACAACATAATTACCGGCAAGATGCTCCGGTAGAAGTAGGCCGTCCGATGAGGAAATCGACGGCAAGATCAGTCAGAGGATGAAGCTCGGAGGTGAGAAATGTAGTAAAAGGGTTTTAAAGAGAGGCTGAGAGACGGCGGAAGGAAGAGAATCCTTTGCCCTTTTCTTTTTTTCGTAAACGCTGTTTTTCTTTTTCTTTTTTAAAAATAATATTAATAATTATGTAAACGGAATTGAATGTACTCTTCTTCTTTTTTTTTATCACGTATGAGAATAGGAGGTGAATTTTTGAAAATATCATGTTTTGAAAATGTGACTTGATATTTTATATGTTTTATTTGAATGAATATACAATAAACGATTTTGTGGATGACTTTGTAAAATTTATGGGTGTGAATGTGACATTGAATTTATATTTATAAAAATGATATTATCAGAGTCAAAAAGAAATTTATAATAATTGGAAATGCTAATATAAATATGTATTTGATATCAACCCATATAACGTTTCCAAGAATAATTGTGAGCTCGTTCTCCTGCTGGGCCGGCCCAATAACAGCAAAACATCATTAAGCCCTTCGAAACCTCGTCCTATATAAACTCAACTATAGGTCATGATCATCATCACAAATCTAGTTCCGCCTTGGGTTTTTTTAGGGTTTCTGAAACCCAGAATATTCCAATTTCTAGGGTTTGAGCTCTTCTTAGATTTCGATCGTTCACTCTGTTTCTCTTGTTGATTCAAATTCATCCATGCTTTGTTTTTTACTGTAAATATCCCCCCTGTGAGGAAACATTCCCATTGATAGGAAGTGCCGTATGACACTATAACCGCGGTGGATCTCACCTTCTTCTCTTCCGTCCCCAACTGCAGCTCCCTCCGATACCGACTTCCTTACCGAATTCAGTATCGTCAGGGGTTGTTCGTTGGCCTGGAATTGACGTAATAGGTGCGTCAGCCGTGTGTGTGATTTGGAACGGGTCTCTGAGGGCTTCAATTTAATTTTGTTTGTGGTATGGTTCGATGCCACGTCGACGGTAGCTACGGCTCTGACCGACGATGCTATGATTGAACCTAAACGAATGTCATGTTTCGCATGCTGATAGGAATCTGTGGATCTCATTTAATGTTAATCCACGGAGCCGTTTACTGCGATTACAACTTATTAAATTTTTTTGTCCCAAAGAAGGAAGCCGGTGATGATTGTCTAATGTTGGAATTACCGACTGAGTTATTCGTTGATGTCGATTTGACTGGCTGTGGTTCTGAGGCTTCCTTTACCGTGTTAACTTGGATTCTGAATTAAATTATAATTGATTTATTTTTTGAACAACAATAAATGCCATATGTATTTTCAAAGAAATGAGGATGGAGGAGTAATTTATAGACTATCAAGTATCAACGTTTTGCCTTGCTTGACAAATGAGCACTGTTTTCCAGATACCTTTCTAAATTAACATTTTGTCAAAAACTTCAAGACCGTAACGATTGTAAGG
The DNA here is from genome assembly GCA_033675395.1 of Rhodiola chrysanthemifolia. Classification (NCBI taxonomy): domain Eukaryota; kingdom Viridiplantae; phylum Streptophyta; class Magnoliopsida; order Saxifragales; family Crassulaceae; genus Rhodiola; species Rhodiola chrysanthemifolia. Next base: position 3,656,210 of record CM066206.1, read on the forward strand.
TGAAAATTTATCAAAATTTCAGTTGGCATTAATTTGGGACATTTAAAGGTCAAACAATAGTAAGTTTGGAGTTTTAAGGTTTTTTTTTATGAGAAGCGAATACAATCACAAAACACGACAATCAGCAACCAGCAAGAGCTATATCAGTATTTTTTTTTTTTCGATTACAAACGAAAGGCTCACAAAGAACCAAAGACAAAGCAACACAAGCAACGAAACACAGCAGAAGCAGCAAGGCTCCAAGAAAAACAGAAGAAACACCATTACAGACAATGTTGCTAAAAGACATCCATCAGAGAACGCTGAACAGCAGAGGTCTGCAGGCACCTTGGAATTGCCGTAAGGTTCTCCCAGCACCATCTCTCTCTTCTAGCCCTCTTGGCCTGCAAGTCTGCAGCCTCATTGCACTCCCTCATAGAATAAGCTATATCCCACTTGCGGTGCGACTGAAACAGCCCAAGACTTCTCTCCGACGCTCCAGCAATCTGCAGTGTCTCCCATGCTCCCCCCTGAGTCGCCCAGATCGCCCTTGAGCTGTCTGAGTAAAAAATGACTCGCTCCCATCCCATCTCTTCCGCCATAAGCATGCCATTTAACAGTGCAAGACATTCCACTTCCAAAGATGAAGTGCAATTTGGGAGCCATTTAACACAGCAAGCTAAGACGCCGCTCTCTCCTATTGCAACTGCAGCCAAACCTCCGACAGTTGATGAATAAGACCAAGAGCCATCACAAAACACCCTAATACCTCCTCCTGCCCCCCCACGGGCTCCCGTTGCTACCGAGTATCCAAGCAAAGACTTATTCTCAAATTGCGCCAACAGAGCTTTAACTCTATTACAACACCAGTCCAAGCTCTGTCCCGCCTTGTCATGGTTCTGTAAATTCCTGTTGTACCAAAGAACCCAAGCTCCGACCATGATTTTCCTCAAGGTTGCCAGCCTACTATCAGCAATAAAATGCCATACCCAGTCCGCAATAGATCTCTCCGCTTCTACTGGCCATTCTTCGATGTTCAGCCTATTCCACATTGCCCTTGACCACCAACAATTAATGAACAGAAGAATGATGTGTAAATGCCAGTAAATTCTCCAACTTCCAGTTCCAGCCATGGTGCGTTTCTAATAATATCCTGCATTCTTCTAACCAAGAGCCATCCGAAGAATGATGTGTAAATGCCAGTAAAGCTTGGATGGCCTCCGCGTTGACTGACTCTGTATAGGTTTCGTCTTCTCGCCAACTCCATTCCTAGCCGCAAAGCCGCACCCTCAACCTTTAATAAGCTGTCTTGCTTATCTAAAGTAGCAGCTGACGCGAATAAAACTGACATTCAGAAACTCGGATTAATTTAGAAGTCTGCTCCAAAATTCCTTAGCCCACCAGCATTTCAAGAATTGGAGTTTTAAGGTTGAATATCATATTTTTCTTTTGAAAGAGGTTGAATATCATATTTTCCATGCATTTTGGAACATTGTAGATTCTTATTTGATCCAACCCCAAATAATTTAATAAAATCTCATAAATAAGGTGGAGTTGGTCTCATCAAAAAAATAAAAAAAAGGTGGTGATGGTGAAGAAAAGGCCTGAAATTAAAGATCAACGGAAACTATTAAAACCTCGCCTAAATATAAATTCATTTAATAATAATATCCGATCAAAACGTCAAACACGAAACGCAGAACCGCATACGCATCTTTATCCCTGCGACGTGAGACACTTTATTAGCTAATCGATGGAGCTTCCGGTGATCGACCTCGCTCCGTACTTGGCCGCCTTTTCCGCCTCACGAACTTCTTCGGATGAAGCCCAAGCGGAATTGACGTTGTTGAAACTATGCTCTCAAGTGAGCGGCGCCTTAAAGGAGACCGGCGCGCTGCTGGTTCGCGATCCGAGATGTGCCGCGGAGTTAAATGATCGGTTCATTGATATGATGGAGAAGTACTTCGACATGCCGAATGAGTTTAAGCGGCGTCAGGAACGGCCGGAGTTGCGTTATCAGGTAGAGAGCTCACCTCTCTCTCTCTCTCAAACATCAATAATTCAAATTGGATTAAATGGATTGAAATTGTCGTAGCGAGTGGATGTCTTTTCTGTTTCTTAAATTGAATTTCTTGTGAGGATTTTTCAATGTATTTATTTTTATAAGAAGAGATGTGATGTGATCTTAGTGACATAGTGAAGACTGGTTTGAATTGAATTGCAGGCAGGGGTCTTGCCGGAAGGAGTGGAGGTGCCTCGTATTTTGGTGGACAGCGCAATGCAAGAAGATTTGGAAATGATATCTCATGAATCTAAGCCTACCCTACCGAAAGGACCGGATCATAAGTGTAGATACATGTGGAGAATTGGCACTCGTCCATCAGATACACGTTTTAAGGTGCGGTAATGTAGTGTAGAATCGTCTCTTTTAACTGGGTTTCGTTTTTTTGTGTATTAGGGGACCTATTCTTGGTGTTTCTTTGTAGGAACTGAACTCTGATCCTGTGATACCTGAGGGATTTAATGAGTGGAAGGAGATTATGGACACTTGGGGATACAAAATGATTTCCACGATAGAGGTTGGCGATTGAGTAATGTTCATCACTGTACTTGTTTGCTGTAAAATCATAACCACGGTTTTTCTTTTTCTGATTAGGTTGTTGCGGAAATGGCAGCAATTGGGTTTGGATTGCCGAAAGATGCTTTCACGTCGCTTATGAGGCAGGTAGTAATGATCCATTGAAATGTTCTATTATTTCATGATTTGAAATGAGTAATCATTGCATCACAAAACAGATATGTTTTCACTGAATTGAAAGGCAAAATTTTCTCTGACTTTTTGATGATTTGAACTACAACTGCTCTTTTGCAAGGGTGTTTGTTTGGCAATCAAATTAGGTGCTCGTTCCTGAATGTGCTTCAAAAAAAATTTGTTTATTACAAGATGCTTAAATTTCCAATGACCCAGGGACCTCATAAGCTTGCCCCGACTGGGAGTAACCTTCGAGTCTATGGTCAGGAAGGGACAGTACTTGCCGGGTATCATTATGATTTGAACTTCTTGACAATACATGGAAAAAGTAGATTTCCAGGTCTAAATATATGGTATAGAAATGGTCAAAAAGTGGAAGTGAAAGTTCCTGAAGGATGTCTTCTCCTCCAAGCTGGAAAACAGGTACACAGCTGATATTGTCGAATCTGCTTTAGCCTAAAGCTTAAACTTGATCGGTATTCAACACATTACCCATGCAATTTTTGTTGCTTTGCGTAGATTGAGTGGTTGACAGCAGGAGAGTGCTTGGCTGGTATGCATGAAGTCGTTGTGACTAGCAAGACCGTGGAAGCAATTAAATCAGCAGCTGAACAGAATCACAGCTTGTGGAGAGTGTCCTCAACGGTAAGCAGCTTATTTTCTTACCCCGGCAGTTATTACCTTTTTCCTCAGTTGATTTTGCTTATTTTCTTGTATATCCTAGTTATTTGCGCACATTGAATCAGACGCACTGTTAAAGCCTTTGGGACATTTTGCTGAATTACCGGCTGCTAGCGCTTTTTCCCCAATCCACACCGGAGACTTCGTGAAACGAGAGATTGCAGTGATTTATTCAAATGGAAGTAAACCATAACTTCCATTATTTATACAACGTAGTTTCTAACTGATTTATTGAATTTGTACTCAAATTGAATGGAGCTGCCCCACCAACCAGTGGCTGTTTGAGGTTTATATTATCTCGTCAAGCCTGATGATGAAGTATACATGTGGAATGGAATTAATTTGATGCTTCCGTGAACCACTTGAGTAATATGTGTGAAGCTCTTCCTAAGTGATATGCAGTTACCTGTTTGTTCCAATGCTTATCTGACTCATCGGCAATAAGCTGCACCGTGGATGATGAATATGCTTTGTTTCATGTAAATGTCGTGACTTTGAGGTAGGAGAAAGGTGCATAATGGCAGGCATACGCTGGTCCCATCCTCTATATATCTATACCAGCCATCATGGAAACCCTATACCAGAATTGCTGCACAGGTATTTGATAGACTGAAAATGAGGAGACCTCATGTGCCCTTTCTGGCTTTAGCCTTCCTACTGGCAGTGGTGGTGTATCAAACAGGAGCTAACATTTGTGGAAGGAGTTATTTTTCTGCCCTAGTTCAGATGATACCTTGTAGATCAGCAGTTACTCCGTTTAGTCCTCTTCCACCTACAGAAGCCTGCTGTCAAGCCATCATAGCTCTAGGCCAGCCTTGTTTATGAACGCTTATCAACGGTCCTCCCATATCTGGTGTTGACCGCAACATGAGCTTGCAGCTCCCTGACAAGTGCCTGGCCAATTTCGAACCATGTAAAACCTAAGCTCGTCATATCAAATGCTTCATCTTTTAAATGATCTAATCTAACATAAGGCTGTCTCGTTGGTTTCAGGTGCAATGGGGAAGTAAACAAACTGGATTATGCAATGGAGGCCTCTCAGCTGTAGTAGATAGTCATCATCAATTCCCTCTAATATACATTTGTATGAGGTCTAAGAAACCTTTTAGACAATCTTGCTTGCAGAAGTAGAAATTGTCTTTCTTTATAATGTACTGAACAGTCAATAACAGAAACAATGAATTAAGCGAAACCCAATGATTAAATCAACTGTAAGTGTAACGTAACAGTAGCGTCACTTGGACTGAGTTCCAATTCCATCCTCAATTTGTATGCCAAAGCAGGCGTTAATTTTGTCATACCATGAATAATAATAAACACACACGTACAGATACAGGAAACAACTTTGGATGTATAAAATTGGTTGTGGTAGAGAAGGTTATGAGGACATACAGCAGATAGATGATTTTGCTGGAGGTGCTTCTTGTTGTCCAGGGACAATTATATTAGTCCCTTTGAGTAGTGATGAGTTTCCCCCAGATTCTCCTTCGTTAGCAGCTAGGGATTTTTTGCTGGTTACTCTATAAATTTCAGTGAGAACTTTCATGAAAGCTGTTTCTACATTGGTGGACTCTAATGCGGAGGTTTCCATGAAAAAGAGGTTTTCTGCTTGAGCAAATTCTTTGGCATCCTCAGTGGGTACAGCTTTGAGGGAGCCTAAGTCAGATTTGTTTCCAACAAGCATCACAACAATGTTTTTGTCTGCATGGCCACGCAGTTCCTCTAACCACCTGGTTACATGATCAAATGTTAGACGTTTGGTCATGTCGTAAACCAGCATAGCTCCCACTGCTCCCCTGTAGTAAGCGCTTGTCACTGCCCGGTACCTGCACTGATCATTCATGTCATGCAAAAGCTCGAGAAGTGCAATTCCTTTCATCAGTTACATTGTAGGTCTTAAAATGAGCTTGACAACCAATAAGATGCAACTAGAATTGTGACACTTACTAGACAACATATTATAAATATTAGATGAGAAGATCCTAAATCCCAAACAAAATGAACTCAAAGAAACTACCTCATGATCATCAAATCTCACACTTAAACAAAATTGAATTCAGAGTGATACTTGAGGCTCTACATAGCATTCAAATTCAGAGTCGACATGTAGGTATTCAATCAGGTCCAAGATCCATATGCAAACTTGAATATACATACAACATTGAATCAATCTGAACAATAATACAAAGAGCCGAATGATGCCAGAGCAGAAACGAAAGAAAAATGACAAGTAGAAAGCGTATTTATGAATGTGTGTACCTCTCCTGGCCAGCGGTATCCCAAATCTGAGCCTTAACAGTCTTATGATCAACGAGCAGCGTCTTAGTTTGAAACTCAACCCCGATCGTCGCTTTAGAGTCCAAATTGAACTCATTCCTAGCGAATCTCGCGAGCAGCTGCGACTTACCAACCGCTGAGTCTCCGATCAGCACGATTTTGAACACGTAGTCAATCTTCTGGTTGAAATCCACACCGCTACGGTTCGACATGGAATTAAAATTGCGCTGCGCTGCGCGGATCGTAGAATGGGAGGATGAAGCGAGGTCGCTGAGGACGACTTTTGACGACTCTGGCGAGGTGAGAGTTTTGTCTGCTGGAGATCACAGGCTGCTTTTTGTTGAATGCAGAGAGAAGTGGGAAAGAATGGTTTTTATTTTTTTTTAAATATATATTTCAATACAATAAAAAACAAGTTGCTATTCACATTTTGATTTGTGGAGGCACGACGCTGCACGATATGAATGGAACAGAAGGTGAAGTATGCGCACGTTTTGAATTGATTATGTATGATCCAGTGGCAGCAATTAAATGAAACAAAAAATTATATCATAGATGTTATAATTACTTTGAAAAATATGGAAAATTTTGGGACTCGTTAGAACTCAAATGCACTAAAATGTTAGAGAGAAGTAGGAGGTGAATGTGTGTTTTCCTTCACCCGAACGTCTCAATTTATATTGCAGCTTACCCAACATACATCCGCATTTCACTCAATTTATATTTCATTTTCTTTGATGTAGGACCCACATGTGGGGCCCACATGACATATTTTTCTTTGTAAATGTGCATACCATTTATAACACTCCCACTGGGATGCACATTAAGCGTTTTAGTCTGCCTCGTTAAAAACCTTAGTTGGAAAAACCCATTGGGATAAAAATCAACTTAAGGGAAAAAGAGTGCAGCGACGCGAAGCTCCCCCTCATATTGGCATGCGTGATGTGCTCATAAATTTTGCAGCTTTCGCATTCCTATGTCGTTGACATGTTTTCGGAATGTTGAGGTAGGGAGAGCCTTTGTAAACAGATCTGCTGAGTTTTCATCAGAACGAACATATTGTATGCTGATAACTTTATCTTTTTCCAGCTCTTGGGTGAACGAAAATTATTTGGGATGAATATGCTTTGTTCTATCACTTTTGATAAATCCTTCCTTCATTTGAGCAACACACGCACCGTTGTCTTCATAAAGAGTGATTGGATCATTTGCTGGTAGAAGACCGCTCGTAGTTCTGATATGTTGTGTCATAGATCTCAGCCACACACATTCACGACTTGCTTCGTGTAATGCAATGACCTCAGCGTGGTTTGATGATGCTGCAACGAGTGTTTGTTTCTGAGAACGCCAAGAGATTGCAGTTCCTCCACATGTAAATACATAGCCAGTCTGGGACTTCGCTTTATGTGGATCTGACAAGTAACCTGCATCTGCATAACCAATCAAAACTGATTTTGTATTGTTAGGATAAAATAATCCTAAGTCAATCGTTCCTTGAAGATAACGAAACACATGCTTGATTCCATTCCAGTGTCTTTTGGTAGGAGCTGAGCTAAACCTGGCTAATAAATTAACAGCAAAAGCTATGTCAGGTCGAGTACAATTAGCAAGGTACATAAAAGCTCCAATCGCACTGAAATATGGTACTTCTTGAGCAAGAATCTCTTCAGATTCTTCACATGGACGAAATGGATCTTTGTCTATATCAAGGGATCTTACAACCATTGGGGTGCTTAACGGATTTGATTTATCCATATTAAAACGTTTTATTATCTTCTTCGTATAATTCGATTGATGCACAAATATCCCATTCTGGATGTGCTCAATCTGTAATCCAAGACAATACTTTGTTTTCCCCAGATCTTTCATTTCGAACTCCTTTTTTAAATAAGAGATTACTTCCAGAATTTCTTTACTGGTACCAATGATATTCAAATCATCAACATAAACGGCAATTATTACACAACCGGATGTTGTTTTCTTAATAATAACGCAAGGGCAAAGGGGATCATTGACATAACCCTTTTGAAATAAATATTCGCTTAATCGATTGTACCACATGCGTCCGGATTGCTTTAACCCATATAAAGATCTTTCTAACTTGATTGAATATCTTTCCCTAGGTTTGGAACTTAATGCCTCATGCATTTTAAAACCTTCAGGGATTTTCATGTAAATTTCAGTATCAAGCGATCCGTATAGGTAAGCGGTAACAACATCCGTGAGGTGCATATTCAATTTCTCATGAACTGCTAGACTTATCAAGTATCTAAACGTAATTCCATCCATGACAGGAGAATACGTTTCCTCAAAATCGATTCCAGGCCTTTGAGAAAAACCTTGTGCAACAAGTCGAGCCTTGTATCTCGCAATTTCATTTTTCTCATTTCTTTTTCGTACGAAAACCCATTTGTATCCAACCGGTTTCACATCCTTAGGTGTGAGTACTATAGGCCCAAAGACTTTGCGTTTATTGAGCGAGTCTAGTTCAGTTTCAATTGCCTTTTTCCACTCAAACCAATCGTGTCTATTTTTACACTCAGTAATAGACCGTGGTTCGGGATCACCATTATTTTCATTCATAATATCACATGCCAAATTATAAGAGAATGCATCATCAATGTTCTCTTTTCGGTTCCATAATATGCCTGTCTTAGCATAATTAATCGAAATTTCTCGATCGTTTTCATTTTGTATTTCTACAGGAATACTTTCCACCACCATAGGATCGCTTTGCTTTTCTTCCCCTTTTCTTTTTCGAGGATTTTTATTTTTGGAACCGGGTGGCCTTCCACGCTTTAACTGTGTTGTGATTTCATGAATGACTTTATTTTCCGGCCTCCCTTTTGGAATTTCAATTTGTACGGGAGCATTCTCAGCCGGTATGTGAGATTTAGTCACTCTCTTTGTGTCTGTAAATGCATCAGGAAGTTGATTTGCCATTTCTTGCAAATGTAAAATCCTTTGTACTCTACCTTCACAATCTTTTGTGTAAGGATCAAGATGCAATAATGTTGGTACAGACCAAGTAATTTCTTTCTCAAACTGTTTTCTTTCTCCCCCTAATGGTGGGAAATTTTCCTCATCAAAGTGGCAATCAGCAAAACGTGCTGTGCAAATATTTCCAGTTTGAGGTTCAAGAAATTTAACAATAGATGGACTTTCAAAACCTACATATATCCCAAGGCTTCTTTGTGGTTCCATCTTTGTTCTTTGAGGAGGTGCAATAGGCACATAAATAGCACAACCAAAAATTCTTAAGTGCGATATATTTGGTTCTTGACCAAATGCAAGTTGTAGTGGAGAACTTTTATGATACGCACTTGGTCTGATGCGAATTAATTCAGAGGCATGTAATATTGCATGACCCCATACTGAGGTAGGAAGCATTGTTCTCATTATCAATGGCCTAGCAATAAGTTGGAGGCGTTTGATCAATGATTCAGCCAAACCATTTTGTGTGTGGACATGAGCAACAGGATGCTCGACCACAATCCCAACTGACATACAATATTCATCAAATATTTGGGATGTGAATTCACCAGCGTTATCAAGTCTAATTTTCTTGATTGTATGATCAGGAAATTGAGCTCGCAATTTTATTATTTGGGCAAGTAATTTAGCGAATGCCATATTGCGAGTTGATAACAAACATACATGTGACCATTTGCTAGATGCATCTATCAATACCATAAAGTATCGAAATGGTCCACATGGTGGGTGAATAGGCCCACAAATATCACCTTGAATACGCTCAAGAAACATAGGTGACTCTGTTTCAACCTTTCCCGGTGATAGTCTTATGATAAGCTTTCCAAGAGAACAAGCTTTACATGGAAAAATATTTCCTTGAGGGATTTTGTGACCCTTCAATGGGTGTCTATGCGTATTTTCAATAATTCTTCGCATCATACTTGAACCTGAATGACCCAATCGGTCATGCCACATGGTTAATATTGAAGATTTCATAATTACCGCATTTGACTCAATCACATTTATATGTGTGTAATGCAATCCAGTGGGAAGCATTGGTAGTTTTTCAACTATGTATTTCTTTCCAGATCTATACATAGTGAGTAACATGAATTTCATGTTACCTTCAGTCATAGACTGAGTCTCGAATCCATGAGAGTAAATATCATTGAAACTCAACAAGTTTCGTTTGGATTTTGGCGAAAATAAGGCATTATGTATCGTAAACTTTGTGTCATTTGGCAATACAAAGTTTGTCTTGCCAATTCCTTCAATCAGATCTACAGGACCTGATATTGTATTCACAATGGTTCGTGTTGGTTTTATCATCAAGAAAAACCTTTTATCCTTCAGGATTGTGTGCATTGTTCCACTATCAAGTATGCACATTTCTTCAATATTAATCCTTTGGTTGACTTTGGCTTTGTCCATTTCAAAGCTTTAAGTAAACAAGAAAATGATAAGATAGATGAAAAGGTAGACATATTTTATTACATATGAGAAAACATAGTTATGCTTAATGGAAAAACATACATATAACATAAGAAAATCAAATTAAGACATCGGACCGTTTGGCTTCATTCCCATGGGTTTACACAACTTCCCCTTTCAGTTCCCACCAGTCATTTTTCCAGTTATATCACCAAGGAAGTCCTCACTAGGATTATGTTCCCCAAGATGAGTGTACTCGTTCACGGGATCATTCTCAATAAAATTGATCTCATTTGCATTTGTAAAATCCCCAACTGTATCAACATGTTCATTGTTGAAATCAGATTCTCCAAGTCGAGTAAACTCATTCATAGGAGTTTGGTCAATATAGTTGACCTCCTTTCCTTTTCCCTTCACGGACTCTTGATAGAGTTTGCATAAGTGTTCAGGGGTTCGACAGGTTTTAAACCAATGCCCTTTACAACCGCATCTAAAACAAGTGGTCTCAGGGCCTTTTGATGAACTTGGACCACCTCCCCTTTTGTGGGAGTTCTCATGGTTCCACTCATTTTGCTGTCTCCTTTGGTGATAATTGGCGATCTTATGAGGTGGATTATTGGGATAACCACCTCGACCGCGCCCCTGGCCAAAACTACGACCTCGACCTCGTCCTCGTCCACGTCCACGACCTCGGCCTTGCCCTTGACCCTGAAAATAGTTCATGGGTCTACTCTCATTAGAGTTGGCAAAATGTACCTCAGAAAATGTTCTGGAGCCCGTTGGGCGAGATTGGTGGTTCTTTATCAACAATTCATTGTTTCTTTCTGCCACTAGGAGAGTACCAATCAGCTCATGGTATTTTTCAAAACCACGTACACGATACTGCTGCTGCAAGGTTACATTAGATGCATAGAATGTAGACAAAGTCTTTTCCATCATTTCAGCATCAGTTGTTTTATCTCCACAAAAGTTCAAATGGCTCACTATTTTTATCATCTCAGAGTTATAGTCACTGACTTTTGCAAAATCTTGGAACCGTAAAGCGGCCCATTTATCCCGATATAAGGGAAGCATTACATCCCTTTGGTGATCAAATCTGTCTTTCAGATTTTTCCATAAATCACTCGGGTCTTTCACATTGAGATACTCATTTTTGAGATTCTCGTCAAGATGACGACGAAGGAAAATCAAAGATTTTGCCTTATCCACTTTCGATGAGGTATTCCCCTCAATGATTGTTTCGTGAAGATCCATTGAGTCCAAATGTGTCTCAATGTCTATTGTCCACGGCATGTAATTTTTTCCAGAGATGTCGAGTGGACTGAACTCAAGTTTTGCGAGGTTTGACATGGTGGTAACTAAAAGTAGAAAAAGTTTATTAGATTAATTTAAAACATAAAATTCTACAAATATTGTAAAGAAGAAGGCGACATACATTATTACAAGCATTTCTAAACTATGATAGAATTCATCCGGTGTTAGATCCCCGGTGAAATTACAAATAGTGAGTACTACAATAATTATTGCAACAAAGACTAGACATTTTATTGCTTTGGAAATTTTGAGTGTGTTTGACGTGTGAAGTAGAAGAGAAAATGTGATTTTGTATGATGAATGAAATCTAATTAGTAGAGGAAAAAATAGCGGTTTTTTTGTTACCGTTGGGCACAATGTTACCGTTTGTTACCGTTGAGCACTAAGGGTAAAATGGTAAATTAACAATGTAATATCAACAAATAAATTGTGCAAATATGATTCAAAGAAAATGAAGTATTTAAAGTAAAGATAACTACTTTGTAGATCACAACACTTTATTATGGGGCGGTAATCCGCACTACATAATAATACGTTGTTATACATTAAAAAGGTAAAACAAGTTGTAAGAAGTATTTAAAGTAAAGACAGTTACTTTGCAGATCACAACACTTTACTATGGGGCGGTAATCCGCACATCATAATAATATGTTGTTATACATTAAGAAAGTAAAAAGCAATGGAATTCTCTGTTTTTTCATCCAGAACGACCCAGATATCAAGTCACAATCTGGAATTGTGAAAGAGGGAGAGTAGAGCTCTATTTGAGGCAGTGAACCCCTTATGATATCCAAGTAGAACAGATGAATAACTAAGCGCACTTAACTTCTTATTGAATCGTTGTTCGAAAACTTACGGTATGGAAGTGGAGAGCGTTCGTGCTGATAACGTGTTATAATTACCTTGGAAAATATGGAAAACTTTGGGACTCGTTAGAACTCAAATGCACTAAAATGTTAGAGAGAAGTAGGAGGTGAAGGTGTGTTTTCCTTCACCCGAACGTCTCAATTTATATTGCAGCTTACCCAACATACATCCGCATTTCACTCAATTTATATTTCATTTTCTTTGGTGTGACACCCACATGTGGGGCCCACATGACATATTTTTCTTTGTAAATGTGCAGACCATTTATAACAATAGATAATTAAATATACTGGTCAAATAAAAAAATTATGTCACTGTTATCCCAATACTAGAAAAAAAAACAGATGTGTCAAGGAGTTGTGAAATTGACGATTAAAATATTTTAAAATTGTTTTTTAATTGTCAATTTTCATTGTTCGGACCGAAATTTATTTAGTTCATACCCCCTCTTTGTCATTTTTCAAAAAAGAATTAACGTCTCATAATTCAAAATTTTAATATTAAATCAGATCATGGCACATCAGGATTTATTATAATTATATGTTTATTAAAGAAATGAACATGCATTATCATCGTCATCATGCATCATCCATCAACATCATCATCATCATGCATCAGCATCATCAGCATCATCATCATCATCATTCATCATGCATCATCATCATCCACCATCATCAGCATGCATCATCATCATATTACTATTCATCACAACCATCATCCTCAAATCATATTACTATTCATCATATCATCATCATATCATATTAACTATTCATCACAACCATCATCATCATATTACTATTCATCACAACCATCATCATCATATTACTATTCATCATCATCATATTATATATCACCTCTGATTTTCAGCTGATTTTGTGAAAGAAATTGTGATTTTCAGCTGATCCCATAAACACTTTGACCACCAGCACTCATAGTATATCACCTTCCAATTTGAGATTGCAAATAGGGCAGCTTAAATTATTCGACAGATTTCTTTTCCATAATTGTTTCCCTGTTGGCAGAGCTTTGTGGAATCCTCTCCAAATGAATATCTTGATTTTTCTTGGCAGAGGTAATTTCCAAATACATTTCCAAAAAGATTTCATGTTGCTTGTATCAGATGGTTCTCCTTGATCTGTATTTTCCATATCATGCAGAAACTTTCCTAACTTGTATGCTGACTTGATATCGAACACACCAGAGTTTGATTCTTTCCAGCTATAGTTTCCTGAGTGATCATCTATAATCAATCCAGCTCTTAACAGATGTGTCTTGATTTTCAAAATCCCTTGCTACCGCTATAGTCGGCGTCTAATTAACCTTTGAGAGCCAGAAGAATGATAGTCTAACGTTGTAAACACTTAACTGTTGTTATAAAGTTAATGATTCAAACCCTACCGTATTACATTTACGGTACTAATTTGAAATTGTCCGATCCTTACCATTAAAAAAATTAACGTCTCATATTTCAAAATTTTAATATTAAATCAGATCATGGCGCATCAGGATTTATTATAATTATATGTTTATTAAATCAAAAATTTAAAAGTCTGAAATTTATTTATTCATTCATTCACAAAGGGGATGACGCTAATTTAAGTGTAAGTTGAGCGTATTGGATACAATATTTTCACACAAATACTCAAATTATTACAAATGATGCAAGTTATTTAAAAAACACCGGGATAGAAAAAGAGAAAGGACGCTACAGAAAAAGCTGTCCCTTTGCAAGTTTTTCTTGTATGGAACTGTCATGGATGAAGAGCAGGTAATGTTTTCAATGCTTCCAAACATGGATCATCAGTAGTATGCCTTCCTAGGATTACCCTGCAATTGACATCAAGAATGGGCAACAAAGCAATGTCAAGAGCTGACATGCTGATATTAAGTAAAAGATAGCGTACAACAATGATGTTGGTTCTCAAGGCACATTGTTGCGTGTGAACTAAATATGATCCAAAAATATTTACGAAACATAGAAGTTTGGAAACTGAAAAAGAGTAGAGTATGCACCAAAGGATTTGGTCTGTGACGGTATCCAAGCATCATCCGCTTCTTATACTGCTCGTATATATCATCCTCGGGAGTGACTTCACCAGGCTGGCTAGCACCAACTCCCAAGGTATCCTTCTTCACGTTTCCTGCCAGAATTGGATCTGCAATACCACTTCTGGAGCTCCCGAGACCTTCCCCTGCAGTTCATCAAAGAGGTAAAAGTTTAGTACAATTTTGATCTTCTAAGAAAAGTCAAATACTACTAGTAGGAGTACTGTCCAAGTCAACACATAAAAGAGAGGAGAAATAATAAGTATATTTGTTAAGAAGTAGCGCAAATGAACCTTCTCTCCAGCCCATTTTGGATAAAAGTTTATGCCCAACGTTATCTGCCTGGATCTTAGCTCTTTCAGCGGCCTCTTTCATTGCGTTTTGTGCAGCCGCGTCATTGCAAGCAGACATGAACTTCTCTAGCTCTTCAGGCGGGATGTAATCACCCATGTGGTGACCCTTCTTGCTTGTTGCGGCTACACCAGAGAGTTCACAATCAAGATTAGCCGACATCAACAGCTGATAATGCATTTTCTCAAATAAATTGAATCTGATAGAAGTATAACTTCCAAAGATCAACTTATACTGTTGTCATTTAGGTTCAGCATGCAGCCATTTCAACTAACTCCAAATTTAATTAACATATATTGTGAAACCCCATAATGCGGCAAGTTACCATTCAAAACCAAACCTTGAAGAGAAGCAGGTGGAGGCATTTCATCTTTTGATTGCCTTGGTTGTTTCCTCCTCTCTTCCTGAGCAGCTTTCTTCATATAAAATTCCATCATGGCAACTGGATCTGCACTTGATGAACCAATTGTTTCACCTGCATACAAAATTAGAGAGATAATTGACATCAACGCATACCTACTACATGGCTAGCTAATACTCCCTCCGTCCCATATTTTTCTTCTCACTTTCCTTTTTGGGCGTCCCAAAATTTTCTTCCCATTTCCAAAATAACTTACTTTATCACACTCACAACCACCTTATTTAATCATTTATCTTCACACTTACTTTATCACACTTACTTTATCACCCTCACAATAACTTACTTTATTATTTTTCTTAAAAAATGCGCCAAATATCAAATGGGAAGAAAAAACCGGGACGGAGGGAGTAGCAAATTACAAAAGTTTGTCTCTTGAACTCATAAAACATCCCACATAGGTAATCTTCTTTTAAAATAATACTGGGCCATAATTATATACAGGTGTGAGATCAGCAAAAAATGAGCAATGAGCCATGATCAATCAGGTGGACAGCCACATTCTAATAATTATGTCATTATGTACTACGGAAATTGTATAGCAGCCCGGTGCTAATTTATTTTTCAAACCAGCTCTCCTGACCAATTTTTTGATAAGGCGCATGAATCCAATTCATGAAAACAACAATTATAAATTGTACGAAAAAGGAAGTTAAGGACAAGTCATAAAACAAAGAAATAAAAAAACATCTAACTTCGAATAGTTTACTATGGATCTTATAACCATACCAAACTTTCCTCCGACCGGTGCAACAGAATCAATCGGCTCATATAATGCAGAAGCAGGTATCTGGTAATTTGCCTTCTGCTGATGTGAACTTTTATAAGCATTAGCTGTTTGTTCCACTTTGTTTGTGGATCCTGTATACATACTTTTTTTCTTCAGAATAATGAAAAACTTCCAGCTAGTCAGACTAATTATTCATGTATCCATCAATAAAAAGTGCATTGATCATCAACATGGGCGTCATAAAATCCAAGCATGTA
Source organism: Rhodiola chrysanthemifolia (assembly GCA_033675395.1). Classification (NCBI taxonomy): domain Eukaryota; kingdom Viridiplantae; phylum Streptophyta; class Magnoliopsida; order Saxifragales; family Crassulaceae; genus Rhodiola; species Rhodiola chrysanthemifolia. The sequence continues at coordinate 3,672,286 of CM066206.1, forward strand.
CCCTTAATTCAAGAGAAATGTGTTTCATTTGTAGAAATCAACTCAAGTAATCAAAAGTTATGGTTGGGTACTTGGGCCAAGAAACTATGCACCTAGGTCCTAGTATAATTGACCGAATAGAGTACCAAGATGGAAAAAATACATAGACTGACCTGTACTAGATGTTTGTGACAGAGCTTTCTCTTCTTCAATGAGTCTATACTCATAGTATTTATAATCAGCACAACTCGCATCAAATAGGAATCTGTAAATCAAAACTGAAAGATCATTCCTTGTGCACGCTGAAGACATGAATCAAAGTATCATATATAGAAATATAAACATTGAAGTCCATGATCACTTTAAACTAGCGAAAGGGAATGCTAAGAATATGTAAGAGTTTCACACCAAGAGAGTAGAATACATTTGAGGTGATCTCGGATCAAGACAGAGTAGATTGTGAAGGTGGTATACAGTTCTACTATGTGCACCGACAGAGAAACAACCCATGGAAACACATGCTAGCACGTATTTTGCGTATACTGTGCCATAGCATTACTCAGAACCAGCTTGTGAAAAAGGACACCCCAAAACTGGCCACAAACGTAATAGCACAAAAGGACAATATCTTACTCTTTCTAAAGATGCTAAATAGAAACTCTCATATACAGATACAACATGACAGGCTTCAGTGTTAACTTACTTGAAAGGGGTGTCTCCGGGATTCTTTTGGCGAGTAACATGCTCAAATTGCCTGCCATTCTTAGAGACAAAACTCGCTAGTTTGTCTGCAACTTTCCTAACAGTAGGATCACTTGGGATAGAAGGGACTGCATTTCACTTAAAGATTTGATTAAAACCAAGAACATTAACAAGAGAATGCAAATTAATGTTGCCCGTTGCCAGGTCAGTCCAATTTTCCAACTAGGCGTCTCTTCCCCAGGCCATTATGAAGGTCGCAAGATTAATGAATGTGGTGTGTTTATCTATGAGGTTCATCTATTGAGGATCCATCACCAAACTATTTGAGGAAACAATAGCTGATCACTTGCATTCACAAAAGGGAACACAAAATGATTATATGGACCACAGCCTCTCATGTGCCATTATCAACGTGAATGATAAACAAAATCATACAACATCAATGAGGCATGATTCACCTATCTTAGTATTCAGTTGGAAATATATACTAAGTCACGCTAATAGTAACCGGTGGAAGGATTCAAGTAACAATTTTTTTCTCTCAATGAAAGGGAATGCTTATAGAATTAACCTACTAAAATTCACAATCAAGTGAATATGTAAATAATAATAATCTTTACATTATAACTTTTCAGACATGTATATATATGAAAATAAGAACCTGCAAAGATAGACGTAACAGACAAAAAAAAACATTATGCTACATGCAACAATTACCAACATCCGCCGACTTTGATGTTTGCTCCAGCACATTTGACTGTGTTGCTTTCTGCCTTTTAACAGATCTATCAATCGAATTCCCAACATCCACTTCATCTTCCTCATCATCTCCGCCAAACTTAACAGGTGGCCCAATCAGTTTGGACTTTGGTTTCAAGCTAAAAGCAAGCTTCCCAGTGGTAACTTTTCTTTTACTAAAAGATGAATCCATCTCAAATCACCCCAAGTCTCACTAAAGCTGTTATTTCAAATAAGCTTCAAACACATTTTAGCCAACCATAGATAACAAAGTATAACTTTCAACGCCATCACCATTCACCAACCCCTACTCTAATTCTTTTCCATTTTTTTGAAAATTTTGTTGGCGAAAATAAATTGAGATCGAATCGAGCAAAAAAACCCTAATCGATCCTTGTGATACAAATTATATTTCATCAGATGAAAACACACCAAACCAATCAAATCAGCCGAGTAAATAGAAGATGATGAACATTCCAAATTATCCATACCTGAAAAATGGCCGGAGATCGTTATTCGGTCGGTGGGTGAACGAGATGAGAATATGAAGTTGTGAGAAGAGATCTTGGTTAGACGGTCGGCAGGAAATTCACGAACGAAGAATATCACAGCGCATTAGTTCTGCTTTTAGCAACGATTTATTTAGACCTGAAATTCCGTTGGTATTTAGGCCTATCCAGCTTAGGGTCTGGGCCTGAGCCCAATTTGTTCCAATTGAGTACAATCAAAAGAAGCAAAAAAAAAAAATGCTTTATTCGTCTTCATAAAAAAAAACTATTCGTCAGCAAAAAGAAAAAGGAATTCAGTATTCAGAATTGGGATCCAAATATATTAGTTTTTGAAAAAAATCATGTAGACACAGTTTTCAATCAAAAAAGAAAAAAATGACACAAATTTTAGTTACGAAATAATTTCATAACTTAACAACCAAGGACATGAACTTTCCGATAATATTGGTGTTTCATAATTAATATGTCATTTGAATTTCCAAAATCAAATGACATAAATAATGGCTATAATCAACAGGGTGCAAAGAAATACTTCATAATAAAAAGGTAAGAAGAAAACAGAAAACATAACAAGTCATAGGGATCACAGAGTTTTCCCTACCAAAAATTGCACCCTTTGAAGTAAAAAACATAAATAGAAATGGTGCACTCTGCAGTCTCAGCTTAGTCCACCTCCTCGATTTTAGGGCCAGGGCCTCCGGAAGAGGGAGGAGCTTCATCATCATCCATATCACCTCCAGGAGCACCACCAGCACCCTGGTACATCTTTGCAATAATGGGGTTGCACAAACTCTCAAGCTCTTTCAGCTTGTCTTCAAACTCATCAGCTTCTGCAAGCTGGTTAGCATCAAGCCATTGAATCGAAGCCTCAATAGCATCCTCAATCTTCTTCTTGTCCGCAGCAGGGAGCTTCTCACCAATCTTCTCATCCTTGATTGTGTTCCTCATGTTGTAAGAGTAGTTCTCCAAGGCGTTCTTGGCTTCAACTTTCTTCTTGTGCTCCTCATCCTCTGACTTGTACTTCTCAGCCTCCTGGACCATTTTCTCAATATCTTCCTTTGAGAGTCTGCCCTTGTCGTTGGTGATGGTGATTTTGTTCTTCTGGCCTGTGGTCTTGTCCTCAGCAGACACATTTAAGATACCATTGGCATCAATGTCAAAGCACACTGTGATTTGAGGAACACCTCTGGGTGCTGGTGGAATGCCAGACAGCTCAAATTTCCCAAGCAAATTGTTGTCCCTGGTTCGGGTACGCTCACCCTCATAGACTTGGATCAACACTCCAGGCTGGTTGTCGGAGTAAGTAGAGAAGACCTGCTCCTTCTTAGTTGGAATAGTAGTGTTACGTGGGATCAACACGGTCATGACACCTCCTGCCGTTTCAAGACCAAGGGAGAGTGGAGTAACATCCAACAGCAACAGATCTTGGACCTTCTCGTTTCCTTCACCACTCAAAATTGCGGCTTGGACAGCAGCACCATAAGCCACGGCCTCATCAGGGTTAATGCTCTTACACAGTTCCTTTCCGTTGAAGAAATCCTGCAACAACTGCTGGACCTTTGGGATTCTAGTGGAACCACCAACAAGAACAACATCATGGACTGTGCTCTTGTCCATCTTGGCATCTCTCAAACATTTCTCAACTGGCTCCATGCACTTTCTGAACAAGTCCATGTTTAGCTCCTCAAACCTAGCTCGGGTGATGGTAGAGTAGAAGTCCACACCTTCGTACAAAGAGTCGATCTCAATGGTGGTCTGGGCAGTGGACGAAAGAGTCCTCTTAGCTCTCTCACAGGATGTCCTCAACCTCCTCAAGGCTCTTGGGTTACCGGTAATATCCTTCTTGTGCTTCCTCTTAAACTCCTGAACGAAATGGTTAACCATTCTGTTATCAAAATCTTCACCTCCGAGATGAGTGTCACCAGCTGTGGATTTAACCTCAAAAATACCCTCTTCAATAGTCAACAACGACACATCAAACGTACCACCACCAAGGTCAAAGATAAGCACGTTCTTCTCACCAACGCTAGTGGCCTTCTTGTCAAGCCCGTAAGCGATGGCAGCAGCAGTGGGTTCATTGATGATACGCATCACATTAAGCCCTGCAATCACTCCAGCATCCTTAGTTGCCTGTCGCTGGGAGTCGTTAAAGTAAGCTGGAACGGTAACCACAGCGTTCTTGATGGTAGAACCAAGATATGCCTCAGCAATCTCACGCATCTTGATTAGTACCATGGATGAGATCTCCTCAGCTGCGAACTGCTTCTCTTCGCCCTTGTAATCAACCACAATCATAGGTTTGTCAGCTGGACCAGGGATAATCTTGAATGGCCAGTGCTTCATGTCACTTTGAACAGGAGCATCACTGAACCTCCTTCCAATCAACCTCTTGGCATCTGCAACATTGATATAAATAGTTTAGACCACAAACTTACACAGGCGGGAATCGGATGATATTAAATGTACGACTTTGAAACAATTTGAAAACCTAAGCCAAGCAATCTAATTCTATGCAATCAATAAGTAATACTTACTGACTACAAATAATAAAAGATCATACAGGCAGGAATTAGACCATAAATCCCAGATTCAAATTTACTCCTGAACTAAGAACACAAGCATATCTGTTATATGAACACGAGCATATCCAAGCTATGAACAGCAACAGATCCGAGCTAATAACAATGCTAAACATCAAATCTAGTTTACTAAACTATAATCAGTAAACAGGTCAAAGAGACAAATAGAGCGTTGACCAGATCCAAGCAATGTACATAAAAGTAAACGAGCATCAAAAGCTATAGATCCAGACAACCTAACTAAGCTCAAATCAGATCCAATCAATCTAACAGAATTCGAGATACAGAGTCTGAACGGAGCTTACCGAACACAGTGTTGATTGGATTCATGGCGACCTGGTTCTTAGCAGCATCACCGATCAACCTCTCAGAATCGGTAAACGCCACATACGATGGCGTGGTCCTGTTTCCCTGGTCATTGGCGATGATCTCAACACGATCGTGCTGCCATACTCCGACGCAAGAATATGTCGTTCCGAGATCGATCCCGATAGCTGGGCCTTCTCCTTTCCCAGACATGATAAGAAACGAAGTGAGAAAAGAGAGATTTGAAGCCTGAGATTCGTAGATCTGCAGGCAACTAGGGTTTGAAATAAGTGAGGAGAAAAGAAAGCGAGGAAGGTGATGGCTTTATAGATTTTCAGTTTTGGATCTAGAAGGTTCCGTTGGACGTAGATCTGAGATTTCAACCGTCGGATTCCAGAGATGGAGAAATGGACGGCTGTGATTGGTTGGAATGGAGTTCTTTTCCGTGTTGTCCGGGCTAGGGTTTAGTTCAACATCGTATTGACATTGGCCAGCCTACCTGCCTCCCAGGCGGCTGTCTCAGTCATTTTTTCTTGTCGATTTTCCAGTAAAAATTCAGAGGAAGAATATGTTGATTTTTGACTTGAGTTGAGTTGCTGCGTATCTTGAAATTTTATGCATCAAGTATTTTGAAATTATTTCTTCATTTTTTTTTGTACATTTTTAAGCAAATAGTTTATAATAATACTTATTGAAAAATGATCCATAATTGATGCGAATCGAAACGCTTACATGTGTTATTTATATATAGTTTCAAAATTTGAGAGACGTGAAAATAAACATTTTAAATGATTAATGAATAGTTGGTTGATCATTTATTCAAGCTTATTTGAAAGTTCAATAATCATAATATTCTATTTAAATCACACAGCATTTTTAAAAAATTTACTATAATATGTCAGCTAAAAATGATCTCAGTTGTAATTTTTGGTTAAATCTTCAGCAGCATGAACTCAGTAAGATACATTCTTCATCAATCATCCAGTTGATGCTGAGGTTGGTCTGGCTCGCATTCGTCGTTCCATTTCGATACTTGCCTGCAGTTTGATCAGGCTGAATCAGTTAACGGTTCAGTTTGATCATTGACGAGCGAAAAATGTTTGTCCACAATGCTCAAGTTGTGGCCAGTATGGCTGAAATTAATATTTTTGAAATGTGATAGGATTTACCTGTTTGGACCAGTTTGTGCAGATTGTGATCAGGAAAAGAAGAGATGCCTGAATGACAGTGCCTGATACGATTCCGATCCAGAATCCTTTCCCTCGCAATTTAGCAAAAAATCCCAACACAAGGCCTACTGGGAGTCCGACCAGGTAAAATGCTCCCAGGTTCACATATGCCCCCAAGTGCTGCCATCCGCTCCCCTTCGCAATTCCTGTAATCATTCAGGAACACATTGTTTCATGATTGTTAAATTTTCTAGTTTTTTTTAATATAGAAGAATTGTGCTTGCTTAATTGGACTCAGGTTATGCGCAGACCTGAAATGACTGCTTGGATTCCATCCATGATGATGGCCAAGCTGATCAAGGGAGCCATGGTCGCGACGTAGTTTATAACTTCCTTTTCATTGTTGAAAATGTTGCCCAATCTATGGTGGCTGATAAAAATACTAGTGCTAGCAATCGTTGCCTCCACGGCTACCATGAACATTGTTGTCCAGGCAGCAACACGGGCTGATCCGGGATTCCCTGCTCCAAGCTCATTCGAGACTCGAGTGCTGCCAAGCATACACAAAAAAATTAGATCAGTTGATGTTGGACAAACTATTAGTAACGGACGCAAAGATGTTCAGATTACCTCGCGGCAACTCCAAATCCATAGGCTATGGTGAAATGCAGTGTTGAGATTGTCAGACTGAAAATAAAAATCAAGCACTGATCATCATGAATAAATCTACTAGCACTCGATCGCTCATTGGATTATAAAGTTGAGGAATGAACAGAGAATTACCATATAGACAGTACTGAAGTCTCGAGCTTTGCGTTGGGCAGAAGTCCAGCTAGCAAGACAAGTACTTCGCAGGACCACCATTTCAAGCTAATATGTTCATCAAGTGTGCCAGTCATTAGTTATGCTGCACAAAAGAAAATAACTTTTGATGTATATTGGATAGTCATAAATAATTACCAGACCATTACAGCAGAAGGAACTGCAAGTCTGAAAAATTCTCCAATCCCTAAAACGGCATTCGTTGAGAACCGAGCACGAGTTTGAGCACAGAACGGTGAAAAATTGATATAGCAGCCGAGGAGAGCCACATTGAGCCAAGTCGCGAAACTGAAGGCTATTGCAGCACCAATGTTTCCTAGTTCCAACTTGAACACTAAAGCCCAACATAAAGGGACATGTATGCACAAAACAACAAAGGAGGACACTAGCATTGGCAGAATCAAGCTTTGAGTCTGGACATAGTGCGTCATTGGCTTGAGAATCGCTCCGCCAAAGAGCCCTGGGATGAGCCAGAGCGAGAAATCGCGTGCTTGCGAGGAAATCAAAGGGTCTTGGCCTATTAGAATTAAAAGTTTGTCAATGAAGATCCATGAAATACTAATTGGGCAGCAGACTAGGATCAGTGTCATCATGGCACTGTAGGTATAAGTTCCGAGCTTCTGGTACTGTTTCGCTCCGTAAGCCTGCCCGCATAGGGTCTCCAGGGCACCACATAGACCTGACTATTACATAAGCTACAACTTATAAGCCATGATTTTTATTATTTATCAAATATTGACAGCATAACAAAATGATACTGACGAGAAGACTAAAACCGGTGACATTGGTGAGGGCGGTGGCGATGGCGACAGCGGTTAAGGAGGCCTGGCTAACATGTCCAACTACGATAACTGACACCACCTGCAAAAGATATTGGAGTGCAGAAACAGCCACCATTGGTGCAGCTATGGAGCTTGATTTCTTCAGCTCCATAACAAAATTGTTCCACCATCTTCCTTTCTGCCCTTCCATGGAGGACTCACTTTACTTGGATGTTTTTTGTTCTGGTAAAACCAGAATATATTGGGGATGGTTTAGGTCATGTGCCCACCCACTTGAGTATGATTTACTATTATGAAGAAAAATAACTAGTTCAATAGGGACAAGACTTGCCTGATCAGTTTCCATGTTTCAACTTGGGTACACCCAGATTTGCTTTGAAAACATTTTTTTGTGTGTGGCTAATACCCTAATGAGCTCACAAGTTGAAGATTTAAGTACACAACTTCGCTGAGGTTGGAGGCTTAGCTCAGTGGAAGCAAGCTCCCCTGGTGCCTTTGGTGGCCCAGGTTCAAATCCTCATGACTAACACTAATTCTAACCCCCATCAAAAAAAAAAAAAAAAAGTACACAACTTCGCTGGTTTCTTAATTTAGAACAGCTAACACTTTTTTATTTTAATGGTTGGAGCCTCTCAATTAGGAAAGCAGATAAATGGCTTATATTTATTTTAATAATTAGGTAAATAGATAAACCGCTGATATACTTTTAAAATTAATTAAACAGTAACAGGAGTTCGGTTCCGGTGAGAGGAGGAACTTAGGGTGAGAAATGAGAACTAGTATATTATTCGTACTTTTTCAAAGGATTCTTCGTAGCTTCATGTATATGCATGCTACGAATAATCCTTTGAAAAAGTACGAATAATGTACTGCTACGAAGAATCATTTGAAAATGTACAAATTATGTAATTTAATTAAATCTAATCCTAACCATTAATAACAAAGATGAACGGATGAGATTTGTTTTCATTTCTCACCATAACAACCACTTCTCATGTAATCTTTACTCAACAGTAACAAGGCATAAAAGTGCAAATATAAATAAGATTTGTGAATGAAGTAATATTATGAATATATTTTTAAAAAAAGTTACGAAAATGATACAAATTTACTAAAAGATGGAAAAATTATAATTATACTCGAAGAGTTTGATGAGATTCTTATTTGTAACGACGGCGTTTTCTGGTAAAATGGTTGGCGGTTTGAAGGGCCAAACTTTGTGGACCAGAGTGTAAATTACCAAAAACTGACACCGAAAGAAGTAAAGAACCATGATGCTTGGGGAAAAGCTAGGGCTGAGCTTTGCTGACTTCCGACCGGATCCAACCAACCAGACACACACCTACAGACTTCACAACACACGACCTACCACAAACCCTAAACCCACGCACCACATCGGACCGACCCATTTCGCCTTTTCCTCGTCCTCTCCCCCTCAAGTTTCGATTTTTGATCTTTTCAGCTCGAATTGTGTGACTTTCCGGCCAGCATTTTGGGGCTGTTATGAATTGTTGGTGAATTGAGGATTCTTAGTGGCTGCTGGACTGATTGGGAGTTGGAATTTGGTGGGTGTTTGGCAGATTTCAGTTTGGGGACAAACTGGCAATGGACTTCGAGCCTTATGATAGTAGTGGTGAGTTGACCTTGTTGAACTGAAGAAAAAGATCTCATTTTTGTTATTATCTTGTTTCTGCTGAATGTGTGTCAAGTTTTGAGCTTCATTGGATGTTGTGTAGAATTGTTGCATTTTTCTGGGCTTCTCGGTGCGTATGTAGTCTCAACTTATGCTGTAGTTGGTCAGTCTTGCTGCAATTGATTGTTTTTATCGAGGTATATGAGATCGAGATTGTAGATGGCTTTGACTTGAAGTATAACCGTTTGTAGGTGTCAGTAATGCAACGTACACTGGTGATTTTTTTTTTGTGCTTTTATGCATAAGTTCAGTTTTTTGTTTTTGAGATAGCAAGAGTTGGCGAGTTGATGGATTTGTTGACGTATGTACCAGCTGCATACTAGTGAATTGATTTGATCTGAAATTATAAATTGTTAATTAATGACAATTAAATGTGAGTAAGACGAATCCCGAATGGGAGGGACTGGGAGGAAATTAATTCATCTTAAGTAAATGCCCAAAAAGCACCAACTGAAAAACACGCAAGGAATAAGATCCTATAAACCTACAGTTGATATTTGTCAATGAGATTGTAATAGATTACTACATACGGAATATACTCTTGTGTTTATTAGCTCGATGACTTTCTGTGTTGGCATGAACAGATAATTGTAAATTTGATAAGAAAAAACTTATGGTCTTAACAAGGATAAAACATAATTTAAAGCACATGTTAGCTTGGAATTAACAACACAAGTTTTCTGTTCAAGAGTTCTTGATGGTATCCACGACTTAGCACCGAATTCGCTGCATGCTGAAGAGTAAGTAGATACAGTAGGTTTTACCGGAAGAAGTATGAAATATTACCTTCGTATCTATTATAAGTATATTATTGTATATTTGTATGCATGTAAAAGGAATGTCGTATGCCTTTAAGTGCATCATTTTCAGAAAACTGAATAAGATTTTCACGAATGGGTGCCATCTCCAGTGTTGGAACTTGATCTTTCCTCCTTATTCGAGTAGTTGAAACATCAATTAAGAAGGCGGTGGGTGATGTGCTGTCCGATTGTTTTGTAACCACTTTGACTACAGAACTTGCGTATGCTTTCAAGTATTCGTTTGAATTAAACAAGTCTTGTATGGGTCTGCAGTATACTGGGCCAGAGACCCTTGCATAACCACCGTACACGTGTCATCCAACTGATATGGAAAGTAGATTCTAGGGTTTGTTTAGTTCCAAGTTCTTAAGACTTTGGTTGTGACTTGTGAGCCGCTCACAGTGTTCCTCGACCTCCTCATTTCTAAGAAGTGAAATCCTCTATTATCGGCTGTGATGTCTATCAGATCTATCGAAGAATGTAAATCTTGTGTTTATTACTTAGTATCTTGTTCTCCTGTGTATACGTTAAGAATGTATATCCTGTATCAGCACTGGTGAATAATTTCATGTTTTGTTTCCATATCATGGCAGGGACCGATGACGATCTCCCTCCATCTCATCAAAATAGGATTCCAAGAGGACGGCTCGCAGCGAATGGAAGATCTAGTGTTATAGGTTCCGCTCCGTATTCTAGAGTCTATGGTGAAAATGATATGGAAACTGAAATTCATAACATCGAGAAGGAAGCTTATTATTCGGTTCTCAGAGCCTTCAAAGCTCAAGCTGATGCCATCACTTGGGTTGTTTGAAAACTTTGTTCCCTGAATCGGTTGCTCAAAACTTTGTCGCTGTACTAATAGTTTGATGTGAAATTTATTTCAGGAGAAAGAAGCTATAATCTCCGACCTCAAAAGAGAACTGAGGTTATCAGATGAAGAACACCGCGAGCTAATAGGGAGAGCAAATGCAGACGAAGCCATCAGGAGAATAAGGTAAGAAAATCCGGTAAAGGAGATCATAGTCTAACCATGACTGGATGGGATGTGTAATGCGTTTTTTGCAATTCTCCAAGCAATGTGATCTAGCCATGGCGAGTCTTATTTTTTGTTGATTCCATCAGGGACTGGAGAATGGTTAGTGGGGTCCAAACTGGAATCAGTACCAACCAAGTCGGTCATGATCGCTTACCAAGCCCTGCTGTATCGGCATCACGAAAAAAACAGAAGGTTGTGTCATCAGCGCATCAGTCATTTGGTGGTCCATCACCCCTTTATCACTCGCAGGGCCTATCCAACCCACAATCTTCCTCTGCTGCTAAAAAGGGACAAAATATTGGTCCCAAGGGAAAGAAACAGAAACCTGTAAGTATGAAAAGCTCCTAGTTTCTTCCTACCAGATTATACAAGGTCCTCAGTTTCGAATTCACTCTGTGTGTTGGATTGTTGTCTGATACTGTCAAATTTATCTGAATTAAATTTGACCTCCAAGTCAATGCAGTTTCCTTCGTCTGGTACTGCTGGGAGGGGTCAAAATGTAAACCGTATCTCATCTGGTGTCCTTGCGGATGAACCTAGTAAAGCTAGAGATCCATTGATTGGAAAGAAAGTGAAAACTAGGTGGCCTGATGACAATAATTTCTATGAGGCTATTATTACTGATTTCGACCCAATTCAGGTCAGCTTAGTTTTTATGTCATTAAAACTCATATAGCTTTTACTCAGCTTCTGCAACTGGCTATAAAGTTATTCCTTTTCAGGGGCGTCATGCTTTGATTTATGACGCGGGATCTGCTAATGAGACGTGGGAGTGGGTTAATCTTGCTGAGGTACATAATTTAACTGTTTTCCAGGCATAATCAACAATCTAACTCTACAACTAATTTGAGAATGCCCTTATCCCATCTTTACTGTCGATTTGCAACTAATTTTGATATTCGTTTTCACGTCTCTCTATCTACCTCTTCATTTGGGGACACAGATATCCCCCAGTGACATACGATGGGAAGGGGGTGACCCTGGAATATCTCGAGCAAGCTACGGACCAGGGCATGGTATAAATAGACCTGTCGGCCATGATGGTACTTTAGGTGCAGGGCGTGGAAGCAGGCTTCCTAAGGGGTCAAATAGAAGAGACTATCCGCCAGCGCAAAATGGGGCTGCAAAGAAAGGGCCAAGTATTCGATTGCTGGACACAAGCCATCTCATAAAAGAAGTAAGTTTTAGCTCCTCGCCTGTTCTATCTTCTTTGTCTCAATCAGGTAATGCCGTAATGTAATTGAAATTCTACCAAAATCATTTTTTATAGGCAGAGAAGGTATTTACTTCAAATAACCCAGATCCCCTGGAGATTGATAAAGCAAAGAAGGCCCTAAAGGTGAGTTCGTTGATGAAGCTGTCTTTATTCCAGGTACGTATCTCTTGACACAGTAATTCTTTGCCATACAGGAGCAGGAGGAGGCACTCATCAAGGCATTAGGCATGCTAGCAGATGTATCTGAAGGAGAGAGTGGTATGAACACCTTTTTCTTTGCACAGTCTTTCACTGTATTGCTGCTTTGTGACTACTCAAACATATGAAGATGGTCACAACACGCAGCATGTTGGTGCATTATTATTAAAACATACTCTTTACTTTGAATCAGATTAGAGATGCAACCATTTTTTGCCAAGACTGAGAGAGAGAGAGAGTAAAACTCTTCCTACCTGGCTGATCAGATCAATCAATCAATCAATCAATCACATGAGATACACTAACCTGGCTAAAGATACCAAGCAAATTTCCGTCAAAGCCAAGATTGTACAACACAGATATATGCCCCCCCGAATCCCATGGCTTGTAGCTTTTGGCAAGATTGTACACTATGTAGAATGTTTACATATGTATGGGTTTTCTGTGTGATGTTAACAACAATGTACAAAATGCTCATCTATAGCTCCACTTGGCTGCTTTAATGTGCATGTAATTTTTTTTCCTTCCCTTTTTCAAAATTGCCTAGAGTTGTATCCAAGTATTAAACACGCCAAAAATCTGTAGCTAAACTGATTAGCTGAATGTTATATCAAATTTAAATCGACAGGATCCAGGAGCTCGCAATGTTGTCGTAGTGTACTAAGCTGCAGAAGCAATTCGTTTTGAGTGTCAATTATTCTTTTAGAATCGATTCTCATGGGCTACAACGTCAGATTGCAGCATTAATAACTGGAGTTCCAGTTGACGTTATATATTAGCCTAGAACTCTCTCTCCAAATATCTTCCTTCAAACATTTCCTTACTCTTAAAAATACTCTCCACGCAGCATCCATTGAAGATTTTATACCGGTGTTAATTGAGACGTCGGCCAGTTAGAAAATATTTGGCAAAGTCCAGAAACCTTAATTTCGTCTCTTATTAAAAATTAATAAAAATTTACAATGTTATATGCCAGGTGGTTATAAGGCGTCTGGTTCTTGGAGTAACAATAGCAAAAATGCTGGTGTTACAACCGTAAAACTAAAACCTCTACATTTGATGTTTGGGAAGGCATGGAGAATAAAGCTTCTGGACTTATTGGTACACTAAATGTAGGCAAAACCGGTAAAGGAAGGCTAAGCGTTTGCTTTCTTGCACAAGTTTTCGAGCCATTCCATTGTCACACTCTTTGGCCGCTCGAGTGGTAACCCCAACGCTCTGTCCCATACCAGCTGAAGATAAGGGCAAATATATTGGATCAGCTGTAGGTTCAATTTTTAATATGTACAACTTAAACAAGGGAAATGTGGAGTCTGACCTGAGAGCAAATTCCAATAGCCCTAGAGACGCCAAAAAGAACAGTGTAGTAGCTGTCGGAAAGAGAAAACAAGGCAACTAGATGTGAGGAAGGACTGACGAGATGTCACATTATAGGATTCATCTAGGGCATATATCCAGGGATCGTATTGGCAAGCATACCGTGCTTCAGTTAAGCCAAAATGGTTCAGCAGCACCCCACTATGAGCATCAACATTGGGCCATGGGTTCTTAACCTGATAAATACAAGAAAAACATCAGCAAAACTGATTAACATTACTAAGACCAACTATGCCACGCTGGCCATGTGTATATATTTTTTAACTCATGGCATGCTATACATGACAGGGACACAATCCAGCCAGTCCTACAAGGACTTTATTTTCTCACTAACCCAATATGAGCACTTCTTTCACTTTGCGTGTTGTTTAAAATGTAGCACCAGATGAAACAGTCCTAAATAGCCTCGTTTTGTAAAATTTTCTTCTCTGTTTCCGTTTCATTATATTGGATTAAAAAACAATTTGTTTACCTTGCCAAGCTCTGTCAGGATGGGAGGTACGACTTCATAAAGCTTTGACACCTGAAAGGATGAAATAATTATATCAGTATCAGAATCTAGTGATTGACATTTGTGTATTGTAATTTTTTTCTGCAATCTGTGAGGCTGTTCAGGATTAGGCAATAACCAGTTGAAACAATGGATCGTCAGGTAAATGCTTCAGTGCAAACTCCCTCTGACACGTATATCTTGGATCAGTCTGGCGGAGAACTCCATGTCCATATCCAGGAACAACCTTCAAAAAATTGGTAGAAAGGATCACAGATTTTAGGAGCAGTTCTTGTTACAAAAACAGCATTTGAAGTGGTTCAATGTTAGGAACGACATGCACTAAAGCTCATGCTGGAACTTTAACATGCAATTACAAATAAAGATCCAGAATCCTGTTACAAAATCAAAACTAGAGAAGGAACAAACCGCACCAGACCATCACTTCACAACTCGCATATGCTGTTTGACATAAGTAGCTAAACAACCAAATATCAGACGATAAATAAAATATCTTACAAAACCATCTCAAATACCTTGCCACTCTTCAAAGTCTTCCAAACGTATTCTTTCAATTGCTCCGTGGAAACATTCTCTCCGCATTCATCTACTACTGATTTTATCCAAAGCAGAACTTCCTGTAAGAAATATAGTTTAATGGAGATAGATTAAATGATTTGTCAGCTACTATCCAAAGTGGATATAAGTTTTCTACGATGTAGCATTCCCAATTACACGATAGAATTAAAGAGAAAATAATGTTACCGATATAAATAAGAGCTCACCTGGTTGGCTAGACCATGAAGTGGTCCAGCTAAACCATTCAAAGCAGCAGCAAAAGAAAGGTATGGATCTGAAAGAGCACTTGCCACCTGAAGTTGCCATTACTAGTTGTTCAGTAAAAGCTTGAATGACACCATATAAACACAAGTAGATTTTTTTAGTAATATACAACAAAAAACAGAAAAATATACTTCCTCAAAATAGAACTCACCAAATGACCTGTGTGAGCGCTAACATTTCCACCTTCATGATCACTGCGACAAAAAAAAAGGAATTAGTATACCGGGACTTAGTTGCAAATCATCACCTACAATCCACAATAGCTTCTCAAAATGTATGTACACTGCGGGTAACTATCACTAAAGAGCTTGGCAGGCGACTCACGTATGGATGGTGACGTAAAGCCTCATAAGCTCGTGCATCTTGGGGTCATCGAATCCCAACATGTGTGAGAAATTAGCACCATAATCAAGAGCATTGTCAACAGGTATGACTTTTCCATCCTTGTATATCCTTCAGAAGATGTAACATGTATATTAAAAGTGTAACTACAGTCATTAGATTTACAAAATTACCAACCAACCAACAATTATGTCAGACACTGATGAAGAGAAAAAACATTTGAATATATAGATTTTGAAGGACAATAATAAGTGTCTAGAGAGTAGACTTCCACTTGAAATCTAATTGCCCCATTTCTTAACACCACAAAAAAACAAAATATGGGCACAAGTAAGCCTTTAGGCTAACCTGCGGTAGATATAAGAGGCAACAAGAGGCAACCGGGCTATCAAGTTCATGGAGTCCTCATATGTCGGCTCCCAATACCTGGAAAATGGGATTAAAGTGTTACTTCTTGTATTTTGCCAAAAGGTTGAAATTATCACGAAGGTGCAAAGCATACTTTGATTTGTGAATCCCCTTCTCATATGCCTTCTGAAATTCACTTTGAACCTAAGGTGAAATATAAAATTAAGAAGCGATGTCATATTCTATAATGAATTAATGATCGAAGTTCTAAGATCACACAAAGAATAATAAAACACACATTTGTAGCATGTGCAGAAAAATAATCATACGGAATAGCAAACATTTAAATGAAACTTGTCATAAACAACCCTTCAGTGGTTATATGAATGTAGATATAGGTACGAGCACTGAAATGGAGTAAAAACAATAAGAACAAACCTGAAGGGCCATGACACCCGTGGAAAATTGAGTCATAGGATGAGCTGTAACAGGAAGAGCGTCTATGGCTCTATAAACGTGATCTGCAAAGGCAATACGAGGATTTCTATGTTCAGGACGGATTGTCTTACAAATAGTGGCGCACTGCAGTAGGGGCAATAATATGTAAAGAAAACATTAAGCTATCAGTCCGATAAAATGTCGGCAAAAGCTTACAATATCGAAATGATGTGATACATCATCCAGAACAGGGTGCTATGAGATTATACATGCTACATTCCTTTACCTGGAACAGTCGCACGAGCCCGTAGTTCCTTAGATAGCGCATCAACCTGATCTTTAGTTGGGACCTGAGAAAACAAGGGCAATGAAATCATTACATGAATCAAGTTCAAACTATTTGATATGCCATGAAAAGAGGATTTTTTGCAAAGATGTATGATTAAAAATTGCATTGCTATAGTCATTTAGGCCAAATAATTCTAACAATAAGACTAAAGCACTCAAAGTTGTCCTATGTAGCTTCAAATATGGTATACGAAATGTTACGAGTTAAGATGGTTAGATAATCGCAAACTACATTTTGCATGTGCCCAACCTTTCCAGTCATAAGAAGCCATAGAAGACCTTCAGGCAAAGGCTCTCCCTCGGGTTTTGCAGCAGGTAATACTTTCTGGCATTCAGGGATAGACAAGCCTCTGAAACGTATCCCCTGCATAGAACAAGTTTACCACCAGGTCTATAATTACTACATACACAAAGTGCTCATATTAACGGTAGACTTTCAAGTAAGCAGTAGTTCGAATGGGAAAGTGGAAGGTGTACCTCATCTGCATCAAGCAGTGAAGTCTCCCATAGTAATCCAGTCATTCCCCTCATCCCACCAAGTACCTTATAAGTGAAGAGAAACATCAGCATTCAAATAAATAGACTATGACTACCTTATATCATTTGTCAACAAACATGAGTTTTTATTAACATGAAAATGATAACCACTGCCACCACTATATTTCACACCATTACTTCATGTTACATGGCAATTTGTGGGAACTGTACTGAGAATCGGTATATAATTACCATATCAACAGTTATGTTTCCCAACTGCACTTTCCCATGCTCAGTTTTCAACTTCTTCAAGCGTTCCTGAGATCCACAAAAAGCAAGACTATGAGATCACACAAACCAAACTAAAGGTGCCAAAACATATTTAATAGAGAGCCACTATGGTTTAAACTTTAAACAAGTAAAATCTATGAAGTTGCCATATATCTAAAACAAAATGTTAGGTAGATCCTTATTCTTTGCACTCATACACACGATTAAAAGGGGCTTAATTGACATGTTAGTCACCAGCCAACCAAATCACACAGCATTTAAGGGAATACACACAAACCAGTTAACACGAAATTATAAACGAAAAATGGTCCCTGTAACATTTGATTAAATAACGTTTTTGAAGTTTGAATCCAACCTGTTGTTCAGGAATTAATTCCCTCAGTTGCGACTGAAGGTCCTGCACAATGCCATTACATTTAGTCAGCAGAAACACCACAGTATCTGGCATCAACCAAATGACACTAATTTCATCAAATATGAATAAATTTCAAAATTTTCATCTTCAACCATTTTTCCAAATTGCATTTTCCAATTCCTATTATAACACTTCACCTCACTCAAATCAAATTTACTTACCAGATCAGAAGATGTTTGAGTCTGCAATAAACGCACTGTGCCATTTACGCCTGGTTGTTGACTCTAAAATCAAACAAACAACAACAACGTCAACACCGGTGAAACAATCCAACCGATCAATCCATCTATACTGACACTTGAATCTACTTACGACGCGGGATCGGAGCTTGGAGAGCGCCGTCACGCTGCGGAAGAACAACATCGATTACTTTCAACAACACCTAACTACAGATTCCAGCAAACGTAAGGGAACGTAGAAACAACGCAAGTATAATAAGAAATCGGATACCGGAAAATAGCACGCACTCACCCAGGCGAGAAAAGTATGGAGATCGTCGTTGAAGCTGAAATGCGATAATAATATAATTATTTATATATCGGAATTTCTGTAAAATAATATAAAGAATAAAGGAAATCATAAAAGTAGAGAATCATATTGAATTCATGATTTTAATTATTTTTCATTTCTCAACAGAAAAAAAAAGCATATAAAGTGAAAATTTTACAAAGAGTGAAACTTTTTTTTTTTGATTGCGGGTTACACCATTTCATACAAATCAATTATTACACGAATACATCTTACATATAACACATCAGCATTTTATTATTCGAGAACATTATAAAAAAGAAAATGACACGGTGAGGTTCAAGCACAAAGAGTGAAACATTTCTAAAAACTTAGTTAGTATATTAATCCTTAAATACAGTTGAATAAAATTTATACAGATTATAATATAATCTTTATGTATTTATTCTTTTATGTTTGATTTTGTCAAATAATTATTCAAGCTTCATCACCGTCCCAACTGGCTTTGACTTTAGGTCCTGTAGGGCCATCCTCCCCAAGAATCTCATCAGGCAAGCTCCTCACAAATTTGTCAAATGCAGTTTTCAAACTTCCCGGCAGAAATTTACCAATCCTCTTCAGCTCCTCATTAAGGTCATAACTCACTTTAGGACCCCAATTTCTAAAGTAGTTCAACCAAGGAGGCTCAACTACACTACTTACACTTCCACACAAATACCCTGCAGACACTACTGTGTACCTAAGTCCTGTGTCCATCACTTTCTTGCTATGGGCCGTGTCGTTTCGGATCCCGATCAGGTCATTGCCTTGCATGACTAACCCGGGTTTAGCGTAAATCGCGTGCCCGTGTAGTGACGCATAGGTCACGGGCTTGTTTGTGTTGAGATGATACTCGAGTTGCGAGGCGTTGACCCAAGTCCCGGTACTATGTTGGGACATGTAGACATTTCGGAGCATTCCGTCGAAGTTGCTGATTCGGAGTGTGATATGTTCCCAGTCTCCGACATGCTGGCCTATCTTGCCTAATGGGATGTTGATGATACCGACTTTGGCCCTTGCAGGACCGTTGAAAGGGTAGAAGAGCCAAATGACTATGTCCGTAAAGGTTGCACCAAACATAGGCTTTACATGGATATAAGCCTCAGAGGTCAGCAAGTCACCCTTTTTTACAACTTCCTTGTTCTTATCATCCCTCGGCAGGTCCAACCAGTAAGTTCCGTCGTTGGACCCGCCTTGGGGGAGGTTCGAACCCGTATGATCAATTTCTACGGGCTCGGACTCTTCTCCTCTTTTATATACTAATGCACCATTTTCGAATAACCATTTCACGGATGAAGGGTGGAACTCTTCGTCCGGGTGCATATGGATCAAGGGAGAGTATGCGTCGAGTAAGGATCCAATTTGGGCTAGATTCGGCATGGATGAGAAACTAAGGCTGGTGTTTTTGAGGCAGTAGATAGGCAAAGGGTTGGTATCAGAACCATTTTGGATCACAAATGTCCCAACAGGGACTCCAGGAGCTTGAGTGCCTCTACCACTTGGCCTTGTACTAAAACAGCTGAACCCATTTGAATCCGCAACCCTACCTTGTCCCCAAATCAAAAGGTCATGCTCGCACTGCTCCGTAAAGTCCACCCGGACGCATCTGACATTTGCTAGAGATGGTTTTTGTGAGGTGGGTGTGACGACAAGCCCCACAGCTTTGTAACCCTGTGGAGCTACTGGGAGCCAGAAATATCCAAACCCATCTTGTTTGATCTTCAAGTTGTCACTACTCCAAACAAGATCATAATCCAGTGGCTCAGCTAATGCTCCTTCATCCACTGGACCACATTTCGCTACGAGAACCCATCCGAAAAGTGGATGGCTGTTTGGCTGGGCATAGTAGCCAAGCATGAAGTAGCCTTTAGGTATGGAATTTGGTTCGAAAAATGCGGCACCAAGATTTTCAGGCCCCCCTTCATAACTTGCCCAAATTTTGTTAAAAGTCGATATTTGGGACACTGAGAGTCCTCCTAGATCAATCTCTCCCTTGGCAAATCCACCCCCTACAGACACCAAAATCATCGTCAAGTCATCGGTAAGACAGTCGAAACGGATAGCCGAGTTCATACATACATACCTGGTGGGAAGGTTGGCAATGGGGATGGGAGCTTGAAATGATTATTGATCTTGAGTTTCTTGGAAAACCGGTACGACGAAGGAGCCAAAGATGGGAAGGATGAACAACCATTCCCCATTCTTGGTGATATGTGATGATGATGTTGAAGAAGATGAGAGGTGCAAGGGAAGAATACGGAGAAGTTGGCTACAACCATTTTCAGTAACTTATATTTCAAGCTAAATGAAAATAGACAAGTATTTATTAACTTTGTTATAAGAGAAAAAAAGCAAGCAAGGATGGACATGTCTTGCAAGCAATCCAACCTCTGTTGAGAATTGGATAATGCATAAGATCTCATCTTTTGAATCAGCTACACAACATCATCTATGCCCGTTCATTTATTTCTAGCTTCCTACTTAGGATAGAAAAGATAGATAAATGATGATTTAAACGTTAGTCAAAGCTTATATATTAAAAGTCAAGTAATTTATATGCTAACAATTTGTTGGTTGAACACATTGCCGATAAGGTCGACTTTTCAAATCTATATTTTATTGTGTAAAATTCTTGGAGGTAAATGCACGGTCGGAAACTAAAAATGTCTTTTCTGTATGATTAATTTTCAATTTAATACAATAGATGTACTGATGTGTTAGACAAATGTGTTTATAATCCATAAGCTTCGTATACATGGAAATGAATTTGTGTACGTTTTGTGTGTGTGGCTTTTTCAGGGAATGCTTTAGACATGTTTGATGCCTTTTTTGAGAGGTTCGTGTTAGAATTTCCCTTATAACTATTTATACATCAAATTGAATTTTTTAAAATTTTTTTTGATAACATTGAATTTTTTAAATTTGGTTACATTCAAAAGAAAGAATTTTCAAACCACTTGTAATCGGACCATACTCAAATGGATCGAGAAGAAGTATTAGAGAACCGACAACACCGAGCGAACCGTGAACCCAACCCACTCAAGTTTCCCAAAACAAAAAAAGAAGAAGTTAAGGCCTCCGTGTCTCTCCGACAGTCACAAACTCAAAACCCGAGATTGACCAGTAATTTGTGCACAAACCATAAGTTATTGATAACCCAACAAATCACTGAAACCCCACAATTCCCATCTTCCAAAATCAGCCTTTCAGGTCAGGTAGGGTTTACTGAGCTCAGTCCTTGTGAATCCTCAGTTTCTCATGATGTAGTTGTTTGCTAAATTTGTGTCACTGCTGGGGTTGCTGTATAGTTTCTGCTTATTATTTTTTCAAAAAGATTCATGTAGGTGTTATCAATTAGCGGCTTTGTGTTCAAGATGGTGTTATCGATGCCTTTTTTAGGGTTTAGTTATCAAGAATCAAAATTGCATTATCAAGGTGCCTTTTGTGTGTATACAATTGCATTATTTTCTTTACTAAGATGTTGATTGTCGAAATAGATGTCATCTTGGCGGAGTGCCTCTTCGCGTAGCCTCACATAACATTTTAGTTGGGGCAATTTGTGTCTGCATCGAATAGCTTGAAGTTTACCTTCGAGCATATAATAAAACAGCCGTCAATCTTCATGTTATTCTTTTTATTGTTTAGTGTTTTCTCTTTTTTGGATTTTTGGCTGCTCACCTTGTTATGAAAACCTCGGTAGTTGTTATTTTGAGAATGAATGGATATTCGGTGACATACTGTGGCTGCCTTTTTGCGATAAATACGAGCTGTGGTATGAGCACAGGTCTCGAGAAATGGGAACTTACACCACAGTGAACTTTTACTGATTATTTGGGTGATTAGTATGGACCATGGGGCATGGAGTCAAATTGAGTGTCCGGAGTCATTTTTGGTAGGAAAATATCAAAACACAGTATTGAATTTAAGATGAAATATTTATGTTTGTTTTTGCATTATGTTGCACTAAGCATATTTATGTTCTTATAACTTGGAATAAACAAAGAGCACATGGACACAGATTGTTGGAAATGGTATCGACCCTGCTGTACGTCCCTCCCTTTTCAGCTAATCTCATCTCCGCATCTTCCCCGCCTGAGACTGAAAGGTGTAAGCCGAGCATAAAACACACTTACATCCGCTCCTCAAAACCAAAATATGGTTTTGGCCACAGGTTCAAAGTGAGAGCAGTAAGAGAGAAGGCTGATCAAAGTACGAGTCCGTCCTCTGCTGAAGAAGTTACTGAAAAATTTGGCCTTGAGGCTGGTTTGTGGAAGGTTTATATATTTTCTGTGTTGATATTATCAATGTTGATCAAAATCATATGCTTTCCGTTGGATTTTTTTTATCCAAGTGTCCATATTTTTTGCAGATATTCAGCTCAAAAGATGAAGACGACAAGGGAAGCGAAAGTAGTAAATCCAAAGGGGACCAGGCTAAGGAATTATTAGCCAAATATGGAGGCGCTTATCTCGCTACGTCAATAACCCTATCACTGATTTCATTTTCTCTATGCTACGTGCTGATTAATGCCGGGGTTGATGTTCAGTCTTTGTTGATGAAGGTAGACACTAGCACTTCATTCTGAAAAAGAAAAATTGTGTTCATGCTTTGGTGTGTTGGTATTAATGTTTTGTTCAATTTCAGGTGGGGATTTCTGTTGACGAGAATGGAGAGAAAGTAGGGACATTCGCTTTGGCTTATGCTGCCCACAAGGCTGCATCCCCGATCAGATTTCCCCCTACTGTTGCGCTCACCCCCGTTGTAGCAGGCTGGATAGGAAAAATAACGAAGCAAAAGTAGCATATTACAGTTTTTGGATCAAGAGCTCGTCGAGCGCTCCTGTTTATATAGTGATGTATGATTTTGTACTCCATTCTTAGGTAATTAATGCTCGTATTGCAAATATACTTGGCTAGTAGCTTATTCAAGCTTGTTAAGTGAATGAGCTACCAGGGATGGAGAGCTTGATTCGTTTATGTTCGTGAATATTCATTTATGAGTAAAGTTAATAAGCTTGATAAAGTTCGTTTTTACTTTGGTAAAATTTGTTTGCTGGTTTGATTAGAGTATTTTCATACAAATTTATAATTTGGACTACAAATTACAAATGTAATGTTGCTAAATAAATAGTTTGTATAAAGTATAAACCCTTCAAATCTAAATAGGGCGCAAGTGGTAACCCGGTGGAAAGGCGCCACACCGGACACAAGAGTGTCCAGGGTTCGATAAGTCCCTCTAACAAACTAATTCAAACCCATAACAATTTTTTTTTTAAAACACTTCAAATCTAAATGAGCTAAGCTCGAACACATATATTTTTGTGTAATGTGAAACCGATTCGAGTTCGAACATGATTTTTTTTTTTTTTTTTGAGTGAGCTGGGTTAGAGGGATTAGTATCTGCTCAAATTTGAGTCTTTTGACAGCCCGAGGACTCGAACCAAGAGGGACGCGGCCTCATGGTGGGTTTGCTCCACTGAGCTAAACACCAATCCTCAAGTTCGAACATGAATTCAGTTGGAATGAGAAGGGTTAAATTAAAAAATGAGAAAAGCTAGCTAGGCCTGAAATGAGAAAAAATAAGAGAGATAACAAAATATGAGTTAAATGGAAATGAAACTCAAAATGAAATGCACTCTCAGCCAATCACGTAAAACAAATAGATCGCGCGTTCCTGGCCACAAATTTAGAGACTTCAGAGACACGTGTCACCACACCCGTCATCTAACTCATCTCACGTGCACCACACGTGTTCTCCGTCTTCCACCTCAGTTCGTTCCAGTCCTCTCGACTTAGCTTGCATTTCGGAATGCGAAAAACCCTACTCGATCTACTCCGCTTTCGTTTCAGCTGTTCAGTTTGATACAATTGGCTACGAAGAAGGCGATGAACATGCCGCCGGTAGGTTGAGGGGTGTTAATTTCTGCGGGTTCGATAGCTAGCTTTGTGTTTCGCGTGTTGCAATTGTGTGTTCTTGGTGGAACCCGTTGTGAATTCGGATTGTTTTTCTGTTACATTTGGAGCTAGTGTCATCAGTTATGCTTGATTGGGACGACGACGAGGTATTTCGATTTTGCTGCTGCAGTTTTTTTTTTTCTTCTTTTTTTTCTTTTTCAGATTTGTATGTGTTAGTGTTGATGAATTGAGGCTCGGTAGATGTATTATGGAGTGGAGAGTGATTTGGCAAGTTGTTGGAGTTGGTGATAGCTGCGTGTCTTCCGCGTAGAGTATACATGCACCCATTTATATATATATATATTGGGTGGATCTATGTATAATTGGTAAATGGAGCGAATTGGACCTTGAATTCTTCATCTGGCTGAGTCTCTAATCATTTTTGAAAGAAATAGTTGAGAGTGCATTAGTGAATCAGCTGGATAAATTTACTTTTGATTTTTGAAGACTGGCTTGAAGATGGAGTGTAGTGCATTTGTTGATGTGACTCACGGGTGCAAGGTTATAGTCATTGACTGGTGACTGTTATATGCATCCGGTTCAGCTTTGCAAGATGTTATCATGAGATTTAAATACATATCCCTTGCATACCCTGCACATTAAAACATGTAGTTTTCAGTTTACTTGCTTTTTGATTTTGTCTTTGAGCATCCAGGCCTATGCTTACTTTCCTTTACACATTGGCCCATATTTCAATGATTTCTGTCTTGATAATAGACCTC
This sequence comes from Rhodiola chrysanthemifolia, assembly GCA_033675395.1. Taxonomy (NCBI): domain Eukaryota; kingdom Viridiplantae; phylum Streptophyta; class Magnoliopsida; order Saxifragales; family Crassulaceae; genus Rhodiola; species Rhodiola chrysanthemifolia. The sequence goes on from CM066206.1 coordinate 3,697,367, forward strand.
CAGACTTGCTTAGGATATCTTTCATCCATTTGATTTAGTATAAGTTCTTTACAGTATTCATTTGTTGATGACAGGTACATGTTCAATCTGGTTCACATAACACTAGTGACTGGTAATTTGTTATATATTTTCAGCTTGCAAACATTTTATGGGGCGAGGTTCCGGAGGCAGTTGTCCCTTATCCTGAAGGAAATGAAGGCTCTCAATCAGCAGCACCGCATAAAGAGTTGAATGAGGAACTTTCTTCCCATAAACTTGAGATAAAAAGAGCCCCAGACAAAGCCGGTTCCCGTGAGTGGGACAATGAATCTGATTCAATCTTCAACTCCAATACAGAGAAAAGTTTATCACGCTCGAGCACTGAACCATGGAATAATCCTTTCATTTCTACCGCTGATAAGAAAGACCATGAATCTTCAGGCACCAATATGGCTGGCAGTGCTGGCACAACACAGAATCTCCCGTCATCAGGAGGTATGTGTTTTTGTTGAAGTAAATTAAACTAAGGGGAGGGTTATTTGCACCTAACAGTCTAACTTATGAGATTTGGAAGCACGTAGCCAAGCTATTGCACGAACTAGTTATAGCCATCAACAGTTAGTTATCATAGAAATTAAAAATCGTAAAACTTTCTGAAACAGATGGAGCAGCTCAATCTGTGAAAAATTCTGAAACCTCTCAAAGTCAGTTTGAGGAGCGAGAGAATAGTGATTTTGTTGACTACAGCTGGACTGACATTGGAAGCTTTGATGTCCTTGATAAACTTTTTAGGTATGTGTTGTAACTTTCAAGTCTTCTTGAACATTATGATTCCTCAATTGTAACTTGGATGGCATATAATAATGATATACCTGGATAATAATATCACTATAACATGTCTAAATGATCCAAATGTAGAAAACATCGATGAGTTGCAATGATGGGAACTGAGTTTGTGCCTGCGAGGTTTATATGATTAAAATGGCATGGAGTCAATTTCAGAAACAAACATATAATATGAGTTGAACTTGTTTGTAAATCTTAAAATTTTACTCGCAATGTAATGAAACTACTTTTTTATATGTGTTAAGGCTTGTGGTCAAGGGTTCCACGTCTCCATGTTCTTATCAATCTTAGGATAGAAATCATTCAAAGCAGATCAAGGTTTTCAACTTGCGCTATCTGAATTTGCAGTTCTGGAAGTATTGCACTAGAGTTAAGATTCTTTTTTTCTTTCTATTCATTACATTACACGTTGGCCCGTTAGGAATTTTGGCCGAAGAAGCAGACTCATTGATTAAACTTCATTATTATTATCCTAACGTTGTTTCATCAAGCTAAAACAAACAACTGCTCTGTAACAACTTTTGTTTTGCAGTAATGATGATCCCATTTTTGGAAATGCTGGGCTTGGTAGTGTGGATGAGCTGTGGTCAGCTTCTAAAGATGCAGGTTACAGTCTGGAAAATCATTTCCTGTCAGTTGAATCCCTTACTTCCCTGCCTGGATCAAACGAAACAGTATATGAGCAGAATAAAGTCAGAACAGTGTATACTGACAACAGTAACCAACCCATCTCTGATCATGGTATCAAGATGGATTGCATGTCTTATGATCGTTCTGATGCAGATGTCCCAACTGACGGAGCAGCGTGTAATGAAGGGAATGTCAATTTAAAGCTAAAAGAGGTACAATGTTTTAATATGTCAACTTAGTGACATAACTCCTACATTATAGCGAGTTTCTGTTTTCTTATTGTGTCATGTGATGACCAAAGATGTTTATAACGGAATTCCAGACAAGATTTGACAGAACAGAAAAAGACACTGTATTAGGCTCTTCCAATTCAAGTAAATCGACTCTCAACAAACTATCAAATAAGGTATCTTCTCCCAACTGATTAGTAATTTTTATACCCAGTTTTTGATAGGTCATCAGAGTTCGCATTTTCTTTGTGTCATACTGTCATCAAGTCCTCGACAAAGGAACTTTAGTCATACAGCTGGTCATCTATAACCGAAAATGTGCAAAATATGGACACCTGAGCACACATCATACTACCTCCATATACCTGGTTTGCCTAGCGGCTTATAGAAACTTAAAACAAAATCATGTAGTATGAGGTACGTGGTTTATTTGCAACTAATAGGACTATTGCAATATTTAATCTATGTGTCCTTTGCTGTTATATATTTCTATTACTGACATTTCTTCCAACATATGAACTAATTATAGTCAAAAGCCCTTGCTGTCATCTGCTAATATCCCCAACATAAGAGCTACATAGTTTTGTTATTTTTCTCGACTGTATCTCTTAATGACAAATGCGAAGCATGATGTTTGGACTGTACCTGTTGCACAGGTAAATAAGCAAAAGAAAATGAAAACCCGAAAGGCTGCCGATCAGAAGATTAAAGGAAAATCGCTGCTCAGCCCATATGGTAGCCAGTATCATCCAGGAAATCAGTTTCAACAATTTGGAAAGCAAGAAGCAACCTCTGTGGTGCACTCTTATCCATTTTCAGAACCCAGTCAACTAAGGCACAGCGCAGTTCATCCCGGATCCAATCAATTTTCTGTACCTTCTGATAACATATATGGTCAGTATACTGGCATGCCAATGTTGTCTCAACTCCACTGTGGTGTGGGTAGTCTTCAACATAAAAATCCTGGTTATGATGTTTCTCATGGTAGCTCGCTGCTGAAAACGTCACATGCCCCTCTGAAACCACTAGTCATGTCACCTCAAGAAAAAATTGACAAGTTGCGGAGGCGACAGCAAATGCAGGCTATGCTTGCTATCAAAAAGCAGCAACAGGAGTTAAGTTACCGAGCATCAGGGTTGGATATCGATCATTCAATGAGTAAGAAGCACTTTTGTGAAATTCAAATAGAGACTACAAATGTAACTGAAAATGATAATGAGGAAACCCCTATCATTCCTCCACACTTTGATCCGAGTTGTTCGTCAGACAAGAAAATCTCAAATGAAGTCCCCAGGGCCGTCAATGAATTTCCCATAGAAAATTCAGCACTATCACAACTTCAAGATATCATATCTAAGGTACTCATTCCACTTTTATTTTGTGTCATGTGCTTATGCTGTGTACGTGTCTATTTCAAAATTTTCTCTTTACAGCTGGACAGTCGAGTAAGACTCTGTATACGAGATAGTTTATTCCGCCTGGCTACTAGCGCTGCACAAAGACACTACCCCAGTGCTACTGTCAGTGCCGATAGTAATGCTAGGGATGAGGATCACATGCTTGGGAAAAATCAAATCGGCAGCCACAACAGGTTGGTTAGACTTTATCAAGTGAACGGAGTGCTTTTTAATGATGTTCCTAACCAAGTATCGATTTAACTGTTTTAGTTACTCGAGTATAAAACAAAGAGAATGATGTGGGAGCCTTAATGTTTAGCACGGAGTTCTGTGTGAGACTATTTCTCTGTGAAAATGTTTTTGGTTTGTTATCCTCTTATATTTTCCTGAGTCACACTCTATAGTTGCCTTACTCTATATCTGAAACATTTTAGAGACTATGGATGTAATTACTAGTCTCCAGAAGCTTCCAAATAATTCCATAAAAAATAAAACAATAGATCTAAACTAGGCATTACCAAGTAAAATTTGTGCTGAACAACCTAATAAATATGTACTATTAAGGTACTTTTTTCTTTCAAGCTCATCATTTGCTCTCGGGTCCGGACGTTGCAGTCTGTTCTGCTCTGCTGCTTTTCCCGTGGTTCGAGGGTTAAGTTAAGATTTTACAGTTCCGTTTCTGATTGTGACATATCTGATATTTGTAATTCAATGATCTTGTAGGAATGGTATAATGGTTGATGCTGAAACAGAGACCAATCCGATAGACAGAACTGTGGCACATTTACTTTTCCACCGGCCATTTGATGTAATTGCAAAACATTCAGAGACACTCAACTTGTCAGTATCCACTCAGCCTTTACCTGAAAGCAAGACCGATTCGTTGGTTGGTTTACCTACTGCGCGGTCCGAGGATAGTACTGAACCCAAGGAAAGCCTGTCTCATGAAGAGTCTGAAAGTTCCCTCCCAGAGGCAGAACCTCGGCTTGGAACCGAGTTTCTTGAGAGCTCCTGTATGGATGTTTCTGAAACTTGTTAAGAGAAACTGTCAACTGACAACTCTTTGAATAAACATTCATGAGGTAAATCCTTAATCTATATAATGATTATAAGATACTTGAATGTTTCAAGGTTGCTAACGAACAAACTTGTTTTCTTACAATGTAGGAGATAAAAGGATGTATAAACTTCAATAACTCAAGATATTAGTTCCTTGTGTAAGTAATGCATTATGCAACTGGAGTTGTATTTCTCTGCGAGTTTAACTACGAACGCATAATGCTTATTACCTTTTTCTTTTTCATGTATATACTATACCTGGATGTTTTGTAAGACAGATTTTTCACATAAAATCTGTTTGCGTGTTAGTTTGGTTAAATATGCCATCTCATACAACCGATTTCAGTTGACCGAAAACTGTAGTAGTTCTAAGATTATAACGCAGCTGAACATCTAACAGAAGCTTCATTATTGACTTAACAGAAACACATTTGGGTTCTCAAAGACAATCTATATAGAACCAATAGGGTAACATGTTACGTAAGGAAAGCCACTACAACAAGATTGATACTACTAATCATGATCTACATCAAACCAGAAGAACAGTGAGGTGCGAGCATAAATTACTCGAACCCGTTGCAATTCCAGGTCCCCAATAGTTGAAACTGCTTTTGCTCCTCCTTCAATGCGAGTGTGTGAAACAGTTACACTGTTTCCTTGGCCCTTGTTTCCAAGACCTTTGGTCATGGTGGTTAGTAGGGCAGAGCCTGTTGCTGTAGAGACTATTGGAAATGATAGGAAGTCTAATGGGTTCGACTCGCATTGAAGAATGCATCCATCTACTGTCAGCCGTCCACTCCGATGAAGTAAACAGCAACCAAGCTCTGCCTTCACAGTTAAGTTTGCAACTTTGCACGTGGATAAGAATTCCAGAGCACTGTTGAATCATCATGGAAACATGTGTCAAGAAATTGTAGTACTAGGCTGATTAATGGGACTTCTAAATGCCAAGCATCCAAATAGGAGTTGTTAGTATATAAAAACCCAACTCGGACCAATAAAAAAACACCAACAATAAATAGTTAGCACAGCAGGAATTACAAATAGGGAACACAAACATAGGAAAGTAGCTTCAGCGGTTTCGAACTTAGTCATAGTATGCAGAGTATCTCAACACCCACTCGTAGTACCTGTCTGAACCACGTGAACAAATGAGTGTAGTCTCATCCGGAAGTACACCCCCACCAATCTGAGGATTGAAAACCAAGATAAATGTCTCCGAAATTATTTACGTCCAACACATGATACAGTAGAGTATCAGGGATGTCTTTTTAAATTGCCATATTTGGAGACCCTTTTGGAGTGTAAAAAAGGAACCATAAAAATGCGTCTGGATTCTGGAGACATACCAAACAAAGCGGTTTGTTTATCTGAATGTTGGTGGCAACATGAGTATCACCTGATGCGATTACAATTGTGTCACCAGGTCTGCAACAAGAAAATGGTTGCCTAATGTTATTCAAGATTTTATATGACAAAACAAAAGGTGATCATCGAGCAAACCTTGCAGCCACTATAGCAGTTTGAATATCATGAAAAACTCCGTCCTGAAGCGACTCTTTAACTGATCGATCTACCCGCAACCATAAGCGAGGATGACATGCCAAATGACACCATCTGTGGCAAACGAGGGCTGTGTTATACCGATCTGCAAACTCAACAATAGTACGTAACAGATACTGCATCCTATGACCAGTAATATTTCTTAGAGTAGCTCAACAAATCAAATCAATTAACCAGACAACAATTCCACCATCTCAACTCAGTGCCTAATGGAACACAAAACTAACCACAATGCAATACCCTCAACAGGAAAATTTTGCTTTGACCCCAATTATGTGTAAATCAGACAGACGCATCTTGGCCAATCAGCCCAGCAAAATTGGTAAGTAAATTCAGAAACAACAAAAGCCCTAATTTTTCCAAGCATAAGCGCATGTATGATTCTGGGTGTATGTCAATTGATAAGGGCGAAATTTTACCAGGTATGGGAGAAAGAAAGCTGAAGATATGCATAAGGCAACCATCGTCCAGATTATTGATGTGATACGGAGCTTCAAATGATGACTCCAACCCTTTCTTAAACTTCCGACTCCTCTCCATCCTCGTATGCGCTGATTCGCCCTACCCGAACCTGTGTCGGAGGAGAGACATAGTTGACGAATGGTTCCTGACAACCGCGTGGATTTTCCTCAGGCACACGCATCCGATTTGGTTCATCTGGATTAGACCGAATCGATACACACGGTTCAAGCTGCATAATGACGGAGCTGCAACTGCATTCGTGGTTCGCAAAAGGTAATCGATTTGTCCGGTTGGGCCGGTACACTGGGATATTTAAAAGAAGCCCAGAGCGGCGGGTTAGTTTATCACTGACGTCACTGGCTAAAGTCATCTGTATTTCATGCTATAGAATAGAGATCAGTCATGAATACTAGAAAGTTGACATTTTTAATTTATCAAGCAAGACTGGCAAATAAATGAACAATCCAGGGGCAAAGTTTCAGAGCGCAACTGCTGTTTGGCCCCCCGAACAGGACAAACACTTTTAAACATTTCAGTTCTCGATGCACTTGGCTAAGTATGCATCCCATCCTTGAAGGCGGTACTCCCTTGCAGCTTCCCAAGGCTCTGATGCTTTTATAATTCCGCGACCCACAATTATGATGTCACTGCCTCTATCGCATATAACCTGAATACAAACCACTCATTACTTACCCAAACATTTGTGACTTACTACATGCATCTTAGTGAATAAATTACTGGACATAACCCAATGCATTTCTATGTTTAGAGTATTCAGTTACAAAGGAACTTACTGAACGAGGAGTGTTATACTGTTGCCCTAATGCATCTCCACCAACCACCATTTGAACACCAGGTGTCGCATGAATGAGAGCAGGATTTCCCGGTCCTCCAGCCCATGATGCTGGATTTACCGATATGAAGCCAATGACAAAATCTGAATGTTCCTCAGCAATTTTTGCAGCAGCTACAGTGTAGTCTCCTTTAGCAAAATTACCAGCTGAGCTCATTTCTGCAAGCAACAACAGACCTCTGCCTCGTGGCAACCCCTGAGAGAGAGCAAATCACAAATAAGGAAGTGTTAAGTATGATAGTGTCTACCTGTTAGGTGAGAAAACATCAACCATCTATAGAAAGATTGATGAGGTGAACCTTCAATTTCAAACCATCGACGATGCCAGGACCAGAGATGATGTGAGCATTAACTATGTCCGCCCATTCCAAAATTCGGAATACACCACTAACATATCCAAGATTTTTAAAAAAAGTATTATTTAAAGAAAAACAGAAACGCTATCGAAAAAGAACAACTAAACAGAAACAAATACGATTTGTACAATTCAAGCAGAAGGGCTTAATCACCTTTCATACTGCATGGTAACTGTGTTACCTATGTCTGCAAACTTACGGTCTTCAAATATCAAAAAGTTGTATTTGTCAGCAATCTGTGGATGAACCAAAATATGTTACCATGGGTGATTTACGTAAAATAACAAAAACCCAGCTGAAAGTACTACAATACAGATTATTCAAATTTATGAGTCTTGAGAGTAGTCAGCAGCTACAGTATTAAGGGATGTGTTATCTTCAAGCCATGAAGTGTTACATCACATGGAAAAGAGGCTAAGCACAAACAAAACAAAGTGTCAAAGGGACTTCTCAGCAACAAGCAGAGGCTAAGACCAACAAAGTTATGCAGCTGTCTTTGTGTAGATTATTTTGAAAGAAAAGAAACAAAACCATTACTCAAGAGAAACATAATGGTTATGCTAGCTTTGACTATATTTTTGAATCTTACTTTGGTTTTGTTTCTGTATGAACTTCAAAAGCTTAAACTAATATACAAAACAAAACAAATTTTTTTTGTTAATTTACTTAGTTCCAAATACTGTACATCCAACTTAAGGTCAGAAGTACGCCCACAAAACAAGCAACAAAACAGAAGAAATATAGAGGCTTGAGTGGAATTAGAATCTCACCGACCGCAGCTTTGAACCAAAATCTGGGGTGAAATCAGGGAAAATGTCTACATGAGTTTTTAACATGCAGATCTCAGGTCCAACCTACATCATCAGCGACATGATCCGTATCAAAACATAAACCCAAAATCAAAGATATCAAAAAGAGAAAAATTCAACCACCAAAAACAAACCTTCTCTGCTAACACAAGCAACTCAGCTGCAGTCCCAACATCCGCCGCCAGGCACAAATTGCTCTCCTTCTCCATCATAATCTCAAACAACCTCCTACCAGTTGGATTCTTAGCCAGTTTAGCTCTTTCCCCGTAAGGAACCCTGACACTCGTTTTCTGCGCCGCTGGAGGGGGAGCAGGCACTGCCACCTTCCTATTTTCGTCCAAAAACTTCATCACATTACCTACCACCTCCTCACTCACCTTCCCCTTCTCCCTCAAAACCCTAACCATCTCACTCAATTTAATAATCGAATGCAATCTCACTCCATTAGTCTCCAAATTCTCCCTCCCACCTTGCTCCCTGTCAATCAACACCACAGCATCATTAACCTTCAACCCCGCCGCCCTGAGCGGCGCCGCCGTCTCCAGCACAGAAGCACCGCTAGTCACCAAATCCTCCACAATCAGACACGCCTGCCCTTCCGAGAAGACACCTTCGATTGCTTTCGCGGTCCCGTAGTCCTTCACCTCCTTCCGACGCATCAGCATCGGGACATTGTTGTCGAGCGAGACGCAGGTGGCGATGGGGAGAGCGGTGTAGGGGACGCCGCAGATGAGGTCGAAGGCGGCGGAAGGTGGAAGGGAGGAAATTAGGGTTTGGGAGATTAGACGGAGAAGGGGAGGGTAGGAGACGATGAGACGGAGGTCGATGTAGATTGGGGAGTAGATGCCGGATTTGAGCTTAAAGTTTCCAAATTTCACGGCGGAGATTTCATGCAGTTGGAGAATCAGAGACTCCACTGAGGCGGACGAGGGTGGCGGAGATGACGTCATCGTCAGCGGCGGAAGATTAACGCGATAGACGGGCTGGAAGAAGTGAGCGAGGGAATGAAGAATATGATTTTGTAAAATGTTTTTGTTCCTCCGTTTATTGGAATTATGTTAAAATATGGGCTTGTTTTGGAATTTGTGACTATATATATCCTTGCTTTGAAAATTGAAATTATATATTTATTTATTTATGTGATAGTGAAATGCCACTCGGGCAAACAACCATGAGTAAACTGTCCTCGAAGGGCAGACCACCCAAGAAGGGCACGGTAAAACAATTGGTCGGACGACCTCAGTGACCGATACTAACTTACCTACTGAAACACAGGCCGTATCCTTCGATAAAAACAGGAGTGTAAAAACTCCTGATACCTAAATACTAAAAACAGCAAAAGCTCAGACCCATCGGCTGAGGTTACACCCTTAATAAGTGCAACTAACACTTAGAGGGACTAAACTATAACACTAAACTAACCTACGACAATAAACACACTAATATGTACAATACAGAACCAAAACGATCACCGACGAGACGCCATCAGCAACCAGCAAGAGTCAAGACCACAGCACCACCAACACGTAGCAAGGCCTCCACAAAAACACCCAACAGCTCTTTCGTCCAAACCCCAGCAGCCCCACCACCCAACCCCAACAACCAACCGCACACCCAAACTTCAAACCCAGTCAATCCAAACCCAGACGAACGCCTCACACACCCACCATGGCCGACGCAACCGAAGAAGCCACGCGACAGACCACCGGCGAGAGCGAGAGGCAGCAGAAGAAGTCAACCGGTCACCGAGAGCCAAAGGAGCAGATCGAAGAGGACACATCGCGACAGCAGCGGCGCGGAGGCCAAACAGGCCCTTAGCCGACGCCCTGCGTCCGCCGGCGAAAGGAAAACCAAGGAGTCTTCTTCTTCTTCGGGAGAGTTCTTGAAACGAGAAGAGAGAGCGAAGAATTGGACTTTTTTGTTTTTTTTCTTATAATGGCCGGGTACAATAATTCATAACATTACAATGCAATGACGTCTTATCATCTAGTACATTGAGGTCAGATCTGGTGCAAAGTTAAATTTTGGTACAAAATACAAAATTTGTCAAAATCATTTTATAATTCTCCAGTTTATTTTATAGTTCGTCACTTTTCGAGCCGAAAAAATGAAAAAGACGAGCCGAAAAATGAAAAGACGACATAATTCGTCAGTTTCATTTTATAATTCGTCACCAATAAAAATACCAAAAAAGCAAGATTTAATCTCATCCATTCAAACCACAAATCACAAGATTTAATCTCATCCATTTAACTTTGCACCGGATCCTTTTCCCTAGTACATTTATTTATTGATCTCTGCCGCTAACAAGACATCTTGATCGAATTTGAAATCCATATTTTTGTCCAATATAAAATGGACTTTTAGAAAACAAAAGGTAGTAACATAAAGAGAACAAGAATGGGGTGGTGCGAACAAATTAAATAGCCTCACATCAACAACAACAACAACAAAAAAACAAATTAAATAGCCTCAAACAAAATATTACGTCTTTTTTCTGTCTGTTTGTTTTGTTGGTTTCCAATGACAGGCTCAAAATTTTATTTTTAGGTTTTATTTCAAGCACGATAAACATAAAACAATGTAATTTTACAATATAATTAACCAAAGCCATATCATTTTCAATTAGTTGTTTTTGGCTTGAATCCGAGTCCAACTCCAATACTGAATCTGGAAGGAAATTTCAGATTACCTTACTTCGTCAAATGTATCTGTTTGCATTTTTTAGTTATCATTTATTTGATCAAAATATATCTTATTTACATTCTTTTTGAAATATTTTGTCAATTTTATGGCACCTGAGAACAGAGATGAGGCTGACTCACTGGCACAAATCACATTTTGAAACCCAGAAACTGAGATTCATATACCAAGTAAAATGTATGGAATATAATTTTTTTAAAGACATAAATTGGATACATTATAATAAGATGAGACAATTTAAAAAATTTCTGTAAAAATCAGAGTATCTTTACTTCATTACATGGCCTGTAGGCAAAGTATAACTCTTATATGTCGAATAACGCCACACATGGCCCATGTCACAGTTATTCTAGTAACAACGCAATTAGCGCAGTTTACAAGGGATTGGCAAACAATAGCACAAAAGCTATAAACTCCGAAACTGAATTCTAGAATGAGGATTGTATTTGTTTATTTGCACAGGAATCACTGCTCCAGCAAAAGAATCGAAGCCGTGTGCATATAAATTAGCACAGCTTTAGATTCATATCCAAGCAGACCACAAATACTTATGTGTGTAGCCATTCTTGATTTCTGAGAACATCTTAATGACTATCCAGTGTTTAGTTTAGTTCAAAGTGCCCGCCCCGAGTGAGGTAGCTCTTCCTCTGAATCAAATTTGAAGAAATGCCAACTGGAACCAGTAAATGGTCTAAAGTAATCTTCTGTAACAGTCTTGACTTCATGTTCCTCGATGTATTTTTGGGAAGCCAATACATGTCTTCCATTTAGACAGGTCTTTTGACTTTTGAAAACTAAAGCAAGCTCCTCATAAGCTTTGAAACTATTCCCAAACAATGCAACACGATTCAACATCTGCGGGCTCCAATTGGCCAGTAGAAGATTATTGTACAGGGACAAATCGCAATGTGGCATGAAAAAAAGTGTCGGCTTTAGAGCCTGTCGCTTACCTTCCTCATTCAAAGGTATGACAGTACAACCAAGAGACTTAATAACTCGCGATTCGGTTGCTGAAAGAACCGGATCAAAAACCTCAACATCCCCAATCCAATCAAACTTCTCCTTCATAAGTAGAGCCAGACTCAGCTGCACTCGCGGGTTTTCATAGGCTTCAATACTACCAATTCCATATATTATCATTTCCATATTCGACTCTGAGCCCAACACCCTAAAAAATGAATCGATGAGCTTCGACTGAATCTGATCCAAAAACACAGTACAAAAATCAGAGCTTTTAAGCGTCTCCATACATCTCTTCATCTTTTGAAACAATTTCACATCTCTTTCAGGATTAATTTCAGTGTCAGCGGGAGCGCATTCTCCCTGATACAGCTCCGTCGCTTTGAGCTCTAGCAAGCTCCTTCTCTGCTTGCCGCGGCGGGGCAACACTACGGTCCATTCTTTGTTTTTTTCCGGAATGCCAGGGCCAAGAGTATCAGAAGCAGAAGCCATATTAACAATGACCAAAATCAAATGATACAAACCTCCAACAAGCTATCCTGCACACCAGAACATCAATCAGCCACAATCTAACAAACCACCAACTCCAGTCTACAACCAACTAAACTCTACTCCCATTTGCAACGCATATGGAACCTTAATTCCCTAAAACTATCATCCTTCACACCAAACCTAATGTAATCAAGCGTACGTCATCTTCCGATGTTGAAACAACTGAACAGCAATTACCTCAAAAACGCTCCGATTTCGTATAATTCTCAGCTGGAAAAGTCTCGTTAATCCGACGTCGAGTGAACATTAAGTCGATGTCGGGAAGTGAGGTGACGGCGGTGAAGACTTGACCGGAGAATATTCTGACGGATTTGCGATGATGGAGTATTGTCTAAACTCTAAACCCTAGAAATTTGACAAAAAAGGGATTGCTAATAACAGAGCTGTTATTGCTATGAACAGAACAGAAAGAATTTGCCAACGGATTAGACCCGTAGGTAGCTAACCTCTTTTTAAATTAATTAAGCAAGTTAATTAAAACAAATGAGTTGGGCCAATGTTAAACCGAACTTTATATACTGGCACCATATAGTTGGGCCGAAGTCGGTAGGAGCCATTGCCATACCATCTCACCCTCGTTTAACATTATGACGTCATACAAAAGAAATTCAAAACAATACTACAGTAAAACATATATTTTTCCAGAGCGACGACAAGGTAGACGCTTCGAGATCGAACCCTAGAAATCTTGAAACCGATCGCCAACGACCGAGGATGGGGAAGACTCCGATTAAGATGAAGGCTGTCGTGTACGCGTTATCTCCGTTCCAGCAGAAGATCATGCCGGGACTCTGGAAGGATCTGCCTGGCAAAATCCACCACAAGGTCTCCGAGAACTGGATCAGCGCCACGCTCCTCCTTGCGCCTCTCGTTGGCGTTTATACGTATGTCAATTTTTATCATCGATTACGAAATTGTTTTTTTGTGATTCGGTTTGATGTCCGTAGTATTGGAGTGAAGCTATTTATGTGTGGAGATCTGGTTTAAGGATGCTGAATCTGGTGCTGGTCTCATTGGGTTATGTTTAGGTGTTTTTTTTTTTGTTGTTGTATGAATTTATAGGTTGGAAATGGATTAATAATGAATTGAAGTTGAGACCTGATTATATCTGTGAAAGAAAAGAGATGAAATTAGTTGGATATACGTAGCTTCTGTCGGTGATAGTATCAAAGCCATGAATTGTGTGTTGCAAACCATCTTAATGTGTTTGTTTCTTCAATTTTATAGACAACATGATGAAGAATTTTATATGCTGAGTGTTAGCAGTGGCTCTATGTCCGTGCCTTTATTACTTTTTTGGAAGGAGAAACTCCAGCTGCTGCTCTTTGAGTGCGCACTGGATAAACTCCAGCCTTTTTAGTTCTTGATAAGTGCTCCATGTTGTTGTTTTGACTTTATTACACATTCCACCACTGTATAATCTATGTTGATGTAATGTTTTCTGAGGTGTTTCTGTTGTTGGGTTCATTTTGTACCTCATCCACTCAATTCACACAAGACAACGCATTGGTAGGATTCACGGGTCTATGGACGTTCACTTAAAGTAATCAAAATTGTTTGTAGATGTCTGCAATCTGTATTGGCCGTGCTTTTTTAATGTCATTCTTGTACTGTTAGTACTTGGGTCTCATTTCTTTTGTTTTTGCTCACTGCTTTGTGGGTTTTGGCTTCCAGGAATATATACAAATCTTTTTCCTGAACAAATAGCCAGCCATTCTGTTATACATGTGTTTTGTAGCTCTTCATGTGTCACAAACAAGTTTGTAATAGTGATACATGTAGTGGGGATAACCATGTTGCCAGACAATATCATTATTGATTTGTATGGATTATGTGATTGAAACATTATATTGGTTCCAAAAGCCATGTATCACTAATAACATATTCTTTTATTGATGGTTACTGTTTTTCTCTAAGTCTTATGTTCTTACTTTCTTTTTGAGCAGGTATGTTCAGACTTATCAGGAGAACGAGAAGCTGAAGCATAGGTACTGAAGCCCATCATCCTGATCCGCCTTCTCAATCAATGGAAGCTATAGCAGGCCACCCATTTTTCATTTTGCTTGTGACAAATAATATGTGAATGTTATGGCTGAGAGGAACAGCCATTAAACCTTGTTTGCCAATTGTTAATTGTTTACTTAATTGTTGGATGAAGTTTACCAACCACAAGGATAGTTAAGCTGGAGTTTTACCATATACGAGCTTCAGCAGTACACAATTCAGCATATTAATCATACAGAGTGAACAAAATCACTGAATAATTCAGTGCGCCGTTTATTCTCAACCTTTTTGCCCAGCGGCTAAAGCAAATATGACTGATGGATCATCTCCAGAATTCTCGCTGTTCGGCGATCTCATTCTCTCCAGGAGGTCCTTTAATCTCCCTCTCACTTGCGCGATTTCACTTTTTTGATCTCGGACCACCAAGTTGTAGCTACGTCATGATGTGCAGGTTCGATTATCACACGTTGCAAGTTCTGGAATCGGCGATGGCTTCCAAGGACGTAAAATCGCTTTCTCTTTCGCGATCGAGTCTGAAATCCGTTCTGAGGTCGGAGTCTGTATCGGCTGTTCAGCTCTTCAGACACGAGTCTCTTGAGAAGCAGCTCTCCGTTCTGGAGTTTTTCGTTCGCGCCTTTTCTCTCGCCGGTGATGTTGAGGCAACCATAAATGCTTTCATGTTAAGTCCTTCGAGTTCTATATAACTGTATTTATCCTCCGACCTTATTTCTTTGGCTTGGTTTTTGGTGTAGAGTTGCTTGGTTATGAGGTATGAGGCCTTGGTTTTGAGAGAGCTCAAGTCGGCAACCTGTCCCTGGGCACAGGTTTCGCCCGACGAATGGCTGACTTTTGCGGCACAGTCTCTTGACAATGGCTTCTTTACCAATGCTGTCAAGGTAAGGAACTATGATGAACTGAGCCTATGAGTCTATTATTAACTTTATGGTAATAGAATAACTGAAATGTGTGCTGAATGTTTTTCTGCTGATACTTACATTTGGCATGCTGAAGCTGGTAGCTTTTATACAGTTTAATATGTTAGTCGTGTAACGAGTAATAAATAGGTGGATAGATTCTGACACTCAGACTTCCTTGATGTATGTTTTTGTGACGAAGCGCTTATGGTGTGTCACTGGTTGAACTTGCTTTTCAATAACATTATGTTAACAGGGATGTGACTATGCATTATCATGCTTGAAGAAGAAGAAGGATGACGAGAACCCCAGCATGATCAAAAAGGTTGTTGACAATGTGGAAATCACTCGCAAAGTTAAGAAACTCAGAGACGTGGCTATCTCATCGGCATCTTCAGGTTCTGGTATGTGTTATGTTATTGCTCTTTCTGATCTTTTAATGTAATTGGAAACAAACGTGTACATAGTTTCCAACCACACAAGTGTCGAGAATCTTTCTGATGTTGTGGAATCCCGCTTATTATTTTCAGTGCAGGCTCAGGCTGCAGACTATATGAGAAAGAAAACACAGAACAACAACAGCAGAAAGAGGCAGTTGCCACAACATCATACTGAAACACAGCCTCTAGCAAGTGCTCTTTTCCAAAATGCAATCAAGAAGCGCCATGTTAGGTTGTTGCATCAACACCAATCCTTTCTAAATAAAACTGAATCCACATCTCATGCCTGATTGCTTCTGTCTGTAACGTATCTCGAGCATCAGAAACTGGACAGCCTGCTCGACCTCTCTAAGCTACTGTTCAAAGCATATTTAGTCTTCTTCCGTGTGATGAATCCGACCGGACTCATGGCACTGGCACACATGTATGAAAATTTAATAAGCTTAGTCTACTCGCTAACTTTTTACCAACCAAATTAAATGTTCAGTATTTGTAAAAAAATTTGGCAACTGAAGCGCTTTGTATAAAAGTTGAGCCTTCCTTTTCTTCAAGATAGTCCAGTTTTAGATTTCCAAAGGACAAGTTTTGCCACACTGACATTGATCAGCCAAGTTGGGAAAAGGATGCAAAATGTGATAATGTCATTCCCAGAAGTGAGAGATATAGAGCCATCTTGAAAATCATGGTGTATGAACTTCAAAAAGCATTGGTAATGCAATATACAGCAATTCAAGGTGATAATATATGTTACGACAACAATTGAGTCAATTAGTAAGAGAGGCATTCGAATGTGTTATTAATAAATATAGAAACTCGGTTTCATTTATTTATTAAATTCAATTCCCATCGGCTAATGTAATTTTATAATTCCCATGGAGAAGAAAAGTCCCTGGCAAGCCTTTATCACTTTAGACACGGATTCATCGGTAAAGAGAGTCGTCGCTAAAGTGCATTGAAGAGACACTCAGATGTAAAACGGATCGGCAAATCAGTAGCCGGATGACGACGCTGACCTGGCGTTTAATCCTATTCCGCTCGATTATCCTCAATTAATATCTTTGCACTGAAAGTCAGATTTATCGGTTGTTTGATTGATTGCTCGTTTCAGTGATCGGTTGTTCACTGTTCGCATTGTGTTTGTACAACTGAGTTTTTTTTTTTTGGCGATGGCGTCACTGGTTGTTAGTCAACTTGTTTTGCCGTCGGGCGGTGGTGCCCCGAGGCCATGGGAAGATCCATCTTTCATCAAGTGGAGGAAACGAGACGCTCATGTCACTCTTCACTGCCATGAATCTGTTGAAGGTCTTTTCTCTTCATGAATTCAATCAAAAAATTTAATAAAAATATTTGGAATTTGATTGTATATAGGTTTAGACTTTTGACTAGGAGTAGACTATTGTTTTGACGATACTGCTCATGAAATGTGGGAGTTCTTATCGGTGTGAGTTGTGATTGAGTAGATGTTAAGCTAGTTCTAGTGTGGCTGTCATGAACAGGATCACTTAGATTCTGGAGAGAACGTAGCAACGTGGATTTTATTGCATCGAAACCAGCTGTTTGGAATGATGATTCTGTTGTTGGAGCTCTTGAAAGTGCAGCTTTTTGGGTTGATGGCTTGCCGTTTGTCAAATCCTTATCTGGCTATTGGAGATTTTTCCTGGCTCCTGATGTTAATAGCGTGCCTGAGAAGTTTTATGAGAGTGAGTTTCAGGATTCCACATGGGAGAAGCTTCCTGGTCAGTTGATTTCCTATGTTCTTTTTCAGTTTAAAAATTGTTATGAATAACATTAGTGATCAGAAGTGACTTGAAGTCAGTCAACTGATATTTTAGTCGCAAAAGGTTACTAGTGTTATTACTTTCCTTTCTCTTTTTCATGTTTTCGGCCAGCTCTCCTTATGAGTTTTATTACCTAATGCGTTTGAAACAGTTCCTTCAAACTGGCAAATGCATGGATTCGACAAGCCCATTTACACAAATGTTGTGTATCCATTTCCAATGACTCCACCATTTGTTCCTGAGGAAAATCCCACTGGTTGCTACAGAACTTACTTCCACACTCCTGCAGACTGGAGGGGTACCAGATTTATGAGCTTTATTCAGTAACTTTGTTCCTTAGAAGTTGTTTCTGCCTGGTGGGACTTATGTTCATGGATTCTAACTTTCTACAGATAGGAGGATATTATTACATTTTGAAGCTGTTGATTCTGCTTTTTATGCATGGGTTAATGGAGTGCTTGTTGGATACAGGTATATGCTATATGAATTTTTTTATCTATTACCTTTACCTATATGCTATGTCAAATGTCACATTTCTCTTGTAAGAAGTTATATCAAAAAGAAACTCTGACTGCTGTAATTAAGAGATTTTGGACCACTATACTGTAAAAGCAAGTTGCTGAGAAGATTCATCACACATTGGCTATGGGTAACTCAACAGAAGCATCTCTAACGCTCTCTGACTGCTGACTGTTTCTGATTTTCAGCCAGGATAGTAGATTACCCGCCGAATTTGAAATCACTGATTACTGTCATCCTTGTGGCTCGGAGAAGAAGAATGTGCTGGCTGTTCAAGTGTTTAGATGGAGTGATGGTTCTTACCTTGAAGATCAAGATCATTGGTGGTTATCTGGCATTCACCGTGATGTGCTGCTCCTATCAAAACCACAGGTCTTCTATTTTAGCTCATTCATTTTTTGGTAGAGCCAGAAGGCTCGGCTAAATTTCGATGTATGAATAGAGTGGCTCAGTAGGCATATTAGTGGAAATCTGCTTATGCTAACATTTTCTAACTAGACATGCCCCTGCAACTGCCCGACTGCTTTAAGTACAGAGGATGAGGTCACCAGATGTATGATGGAAAATAATTTGTCCTTTTGTGAAATGTTGATTTTGATGTTTGCTTTGTTGTGAATGAAAAATTTTAGCAGGGAAGTATGTGTATGCTGTCTGCTGTGTTGTGGTTTTTATTTTGATTTTTTTCATTTCAGTCAGTTTTAGAGTTACCAGTTGAGCATGTACCTATTTGTAGGTGAACTATGTCATCTAAACATGGTAGGAGCAGCTTTACTTACCTTTATCCAGTTTTTCGCCAACTCTTCCTAACTGGCGTCGTATTTTACTACTCCAAAATTGCGTGCAGGTGTTCATTACAGATTATTTCTTCAAGCAAAATCTTGCAGACAATTTTCATCATGCAGATTTGGAGGTACACATAGGTTAAGTTTGTATTTTTTTTCCTTTGTGGATCTTTGCAGACAAAGATTGTAGCGAGCAGAGTGCTAGTTGACAATACCATTAAATTAAACATTTTGTGCCTGTTTTTGTATCAATACCCAGGTTGAAGTCAAAATTGATATTCCAAAAGGAACGCCGAGAGATAGCTTCCTTGAAAATTTTAGTGTAGAAGCTGTTCTGTATGATTCCACAAAGTGCGAACCAGATGATGAAAGTTCTGATTTATTATCATCCAATGTGGCACACCTGGGCATAAATCTTCAGCCTTGTGCACTCTTGGGATTCCATGGATATAGACTGACTGGGATTTTGAATATGCCAAAGCTCTGGTCTGCTGAAGAGGTGAGTTTGCAATAAGGATCTCTTTTACTATTATCTCATTTAAATCCTACTTGCCAGTATGCTTGGTCATATTCCTTTATAACATTACATCTGGTATTGTAAAAGAGAAACCCGTATGCGCTTTACTTAACTCATAATTTAGCCTTTGTCATCAAATTTTAGTACCGACATCGTGTCTTGGATGCATTGTTTGGTCATGACTAATTTGTTATTTTACTTTATACGATAATGGAACTGACTTAAGTTTCTGTTTCTGCAGCCATATTTATATACTCTTGTAGTCATTCTAAAAGATGCATCTGGCACTGTGGTTGATTGCGAGTCTTGTCAAGTTGGTATACGGCAAGTTACAAAAGCTCCGAAGCAGATATTAATCAACGGAAAGCCTGTTATGATACGAGGGGTTAACAGACACGAACATCATCCACGTGTCGGGAAAACAAACATTGAGGCTTGCATGATACAAGTATATCTACTTCCATCCATCTCACTTTCATGTCATGCAATTATGATACATTTTTATCTTCTGTGCTTAAATTTGTCTGTTGTCTCTGCAGGATCTCATTCTCATGAAGCAGCATAATATCAATGCTGTCCGAAATAGTCACTATCCTCAGCACCCACGGTGGTATGAGCTTTGTGATTTATTTGGCATGTATATGGTAGATGAGGCCAACATTGAGACTCATGGATTTGATTATTCACATTTGTATAAGCATCCAACATCAGAACCAAGTTGGTCATCTGCGATGTTGGGACGTGTGATTGAAATGGTTGAGAGGGATAAGAATCATGCTTGCATTTTTGCTTGGTCACTGGGAAACGAAGCAGGATATGGACCAAATCATGCTGCCTCAGCAGGTAAGCCTTCATCTATTAGTTGCAATGTGATGATGCATGCTTGCGAAAGGGTCTCCAAGTTCTCACACAATGTAGCATCTATGATGTGAAAAAAGCCACAATGAGGAATTATTAAGAAGCGCTCAAATGAGAACCCCTTATTTTTTCGAGAACTTGAGACTATGCATTTTGGTGGTGACACGTGTCCCATGTGCATTTTCCAAGATGCATTTAATGCAAAGTCAAAGCCACCTTTTTTTACTATGCTTTTTGGACATGTGTTACATGTAGATTCAAAGATGCACCATGATCTAATGGTGAGATTTGGGTTCTCGAATTTTTAAGGGTTCTAAAATATATTCAGTTCAGATTTTGTGATGTGCAAAAGAAGCATTCTAAAATTCTTATGCAAAATTTCTCCACTTTAATATGTATTGGTCCCAAACCACCTTTATCTCACCCAGTGGTTTGACTTGGAAGCTGGATAGTGTTCGGTACACTTCACAGTCTTGTTTAAAGTAACTTTACACGTCATCTTTCGAAGGTTGGATTAGAGGCAAGGATCCATCAAGAGTAGTACATTATGAAGGAGGAGGATCCAGGACTCCATCCACTGATATTATTTGTCCCATGTACATGCGGATTTGGGATATGATTAAGATTGCGATTGATCCATCTGAAACAAGACCACTCATTTTGTGCGAGTATGTACTCTAATAACTTTCGTACTCCGAGTCCTCAATGTATTGTGATTTGTGAATATGAAATTCAAAGTGGTATGATTCGTCAAATTTATGTGCTGCCAGGTATTCACATGCTATGGGAAATAGTAATGGCAATCTTCATAAATATTGGGAGGCGATTGACACTACATTTGGACTCCAAGGAGGATTTATATGGGATTGGGTTGATCAGGTTTGTCTGAAATATACCAGTGGCCATATTGTTATGCACTTGCCAGAGGCGATTACTTAACACCCTGTCTTGCATTTTCGAAAAATGCCTGCATGTTTTTTCGTTCGTCAACTAACTATGATTCATCAGGGAGCAGGGGGAAACAGCTAGTTCCCTCTCCTTTTTACTGTTTATCATGGTTTTTTCCATGTTCCATGCAGAAAGTTGGTGTTCTAGATTAACTCTGAATTTTATATTTTATAGGGGCTTCTGAGGGATAAAGGCAATGGCAGTAAGCATTGGGCTTACGGTGGCGATTTTGGAGATTCTCCTAATGATTTGAACTTTTGCTTAAATGGTATTATGTGGCCTGATCGAACTCCTCACCCAGCAATGCATGGTAAGTCGGACTCATGTATGCATTTCCTTCACTGAAACTTCGTGATTTATATGGCAATTGAGGGCTTACACTGAAGGCCATTTTTTCAGAAGTGAAGTATGTTTATCAGCCAATCAAGGTCTCATTAAGCGGGAGCACATTGAAGGTACTTAAAAGTCTTTTTTGGCTAGGCACTGCATAATATTGTAATATTTGTCTTTTCTATTATTTATTTTTTCTGGCGCCTTATGTTGACTCTGAGAATATGCCCTTTGCAGATACTAAATACTCATTTTTTTCAATCAACACAATCTCTGGAATTTGGCTGGTTCATTCATGGAGATGGATTTGAACTTGGGTCCGGCATATTTTCAGTTCCTTCAATTGACCCTCAAAGCAGTTACGAGATAGATAGGGAATCCGGCCCATGGCACTCTCTATGGTCTTCAAGTTCTGCTTCCGAGTACTTTTTGACAATTAATGCTAAGCTTTTGCACCGGACACGGTGGGTTGAAGCTGGCCATGTCATTTCATCTACACAAATGCAGTTGCCAGGCAAAAGGGCATATACTCATGTAGTCCCTCTTTTCTAATAGTCATCTCATCTTCTGTTCTTTTTCCCGAAATTTGTCCAATTTTCTAATTACTGTGTCATTTACCTTGTGAAGGTTATTGAACGTGAAGATGCCACCTTCCTTGGTGAAATTTTTGAGGACACAATAAGAGTCAGCCAGAAGGCCCTGTGGGAGCTAACATTGAGCACTCTCACAGGAGATATCGAGAGCTGGCAGGTAGATTTGTATTGAGTTCAGATACATCCTAAATATGAGCAAATCTTTTATGTTTCTAACTTGATAAACACGACTGAACTATTTACCAGGTTGCTGGGGTTCCTGTAATGGTTAAAGGCATTTTGCCCTGTTTCTGGCGAGCACCTACTGACAACGATAAAGGGGGAGGTGAAAATAGTTACTTGTCAAAATGGAAGGCTGCACATCTCGACAAGTTGACGTTTGTCACTGAAAGTTGCTCCATAGATAGTGTAGCAGACAACCTAGTGAAAATAAAAGTGGTGTATCTGGGAGTGCCCAATGCTCTAATCAAGGTTACCCTGACCTACACTATTTACGGCTCTGGAGATGTCATCGTGGACTGCAACGTAATTCCAAATTCTGATCTTCCCCCACTGCCACGAGTTGGAGTTGAATTCCAGTTAGACAAATCAATTGACAAGGTCCACTGGTATGGTAGAGGTCCATTTGAGTGTTACCCTGATCGAAAAGAGGCTGCACAAGTGGGAATGTACGAGACAAATGTCCATGACTTGCACGTTCCTTACATTGTCCCCGGAGAATGCTCTGGCAGAGCAGATGTCCGATGGGTGACATTCCAGAACAAGGATGGCGTAGGACTCTATGCTTCTGTCTATGGCGCATCCCCTCCCATGCAAATGAATGCAAGTTACTATTCTATAACAGAGCTTGACCGAGCTACTCACAATGAGGACCTCGTTGAAGGCGATACCATCCAGGTAATAATCTACATACTTTCATATATTCTTTGATCACCCTTTTGCCCGACTTCTGAACCTCACCCGATGTAATTCCGACGCTATCAGGTTCATCTCGACCACAAGCACATGGGCATCGGCGGAGATGATAGTTGGTCACCATGCGTGCACGAAGAGTATCTGATCAAACCAACGCCGTACTCATTTTCCATCAGGTTATGTCCGGTCACGGCAACCTCCCCAGCTTCCGATATCTACAAGTCTCAGCTACAGAGCTAAATATCCATCTATTGTCAATCTGAATATCATATTCGTTACAAATAATAAATTCAGCAAAACATGCTGAAAATCAGTACTACAAAAGCTCCATGAATTTTGTCTCTTCTTTCTAGACTCTTATATATAATTTTCTTTGTTGATGAATTATTTCGGAGCATACACATCTCAAGTCAGCGAATGTCTTTTTGTTGTTGTTGATAATATCAAGTCATCGAATGTTAACACGCAACGCAATCCAAAATCGATACATGCATACTGATTATTGAAGTACATTATTCAGATGGCATCAAGTGGCTATGATCAATACTAAGCGTGCAATTATCGACATTTCATAACTTTGGGGGGCAAACTCAAAAGTACCCGATACATCACTCGCCTCGTTCTGCATATAAAATCCTCTCGTTCCTTGCTCCCGCTCGAAACCCTAATAGCCCTCCTCGCGGCCACCGTCCGTTCACCCAGGTTAGACTCGCGCAAAGCTGCTCCGAGCATTCATCACTCGATTTTTTAACCTGATTTCTTTTTGTTTACGTTTTCCATTTCAGTTCAATCAAATTTCGAGTTGACTGCCGACAAGGTATGCTGCTGAATTTATTTTCGTTTCGGAGTTTAATGTGATTTATTATCCGCAGATATTCTAGTGTTCGTTTCTGTTGTTGTTTGAGGTGGTGCAATACTGGAATTTGATTAGATAAATTGAAAGCAGAATTAAGTGGAATGATTCTGTGGTTATTTTATTGTACTCTTACATTTGTTTAAACAGTTTCATTAAATCTTGGGATTTTAAGTGAATCATTGGATTTGATTTTGGTATCATAGACTGGAGATACTCAGGCTGAGAGCTGTTGTATTTAGTAGTTTAAGTGATATTTGGTGATTAGCTTTTTAGTGTATTATGAGTGCAATGTGGCACAGGAAATGATTTGTTTTGTGGGCTCTTATGAATTTGTTCTATCGGTTTTTGTCAGTTTGAGATGGCGCCTAACACAGGCCTCTTTGTTGGTCTCAACAAAGGGCACATTGTCACCAAGAAAGAGTTGGCTCCCCGCCCATCTGACAGGAAAGGGGTCAGTCATATTTTATTACAATCTATCTGCTGATTGTATGTTATGGCTTACTGGCAAGCGGTGTTCTTTTTTTTATGGGATAATAAGGCTCTTTATTTGGTATCAGAAAACTAGCAAGAGAGTTCACTTTGTGAGGAGTCTCATCAGGGAGGTTGCTGGGTTTGCACCATACGAGAAAAGGATCACTGAGCTTCTCAAAGTAGGCAAAGACAAACGTGCTCTGAAAGTTGCTAAAAGGAAGTTGGGCACCCACAAGAGAGCCAAGAGGAAGAGAGAAGAGATGGCTGGTGTACTCCGAAAGATGAGGTTAGTTTTATGTTTTACCCCTACTATATTCTCGATGTCTTTGTGTCTCTCTCACAAAACTTTTCAAATGTTTTGCTGTACTTGTAATGTTCCTTTCATCTTGATTGGACTGTTGTTAGGTTGTTAACTGAGCATAATTGCAACTTTCTTTGCTTTGTGCCTAGGTCTGCTGGTGTTGGAGACAAGAAGAAGTGATCCGTCCAATTTTTGTCGTGATCACAGACTCGGAATTAGTCTTTTTTTCTTTAGTGTTGAACTGTGCATACTTTTCAATTATCTGTCCGATTTGATAGAAAAAGTTTTGATGCCCTTTCTCGTTTTATGAATTACGTTTTCTTGAGATTATTCTTGAGTACTAGTGTGACATTTAAAAGCTGTTGGCAGTCACTTATCTTTTGAATACCTAGACTATTTAATGGTTATGGTTGCTTGTGGATCTGAGGTTTCCTCTTATGTTGAACCTTATTTTCCATTGATCTGAATGGTTTCAATATCAGTTTGCTAGCCATATCGATAACAAATTACAGTGTCATATTCAAATAAAGCCCAAACCTTAAAAAGAATTACTGAAGATAATATATTACAAAGTTCGCAATGCTTCCTAACTGTCTTTTTAACTCGAAATGAAATAGCTTCTCCAACCCATTCCGCATCACAAATATTAAATAATTTTCAAATTATCATAAAAACAGACAGTAATAAAGTCAACCGTCAGCAATAATCTCAGACCCGATCCGGAAAGTAGCCGAGCCGAGAGAACGTCCGACGACGTCGACTTCACCGTCAGCGACCTCGACGCCTGCTGGTCTTCTTCTTCTTCTTTGTTTCCATTCGATTATTCACTAACTTATTTGATTGATCGATTGTAGGTTTGATAAGCTCAGCTGATCGATTCCCTCATTGGTTGGTGTTGCAGACTTTAGTTACAATTCGATTTCCCTAGAAGTTGATACACACACGCGCGCGCGTAGTGGTAGTGTGTACTGATCGTGATTCAGCAAGCTTTTGGTGTTCATAATCAATTTGGTATCTTATTTTAAAATTTCGATTTGAATGTTGTTCAAGTATCAACATTACTTTACAGTTCACACTTTTAGATTGAAGGTTTCCTGAATTCGGAGCTTGACTTTCTTTACTCATCAATTTCAGATTACAGTTTAAAGCTGGTGACATCATCTATCACTATTCTTGAATAAAGGAAGGTTGATTTGTAGATTAGATTGCACGTGATCCGTGTTCCGTAACAAGACGTGGTTTAGGAAGTTGCAGCATGGGACGAGCAACTTTCTTTCTGATGATTTTGGCTCTTGGATTCTTCTTTGCAACTTATAATTTGTTAACACTAGTAATCCACAATAAAAAAGCCGAGGAAAGGGTGATTGATTATTCGAGGAAGATGTCATTGATTGATCCGATAGTGGAGATGCCCAAATATGTAAAGAAACCTACAGAATCCAAGCGTCCATTCCATGTTGCTCTCACGGCAACAGATGCCCCTTATAACCAGTGGCAATGCCGAATCATGTATTACTGGTATAAGAAAATGAAGGATATGCCTGAATCCGAGATGGGAGGCTTTACTAGGATTTTGCATTCTGGGAAACCTGACAATTTGATGGATGAAATTCCTACTGTTGTGGTTGATCCTCTTCCCTCAGGTCTTGACCGGGTGAGGTCCCTTTTGAAAAAGCTCGTGATATATGTCACTTTTTTGTTGTTGGACAAACGATTTAAAGTGTTTCTTAACTGTATTTGACTCTTACAACTGCTTACAGGGCTATGTTGTCTTGAATAGACCTTGGGCATTTGTACAATGGCTGGAGAAAGCTAAAATTGAAGAAGAGTAAGTTCTTTTATATGGAAATTCAATAAATCTAAATTTTCATATTATCACCCCCTCTTTATTCTCTATTTTTCATTCTTCTGGCAGATATGTTTTGATGGCAGAGCCTGATCACGTATTTGTAAATCCTTTACCAAATTTGGCATATGAGGGATATCCCGCCGCATTTCCATTTTTCTACATTAAGCCTACTGATAATGAAAAGATTATAAGGAAGTTCTATCCAGAGGTATATGGTCCTGTGTCAAATGTTGATCCCATTGGAAATTCTCCTGTAATAATCAAGAAGGTATAGTCTCCTTATATCATACCACTTAAGAAGTTGTCTTGGTATGTTGCGTTGCTTTTTTTTAATCTATTGCAAAAAAAGATTTATCTTTAAATGCTAATTGTAATATCTTACTCTGCGGGATTACCAATGTTACTAGAACTTGGTGTTGTTGCTTCACTTTTCTTGCAACTAACTGCCATGTAATGATGTATTTGTTCATTTAAGACCATGATGGGCAAATGACTTGTCTTCAATGCAGAGCGTACTGGATAAAATAGCACCTACATGGATGAATGTATCTTTGAGGATGAAGGATGATCCAGAAACAGATAAAGCATTTGGATGGGTGCTTGAAATGTGAGCAGGATTTGAAATGATTTTATATTTATTAAAGTTCTCCGGAACTTGCTTTAAGAACATTTTTATGCTTCATTTCGTTTACAATAGGTATGCATATGCTGTAGCGTCAGCTTTACATAAAGTGCAACATATTCTGCGAAAAGACTTCATGCTACAGGTTGAATTTAAGCTTTCATTCCTTTCCAATAGCGTATGAATAAAATGATATTGCTTGTGTTAGCGACTGATGTGCATGCTCTAATATTGCAGCCACCCTGGGATCTAGAAACAAAAAACAAGTACATCATTCATTACACTTATGGATGCGACTATAATATGAAGGTACTTCCTATCATCAAATACGAGCATGCCTCTTTATGTAAAAAATGGTGGTTCTTCAGGCTTTAAAGCTCTCATTCCAATCAAAGGTCTACACCATATTTGGAACATAGTGGTTTAACTTTAATATACATATTGTGCTTTGCTTAGGGTGAACTAACATATGGGAAAATCGGAGAGTGGCGATTCGATAAAAGATCATATTTGCGAGGACCTATTCCAAGAAACCTCCCCTTACCTCCTCCAGGCGTTCCTGAGAGTGTGGTATGTATTCATCTTGTTGAATACTTTTTTTTTAGATGAGGTATTCATCATGTTGAATACTTGACAGTGAAGTTAACTTCTTTTTTTCACGTCTTTTCTTGTCTGATAAGTTTCAAATGTCAGTGCATTATGGATCCATCTATTTGATATATATTGGATTTCATATGGTGGTAATTCATAAAATCTGACTCAGACACCTATTATCAGTCTTTCAGAAATGTTCTCCTCAATCTCTAGTCTTAACTTAACTTGAATTTTACAAAAAGTTATTGGTAAATCTTGATACATGCGTACTGTCATTTTATTTTATTTTGCTTGGTAGCTTTAAGCTTCGTAATTTGAGTATTTGAAAGATATACCCCCACCTCTCAAGTCCTTTTTCGCTAAGAGAAAGAGTTCCTAATTCCAATTTTTGCAAATCTTATTATGGCAGGTTACTCTTGTGAAGATGGTGAATGAAGCTACAGCCAACATCCCAAATTGGGACAAGTCATCCTAATATTCCTCATATCAGTTTGTGTTTCACAGAGACGAATCCTTCGAACCCTCACCTCCTTCTCTGCCTATCTTTTATGGCAGAGTTATGTCACTTTACAGTGCAATTCCAGTAAACAAGTATCAATTTATTTGAATTCTAGATTATATCTAAGCAGACAAAATCCCAAGAATATCACAGTTGCAGCAGCTACATGAAAGATCGGCATATCCATATACCTCTCCTCATGCCTCGTTTAGCATTTTCTTTGTTTCTTTTCTAAGACCTTAATTATTCTCAGTAGGACAGTATGAGCTAGTTTTCTACTTCAATGCATTCTTCTGCCACCAGATCCAGTCTCACGTTGGCAATTGAAGTAGACTGCGGCCACAGGTGATCCCAGGTTGTTCATCTCAGCGAAGTCTCGAGTGTTGAAGTTCTGACGCCACCCGGGCGGGTATACTGTCTGTCTCCCTAGCTGCCTAAACAGCACAAAAACAAACCTGTGGATTCCTTGACTTGGCCTGGGGCTCTCATAGCAGATTACCTCTTGACCTACAATCAGAAAACACAGATTAAAAAAAAAACAGAGATGAGCCATTCATCAGTCAAATGAATTATACCCACCCTAAAAATGTAAAATTTAAAAGTTTTGCACTTTTGTATCTTTTAGGTAAAGACAAAAGTTATGGTACATTTGTGAATGTTTTAGGTCATTTGATCATCATCGATTTGAGCACCCATCAGTTTATAAATATAGAGGGATATAATAAATTACCAAAGTTGGCTCCTGTTGTGGCCGGAATATCTGTCACCATCCTGAAAAAATGGCATTGGAAATATCTTAATTAGCATAATTAACTTTATTGTGATTGGATGCAGCACTGAATTCAAAGCATATATAAACTGACCAGTGCAAGTACTCTCTCAGGATTGGATCACTTGGGCTAGGAGCATCAGGATCCACCATTACCTACACAATTTCAAAACCTCAAAAAAAAAAACTGAAGAAAACCCATAATGTCAGTTGGCATTGGTGATACAAGTGTGGTTACCAAGGTGTAGAAAGTTCTGAGATCATCACCGCCTATGTCAACCCTTGGCTGGAACACAACTTGAGATGGCTTCAACTCACACCCACTTGTCACTTCCCTGTTATTTCCATAAGTTACAACCAAAGCGATGGACCTCGTAAACGGGTCTAATACATCCCCAATCACCCTCCCCACCACCAACGAATCCTGCCGCGGCCCTCTACTTGCATATCTCCTCATTTTTCACTACGCAAAACTCACCTTCTTCCTAACCTCCCGGCCTGATGATATAATGATGCAGCGTGCATTTTAGTTTTTTCGAGTTATGCGGATAAGAAATGGACAGCAAAAGACACTGATATTTATACTACTGTCTTTTTTATTACATATCATTTGATCTATTCGATTTCATGTAATACTATGTACCTTTTTCATTATAATTGTCTGGTAATATAAGCTAATTAGCTAGCTAGGAGAGTATAAGGTAGTAAGGAGAGCAAATGGACCTTAGTTGCAGAGGATCTCATATATTCTTCTTGAGTTTGCATCAAATGGGATTCATTCACTGCGTGTCATCTCCATGTTGAAGTACTCCATTTTCTTTTATTGTCCCCCAAAAAAAGTCTGTTATTTTGAACTTAAAAAAGTTTTACATTTTACTAGTTCAGTTCAGCCCTTTCATATAGAGCATATATATTATAATTTTGTTGGGGTTCAAAAAGTAGTTAAATTAAGTCAATCCTTGTATTTAAATCAAAGTTTATTTTGGTTGAGTTGAGCTTAAAGTCATTATGGTGAAGAAGAAGAAGAAGATCAAAACCTGCATGCATAACAAAAGTAAGATATATGCTGCTGGAAGAAGGATGGGTTAAAGAGAGAGATGCTGGGTAAGTGGAAAAAAGGGAGTGGTGGATGATAAATGTGATTGGGGGGGACCAAAAACTACGAATTTGTTGTCTGGACATGAAAAGAAAATTATACTATAAGTAGAAGGCTTCGCTTCTGTTGCTCCATTAGTCACTTTCTTGGATTGCCTTTAAGCTGTTTGAATATTCTCTCTATATACTAAAACACCGATCGTAAATAAATGTGTCTGATATGCTCTCCCATATATACACAAAATATGCTCTCGCTGTCTTTTGAGAAAATGATCTTGTTTGTGGTAACCAACTCTTCGATTTCAGACAACGTCATGTTTCCTCCTGTTTTGCCTAAATTTTATGTTTTAATTTATTAGGATTGGTTTAAGATATCAACATGGATTTGTCAGCAAACATATATATATATATATATAAATACAACGTCTCAGCTCGTCCCTGCTCCACTTTTTCTCCGACGTACAATGACTTAGTTTCAGACCCAGTGGCCGTGCAGAAGGAAAGACCTTCAAGAAATCCATGGACGTCCGATTGAAGAGGAACTTTTAAAAGGAGATATTCAATTTATTCAAGAAGACTGCAGAATATTAATTATTACAAATTTCACAGATTTGGATTACTTGGGAAGCAAGGAAGAAATTCGAACCAGGTGAGACTTGGATCGCAAGTCGAGCCAGTTGCTAATAATGATGATGCTCTGTCACTGCAGTCTTCAGGAACAGTAATTAAGTAATAACTAGGCGAGCTTTGAATCTGTAGCTGATGATGATGTTCATCGAGATGCGAAGCTGGAAAAAGTTGGTGATAAAAGGCCTACGAGTTTTGAAGATAAAGATTGTTCATCTGTTCAAAGTTTTTTTTTTTTTTTTTGATAAGCATCTGTTCAAAGTATTTAACACTGAAGTAAGTGAGCCAATCTCAACCACTGCTCATCCGCAGCCGCCCTCTTCAATCTCCTCTCTGTTGACAAATGCTGGTACGTACCTCATCGGATTCAAGCACGACGCATTTAGTAAACCACGGTGTGGTTAGTGTTGCTGGCAATGAAGGAAGGGGTGGTGGGGAATCATGTGGAGGATGCAAACATGGTGATAAGGCTCAGCCCTGACCGCTGCGAGCATAAAAACGTCGTCGTTACAATTAAGACAGCATTATTTTGATTAGCGAATTTTAAGAACATATCAAAACGACGTTGTTGTTTTGATTGATGGATCTAAATCCGCCATCATACCAACATTAATGTATAATTTCATCGGTATATTCTCTTGACGGATAATATTACTGTTATTGCTAATGATTACCCCTGAATATTACTCTCTGCACTCAGATGTCATAAAACCATATTATCAAATGCCTGCAATCAGATTATATATAAAGGAAGCAAATGCAGACTCAAAGAAGTTCCAATCCAACACAGAAAACCAAGTTATCCGATCCAAATTATCCATAGTAAGATGATGATGTTCTCTACCCACCCAGGTTCCAGAACAAACGATCTACAGTGACAGATCAAGCCTGATCCGCCTAGCTGCATCTCTCTTGGCGGCCTCCCTTTCTAGAGTCCTAAACTCTTTCAAGTTCCTCTCAAAGCAATTAGGGCACTTATTATTGCCAGGCAGGGTCATTACATACATGTGACACTGTTGGCACCCAGTCAAGACCAGTGACGACGCGCCTCCTGCAAAATCCAAGTAGAGATCTTGAGGCGGGGGTGGTGGCTGGGGCGGCAGAGGAGCAGAGAGGTTCACAGGTGCGTGAAGTTTCACAGGCTGAGGTTCCTTTTTGATTCTTGGCTTCTTGTCTTCATACACCTGCAAGATAAAACAATTGTGTGAAAATGAATGTCTTTTTGATAGTTCAAATGTCAAGGCATAATTTACTGAAAATGACTAGCAAATGACAAGAAATGGTACTTATCAGGACTTCTAGAAACATTTTCTGATCCTGGTTTGTTTGAGAAAAAAAGAAAGACAACAACTATCTTGAAGGAAGAAAGAAAGAGAGCCCAAAAATTACACATTTGTCCAAGAAAATGGTACCATGGAGGCTGGAAAACACCATATAAGTTTCAGGCATATTTATTGTTAGTAAAGTCGTATACACAAATCAAATAAGGGTCTAAGGGACCTATTTATTTTTCGGATTTGGGCAATTTAGAGAGTATGTTTTTCCATATAAGCTAATATCACTTGCAAAGTTATCATTTACAACCAATCTTCTTTTTAATCAGAATAGTCCGCCCTGGGCAAACTTGAGTTTAGATCTTGGGAATAGAAGCAAAAGAAATATTAGCGGAAAACAAAATTTTGTAATAGATTTTTCATAGAAAATTTAAGTACAATCAACTTTCCATTTTATTTTGTAAAGTATAAACATAGTGTCAATATAATAGATTTATCATCAAATAACCGTGACACAGTTGAATTCGCAAAATGGGTGTTAAGTTACCTTGAAAGTATCGAACACAGCTAGCATATCAACGACTGTAGAATTCTGAAATTTGACACGGGGGAGATTGAGATCAAAGTTGAAAATTTGCTTCGGAGGCACAACTGCCTTATGAGGCAAAACTGAGGACTTAGCAATTAAGCTGGACTCCAGAATACTAAATCTCTGCAATAAAAGTTTTTAACTGTTGTATCAGTCGGGTACAATCTTAAATTGAATCCTACCACAGTTCATCACATCAAATGTTAGATTACAACAAGCATTAGGAAACCTTACTTACAAATCCATGAGACATGAAAAGGAAAAGCCTTTAACCTCATGAGAGTGGTAAACAAGCAAAATTAGAGATCTTTCGAAACAAACCTTCACTTACCTTTTGTTGTAGGCTCATCCTTCCCGATATGCCACCTACCTTCGAGCCGATCGAACGTTTGATCGGAATTTTCCCCCTGCGAGACCGGTTAATCGGAGCGCTCTGAGTCATTTTTCACACTGAAACAAGTGAGAAGAGACACTGGTTGTAAATCGTGACGATGGCCAAATCAGTTGTATTTATTACAACAGATAGACAGAGTTACTGTAGCCCACTGAAATAATACTCTCAAATTTAATATGAAAAAAGTAAAAAATAATTAATTTGAGTTTCCACGAAATTCACGTTGCTCATGACGTGTAGCGCAAATGAATCATTATCAATTATCTTTTTACAAAAAATAATAATACAATTTGAGGTCATCATATTCTCTTTCAAAAAATGTCATATTATAGTAGAAAAAAAAGTAAGAGAAAAAAACCTTCACTTTATAAATTATACTCAATCGTACAATCAAGCAAAATGAATTGAACTTAAATAGTGATGAAGCACACCATGGCGTAACTGTACTGCAATCTTTTACAACATCAATTACTGGAGTTTTTTTTTTATCTCCCATTCCAAAATTTATCAATCCGCCACGACATATGTAAGAGATACTCAATGAACATTTGGGTTAGTAGTTCGTGGAACACTCAGCTGGTGTGATGCTCGAGAGTTGGCTCAACCCCGGTTACTACTTACTAAGCATTTGTTGCAGTACCAGTTGTCAATTGGAATTTCCTTTAGCGATGGCTGAATGCAAGATATATGGAGCATATCCTCACACGCGTCACATACTATGAACTCTGTATCATTGGCCATCATCTCTTTACAATGCTGACAACCAGCTTGGGCGAGCAACTACCAAGGCAACAACTGAATAGGTAAGAAATCAATCCAATGAAAAATTTATTACAAAAGGCCTTCATTTATAATAATTCACTGAACAGCCTAGAAAAATTAATGACGGATACCAACTCCCTTATTCTTATTGGGAACTGAAGAAACAGATAAATAAATAAATTTATTCTGTTCATACATTATCAGTGACAGCAGTGAAAAGATAAACACCTGTTGGTAACTGGTTTCTGTCTTGTCGGAAAGACTCCTTGCAAGAGTAGAGATGTCAGCACCCAGTTTTTGAATCTTGTTTAAAAACTGCGAAGGGAAAGCCAACTTATTAGCTATGAAATTTTCAAAAAGTAGAAGCTTTCAAGAAAAATGTATCCACTAAATTAGAATCAGAGCACTCTCAAACCATAAGTTAAAATTGTAGCAAGAGAGCAAACATTTTATCGAGCTCGGACCTTTGCCAAGCCAGAAATTACAAGGAAAATCAATTACCTTATCGAGATCCGAAGCGAATAGAGAAGGCTTCTGCTCATAAGCCCCCTCCTTAACCCTCTCATCAATGAGCCTATAATCATTCAATCCCTCCAACTCGAATCCTCCGAAACACCTACAAACTAAGCCTCGCAGATCACCAAACTCTTCTGAAGCAACAATTTTACCAAAGGCGCGCTCTGTGTTACTCAATTCTCCTTCCTCCATTGATACCTTTTTTGCTTCACATCCTTCTCCAGAAGAAGCTGAATTTAAACACTCTCCCGTATTCATAGCTTCCTGTCAACATGTAAAAAGGATCAAACTTTATTGAAATTTAGATGACCCCAGATGCGAAAATTGATGCTACTCGATTCTCCTTCCTCCATTGATACCTCTCCTGCTTCACATCCTTCTCCAGAAGCAGCTGAATTTAAACACTCTCCCGTATTCATAGCTTCCTGTCAATACGTAAAAAGGATCAAACTTTATTGAAATTTAGATGGCCCCAGATGCGAACATTGAGAGTGAGTTGGCACCGACCTGGTCTTTCGTCTTGCGATCCACATCCTCGGACTCAGACTTGGCCTTTGACATGGTTCGAAGCTGTCTTCGGGTCATGCGACGCCGTTCCTCGACACCGGAGCTTCCGATTCCGTCTTCGTTAAACAATGCGGTCAAATAAACGTCTTTGTTGCCGTCTCCGACGAATTCAAGCCTCGAGCCGCTTTCAACAACCTCTGAATTTGGATTGGTCACAAAAGAAACCAAAAGATATGTACGGTACGGACACACACAGCTGAGTTAAACCTAAATAATTTATTAAATAAGGATTAGGATAAGGTGCAAAGTGATAATTATTGTAAAAAATACAAATTAATCTCAACCCTTCATTATATATTTGAATGGATATAATTAACTGAAAATAAACTTCTTTTAATTTAATTTGATATGTAAATAGGGGCAAATATGGTATATCACATCCTTAATAACCACCCATCTCTCTCTCCTCTCCCCGATGAAAAAAATCAGATCTCCATGGATGAATGAATCGGAGGATGAACTATCTCCATGGATTCCGTCGATCTCGGCTACTTCCATTCCAGTCACGATCATCCTGGAGATAGTTTTCATTATGTGGAGGGGTTTTGAAGCCAGGAAATGTAAATTCCAGTAGGTTACTGACTAGTAGTATTTTTCATTGTAAACTTCATGGAACAATATGTATCTGGGCTTGCTAAATTCTCTAGCTATGAGTAACACTTTAATGATTTGGTTTAATAAAGTCGTGTGCAGACTTGAGTTTTCCCAATGTTGGCTATAATTTTCATTTTTTTTGTTTTGTTTCATCACGCTTGAATCTGTGAGCTTGTTCCTGTCCTTTTTCGCATGTAGTATGACTTTGCTCATGACACTGCAAGAAATGTTGTTTCTGATTGATGAAATCAGCATCAAATAATCAGCATTTGGTCTCCATGGATTCCGTCGATCAGAGCTTCACATGGAAGAATTCTTAACGAATTATAGTCCACTTTTGACGAATTATGTCATAGTTCGTCAAATTTGGACTATAATCCATCCAGAATTCGACGATTTATGCAATAATTTGTCAAAAATAAACTAAAATTCGACACGAATTCGACAGTATTATTTATAGTTCGTCAAATTTGGGCTATAATTCATCAAGATTTCGACGAATTGTAGTGCACTTCGATGAATTATGCAATAATTCGTCAAAAATAAACTAAAATTCGGCATGAATTCGACAGTATTATTTATAGTTCGTCATAATCATTTTATAGTTCGTCATGAATATTTTATAGTTCGTCATGACCAGGATGACGAATTATGAATTACTTTGAATCGGATGATGAACGGATCTGAGGCAGAGTTTTTTGGAGGATGAACGGATCGTCGATTTGGAGGATGAATGAGGCAGAGATCAGAGGCAGAGATTTTTGGAGGATGAATGAATCGGAGGATGAATGAATCGTCGGTTTTTGCGAGATTTGGAGGATGAACGGATTTTCGGTTTTTGCGAGATTTGTGGCAGAGATTTTCGGTGAGGATCTCGTGCTGTTGAATTTTTTCAATTTTGGGTCAATTATGCCCTTCAAGAGAGAGAAACACTACTAAAATTTAGTTAAAATTCATTTAATTTAATTAAATAAACACCATTGGATAAGGAGGATGAACGGATCTGATTTGTTTGTATTTTGTACCAGATTTGGGCTTTGCACCACTGGACAACATATTTGGCGGGAAAATCAGACTCGGTTCAACTGAGATAAAACCGATTTATATTCTTACACTCGGTTCAATTTAGAAATTTGTATAAGCGATTTTGTGGGATCCATTGCTTTGATCCACATATCTTAATCGTACAGTTCTAGAACTATTACTAACCGTCCGATAAGAATTCCCAGCTCTTTCCGAATTCTCATTGTTGGATTTCACATTATTTATCATTGTGACAAAAATAAAATTATGGAGTTGGTTCCCCAAACTGAATCTTCGTAGCTATATATTCTATTGATCTAATCTTATCCATCAGAGGAAACTTTATTTAACCCATCAGAATTCGAATCCATGACTTCAATGATGATCTAACACATTAACCACACGGCCCCGATAAACTTACGACTTGCATTCACTATTTGACTCGTTGAACATATAATAAAATTATTCAAGTAGGTTGGAGGATAAGAAGAGAGATCATAAGAATGGCAATATGAGCATTTGGCGAATGAATAAGAATATAATAAGTAAAATGAAAATTTGGCAATCATTTTTGTTGATTTTGATGTAAACCTAATTACATTGGGTACGAGGGAAAATCCAAGTTGTGATCCATCCCCTGCAAGTCTCCAAAAATGGACTGATCAGAATTCCGAAACGGGTGGTCAACCTTGTCCTCCAATAATGCTCTTCTCGGCTGAGGCTCTTCTGCTATAACCTCGTCCATGAACATAGCCACCCGAGACTCCTTTCCAGTCAGCTCCTGCATGCACCACTGATCTGAACTTGGACATTTGGACTCACACGTCTTCACTTTCATCGGACTTGAAATGTACACAATCCTGCAGTACTCAATATCATCATCATCACTTCTCATCCTTCTCTGCCGCCGCTTTTTACCACGGCGAATGGTTAGTGTATTCAGTGTACACTACAAATTTTGGTCAAATATGCGACAAGATTATGCCACGGAAATTAAGTCGTCGCAAAAAGTTGCGACGTTGCCACACATATGTGCCAAATAACTGAGTATGCGACTAGTTTGCGACGCAAATGCGACGGGTTTTTGTGACGCAAATAACCGTCGCAAAACGGTCGTAAAATGCGACGGTATTACTCCCGTTTTGCGACGACCTTAGTTTTTGCTTTATTAAAATATTATTAATTTGCGACCACTTTGCTACGGTTTTGTGACAACTCCAGCTTCACAATTTAAGTCGCAGCTTAGTTGCGGCAGAACAGTGGCATTATGTGACGAATGTTTTTTCCATTATACCACGCAAATAAGTGCGAGAAAACCGTGGCATTTTGCGACGGTTTTGCCACAAATTTGCGACGAATGTTTTTTCCATTATACGACGCAAATTAGTGCGAGAAAACCGTGACATTTTGCGACGATTTTGCCACAAATTTGAACTGTGTTTGTTATTTTCCATATAGGTAATTAGTGGAATTGACAAAGGACCAAGCTTTGGTCATCATATGTAAGTTATATGTTTGCAATTCTTTGAGACTTCCTCTACTGAATGAGTTTAGTTGTTGCCAAGGGGTGGAGCTTATATAGTGTATAGCCACCTTTTCAAGTCTCACTAAAACATGATTAGTTGATGCTTATTGCAGTGCTGTCTCAGCGGCTCCATCAGTAATACGTTCTTAGTTGGTCTGTTTGTTGTGCTTATATTAGAACTTACATTTGGCCATGATACTTCAGGGTGTACTCCGGCGTTGTTGCTGGAGCTAGAGAGGCGTTGCTTTTTGGGTCTGGAGCCGTGTACATGTGTATTCTCTATGAGCCTATTACTTTTTTTTAACAAAAAGATACGGCCAGCGTCTTATTTTGTGATTCTGAAACTGCAGTTCTCAGTCAAAGACCAAGAAGATCTGGATGAGGATTTGGATTGCAGGGCTGTTGGTGATGGATTTGTAAGTTTTATGCACTTGATAAGTGACTCACATATTACCTGAATTGTGTGTTTCTCTGAAATTTCATGGACTGCCTACCTTTTTTATGATCCAAGTCAAGTTAAGGTGGTAATGGTTATATTATATGTATCAACGGGGTTAAACAGTTTATAACTTAAACATACTCTTTGTTTGAGATTTTTGTGTTTGAGTTTTTTTGTTTTAGTTGATAAATTTTTTTGAATGGAATTCTTCTGTGCAGGTGACGTACTAAGTATGAGACATGATGGAAGGGCATTGCCCATGTCACTGATGATGGAAGGTTGCAAGAAGAATTTGAATGCAAATTGTAACTTGCCGCTGAGTAGCAGAGCGATGTAGAGCAACCGATGGAGGAAGCATCAGTGTCGATCATCAGATACATTTTGGCTGTTGTAATATTTTTATTATTGTAATTTGAATTACAATTAAAAGTAATTTTTTTTAGTATGTTTGTTTGTAATATTCTTTCGAATTATTTTTTATTGTATTAATTTCGAAATTTAATTTATAAATTATAATTTCTTATATTCAATTTCAGAGATATTATTAATTTTATAAAAGGACAAATTTTTTTAATAAAAAAAAACAAAATTTTACCGTCATAAAATAGATGCATTACTGAGGGAAAGTGGTGGTAAAATTATACCACGAATATGCGACAGTTTGGCAACTATTTATATTGATGTGGTAAATTCGTTATAAAACTGTGGTAAAACGTGGTAACATTTATACCACCTTTATGCGACGGTTTTTTGACTGTTTTTTTTCTCGTGACATACTCGTCGCATAGTTGTGGCATATATCGTCGCAAATCCGTCGCAAAATCGTGGTAAAAGTTATGTGACCTAGCTTTTTGCGGCTATTACTAAATGGTCGCAAAAGTCGTCGCAAATTGTGCTTTGCGACGACTCTGTCACGCTTTTCTCACGCAGTTTATCCGTGGCATAATTGGCCAAAATTTGTAGTGGTACCGCCCGTCGAGAACATCCATTTGTGGAGAAAGAGCTGTCTATATATATTGATGGGTGAGGAGAAAAATGAAGTATGGATCGATAATCTTATAAAGACGTAACACATAGATAGATGGATTACTCATAGATAGATCGCTAATCTTATAAAGACGTAACACATATATAGATGGATTAATCTTATAAAGACGTAACGCATAGCTAGATCGATAATCTTATAAAGACTTGTAGATATATGTGGAATTGAGGAGATTGTGGTAGACGCGAGATGAAAAGGTTGTTTGATATTATTTTTTTATCTGGGTTGTTTGATATTTTGAGGACATGCAAATGACATAATTATAGAATGTTCCGTTGAAGGGGCACTTTTTTGTGTGTGTGTGAAGACTCTGGGGTAAGGAGCAAGTTTGCCAAATGTAGTTTTTTTTTTTTGTTAACTTAAGTTAGATGAACAATCTTTAACTTACGAGTTCGGTGCGAGTTTTTTCTAAATATACTTTCAAAAACGCAAACCTTACCTTTAAAATTTGAAAGGCAACATAACAACTTCGTAGAATATCAAATTTCAAATTCTAATAGTTAAGAATATCTGATGCAAAGTTGTTCTCGTCACATTTAAAATTCAACATAGCCCAAAAATAAAGATGATATGAAGAAGTGAGAGAGCACGTCGGCACTGTGATTGAATAAAGAGATTGCATCGACAAAAGTCAGTCAACGAATGAGGTTGTTGGTTAATGACTACGAGGAGGAACATGACATGATAGAAAAGGAAAGGTAGAAGATTAAAAGTGTTTCGTCATCGCTGCTCTCAGCAATAATAACGACATTGTTTTTGGTCATGACATGCTTTCACTTTCTCACATTTGTTATTTCTGTTCTTTATGCGTTTCAATTATCTTGACTATCAGTTGACCCAAAACGTTAACGAGCCTTAATGGGCCGTGAAGGGCCTATCATGATTGCCCGGCCCAATTTCGAAGAAAAGCTGTTGGGGGAGGGTTTAGGGTTTAAGCAAGCGGAATCTCATATTCCACCTGTAACAATGGCGTCCGACGAAAGAAAGAAGCTCTTGACCGCCGAAATCAAGAACGTTCAAGATTCCGCTATTATAGACGATGAAGATGATGAAAGTGATGACGTGGACGAGCAAGGGTGGGATGATTGGAGAGCTGGATCTGACGAGGCCGACGAGAATGAGGAGGGAGAGCTCGAGCCCGAGATACTGTGCTTGTTTTGCGATTCGTTGTTCACTTCAAGTGAAGATGTATTTGGACACTGCGCTGTAGCGCATCGGTTTCATTTTTTGGAATTGAGGAAGAAGCTCGGTTTGGATTTCTATGGCTGCTTCAAGCTCTTGAACTATATACGTCGCCAGGTTAGCTCATTGAATAAAATTTATTTATTTTTGATGATTTTTAAGCTTATGAAGAAATTCCACAATTAGGCTCTGGATGATATGCCGATCAATACAATGAAGGAATCAATATTTGAATTGTTTTTTTACATTACTTTAATCCGAATCAGGTTTAAAATTGCATTTTGTGTTGTTTATATACCTAGTTTCTTAAAGTTTATATCTTTATTTTCATGAACATGAGATAATTCTGCTCTTTTACTCTTTTTTTCCTTCATACTAGGTGGCTGACATGAAATGTTGGGTATGCAACCATACATTTTCGTCCACCCAAGATTTGCAGGCACATTTGCATGAGACTGTTGACTTCAGCAGTATCAAGTTTCCTTGGGAGGATGACAAGTATCTAAGCCCGTTCATGCAAGATGATCCGCTATTATATGTTTTCGGTGAAGATGAAGATGATGTGGATTATCCTGAAGACGAAGACAAAGAAGAACTTATCAAAGAAATAGAACACTTAAAAGTGGATGATATTGTTGTTGAGCTCGTTACTGAGAACCACACATTAGAAAAGTTTCATGTCAATGGATGGGCAGACAGACCCTCTACTTCAAATGGTGACTTGAAGTCTAATTATAAGTTTCTAAGGGATCAGGATTCCAAGGTCTCATTTGCAAATGCTGTCACGAATGAGATTAGCAATGCTAACCGGAGTTATTTTGGTGGATATAGCTCTTTTGTAATTCATAGAGAGATGATAAGTGATAAGGTAACGGCTAGATTTCCATACTTGTTGTCATTGGAAAATTAGTTGATGTTTGGTGTCTTGCCCTTTTATGCATCAATTCATTTTTCTCTTAAACAGGTGAGAACTGATGCATACAGGGATGCAATTTTGGGTAACCCATCTCTCTTTAATGGTGCAAAAGTCATGGATGTTGGCTGCGGCACTGGCATACTTAGGTAATATAAATATGTATTTGCAGCCATTTCTGTTTTCCGGCTCTTGTCATCTTGTTAGAAATTTGATAAACTGAATTAGAGTCTGTCTGATAGCCTGTTTGCAGCGCAAGCTGGTGCTTCAAGGGTTATTTCTGTTGAGGCTAGTGAAAAAATGGCTTCTGTGGCTACTCAGGTAGACTATGAAGAGGGACTCCCTCTGTTGCTCACATATTAGCGTTACATTTTTTGTTTGTTTAATGATTCCCTTACTCATGTAGATTGCAAAAGACAATGGCCTTTTGTGGGAAAAGAGTCCTGGACCGAATGGAAAATGTGGTGGAGGAATTCAGGTGGTTCATGGAATGGTTGAAGAAATTAATGAGTTAGATGGGATTCTTCCGAATAGCATTGATGTTTTAATGAGTGAGTGGATGGGATATTGCCTGCTTTATGAGACAATGCTAAATTCTGTGCTATTTGCACGAGATAGATGGCTTAAACCCGGTGGTGCTGTTCTGCCTGACACTGCAACATTGGTAGACATGTCACATATGTTGCAGTTCTTTTTTGGGTTTTGAACAATCTACATGACTGATATATTTTTTTCCATCCCATTTTTAGTTTGTTGCTGGATTTGGAAAAGGTGGGACAAGCATTCAATTTTGGGAAAACGTCTATGGTTTCAATATGTCATGTATTGGAAATGAAGTTGTTGAACATGCTTCCAAGAATCCAATTGTTGATGCTGTGGACAGTGAAGATATCGTGACTAACTCTGTGGTCCTCAAGGTACATCTATTTTGCATTCGCTCATATGCACACAAAAAATGATTCAACTACAATAGCTGTTCAGCTGTCATAACACCAGAGATTTGTGTTTTGACTCTCGTCGTATTTCATTGTTTCATTTCACCTTGTTATAAATATGCATAACTTTTTTTTTCTTCCTGCAGAACTTCCTCACTACCTACACACATTTCAGTTTTCTTTTTAATGGTTTCCCCTACCAAAACTCTTACACGCATTTATGAAAATATCTGAATGCAAGTATATTTTCTCTCTCTTTATTTCAGGCATTTGATTTGGCAACAGTCACATCAAAAGAACTGGACTTCACAACAAGTGTAGAGCTGGAGCCAAAGTCGAATGAGATTACATGGTGCCATGGATTGGTCGTATGGTTTGATACAAACTTCACAAATAGATTCTGCAAAGAAAAGGAGACAGTTTTATCAACATCTCCTTTCACCCCAAAGACTCACTGGTCCCAAACAATCTTGACTTTCCAACAACCAGTTGCATTGGCACTGAGAAATCCGACTGGCGACAACATATCAGTTGGTGTCACCCCTTCCACAAAAATGCAGGCTCGTATAAGCATTGCTCGTGCTGCGCAGCATCGTAGCATAGACATATCTATGGAGATAACAACAATGAACCTCGACGGGAGGAAACACTGTCTGCCTGCACAATTATTCACCCTCTGAGTATGATGACGGCAGCTTAATCATGTTTTGTCTTGATACAAGTCCAGATGAAAGTGTTGTTATATTTTACTGTATGATTTAAGTAAAGGTAGAATAATGTTCTTTTTCGGAATAATTATCAGAATTCCATTTTGTCCACTATGTTGTTTAGTTTATTATTAAAACATACGAGTGTTTTTTTCTCTTATCCTCACTCAACATGGTAGCAGACAACCTACTTTCTTTTCAATGGTAGGAGTGTGCCACGTGTCACTCAAGCACATCTTGGCAGGCAGGGCGCCAACGAATCCACCACCCGCAGCGTGGACAATTTTCTCCTCGGGTGGTGTTACCATCCCTACGGTCAATCAGGCATCAGATCCGAAGGGTAAATTGGGTATTTGATGAAGCTGAGCTGGATCATTTAATGGTGGAAATTGAAGAAGGCGTCTCACCCACAAATATAGTCTGCCATTCTCAGCCACAAATCTCCATCCCACATATTCTTCTTTCTCACATTTTCAATTTGTTTGGAGTTGCGAGACACTGTTTGCCTAGTCCTCAAGAAAACCCCTTTTCTCAAAATCTTCACTTCACCACGAAAACAGTCTTGTGTGGCTTCTGCCTTGTAGCATCTACAGCTGACTGGAGAGGTTTGTAGCTTCTCTTGTGTTGTGTATATTTTCTGTAAATCTTCTCTGTTGTCTTCCGCTTGATTTGTATGAGCTCTGCTGCAAAACTTGTTTAGTAGGTGTAGGACTAGTTCAGTTGTGGTCATAGTTTGACCTAGGCTACATGCGCTGTCTGCAGTTGTGTATTTTTAACTTTTCGGTGTTTGTTTTTATTCAGGATTGAGCTATATGGAATCATATTGTGGTGATGAGGGTGCGTGGAGCAGGTATCAGTCCCAAGAAAGGTGTGATCAATGGGGAGTGGATGCTGTGGATAGTTTTGGCTCACTTGATAAATCAACATCTACGTGCGCAACTGATGAGGATGACTTCAGTTGCGTTACTTTGATGGATGAACTTGAAATGGAGTGTATCGTCAGCAAAAGAGTTCAAGCGGAATTCTCTGGTGTACCTGGAGGTATATCAGAGTCTTCTAATTGTTGGACTACATTCTTGAACAATCAAGATTATCAACGGACTAATCAGACAGATGAAAATTTCGTGTACAAATTTTAATTCCTAGAGTTATCATAGTCGATCATTTTTTTTATTTTTCACCATATATAGCCTGGTTTTTTTAAGCTATAAGCATAGTTTTTATGTCCGAATTTGTCACCCTATTTGGTTTGCAAGTGTTTGACGAAAGAAAGCTGATATCCTGAGGCCTATTTTTTCTTGTTGCATTTGCAGTAACTCCTTGATTGTAGACGATATGCGTCTCAGCGGGCAGTTTCACTCCTATGGTTCACTCAAGTCTCAGGGCACCTATTCAACTTCGAACAACCTGACCGTCGATATGAGTATAGACTCGCCATCAGATTCGAATAAATTGCATAATATGGGTAGCTATCAGCATTCGGATGCACAAGGATTGTTTGATTGGGAGAAGAAGCAATCTGATGCTTCTCATGAAAACTTCCCAAAC
Organism: Rhodiola chrysanthemifolia; assembly: GCA_033675395.1. NCBI lineage: Eukaryota > Viridiplantae > Streptophyta > Magnoliopsida > Saxifragales > Crassulaceae > Rhodiola > Rhodiola chrysanthemifolia. Next base: position 3,742,060 of record CM066206.1, read on the forward strand.
ATGATGAACAATGCTGTTCCTCAACAAAACACATCTCTAGGGAACTTTGAGACTTCAGTTGAAGAAACCGTGTTACAAGAGTTTGGAAAAGCAATGCATAAGGTGATATCAACTCTCACTGTTAACATTTCAACAATAAATCAACCTGATTTTATCTTGTATATGCCTTCTTTTTTTCAACTGTGGTTTCTGATGAGTTTTTGATAAAATCAGATGACGGAGAAGACTCGATTATGCTTCCGGGATGCACTATACCGCCTTGCTAGCAATTCAGACAAATCCTCTGGCATCCAAATCCAACATGGAGATGGTTGCACATCAGAGAAGCCTTTAGCAACATCACTCGTGGACAACTCGCTGAGGTGTGAACTTATTACTTAGGTTCATTGATTTCATTTACTAACTGTACCTGGTCCAGTCTCATACCCACTAACAGTCCATTAGGGCACTGCGACCTATGTTCCATTGAGAGTTCTATACTATTTACTTGACCATAAGATAAATTTCATATATCCAGGTCTGCTGACAAACAAGCATTGGAGTACGGAACGAACACAATAGACAGGACTATCGCAGACTTATTAATGTTCAACAAGGAACTCGTCTCAGCATCCAACTCTTCATATTCCTTAAAGCGGCCTCTAGCTCCATTATAACGGATTTATCTCAGGTGCTGCCCAACAGTCTGGTGAAGAAAATAAATGGAGCTTAATTATATCTACTACTGAATGTCAGTGCTTCTGTGATATGATTGAAATTTTGTAATGTAACTTTATAGCACGCTTATGACATCCAGATCTCAATAGACACCATCCTTGCCTTGTACTCCCTCCGTCCCATAATTTTCTTCTCACTTTCTTTTTTGGGCGTCCCAAAATTTTCTTCCAATTTCCAAAAGAACTTACTTTATCACACTCACAACCACCTTATTTAATCATTTATCTTCACACTTATTTTATCACACTTACTTTATTACACTCACAATAACTTACTTTATTATTTTTCTTAAAAACTGTTCCAAATCTCAAATGAGAAGAAAATACCGGGACGGAGGGAGTACATAAATAAAAATAAAAACATATCATTCTACTATGCCCAAACGAATAACAAAATAGGGTTGCATTGCATCATCTGCCCAAATATTATTTATTGTTTAGACATTTTTATAACTCTCTCTCTCTCTATTTTCTTATTCAAATCGTCAGACTTCAAACCCTAAATTGACCTTCTCACTTCGTTTCTCGCAATTCTTCTGTTGTGTGATGGCGATGCTCATCTCCGCCAAAACCTGGATGTTGTCGCTTCGGAGAGCTTTCCGGTAAGCACTTGGAGCGTTTACAGCCGCGTCCATCTGATTTTCATTTTGTTTCTTCGAATTTTTGCTTGTAGGGGACAGGGATTTGATCGGCTTGGCTGTGATGATTTTGGGGCTAAGTGGAGTGAGACTGTATCTGTCGGAGTTAGGTCAGTGAATGCTGGAAGGTGGACCTTCAGTAGCGGAATAGTAGGCTTAGATGCCAAGCCGATACCATTTGATGGGAATTTTCGTTGTTTGGAGTTTTGTTCTCGGTCTCATTTTGATAGTGGACATAGTATTAAAGGAGCTGATGACGATCACTACTTTCATTCAGTAGGCAGTGATTTCAAGTGTGCCAGTTCATTGGAAAATGGGAGTTATTTTGAGTTTTTAAATGCAATGCTTGCTGCTTCTGCCTATTCAGTAGACAATTTGCTTTCCAAATGGACTAAGGAGAGTCGAGACATTGGCCAGGGTGAGATTTACATGGCTTCTCTTCAACTTCAGAATCGCCGGATGTATGTCAAAGCGCTAAAGGTGGTAATTTTATCCTATTTGTGGTTTGTAGTATCTAAATAGAATTTTGTTGATTGGAGGTGTTGCAGTTTTGAAATCCCAGATACATTTTAGTTTTGATTGTCCGATCTTCATCCAACTTTCCGATTATGTACCTTTTGTAATGAATTAAACAAATTATAGCAATCGAGATGGTTATGAATTGACATATTTCGGGAGTCCCTTACAAACATCAGAAATCAAATATAAGACAGGTGATTGTTTATGACCTCTAAGAGTTCCAATATTGCAAAGGGGGATTGTTTAGGCGATAGCGATAAAGCCAAAAAAGATGAAGCATATTAACCTTCTTCTATCCCCCTTTTTTATTTTGTTATGTTTCCTTACATTTCAGTCATATAAGCAGAAGGGAGCTCTCTAAGTCTTTGTAGGAGCTTCTATGCAGATATGGCTAGATCCTATTGCCGCAACTTTTACTCTGCCGTTGTTGAAATTTTGAAATGTACAAAAGAAACAGTTGGCATGCTGCATCTATGGCCTTTAGCTGTTGACTGGCCCTCTGTTTTTCTGCATTTAGTACTATAAATTCAGTTTTCAATAATCATCCTTTTGGATATTTCTAATAATTCTACATCTGTTTTACAGCTTATGGAGTGGTTGGAGGATAATAAAAAATCAGACCTGGCTGAAGAGAACTATGCTTCTCACCTTCATTTAATTTGTAAAGTTTTTGGACTTGAGAAGGCTGAGAGATACATGAACTCCATACCCATGTCTTTTCAAGGAGAACTGGTATACAGGACTCTATTGGCAAACTGTATTAGCCCTGTCAACTTAAAAAAAGCAGAAACAGTTTTCAATAAAATGCGGGATTTGCAGCTACCTCTCTCCTCTTTTGTGTGCAATCAAATGATTATGCTGTACAAGAGAATTGATAACAAGAAGATCTACAACGTTCTTATCTTGATGAAGAAAGAAAATATTAAGCCAAATGCCGAGACCTATCATTTATTAATTGACACCAAAGGTGAGGCTAAAGACATAGCCGGAATGGAACAACTTGTAGAGGCAATGAGATCTGAAGGTATTGAACCCGACACAACAACTTATTCTATACTGGCTAAGCATTATGCTTCTGAAGGTTTTGAAGATAAAGCCTTAGATATATTGCGAAAAATTGAAGCAGGGGAAATGGTAATAAATTCCAGAGACCGGCAGGTCTTGCTTTCGTTATTTGCCTTGCTTGGGTGTGCTAAAGAGGTGGCTAGAATTTGGAAAGAATGTGAACTTCACCCTATAGTGGATGAATATATGGCAGCTATCGAGGCTTGGGGAAAACTAGGTCAGCTAGCGAAGGCAGAGGCAGTCTTTGAACAAATGTATAAGAAATGGAAGCCTTTATCCTCAAGGCATTACTCTGCACTGTTGAATATTTATGTCGAACATAAGCTACTGGACAAAGGGAGAGCGCTTATTAAGCGCATGGGAGATACTGGGTGCTGGATAGGTCCGTTAACCTGGGATGCACTTGTGAGGCTCCTTCTGGGAGCTGGTGATGTAGATAAGGCTGCCTCTGTTTTGCAGAAGGCATCTCAGGGGAGCCGGATGAGGCCGATGTTTCAGTCATATATGTATGTGATGGAGCATTACGCGAATCTTGGTGACATACATAACACAGAGAGATTATTTCAACAAATGAGGCAGTCTGGATATATTGGACGACTCAAACCCTTTGAACTTCTGATTCAGGCATACATAAATGCGCAAACTCCAGCTTATGGGTTCTTAGAAAGAATGAAGGCGGAAAATGTTTCTCCAAACAAATCTTTTGCTGAGAAGCTCTCAAGAGCTAATGCTTTTATGTTCAAAGAGGTACCTCCTCTCATTTAGTTTTAAGATACAATTTTGAAGATGTCTACGTTTAAGGGTTTAATAGAAAAAAAAATGTTCCTTTAAACATCTACTATTTATTGCTGTTGTTGAATTCATTGGTATTAGTTGAATGTAAACTATAGTCAAATGCCAATTGCTAATTTTCCATTGTTGCAGAAATGATGAGGGAATCTGAAATGAGGGATTTTACTCGGTTCAATAGGGCAAGCACAAGGAGTCCTTAGTTGGAACTAACACCCAATACCTTCGAGGGAGAGGAAGTAGAAGACATTGAATCAAAGGGTGAGGAGAGTTTGAAAGAAAGCTGCAGAGAGCACACAGATCATCTGCTCTTCAGCTTCAGTTTCCCATCAGCATTGGTACCCAAAAGTTAAACATCAAAGTTAGCCAGGGGCTAAAGACAATAAGTGTTAAACCAACGACAGTGGTATACTACTGTATACTGCATGTTAAGAACTAAATCATGTCCCTGTCATATAGTCATTACTCATGTACTCGGACACTTCTAGCATCAGGCATAAGCTATGAACATAACGTTCCGAACGTGTACTGCAACTGCATGCTGCTAAGCATTTCAGAGTTAGATCTGAGTCATCAAACTAGTGACCTTTTTTGGCCGAATCATCTTTTGCAAGAGCCACATAGTTTATAGGTGTCATGGCACCAGTCCTGCCGCTTTCTCGTCTTTCTTTTCCAGTAGACAGCCCAAAACGCGCAGGGGTTCCCACACGCCGACCTACGGGCGTTCCCACGATTGTGTTGGCATTATTACTGCTTACGCCGAGGGGCCTCTTGACGCTGGGCTTTGAACCAAATATTGCTTCTTTCTCTGTGGCAAGTTGTTCCTGCATTTTCTTCTGGTCCTGTAGAAATGTGGCAACCTTTAAGTAGTAATAACATCATAATATGTAAAAGATTGGCAGATAAAAATAGATACTGAAACATACACGAGCTCTTCGCTTTTCCTCTTCCCTCTCTTGACGGCGCACATTACTCTCTTCTAAAGTTCTCAGAACAGGCTCCTAAGTTAGAAACAATGTTAGCTTGTGAAGGCTACCAAGAAACTGAAATGCATAGAATATACCTTATCATACAGAAATGGTATGCCTCTTTCTGCTTCCCATGTCTTTACTTTCGCTGTCAGGTTTTCAACCATGGCTGAGATATAAACAGATCACAGTTAACTGTGCTGGGAGACATTCAGGACTCTTAATATTATAAATTTATATTAACATAACATGAACTAGATACTGCTTTTTGTCAAAGTAAAAAAAAATGCTACTACCAATGATTTGAATTACATGGTATTTTGTTGACTAAAATGCGTGCTTTCTCTGCTCGCTTCAAATTCTTGTGTGCGCCCCTTCCGGCAGTAAAGCGATTATCATCCTGCAGGATGTGGTGACATTAGCTGATCACGTGGTTTCTCCGTAAAAAAGAAAAATAATTGCATAAACGTGAGGATTCTCTAAAAAGGCGTGAAATATTTTATCAACTTCATTGGACTACACTAATATGGAAAATACAAATGTGGGAAAATGATCTCTTTACTACTGTTTACCCGTTCATATTCATCAAGCCAGATTTCTTCCGCTGAGGATAATCTCCATTTCTCCAGCTTGTCTAATATTTCCTTTCTACTCGCAGCTTCTTCTTTGGCTTTGGCAATCTGTCTATCCATGGTCAAAAGTAGATCAGATATATCCACGCTGCCTGCAGAGGAATAAAATTTAGTGAGATAAAACTCTCCACGAGGTTTATGAACAAAGAATTGAGTGTTTAGAGCTTTTCCTACAAAGGTGAGAGAGAATAATTTGGTACACGAGAAGGCACCTTGATACCATCCAAATCCGACATAAGGAAATATATTTTTGTCAAAAACGCTTAAACACAAACAATACCAAAACAGTCGAAACCAGATGGTCAGGTTTTGTCCCATTGATGGTCAGGTTTTGTGACCAGTGGTGTGCCTTGTTTGTAAATCCTTTTTTAATCCTTTATAAAATTTTGGTTCCAAAAGAAAAACAATACCAAATCAATCAAAACCAGGTGTAACAAAAAAAAAATTAATTCTTCCAAATAGTCAATAATGAGCACTGCACAGCCACATAAAAACTGAAAGAGTGTGTAATATTTCTTACTGTAATAATTATCTGTCCATCAATTGTGAAATACTGGAAGTGCGAATAACAGGAAGTAAATACAGTGTCAGTGTTAACCTTTTAATATAGACTCGATAAGGTGTGATTCTTTGAAATAAATATATAAGAAAGTACCAGATTCTATTAAGCTGATCAGACTTCCTTTGGTAGTTTCACTATCTACATCCATGTAAACCCCTCTATATATCTCTTCCAGCATGTCTTGCCTTTTTAAAACCAGCTCTTTCATTTTGCTAGCTTTCAAAATGTTCAGCCGTTCAACTTCCATCTCAGCCTATGAAAAGGACACGGATGTGTGAATAATATAATGTTTAATTGATAACCATATTTCCCATTTCAGTAATAAGCCAACACTTGAGAAAAGTAACCTGCTCGATAACATTCTGAGACAAACATTCCTTTCCATTCACATCATCGACAGATTTAGTATTTAAGTGGACCACGTGATAAAACTTTTGTTGTTCCTCAGCTGGAATGTCCATGAGTTGCCATAGTTCAACAAGCGTACTTCCAAAGCTTTGAAGCTACAAAGTTAAAATATTTTAATAAAAGAAAGATAATAATTATGTGAATAACCGTATTTTATTACCTTCTGTAGTCTGACTAATTTCTCTTGATTGAGAGAATATATCACCCCTGTCAACTTAGCTAGGGTTTCATTGCTGACACTCCTTGAATGACCTTCTCCATGAGTGCTCAAGCTGGGATGTATATCGGCTGTTGTCTCGGTAAAATTTATACCCAGCACAGCCGACAGCTCATGAATCAATTTCAAATAACTATTCACCTTCTGTAGACGAAGACTCTGTGATGATGTACAGTGTTTGGTTAGGAGTCGATCTTTATGTACAAATAACTTTTCCAGAGTTTGCAAGTAATGATGACAAAAATTATGAGCAAACAAAGACCTTTTCATTCTGGAGATCCTGCAAGCGCAATTTCAATTCCCCAATCATTTTCACAGACAAATCACGCTCATTCAATATAAGATCAACAGCATTTTCAGAATTTCCAGAGCCAGTTATTTCAGATGTAATGCGAATGATCTGTAATTGTATTTCTGATATTTCCTTAACTCGATCTTGCTTCTTTGCTCTTAGCTCCTCCAACAGAGGTTTAAAAGCAGATATTTGTTCCTTGAGAGTTCCATTTTCCTGTACAAGCAACCAATATTTAGAAAGTAATTAATTTAACCGAATCAATAATTTTGGATTTTTGTTCAGAAACCATATAAACCTAACTCAAACATACAGCCAGTTCAGCTGTAAAGGTTAACATGATAGAAAGGAAATCAAGCTTACCCTTGAGAAGGATCTATGCTCTCCAAGTGAAGACAGCAGGTTGGCGAATTCAGCTTCAGCCTCAGCTAGCACCTTATGCAGATCAGCCTTGTACTTTCTAGTCTGTTCAACTTTCCGCTTGTATATATCCAAACATTCTTGTTCAAGTTGAAAAAGCATCTTGTCCCTTTCATTGTCATTTTCTCCAATTTCATCCCATATTTTCTGCATCAATCACATTATGGTAATCTTTCAGCCTATCGCCATAAAATGAACTATTACAATAATTCTTAAGGAAGAAAAGTTAAAATCCTAAATTTCACACCTTAATAAACTATCAGAAAGTAAATCATCAAATAATCCAGTACAAAAGAACCGACCAAGAAGACGAAACGAATCTTCATAAAACCCTAATATTTCCAACACCCATAAAACAGAAACGAAAGAACTGGGACGCAACAACCTACCATACAACGCGGCAATATGTAAACAAAGATGATGCGGTTGATAAATAGATAAAGATAGTAAGTAACCTGCAACTCTTGAAGGAGAGATCCGCAAGTGGTTTGACGCGAAGTTGGAGTCGCCATTTCGTTCAGCGGATTATGCTTGGCACAAAACCCTAAAAGGCGGAGTAAGAGAAGGTTGGTGTAGTTGCTTTTTTTGCAGTTTGACGGATTTTGGGGATTTGGGATTGAAGACGGAATCCGATTTTGGAAAGAAAGGAAAATCAAAGCGTTTGTAGGAAGGAAGGTGAAAATTCAAAATTGCAGGTTTTGGCGCTCTATCTATACTTTGATTTCAAATTTATATATAAATTTCGTGAGCGAATCATTCGAATTTCGACCAATTACTAATAAATGAGTATGATACGGAACTCACATATTTATTATCAGTAAAATAAACTAATAAAGTTTGTTTATTGGTCAGCTGATTTATTTCGCTAGTGACTTCTAAATAGTAGTATTTAAGTTATTTGAAGAAACGGTCTTATAATATTGTACAAGAACAAGATGCTAAAGCTCGGGCTGTGTTCAAACCTTCAAACAATGTTGCTGCCTCATTCAAAAAAAACAAGGACAAGCAGTGACATGAATTTGAGGTGTACAGAAGGTGACATACTGCCTCTAGATTTGGCATGTATGGATAAGTGCGACAATTCATAATCCTGATGACTACATCAATTCTAAAGTGAAACTTGGTACAAATTCTGATCAGGCTCATACAAAATGTCAGTTCGGTTGAATACTGATAGATGGGTTCTGAAAAGGATAAACTTGCATCCACTTCTGTCGTTTCATGTAGCCTTTTGATGGATATGTTTCAGGATTTAGTTGTGGATCATGTTGAACTGAAATCTAGAAAGCTGTTGCGGAATGGTGGATATAACTGGACCATATCTCTGCAAACACAACAAAAACCGATTGTAAAAAAACTGCTTTTCATATAAATATACACAAAATCAAATTAGTGGAAAGCAGACATTTTGTACAAGGCTAAAAGCCTAAACCGTAAACAAACTTAACATATCATCAACAGAAACTAGGAGGTCTTTCTTTTGTGCTTTAAGTAAAACTGGTTCAACAGAAAAATCCATGGTAAAGGATTTGAAGACACTACCTGTACATTATCATATAGTTCAAACAATGGAACAGCAAGTAGTTTCAGGTTCTTTGGGACCGCAAAGTACTCTCGCTCGGACAAGTGAACTATGAAAAGCTTCTTGCACTCCTGTAAATCAGTAAACGTGATTAGGGAAAAGGTATTGTTTTTACTCACACATGAGCACACAAACTACTGCTGGCAGAATACCTTGGGTTTTGTTATGTGTGGAGGGCAGTACGGGTACATAATTGTTTCAAAATTTGGCCTCCACCAAACAGCTACGCATTCACCAATCTGCAATTTTTTTCAATCATGAAGGAGAACGACAAAACACGGGAATAACGATCAGTCAGGACCAGATCTGCTGTAGTTATAGAGATATGAGTTGGCCTGAGATGGCAAGCCGTTAACTAAAACATACCTTCATTAAATAAATGGCATAATCTATTTCAGTAATTTTGGAAGATGAGTCAAAGTGAATGTTTTCTTCATTCATGAAAAAAAGGAGTGTATTTCTGATCACTTAGTCATATCACTTTCTTTGAACAGAAGTATAATACCTTGTGAAATAGAAATTTTACCCTTTTAAGTATCATGATATTCAACACCCTAAATTTAATACCTGCCAATCTGGCTGGAGACCAGGAGTATTGGCACCGAGTTTGCTGGACAGCTTTCTTTTCAGGCCCTCAACTTCTGCACATGAGATGAGAGTAAATATTTTGTAAAATGTAGATTAACCCATCAATTTCTTTAGGAAGCAAACTTCCCAACAAGTGCGAACAAACGGAATCAACTGTATATGGAAAACACCATTCATGAGAACTGCTACAGCTAAAGGCTAACATCAGTAACTATAAGGAACAACAATGACAACGGCCAACCATTTTCTCCAGGTTTTAGACGACCCCCAGGTAGCTTGCAGAAAGTGTTTCCGATTTGTAGAAGAAGTATATGAGGGTGATTATGTTCTTGAACCTGCACCGGAATCGTGTCTTTCGTATCAAGCATATGTGATAAATGCTGGATTTAGTGGACAAGTGAAAAAGAAACTGCAACAACGCCAAGTAAAATGACCACATAGGACGGAATTTTGGATATAACAATCAGTAACACTGATTGATGAATTCATTACTATCTGTCAATCTAAAACACCTGAATGTCTATAAGGGTGATCACTACGTGATTTTTTAATTAGTCAAACTTACAAACAATACTCATGCATTGTTTGGTATCTGAAAACAGGCATCATAAGAAAAATAAATTCCACTGTCTGCATGACTTCATTTCATACAAATATAACATCGAAATGAAGATTCAAATACCATGACAATTTCTTAAGTTACACATATTTTTCAAGAAATCAGGAAACTAATTTACATATATGTTGCTTAAAGGACTCGTAAGATATCTATCACAACCAGAACAATGTATGGTTCACAAAATGGTACTACAAATGAACTGAAGTCGAATAACATACCAGCAAAATTGCTTCGACGCTAGTTCTCATGCCTTCCTTCATATAACTGGTATGAAAAACACAGCAAGTGTCACTTACATATCAAGAAAAAGAATCAAATTGTCAAACTAATCAAGAAAATATACAAACAATCATAAATCAATGGCATGTGAAAAAGAAAACAGATTCAAAATTCTAATTTCATTTCAAATAAATTAGGGCTGAAGATAAAAAGATTGAAACGAATCGAGAGAGAAAGCACGTACTTGACTTTCATACGAGCAAGACGATCAGCGACGGAAGTGTCTTTCTCCATTTTAGGCTCCTTAGTGCCGAAAGTGTAGCTCGACAAAGGGTACGTATTCACCACCGACGACGTCTTCATTTTCGGCTGCGATAAATATTATAACTTCTTTCTGACTCAAGTTGACTCTCTTTATCTTTTCACTTCGTCGCTCCGATCGATGAACTCCGGCGACGGAGGGAGATCGGCTTCTTTGAAAAAATAGTGCGCAGAAAGCTCGAGCGATTCGACAGAGGGCGATGACGAGGAAGAAGATCTCGAGTGCTTAGGGCTCGCTGCTGGTTTGCTTTGGGCTGGTTGAGTTGGGTTTTTATTGGGCCAAATTCGGGCCGTTTATTCTTTTATTTGATTTATTTAATCAAAAATAATTGAAGGTGTTTTTCTATAACAAAAAAAAGATTTATTATTATGAAAGGCAAGCAAATGGACAATTTTAAACTGGACTCATATTTATGGCCATGTTTAAACATTTTTCATTTTTTTAGATAAATAGGTTACTAGTTATCCGTATATTGATATTTTTGAACAAACTATTGTATATATTGTGATAAAAAATAATATATTTTCCTTCGTATAGAGTTCAGGAATGAAGTAGTTTTAATAATGAATTCATGGTTGATTACATTACATGTTCATTATTTAGTGACCATATATAATTTGAATGTGAAAACTATATAACTACTATTTATTATTAAAAAACTACCATAAAACATGTAATATTTAAAGTGACTATTTTTTGCAATAACTGAAATGGTTCATACAAATGTGGTATAAAATTATATAAATGTCATTTTTGGTATTTACCGACATACGATGATACAATGACATCAACTCATTAAATATGATCATAATAAGACATTTGGTTTGAAGTTTTTGTGTAGATATTTTGCCTTTTATCACTTTGGGAATAACTATAAATGGAAAAAAAATCGAACCCGCATCAAGAAAAATATGCTAAAAGAAAAGTGGTCTAATAGTGTGAACACGTAATTATAGTTAAATCCTGGACTCTTCAGGAAAGTCGAGGTTGGTGCAATGGTGGTGTATCAGTTTCAGGACACTAAAGATTAGTGATCCATGTAAGTGATGATAAGATTGCACGACATTACATCACAAGTGATCGAATCGGTCATTCCTTCATGGACACCTCAATATCTCTTTTAATGAGGTTTAAATGTGATTCGCACTTCAGCTCGATCATGTCTTAAAAAAGATACAAATTAACTATGATTGGTCCCGACCATTTTGTATTTTTTCTGCTTCTCTTTTCCGTCGATGTGATTCATACCTGTCTTCAAAAAAAAGTTACCAACTAGGTCTCGACCATTTTATATTTTTTCTGCTTCTCTTTTTCATCGAGTAAAATAATCATTCTTAACAAAAAAAAAAAGAAAAAAAAGAGGTTGGTGCAATGGACTTCAAACTTCACCAAGCTATTCATGGTAACTTTGGCTACGCAAAACCATTATTCCATACCGCCTACAACTTTCATGTTGTACTTGGATTAGAGCCTTAAATCCTCAAACCCTGCCCATTGACCTATAAATACATGAAGAAATTTCTCACTTTTATGCAAGTAAATTTATCAATGGAAAAACCTCCTCCACCCTCTCCTCCTCGAAACACTAGCTCCGGCAGTGACCCAAAACCGGCGCCATCTGATCAGGTCATCATTTTCGATGATCAAGATGACCGGTTAGACCTGAGGCTAAGGTTAAATGCCCGACCAAGTAATAACAATGGCAACAACAACTATACTAACCTTGAAAATGCTCCTAATGTCGTCCAACCTATTGTGGTTCATAATGATAACAATGATGCAACTCTTGGATTGGGAAGGAGTACTGTGAGTATGCAGGTTTTGAGGCCTCATAGGGTTGCATCGCTCTTTACTTGCAATTTTTGTTCCAAGACTTTCGTTTCAGCTCAAGCTCTTGGTGGTCACCAGAATGCGCACAGGCAGGAGCGTATGGAGGCCGAAGCTCGAGCTGCTGTGCAAGAAGAGGGGTTGGAAATGCCAAACCAGTTTCTCCTATCCTACAGCCAAGGTTTGATGATGAGGCATAATAATGTCCCTAACATTCCTAATTTCCAAACCTTTGGCTTCGGATCATCATCGCTTGCTGCTATCCATCCACCGCATCCTGACCCTATTTATGATCCCTTACCCTACATGTATGATTGGCGGGCGGAACAAAGGCTTGCCTATGAAGTTCATGAAGCAGTCCAGGTTGGAGACAATAATGCCAACGAGGATCGGTTCGGAGCTGGACTTGGCGGCGGAGGGAACCATATTGAAGTTGGTCAGGGGTCTGGAAACAACCTGCTGGTCGAGGAGGGTGCAGGCAATGAGCAGCAAGATGATGATCATCATGAAGAGGAGCTGGATCTCACCCTCAAGCTTTAAAAGTCTCTCTATATTAATTAGCTATTAATAAGTGGTTGTTCTCTCATCACAAATGTTGTCTACCATTTTTCTCTTGTTTTGGTTGTTTCATGACTCATCATTTGTTACAAATTTATTTATTTTGTCTTTAATAAAGTTCAAACCCTTAGTTTCTAAATTCGATTCTACAAATAAAACTATGTTACATTATCATTGCTCGATTCGACACGATTATCACGAATATCATATTAATATCGTAATGGGTTCCAAATTAAATAAATGGAGCGGATACTCTTCCGTGGTTAATCATTTCAAATAAACAATAATTAATATAATACAGAGTTACATAATTATGATTTTATTTAATTTAGAAAAGTATGTAGTCTTGATAACCACATGATCAAACTCAATATAATCGCTATAAAACAACATTTTTAACTCTTTTTTTGTACCAAGGTAATTTTAAGTAACACATTCGCGACCTAACCTTAAAATATGTAGTTCTACAAATAACATTATATCGTACTGTCATTTTCTACTTTTGGTATTATAGCCATTTATGGCAGAATTTTAGAGCTAAAATAGGAAGAAATCGAAAACGTGATTAATAATTTTTTGAATAAAGGATTAATATGTATTTAAATAAATAATTCTTATCGCATTATGTACGTAGTATTTTACTTTCCATAATTTAGGGGTGTAAACGAGCCGAACCGAGTATTAGGTTGTTCGTGCTCGGCTCGTTTAACATTTGACGAGTTCGAGTCGAGTATTTTCGAGTAGTAAAAATATGTGTTTGAGCTCGGCTCGTTTAATATTTCACGAGTTCGAGCCGAGCTCGAACTTTATACGAGTATTTTAATTAAATTAATTTAATACAATAATTTATTGTTAACGAGCTTTTACCGAGCTTTTTACGAGTATTTAACGAGCTTCAATCAAACTTTCACTAAATATTATTTAAAAATATAAAAAATTACCTTAATCGAGTTCATTAACGAGCTTCAAACAATATAAGTAAGTTTTAATCGAGTATTTAAACGAGTATATAAACGAGCACATAAACGAGATGTTCGCGAACATAAACGAGCCGAGCACTAGTTGGCTCGTACTCGGCTCGTTTAATAAACGAGCCTGAAAGTTATGCTCGTACTCGACTCGTTTAAGATCGAACCGAGCTTTGACCGAATTCGTTCGCGAGCAACTCGCGAGTGTATCAGCTCATTTACACCCGCTACGTACATAGTTGTAATTTGTAAATATTCAATTTATTCTTCATAAACCAACACAACTGTCCCTTATTTTCATTATTCACATTCCAGTCCTTTATCTTTCGAATAATACGACGTCGACCCGAAAAACTTATATAATTCCTATTCTCACCCTACTGACAAACTACTCCAGAATCGATTTCCGGTTCGCAACCCTTGACCCAGTTTCTTCCGGATCTGACCAGACTCCGTCTCCGTTTCCGTCTCCATCTCCGATTTGACTCCGATCAACTCGACTCCCTATCGATATCGCCTTCGGTAATTCTTAAAATTTTAAGGTCTCGTGATTACCAGATTTTCGTTTGGAAATTCGACGACATGAGGAAGAAGCTCGATACTCGATTTCCAGCTGTAAGCCTCGCTTCTCAAAATTTAGGGTTTCGATCTGCATGATTGCGTGCTTGATTAGTCCACTCATGTTGATTACGAATTTTGTTTATTTGTGGGTTTCCGTTAGAAAACAAGTCTGCAATTAGGGTTTGAGGATTTGATATTTTTAGGGTTGATGATTGTGTTACAGGCTCGGATTAAGAAGATCATGCAAGCAGACGAGGAAGTTGGAAAGATTGCGCTGGCTGTTCCTGTCTTGATGTGTGAGTAAATATTTATGATTTTTGAACTTTTGTTGTGAGAAAGATTTAAAGTTTGAGCTTGCTCATGTTAGGTTGATTTGATTAACTTTCGTGCAGCGAAAGCGTTGGAATTGTTTTTGCAAGATCTGTGTGAGCGTACATACGATATCACGGTTCAGACTGGAGCAAGAACAGTCAGCTCGTTGCATTTGTACGTGAGCGATCCTTTTGGATTTCTGTTATCGAATTTTCTAAGTGAAACTTAGCTGCTGGAATTTGATTATCCTTAATGTTCCACGGCGAAGCGCTTTGCATCATGTGCATATACATGCCTTTTATTGTGTAAAAAATATGTATAAGCTGAACTCTGCTTCAAGTAAATCATCTAAAGACTTATTTCTTGTAATCATTGATCGAAAATCTTCTTTTTGGTATGGAAGAATAGTAAACCATTTAGAAAAAAGATTGAAACAGGGCGGGACATTAAATCTCTCCCGCCTTGCTTGATGTGGTATTGATTCTGACAAACTCCATTTGCGTTGCTTTGTATAAGAATTTAGTTTTAATTGCAGGAAGCATTGTGTGCAGAGATATAGTTCATTTGACTTCCTTAAGGATGTTGTGAGCAAGGTCCCAGATTATACCAATGCCGGTGCCTCTGGTGAAGTCCAAACTATCCCGAGGAGAAGGTTAGGAGTTTTTTTTCCACTTCCATGTTTGAAGATCCAGATCTGTTCTCTAGATTCTTATGCATGTTTATTTGTAACAGGAAAACTGCTGGGGATGAATTATCAGATATTGATGAACACTCAAAAAAGAATAAACTGGTAATGAATTATGATATTTTTATTACAAGTACACCTGGTGGCGGATAATTTATGTAATCGTTTTGCCACATTTCCTTGCCTTCTGAAATTCGTCAATTTGTACATAGACTAATACTTCAGATGGCTACCTTTGTCCTAGTTTCCTGAACTTGCGTATTGCAATCCATCTCTTGCTTTTGTTTTCTGCATACTTGTATATGAAAGGTGGAATTAGGAAAAAGATGTTTTTGGAGTTTTTCAGTACAAGCCTGTCTTTTAAAAAAATATTATTCATTTTGCAGCAAGAGACGAGCCGTGCCATCTCTGGTGGGAGAGGTAGAGGAAGAGGTCGTGGACGAGGAAGGGGTCGAGTCAGTCGGGTGACCGAACCAGATCATTGTCAACATGATATTGAACCGGACTCATCCATGCTCAATCTTGATGCCACACAAGCCAACAACAAGAAGGTCACAGACATGGAAACTGATTCCAACTCAGCAGTTGGGAAGTTTGATCTCAATACTGAAATCAAGGAAGACGAAAATATACCCGCTATGCCAATACATGACAATATTACAACACATGCTGCCATCCAAAAAGAAAACCATGATTTATCCCTTTCTGAAATGGATAGAATAGAATTCAACCCACTTCAATTAGGGCATATGAACTCTGCTTTTGATGACGAGGACTATGATGAAGAAGGGTGAGCAGAAATCAACTAGTGGGATTTCACCTATGGTTCTTAAATACATCAATAGGTTGGGCAATTATGAAATTATGGTCAGTTAGGGAAAATATCACTGCAGGAAAGTAGTGCTCTCTGTATTTATACTTAGAACTTGTGTAGTACAACTTTCGTGATGGATGTAAGAACAGAATGTCCTTTGAAGCTGAATCTAAAAGCGCGCATTCAGTCGACACTCTGGCATAACAATTCTTGTGAAATCAAACTCATGAATATTAGGGGGGTTGGAAGTATTTTTTGCATTTTGCACAAGTGATCAAACCTCCATTCCAGGGAATTTTTTTCTAAATTGCAGGCCATCCTGTTTCTAGAGAAAGTTTATCACTGAAATCTTATCTACCATTTCAACGATAAAAAAGCAGATTACATGCTCTCCCACGCATGGACTAAAACAGCAAGTCGCTATTCTCTTTTCAATCTAACTTATTATTTCTCTGACGCATGGACTAAAACAGCAAGTAACTATTTTCTTTTCAATCTAACATATTATTTTATACCGATTGTTGCACATAAAACCAGTAGCGAACCACGTTTCTTCACACATTTATCTGAATTGTTCCTGTTATTTTCAGGACTCATGAAATCCAAGGGTCAAACTTCGGGTGCAAGTGCAAATCAGAGTTCCAACTTCGTCGTCCCAACAGAAGTCCCCAAGTATGATTTTTGGCCAGAATGCGAGCCTTTAGAGAGTTTCCTAAAGCCCATTGAAACTTATGTGAGAAAACAGTCTCAGATTTTTCTTCCCAAAGTTTTAAATTATTTTTTTTACAGATAAATTTATTTTTGTTTGTTGAATTCAGCCAGACAGATATAATCCATGGCCTTGGGCATCAGCTACCACAACACCTCCAACGGAGAAACTCAGCGACGCTGAAATCTCAAGCTTGTTACTGATTTCCGATGAAAAAACTGAAGGTAGAAAACCAGAACTTTTTAAAGAGTCCGCTGAGAAGAAAGAAGGTGAAGACACTTCTACTCTCCTGGCCAAAGATTAAGAGCCCTTCATCTTCATCAAGCTACAAATTCTTTGAAAGATACAATTTTGGAAAGTATGTTTCTGAACTCAGTACAAGTGACAGTTTTCCAGCAGTTACTATCTTCAGAAACTTTGTTACTATCTTTGACATCCCAATCTTTCTAATAAAAGATATATATATATATTTAAATAAATATAACATTGAAAAATCGATATAATTATTTATCACTATTTTGTTACACTGATAGTATTATTTAAGTATTTTCAGTAATGATATGAAAATATATAAATGAAAAATTGAGAGTCGGCGGTGATGCTGAAGTTGCGGGATGTATAAGATTACAGCGATGGACGCGGACGAGCTTCTACTAATCTTTCTCGCTGCAATCCCCAATTCCGCTACTGATTTTCAATCGCAACAAACCCTACAAAAGTTGTTCGATAGATTTCTGTCCATTTACCAACCGCCTACAGATCGATCCAATCAATCAGTCGGTTTCCATCGACATCCGATTCCATTATTCCATACACACAATCCCAGATTCAGATTCCTCGTCTTTATCTCGAAAAGGTTCGATCTTGACCATCTTTGCATCAGATCCGATAATTTCATTTAAATTTTAGTCGCCTGTTCATCTGACGACGTTGTTGTTTCTCATTTCACATTGTTTATTCATATCGCATGGCGATTCTCTGGTATGTTAATTTTCATGTTTTTGTTTGTTGATTGGTTTGCTCTTATCTTGGCAAAAGAAGTGGTTGATTTTCTTGATTAGGGAAAATGGTTTGTGCTTCTGTGTTGAATTGATGTTTGGGAAAATGTTTGTGAATTTGGATCAATGAAAATTGAGGCTGTTGATGGTGGTAATGTTATGGAGAATGGCCATGGTTGATCATCGGACTGTCTGTGATTCCAGATTCAGGCCTCTCATCAGAACGGTTATTTCTTTTCGTGTTTGAGTTGTTAATGTGGTCGTCTTCCTACCATCACAATGGTTGTTTATCATTTCAGAGAACTCATCTGGCGTGATGCAAGCTTTGACATCTGATGAACTTGTGTGTTCTTCCTATGTTTGTAATAGCCGTGCCCGTGCGTAGTGTTGTGACTTGTTACCCCACTAATTATTCTCTCTTTCGACACAAATTATTTTGTGGATATTTTGTTCAATTTTTATTGGATTGGGTAATTAATGATTTCTTGTATTTAAAATTCAGAAAATCTAACTTTTCAAAAGATGCCATCAATGCCGAAATCCAAGACCAAAATCAAGGACAGGTCAGCATCAGGTGCTGTTAAAGAGCAACTGAAGGCTTCTGCCAAATATGCTATTTCAACGACAACTGGAACATTTCGTAGCTCGGAGAATGCAGTTGTTGACTTTGATGCTAATTCCATTATCTCGGGGATTCGTCTGGAGTATGACATGGTTTCCAACAACGGAAGCAACTCTGGCGAGTCAGAAGACTTGAAAGAGAAGACTGTTAGTAACATTGTTGACGTTGAGAAGAGAGAGAAGATCAGACTAAGGAATGAGAAGAAGCACCAGCGTCAGCGGGAACGACGTGCGCAAGAGTTGCACGAACGTTGCTGCAGCTTCTTGTTGTCAAGAAAAGTGGAGTCACTCTCTCGGCATTTAGTTGTAATGGGGTTCGCTTCTGAACAGGCCACTGTGGCGCTTATGATGAATGACGGAAAGCTGGAAGAATCAGTCTCGTGGCTCCTCGAAGGGAATACAGAAGCCGATAAGAAAGATACAAATCTTTCGGGTGGGTGTAGCTTGAAAATTGACATAACTGATGAGCTTGCTCAAGTTGCAGTGATAGAAACAAGGTATAATTGCTCAAAGAAAGAGGTTGAGAATGCAGTAGTGGCGTGTGAAGGTGACCTTCAGATGGCAGAAGAGATGGTACGCCGACAGAGCCAGGAAATGTTGCTTTCTCCAAGTAGGTCCGAAGAAACTAACGGCATTACCCCGCCGTCAGAGAAGCCTGATTCAAATTCAATACAACAGAGGAAAAGTGAAAGAGATCTCAATTATCCCAATGCAGTTCATGTGGGTGCTACACATTCGGATTCTGTAGGGAAATACCAACAGCTGCTACGAGAAAATCATGCAAACGAAGTTTCAGACAGATTGTGGCAACCCAAAGTATCAAACTTTCCAAGAAACACATTTTCACCAGCTGCATTTGGCGTGCTAAGACCCCCAGCAAATGGGTTGGATGCTCATCGTAATGACACTGGATATGTTGCCAGTAGTAACATTGAGCAAATTCCTTTAAGGGAGCCTTTTAATGTGATGCAGCGTCCTCCTGGGAGAGTTGCTGTAAATGGCCAGGGTGATCAAAGTTTGAGCAGTATTGTTGCTAGTGATGTACATCCGCAGCAATCATACTACCGAGCAGATTACAGGCATGAGGACCCAGCGTCACATTTGTCGAGGGTGCATCTATCAAGGAATCCCATGCATCCATCATCTCCAGCACTGAATGTTCCATCATCTCTAGGACTATTTTCAAGCAGATCCAGTGGACATTCAGGTTCCTCAAGGCATGTTGACTGGAACCATTTAGCATGGTACGCACGAGGGCAAATGCCATTGTGCGACTACACAAGTATAGACTGGTCAATGGAATCAAGCCCATATTTGGGACTTCCTTCAATATGGAAGAATGCTAGTGGAAACGGAGAGGCCAACATGCCGGTTGGTTTGCATGAATGGACATCTCCTTTTGGTGGCAAGGATATCTTACGTGTCCCAAGACAGTTTGTTAGTTCATCATCTCTTTGGTAAAAGGTCCAGCAGGTCTTGTTACTAATCTTGTACTCTGGCTGTGCTGTTTTCTGCTTACATATGATGCTGGACATCATACAACGCAATATAAAATCCTTTGATATTTCGCCTCCTCATTTATCCTGCTGCTTACTGTTCTCAAAGAAACTAAGCATGTTTATGTTCAATATAATCCCAGGTTGTGTCCGGTTTTTATGTAATTTTAGAGAGCTGAAATTTGCATCAAGCTGTTTGTAATGTGACCATGAGACGAGAAACAAAAACTGGACGAACTTATCTGTTTTGCAATCTGTCTAATGGAAGGGAAGTGAGAGTCCCAGCCTTTTTATTTATTTATTACAGCAAGAGCTTGAGGAAAAGACGATGAGAGTATGGAATAGTTTAGCTTGACGAGGAGCCCCAGCCTC
This sequence comes from Rhodiola chrysanthemifolia, assembly GCA_033675395.1. Lineage (NCBI taxonomy): Eukaryota > Viridiplantae > Streptophyta > Magnoliopsida > Saxifragales > Crassulaceae > Rhodiola > Rhodiola chrysanthemifolia. The sequence continues at coordinate 3,762,537 of CM066206.1, forward strand.
CTCCGCCTGGGGTGAGTATCTGTAGAATCTCCCCTGCCTGAACTTCCATTGTGTTTTTACCTCCAAGGTAAACCTTTCGCTTGTCTTTCGTGATGAGGTAGTTTGCACCCCGAGCACCACATTGTCCACCTTTCATTCCCCGTGGGGCATGAACACGTCTCTCTGAAAGAATGCTTACTATAACTGGTCGTCTAAACTCTATTTCCCTGACAAGCCCATCTCCACCTTTATGTATGCCATTTCCACCACTGTGCTCTCTCAGTCCGAATCTGTGCAACAAGACTGGGTATCTTTGCTCGAAAATCTCAGGATCAGTCATCCGGGTGTTGGTCATATGGCATTGGACGCCACTGGTGCCATCCCAAGACGGACCAGCTCCACTCCCACCTCCTATTGTTTCATAGTAACCGAATGTGTTGTCACCGAAGGTGAGGTTGTTCATGCATCCCTGCGAGCAGGCACAAGCTTGAAATGCAGTAAGAACAACATCAGTGATCCTTTGAGATGTCAGGACATTGCCTCCAACTACAGCTGCCCTATCACTAGGCGAGAGAAATGATCCAGGTGGGATCAAAATTTCAACTGATGCCAGACACCCTTGATTTAGAGGGATATCAACGTCTACCAAGCAACGAAGGCAGTATATAACTGCAGCGGCCGTCACTGCCTCAGGAGCATTCCAGTTCCCGTATACTTCTGGACTGGTCCCATTGAAGTCAAATGTTGCAGAACCTTTGACAGAATCAATAGTGAGTTTGAGATGAATAGTAGATCCATCATCCATGTAATCTTCTTCTTCAAGAACTACGAGCTCGGTCTGTCCCAAATTTGGCGACTGGGATAAAACATTACTAGCAACTGATTTGAGCATTTCTCTCACAGCCTCCTCTGCATTCAGCTGCACGTAAGTCATGTAAGCCTGGACAGTCTCTAAACCGTAATATTCAATAAGTTCTTTAATGAGAGAAATTCCCCTTTGATTTGCAGCCACTTGTGCTCGAAGATCTGATAAATTATCTGGAAGCCTCCGTGTCCCAGGGATTTTGAAAGTCGAGGCATCCGAGGAGGGGAACTGCAGAAGCTTTATAATACCATTTTCTTGGAATACACCCTTCTCAACGAGCTTGAATGCTTTTATCGCAGCACCTTCTTCCCATATGGACTTCGAGAATGGTGGCATACTTCCTGGAGTTATGCCACCTATCTCAGCATGATGCCCTCTGCTCGCCACAAAGAAAACAAGTTTCCCGTTATCAAAGACAGGGGTGATAACTGTAATATCAGGAAGATGGCTGCCACCAGCACTAGGATGATTGGTAACCAAAACATCACCTTCATTTAGATTGTTACCCCAGTAATTCAGCTGCCAGCGAACCGTACTAGACATAGCTCCTAGGTGCACGGGAACATGAGGAGCATTGGCAACCAGTCCTCCATCAGGGCCAAAAAGTGCACATGAAAAATCCAGGCGCTCTTTGATGTTTGTTGATATGGATGTTCTTTGTAGGGTTCTTCCCATCTGTTCTGCAATCCCCATGAACCTATGATTAAAGATTGAGAGTTGCACCACATCTGCAACTTTTTCGGCTACTTTGACACTACTGGCACTTGATTCAAGCTCAATTTTGATGTTGCCATACTTGGTTATGATACCTTTACATTTGGGCTCGACAATCACAGTACTATTTCCATTCATGATAATTGCAGGGCCAGGTATGATATGCCCATAACCAAGAGCTTCAAGCTTGTAAAGAGGTGTATTTTGCCAGCCAGTCTCAAAGTAAACCTTGTAATGACCCTCGACTTTAGGCTTCCAAGACGCTAGTTCTAGAGTCCTGGGTTTGAGTATATTAGTTACTCCAACACCTCGTACTCTAACATCACATACAAGGATGTTCCGATTCTGCAGTTTGAACCCATACTCTTGCTGGAACAACTTGACAAATTCAACTGCATAATCATAAGGCAGACCATTTTCATCATTTTGCTTCTTAACCATAATGGCTGTATCTGTACCCTCATATCTCAAATTCAAATACGTTTCTAGAGTAACATTTTCCTTGCTGAATCCTTGCTCCTTCAATTTAAACTTTACCTGATCAGATAAAACTTTTTCTCTTCTAGCAGCTTCCATGATTGATTCAAGATTATAAGTTGCAGAATATGGCTCCTGAGCCTCCTCAACAACATCTGCTAGTCCCATACCATATGCACTCAGAATGCCACAGAATCGATGGATTAATACCTCTTTCATTCCCAACGATCTTGCAATGGCACAGGCATGTTGGGGGCCAGCACCTCCAAAACAAGCTAAAGCATGATTCTTCGTCTCATGGCCTTTCATTTCAGTTAGCTGTCTTATTGGACGACACATTGTTTCATTAGCAACATTCACAAACCCAAGAGCAATCTCCTCCACAGTCATGTCCTTTGATGACAGGTCCTGACTCCTTCGGTATGAATTGATTTCTACAGCAAGATTCTCAAACTTTTCTCTGGTTGCTTCTAAATCAAGAGGTTGATCTTCATTTGGTCCAAAGATCGACGGAAAGTAATCAGGAAGAACAAATCCAAGAATCAAATTTGCATCTGTTACAGCTAATTCACCGCCTTTACGATAGCACACAGGACCAGGATGTGCACCAACTGATTCAGGTCCAACTCTAAAAGCTCCAAACTGAAACTTTAATTTCGAGCCACCACCTGCAGCAACAGTATTTATGTCAAGCTGAGGTGCTTGAATTATGGCACCAGCTATTTGTGTTTCCAAGACCTGCTCATAGCTTCCTGCATACCGGCTTACATCAGTAGATGTACCACCCATGTCAAACCCAATAAGTGGTTTATCAGTTTCCAATCCATACAGAGTTTGTGAATATCCAACAACCCCACCAGCAGGACCTGAAAGAACTGCTTTATGTCCTGAAAACCGGCTTTCCGGTGCCAGTCCGCCATCTGATTGCATAAACAAAACATTCAACTTTCCCAACCCTTCATCAAACCGGGATATGAACCCCGATAAATACTCTTTTATCACTGGAGTCAGATATGCATCAACACTAGCAGTCAAACCCCTTGGAACAGCCCTAACCATTGGAGTCAAAACTGAAGACAAAGATACATGCCGAAACCCCATACTCAAAGCCAGATTTTTTACCGATTCTTCATGTTGTGGGTAAGTGTACGAATGCATCAACACAACAGCTATGCAACTGATTCCTTTGTCCAAAAGATCTCTAAGCAAAGGCTTCAAACCCTCTTCATCCAACGGCTTCACAACCCTAATAAGCTCACCAGACACCCCCTTCACAACCAATCCAGTCGAACCACTCCCATCCACACCTCCTTCAATCACAAGCTCAACTCTTTCATCAACCTCCACAACCTCCTCATAAAGATTTGAAGGCTTTGCCACAGTAAGATCAAAAATATTCGGCCTCGCCTGATTCCCAATCTGCAGCAAGTCTTTAAACCCTTTTGTCACACAAAGAGCAATCCTTTCTCCTTTCCTTTCCAACAAGGCATTTGTCGCCACAGTTGTACCCATCCTAATCCACTCTATCTTATCTGTCGGCAGCTTTGACGTCCTAGGAATTTTCTCCCCAGTATACTCTTCTAAAATCCTTCTAATCCCTTCCACCGGCGCATCATCATAGTTTGACGGATCAACAGACAGCAGTTTCAACACTTTCCCATCAGACTGTCCAGGTATCTCTGCATAAACATCCGTAAATGTACCTCCCCTATCAATGCAAAACTTCAGCTTCTCCTCATTCACACTCCCCATTGAAAAACCTGACAACCAAAAACATTTCCCGAGAATCAAATTCAAAAATCTTACCCTCATCCCTACCCGAAAACTACAACAAATTCTACTTCGCATCACCAACAAATTCAGCGCAGATTTCAATCAATTCATACGTATATCAACCAAATAGATGAACAAATAAATTATTCGATGATCGGAAACGGCGTACCTCGCGAAGAGAACTGCAGCAGATTTGAGCGAGTTGGATTTGGACTCCAGCGACCAAAATATACACGATAAGCGCTGATGTGTGAAAGTGAAACTGGGAAAAACGACGGCGTTCTTGGAAGGAAAGGTCTAGATAAAGTTTGCAGTAGGTAGAAAAATTATCCAAAACATTCATTTTTCTTAAACTTTATTCTTTAGAAAATATTTATAATTTAGGACTACAGTAATCTTCAAATTGGAGGACCTACACTACAGGTCTACAAACTGGACTGATTTCTGCTGCCCATGTTTCTGAAGTCTGAACTTGTAACCTGGGAATTTCAACTGAACAAAAAAGTTTCACAAAACTCCGAAACTGGGCAGCATCAATATTCAGAGCTCAAGTCTTCCTCTGAGTAGGACTTGCAAAGAACTTGATGCTCAGAAAGTTACAATGGCAAAATTTCCAAAGATGCTTCTTTGCTTTGACCTTGGACAGGATTCCATCCAACATTGCCAAGTGTTTGAGAAAAACAGCTTTGCCATACTTCAGTACTGATCTGAGCAACGCAGATTAGAGAAAACGGGAGAAAATGGTAAAATAACAGTGGTGGCCAAGATCAACCATTGAAAAAACCACAATGTGTACAACGAAGTTGAATGAGAAGTCTGAATCTGGATGTAGAATCTGCAGTCATCGAATGATGGATCAACAGTTGTAATCAAGCCCAGTCCCCCGAAATCACAGCTATCAGCTAGTTGATCATGTTTTTGGAAAAAGCTGTTGAAAGCGTAAGATACATTTGCAGGCCAACTGATATTGGAGCAGGACCCGCCAGGAGATAAAGCAGTGCAATCGGCTGAAGCGCAGGCACTCATTGCGCTTGAGGAAGCATTGGACAAATCTTTGTTGTTATCGACGACACACCATTTTGATGGCATAAATTCGACATTCTGTGCATTGATCAGATTTCTCAAACCCTGCTGAAGATCAGTATGGTATTTGGCTTGGCCATCAAATGTGAATACACCCCAGTGTCTTTCGAAATCACCCGGCGCTATGCTTCTCATATCTTCATCTAAAAGGCTGAAAATGAATGTCTCCAGAGGCGGGGTTCCAGGTCTGAGAGGAGTACCTTTTTTAGTGTGAAGATGCTCCATCAAGCCTTTCATGAATGCCTCTGCAGTAAATGAATTAGCATAAGTGGAACCGTCAGTGGGCCAACCTATCTGCCCAACTATAATATCCATGCGAGGAAATCCAGCAGCTGATAAGGCAGTCACTAACATATCATATGTTACATCAAAGCTGTTTTTGTAACTCCGGCGGCTGTCATTAAGGGGGCGCACATTTTCCTTGAAGATGGCGAAGTCAAGAGATAGATTCTTATTTTCGATCATGCTCTGGAAAGGGGATATATTAACAAGGAAAGGCGCCTGGTATCTACTAAGAAACGACAGGAGACGGGTCATGGTTTTGTTAATGTCTGAACGGAAGAGCCCTCCTGAAGGTAGGCCGGATTTTGAACTGAAAGCATCAAAACTGCAAGGAACAACAACTTTCACATCGCCGTCAAGTTTGGCTTTGCTTAAAGCTATACGAATATTGGTGGCTGCTCCAACAACAAACGGTTGAAATCGTTCCCCATAATTTTGAAGAAATGGGTTCTCTCCAACAGCTATGTACCTGCACATTTATTGTTCATCCCTATTTTTAAAAACAGTTCCGAACATCTATTGCAATATTAACAAGCCTACTCATAAAGGTTTCGAATTTAAAAAAAAAGAACATACCAATGCAGTTCAAGGAATCCACGAAAAAAACCCCATATTTAAATCTTGTTAAGAATCGGGTCTGAATAGAAAGCAGCCCCAGCTACATTCCCAAAAATAAAGCCTTTCAACTATTTTATCATAAGTCGTTTGTTTGTTATCATCAGGAATTGCATCTATTGAATTCCCTCTTCGCAAGTACACATCACAAATCTCATATACATTCCAACAACCTAAATTCTCAAGAAATAATTTATCCGAGTACAAAACCAACCTTCATGTATGTAACATAGAACAAACTCACGTTTTACACAACACTAGTGGATTCCTCAAACACCTTCAAGTAGTTCAAAATAAGGCCTTTAAACGCCACATGCAGTTGTAATTTAATTCTGAAAATGAAAAGTAACAAGTCCTTACTCTATGTGAGCTCCGGATTGAACATAGCGTGTGACATTGTCATGAACCCAGCTCTCAGCAACTTTAAGAGACATGTTGAGAGGTTGAAGCATCAAGTCAGGAATGCCTAAAGTGACCTTAATGTTGGACCCAGAAAGAGCTTGGAGAACAAGTGGGTCTGCATCAAAGATCCTAACTTTATCAATGCGGTTGGATTTCAAAAGGTTGACGACAATGCGAGGAGGAAGTGGGTGGGATGCTGTTGTGCCCCAGTTCACTCCTACACCTGATTCCACCCTATAAACATGGATGGAAATGCACAACAAAAAAGATAATATTGCTACCCTATTTCGGAGCATTTGAAAGATGAGTACAAGGAGTTGCTTTCAGGAAAGATGAAACTACTAGAACCCTAAGTTCAGACCCACAAATCGAGTCGTTTATCTTCAGTTCAGAGGAATGGAAAACTAAGTATAAAATTAGCAACGAAACATTTGGTCGTAAGTAAACACTTCCGTTGTTCCGAAGAAACTTTTCGTCGCTAAAAACTTACGCCCTAAATGTCATAGCCAATAGTATTGTGACTAGGGTTGCATGAAGCATCTGGAAACTTCAGCATTTTGGACACTTTATGATGTTGATTAATGGGGCGTCTTCTGTTTTTCTAGTGCATGACTTTTGGCTTACACAGGCATCCTGAGAATCCGATTTATCTGTGGCTAATGGATGGAGTTAGAGAGCCTTGCAGACTTGAAACACTGAAAATTTTATGTATAAACAAACCGGCCTAAACTGAATGATGTATCCATGAATCTGTAGCAAAAACTTATCCAGAATTTTATATTTACCTTTAAATAAACATTGACAAAACCAGCTAAATACATTAATACAGACACAATAGTTCATAAGATGTCTGGATCACACCGCATTTCTGGCTGGATAATATAATTATATCCACAACTCATATGTGCCTATTCGCCGCCCTTGAATAATTTTTACCAGCTGTAAATAGTTATATAATAATGACGGGATCCTAGTTATGCAGTTTCGTTTTCGTTATGTATTTTTGAAAATATATTAGTTTTTGCCTAAATATAGTTTTCGAAAGCTTAAAATGCATCTAGGCAAAATACATGCTCGAAAACTGCATATTGAAGGAAAAAAATTAGTGGTACACGTGTCACCTGCGCATTCAAAGATACAACTTGATCCAACGGTGAGATTTGTGATTTCAGATTCTCAAATTTTTATGGATTGTTAACCGAGCGCTCCCCATAGTCAGGGGCGGATGCACATGGTGTGGAGGGGGCAGATCGATTTTCCGATTTTTCTTTAATATTAGGTTGTATTTTTGAATGATTTTTACATCTTTCCCCTGATGATTTTGATTATATGCCCCCTCTAGTATGAAAATAAATTGTTAAATCCGTCCCCAGTTCGAAAATATTTATCTCGCCACTGATCCGAAAAATTCCTGGATCCGTCCGTGGCCATACATATCGACAAAAGGGATTACCAGGATGACCCAACTTCTCGAGGACTTTGGTTTCATCTCGGAGAGAATAAAATTGGACAAGGAGCATAGTTTTTAACGTGACATCTTGCATATAATTGGAATTCTGGCCAGAAGGGAGCGAAAGGCTCATCTGTGTAGGATATACGCGGATATCCGCACCTATCCAACTGGTTTCGGACTCTTCGCTTGGATCTACCACCACCTTCAAGCTTTTCTTGAGATGGGTTGTTATATAATGCGTCTTTCGCCTGTCTAGTTATAGTCAAATCTTTAGCAAGGTTTCATCTGTTAGGTCCTTTTAGGCATGCATATACTTGGTCTATTTTTCCACTTGTAATTTTCTTAGAAAGTAAGTAACTCTTAAGTTGTAAGATGTGTCGAGGGAACTTACCAAATGTATCCATTTGCATAATCTTGAGAAAGTATTTAACTCGATCTGATTCGACTCCTGAGAATAATGCAAAAGACTGTCATTAAATAGATCAGTATATTGGGTATAAATCCATAGGAGTGACTGATAATAGAAAACTATGTCTAAGGAGTTGCAGAAAGTGGTGGTGATCCAGGACTTGTCGAGAGAAACAAGTTTGAATGGGATCAGATGGGCTTTGCAGGGCTTACCACTTAAGCCTGGAGATGAAATAACATTCCTCGGAATTCTTCACCAGGTTAATAATCCTAGTACGTTGTCACCACCTTTCAAATCTCAGATATGGCGTAGTAAGGCCCTATTTTCCTCAGTTTCCTTTTATATTTTCCTGTCCCTTTTGTGGCCAAGCTGAAGAGAAAGGATTGATAAAAACCATTGCAATGTAACATAATAATCTTGTTTTCTTGACTTGTGCAGTGGGATATAAAATAAAGGCTGATAACGCTAACCCGTTAATTGTGGAGGAAGAATTTGCCAGAAAGAGCCACGAGTACAACGGTAATGTGCATAACATGGGGATAGTTAGGCACTGGAAGGATACACAGGTAACATATATATGCCTAGTCTTTATTTTGAACCAGTGCAGGTACTGTAAACTTGGCCTCTCATCCTCCAGATCCAGGTTGATGTAAAAGTGCTTTACGGACCTTCTGCAAAGAAAACCGCACTTGCAGCTGCAAAGGATCTGGGAGCCAATTGGGTCATACTCGATAGGCGAGCATTTCCCATTTGCTTCAGAAAAGTAAATAGCTAGGCATAGATGCCCCTGAGGTTTTTTTTTTTAACTGCAGCTTTGGAATTTTATCTATTCAGGCAAATGAAGAGAGACAAGAGGTACTTTATGGAGGAGTTGCCAATATGCAGGATCTCACGGCTAAAGAGAGACAATACCATCGAGGAGATTAGGGGAATTAAACTCACTGGAGACGCAACTAAGAATGTGACTTATGGAGAAATGATCCCTGGAACTCCTGTCGACTCACCTGAAAGTAAGCAGAAATGTAACTTATCTCCGTACGGGGGATACATGAGATATATATTGAAACCATTTTTTGGGGTGCAGGAATTTTGGCCAATGTGGAACAGAGCCTGGCTACGAATGTATCATATGGAGAAATGGTGCCTGCTGGAACTTCTTCAGACAGTAAGACAAAATCAAACTTTGTGCATCAAATTCAGTTATCCGAATTTACAAAGAGCGTGCCCGAGATTGTTAATACGGCTGGCTCAGAAGCTACTACTACTAGTCCTCAGCTGCTGCAGTCAGCAGAAAAAAGTAGTATGAGCTACTTGCAAGGTGATGAAAATGGTGAGCAGTCAGTGAACCACGAATCGAGTATACTATCTCCTCCTTTGCTGACTCGATCATCCTCAGTCGAGACTGAGACACTCCTGCTGAAAGCCACAGCATCTAGCTCAAGCCTGGCCAACACTGAGGCTTCAAGCTCAAGCCAAACTGATGCCAAAACTTCACATATGCACTACTCAGAAGAAGCATACACGACGAATACTGATCTGGAGGACCTCTCGCCAACGACCATAATGATCAGCCCAGACAGTCCATATCTGAACCACAGCGACTATGAGGAGTTTCCAGGACTGTATCAACCGAAAGATATGTTTAAAAACTCAGTTTGCTCTTGCGGAAACAGAAGGCCTATAATCGGCTGGAGCAAGGAGTTCAAGTATGCTGAGCTCAACCATGCAACTGAGGGCTTTGCTCCAAAGAATTTCCTGTCGGAGGGCGGCTTTGGTTCTGTCTATAGAGGAAGGCTTAAAAATGGAATGTATGTGGCAGTCAAGCAACACAAGCACGCAAGCCTGCAAGGTGAGAAGGAGTTCAAATCAGAAGTGAATGTGCTTAGTAAAGCTCGAAATGAAAATCTAGTCATGCTGTTGGGATCCTGCACAGAAGGAACAAGTAGGTTACTTGTCTACGAGTATGTCTGCAACGGCTCACTAGATCAACTTTTATCAAGTAAGAAGCCTTAATCTACATCATTTTCAATTTTCAGAACTATAAAAGAAAATTGAAAACTAAACATGAATTGGGCTCAATTAGAGCACAGCAGGAGGTCTTTCAGCTGGGAAAAGAGGATCAAAATCGCAAGTGGTGCTGCAAGAGGCCTGAAGTACCTGCACGAAAACAACATCATTCACAGAGACGTGAGGCCTAATAATATCTTAGTAACCCATGATCATGAATCAATGGTAAATTACCTCCTGAAGCTCCTTGCTAGCAAAATGGCTTACTGTGCTCTAAGCCTCTTACTGCTTTTTCATTTTTTAGCTGGGAGATTTCGGGCTGGCAAGAGCTCATGAAGATGATTCAGATAATTCCTCCCTGACAAGAGTAGTTGGCACTCTTGGATACTTGGCACCAGAATACGCAGAAAGTGGGAAGGTGTCAACCAAAACGGATGTTTATGCCTTTGGGGTGGTTCTGCTGCAGCTTATCACTGGTTATACCACAAATGACAAGAAGCTCAAAGGAAGAAGCCTGGTCGGATGGGTCAGTAAAATAAATAAAAAAAACTACCATTTTATTCCATTTTTCTACATCGAACAACTGTGAATATCTCCTTCTCCTTTACCTGTGTATCTGAATTTCTTTTGGTACTTATCCAGGCAAGGCCACTCTTGAAAGAAGGGAATTACCCAGGTTTAGTTGATGAACGTATAGCAGAAACTCATGATGTCCATCACCTCTACTGGATGGTGCGCGTGGCTGAAAAATGTCTGAGCAAAGATCCTCAAAAAAGACCCACAATGACCACAGTAAGACCTGCAGCCGCATCTTGACCTACATAAAAAAGCAAGTCTGAACATAGAAGTCTGTGAGGCTTTAACAGAAGAAACTCAGATATCTCCTTTTTTTTCTCAGGTGGTTCAGATTTTAGACTACCTGGCTAATGGAGACCCAACGAGTTCCATCAGAAGATTTTCACCAGCACAGTCAGATACATTCAGTGTTGCAGAATCCAATGTCTCAGATGACGATGCAGAAGCTGAACAAGAGAGTATGTTTTCAAGTAGGACGACGTCAGTTAGCAGCAGGAGTCAACTCACTGGAAAATCTTGGCCATCCCCTGGGTATGATTCTTCCACAAGACGCGTGGTCGCCACTGCTAAAACAAGAAAAGAAAAAGTTAAACGAGGAAGTATGCGGGTTAAATCTAGTCTGCGTTACAATGAGATGGTGGACTGAGAAAATAAGAAGCTAGACCTGGCCAGCGCCCGGAAGCTGTCCTACTTATAGCTCCCTTGCTGCTCAAGGAAACTTTAAAAAGACAGTTCTCTGCAGATTCTCACTGAAGACTAGTTTCCTTGGCCAGATTCGCTGCTGATCCTTCTGAATCAGGCGTATATAAGTTGAGTTTTTGGATCCCAATGAACTGGGTGCCAGGAATTCTTACCCAAGCCAAAAACAATAGATGATAATAATATAAAGCTTTATGCTTACTTACAATAATAAGAATGGTGCAGCCAGTAACCTTTTAAGTTCTCAAATCATATGCATGTTCACATATATCTGCATTAAAGATTACGCTGTTTATACAAAAACTTCACCATTTTGCAATTGTTGTATATTGATCGCAATCGCAATCACAATCAGGATGAACAATTTGATCCCTTAAAATGGAGATACGAGAAAGATAAACATGGCAAGAATGACATATGCACAAATAGAGAAACAATTTGATAAAAAAAAGGTTTGTAGTACAGGGCATGCATGTAGTACAATAATTTGATCAAGAACGCATCGGGAATTGGGATACACAGACATCATCAAGAACAGTAACTGAACTGAACTGTGTTGATTTATATAGCCCGGTTGAACGGGCATATATCGGGGGCCTGCTGGGACATTGTTAGCCAGACAATGTTAATCCCGGAACAAAGTCTGCAGGCACTCCAACCAATCTCAAGGCCCCCACTTTGGCCTTGGCAAGTGGCATTGAATCCTTGTTGGTTATTGGTGAGGATTGAACACATCACCCACCCTTTAACACGTGCTTGAATGCAACATGCTAAGCATATGGGTTGCAGCTCAGTTTGTCTATTTATCACACTTATCTGTCCCAGAGTCAAGAAGTAAATCCCACAATTCTAATTATCACACAGTTTGTCTTTGTCTACCATTAATCAGCTTAGCAGAACGAAGAACCTACTAATGCCTAGTTAGCTACTACTAGTACACAGGAGGCGAGTGGGCATGACCGGTTGGCATGCCCACCCCACCCGTGTGCTTAAAGTGCCGGGTTCGAAGTCCTCCTAACCCACTAACCCCAATCAAAAAAAAAAATTACTACTAGTACACAATTAAACCGTACCACGAACTAACAATAAACAAAAAAAAAAGAAGCAAATTTCTTCAAGTCGCCTACCAATCCACGTTGTTAATAAACTCAACAGCTCGAATATATACACAAGTAGAGAAGATATGACCACGTCGGATATGAATGCGGCGACAACGAGGCGCTGTACTCTATCATTCACCACTCCTTCGCTCTCAAATAATTTTCTTTTATTTAATAAATATTGTACTAGAAAATTAATTTAGAAATTTTCTTGGTATGCCTTCTGGAACTTTAGCAACGAAAAAGTCGTCGCTTGAGATTATATATATGTCTGAATCTCGAACAAAGGGGTGGGTGCTGCATCCTTTTAACAAGGCGAGCTGCGTATCAGTTATTAGACATTTTTGCTATTGAGATAATGTTTGACAGATTTTACAGCAAATAGAATTGGGAATACAGATAGTCGCGGATTTTGTAGTATTCCTCAGTGAGGGGTCCCTCTATTATGATTTGCTGGTTTCCAGTTCCACCACCCTGCACCAATGTCATATCTGACGTTGTCAAACACTTATTTCATCAATGTCGATCAGACTTGTACAGAAAAAGTAATCTCACCATCTGGTTTGCATCTCCTATCTTACGCAATGTGGTGTACTCTCCACAGCGTAGGGCACCACTAGCAAATTCCACCTGTATAGAAAGTTTGCATCATTATTTACAATGTGGCAAAGGAGCTCATATCTACTGACTACTTGGTATCTAAAATCAATGCAAACCCCACTGCATAGAATTATTGAACATGTTACAGGTGACAATTTCGCCAGAGGAACACTGATCTGAAACAAAATGCACTAGGAGATGCCACAAATATTTCTAAAAGGAAAACTTACTGGGACACCCTTGCTTGCAAGAAATTGCTTGAAATCTGACAATTTCAGATCACCAAGAAAGACAGATTTATGAGGCGGAGCAGGTTTCGAGGGAGGAAGCAAGGACAACATGTCGCTCTCTGTTTTACCAACTTCAGCATCGACCCAAGCCACTTCATAATCTCCTAGCTGGGAAAACATTTCAAAAGATGCATCATCACTCTATCTTGACATCAGGGAACAATACATTTCTTTATCAAAGGAATAAGAGAAAACAACTCATGAAACAAAAAATAGTTGAGATATCAAAAAAGTATCTGTATCCGCCCTTCACATTTCACTGTAAATACCTCACATTTTATTGGCTAATGACGCAGTAGCTCAAAGTAAATCCAGAAGTTTCATGTTATCCAATGTAACTTTACAACTACCACAACATGAAGCTGGCTCCCTTGATGATGACTTGGGCTTTCCATATCCCCAGTCATCGAATTTCATTTCAAACAGCCCTACTCTACATCATCAGGGTCCAAGGCGTAATCCATTTATGTAACCATTTACATGATCATAGAGTATCAAGTATCAACATCTCTCCACATCTAAAATCAACTCCTATTAATTTTATGTCATAATGGAAAATAAAAATATAAATTCATATGTTAAACACTATACAATGACAAGTTGGCAAAGCATGGCAGAGGGGCATATAAATTAATCTTTTCATACCTTCTTAAAGAGAACATTGCTCATTAGCTTCTCAGAGAGTTGTACCTATGAATTATAGACAAAAATGTTAGATCCTTGATGCGACATATCTGGCATCCCACAATGAACAATCAGATGCATCATTTAGACCTTATAAGCACACAAGTCAGAGGTAACATCAATTGTCTCTTCGATTTGAGGAGCATAGACATAAGGGCAAACATGTTTAACGCAGTGCTCCTTTAAATGCTCAGTGGCCTCTGCTGATCCATGTACTAAAACCTTGAAGAGGTCCGAAGAAATTACAGTTAATCAAGGTCAACAAACAAAACAAAATGAAAGAACAGCCTAGAAACTATGACAAGCAATTCTTACTAGCTTCAAGGGGGATACATGGGCAAGAATTGATTTGATAGAGCGACCATCAGATCGGCCTTCAAAATCCAAATATGTCAAGGTACACTTAACTTGAACCTGAAATGTGTCCATGTTAACTTATTAAACTACTTGATACCCGAATTAAAGACCAGCAATGCAGCATCGATTGTTAAATAGAATATCCAATAAATATATTGGTTGATTAGCAAGATTGTGGTGTTCGGTTCAAACAATGTGATATTCTGCTTACAGTAATCTCAGTTGAAACAACTTTTGATGGTTTTGTATCAAGTATCAAGAAAGCAGAGCCTTCATCAAGCTTCCCGTCCATATCTTCACCAAACTGAAAGACATAAGTGAATGACAAAACCAGTCAAGCAATTAAATATCTGACACATATATTTAAAAAAAAGTTCACTGAAAAAGGAGTTAAAACGTTTGACACAATTGTTTTCCTAACCATCTTAAAATTGCTCCTAACTAAAAATACTTCATAGCACCAAGTAAAAATGGAAAAACCAGGGGAACGTTTGTCAAGAAGTCTCACATCATTTGATGACCTCTACTTAGCCAAGTCATGTGTTAATAATGTTTGAGCAGCATAAGATTTATAGTAGGGATGTGGCTACTAAGAATTTGTAAAAACAGAAAGAAAAAAAGTTTGGTACTGCATTGGTAAATGCGTACATGACGAATTCCTTGATCCATGTCATCGTCCTTCTTCACGTAATCATCGGGATTAATGACTTCTCCGTAATCATCCCATTCAGATGAGTTTTCAAAAAAGGGGAACATGGGCGCCACACTTGGCGGAGGAACAAATCCATCAATGAAAACATCCCGATATCCACTAGCACGCGGCAAAGCCACTGGCAAATATAATGATAACAAGGAAAAAAAATTCAGTTAGTGACCAATCCAGAAATCCTATCGAAGTTTCAAAAAACAATGAAGAGCAATAAAGTGGCACTCTCGTCTACTGAAGATTTGCACATCTGTAGAACTCTATTTGCTGAAAAGGACAGTTGAAGCTTAAGCTTATATGGTTATACAAATATGGTCAGGACTGAACTTTAATTGCATACTTGGACAATATTTATCACTAAATTAATATTATCCATGGATACAATTAAAGGCATACAATAATTATCTTGAGAAATATTAAAAAACAATAGCATTTTTTTACTGTCAAGCTATGCATCTTCTTTTGGATAAAAGGAGAGGTCAATCTTTATCAATTTTTTTTAAACCAAAATTACCACCAATAACCGTTTTTAAGTTGCAGACTTAATACAAAACCCGTTATCAAGTATTCACCACAAAAGTACTTATATGTAGCATCAATTCTATGAATTCTTCTTTTTTTTTTTTGATAGCGCCATTCTTCAAGATGCCTTTAGCATCTGTTCTTGTTTTTTTTTCATGCGCTTGGTAGGGACTGAACCTGGGCCGCCACAAAGCCCAGGGGGAGCACAAAGCCACTGGGGCAACTCCCACGCCCTTATGAATTCTTCATTTCATAAGTCTAACATTATTACTTTGGTTACTTGATAAAAAAGAACTTCAGAATAAATGCGTGACTTGCACAATATGTGTCGCTAAATAAAAGATTTGAAGTCAAAAGTCATATCCTAAATGTCAGGTTATCTTAATCGTATCAGGGCTTACATTATCACTAAGTTACTGAATGCATCATTAAGAGCATCTCCATATGCTTCAAAGTTCAAACACTACACATACCGTCCTGGGAAACCACATTGTTGCTAGCATCAACATCCATTAAATCACTTGGTTTGGTGTCAGCGCTCTGTGACGTTTTTAATTCTTCCTCTAATTTAATGCTTGCTTTTTTCAGAGCTTCTTCCTTTTTCATATTTTGTTCTTCTTCATATGCAACAAGTTCATCGCCTACCAATGGAACCCTCTTAGAGATTGTGACTTTGACTGCTTTAGGAGGAGGATCTGCTTGAAGCATGCGAGCTAAAGTGGCAAACTGCAAAGTAAGAGCAGGGATTGGCATATGAGAGTCTTTAGTAAACATATGAAATTGGAAACTTTGTACCATTGGCAGGCATTTAATATACTATCATATGTTAGAGTTTAATTAGACAAAATGAGGCTGAAAATGTCAGAAGAAGGACCAGTTTTTATGAAACAAAAACCTGGCTTCTCTCTGTAAATAGAATAAGATTCTTAGCATCCATCGCCCATTCAGCAAAGATATCATGAGAAAATCCCACTTCCAAACTTGCCATTGATGCGAGAACAATCTGAATGAAGGAATAATAAGGGAGGGCACAAAACAGCAATAGGAAGGAAGAGAGTGCAAACCAAGGGCACCGATTCACATAAAAGTAGGTGTGGATTGTGAACCAAACCTTTGGACCAGGTAAATTATCAAGGTCAGTCTTGTTAATTAAGAGCTTGATATTCCTGGAGAAATTTTCATGTGTTATGAGTCATTACTCAGAAGCTATCAAGTTAACAATATGACATGCAGACACTGTCCTTCAGAAACTAAATGTGCAGAAGCAACGTACCTCAAGAGAAAAGCATTGTCACGTGTATGTTCGAAGGACTTTGCTATCGCATCACTCATCCACTCCAGAAAACTTTTCACATACTCAATGGTGCTTGATGAAACATTTGTAAGGAAGTAGATGGGGTAGCTTAGATGTTGTAGTGACCAGTACTGCAATGGTCATTATCATTTAAAGATAGGAGTGAGACTAATTTCTTTGGGGTCACTGTTAGTGTTAACATGTGTTAAATGTAGCGACAAGGAGTGTTGGATGTTTGAGTTGAGTGCAAGAGATCTCAAATTGATGTTGGGTCTCTTACTCTCCCATCAGTTAATAACCATCAATGTCAATAAACAGCTATCTCAGACATTCAAAATAGAATATTAGAATGTCTAAGACTGACCTGTTCCAATAATAGAAGAAGTTCTAACACTCGTCCTGCAGGATCCACCGGTAGCAATACATTTCCATCTCCTTTTAAGGTCTTCAAAATTACATCTGGTAAACAGCATGGTCTTGTCACAAAGAGAGGAACCATAAATTTTTTCTAAGGATTCTAGTAGTGACGCGAATTGTCATGAAACTGAGCAGAAAAGACAGTTAGTACATGCTACCTGATGGAGTTTAAATGTGCCATATGAAATCATAATTTAGAAACGTCGGACATGTACCTAAAAACTCCTGATCCCTTTGACGTCTAGGAGGCTGATTGTTTAAGGCATTATATGCATCTGTAATCAAAACAGCAGGACGAACAAAGGATTCCAGGGCAGTTCCATTTAGAAGCCTGATGAAAAAAAGGCAATCATTAACATACACCAGCAGTTTGAGGTATGTTGCTGATAAATACACTTCAGAGTAACATCTGGAGTTAAAAATCATATCTTGCCTCTCTTTACGATGGTTAAAATCAACTGCATAAATTACATCTTCTCCGTCTTTTGTTATTTTCCAAATGGTACTTCCCAGAAGATGGCCAGCCACATGAGGTGCAATAACAATGCCCTCGCCCTTTCCTGATATAGTTTCCAAGATGATGATGACACTATATCAGTTTAGAGAGCACAAGCTAATGCATGATATTTCAGTACATGTCAAGGGAATACTCTAGGGCAAGGTCTCCAACTATGCTAATTTCAAACTTAGCCTATAACTTTTAGACTTTGACATTGTGAATTCCATGAGGAGCTAAGAATTGGACCACAATTAACAGAAGCACTGTCCCTGGACCTGGACATCTCTCTACACGCATGTTTAATAACAAAAAAAAACCCACCTTTCTAACATATGTTAAAGTAACGTGGGGGTGTGAAAATATACACAACCAGCTTGCTGCTACAAATCACAGTAGATAAAGCGGCATAACTAAAGAGAAGGCATTTTAGAAGACAAACAAATTACCTGTAAGATGGTGATTTTGCGAATACGTCAGTCTGGTTACGTTTTGAAAAGCAGAATCAATGTCATCTAGCGTGAACAAATCAAACTCGGACACTTGCTGTGAAAGAACTGAGACACTTAGAAACAATGTTGATTCCAAACAAAATTTATGGCAGCAATAGCACTCCAGATTTCACAAAAAGATCACCTTTCGCGCTAGAAAGTGGTCGTACATGGTAAGGAGGCCAAGTCTATACACAGGCTCAGTGGAATAAATATGAGCAGATAGTCCAAATTGCTTAAATGCATAAGGAAGAGCACCAAGATGTAGCGTGTCGGGATGAGATAGCAAAACAGCATCTATTTTAGAGGCAACCCTGACAAAGATAAAACATTACAATCCCTACTGTTAATTGTCAGCATAACTCAAACTAGTAATCCCTATTTCCAACCCCAACTTTCCTAACAACGAATTTCAATAATATCTCCATATTTTTTGTAATGAGTTAAGTTAAAGCTGAAACGCATTTTACAAAAATTGAACGAAGCAAATCGGATGCATTTCTAATCAATGTGATGAATTTTGGTTTAGAGGGAGCAGAGCGGAGTAGTAAAGTAATGACCTGGAAAGCGGTTCGAGGAGTGAGGGATCGAACTGGTCGTTCCAGCCGCAGTCGACAAGGAAGTTGAATCCATCGACAGAGACTAAATACGAAAGCGGGTTCTCGTTGTACACGCCGCAGAGTGGCGTCACCTGCACCGACGTCCCCATCAGCTTCGACAAGGCTAAGCGAGCAGTCGCGGTTAAGGAGCGAAGGCGACGGAGCGGAGGGGTTTGCAACGTAAAACGGTGCCGTAAGATTTTGCTAAAGATTTGGGTGTGCAACGACGCCGTACAGAGTTATATATGATAAGAAGCCCTCCCTTCATCATAGTATCATCAACTTTAAAAAAATAGAGGGTAATAAGGCCCTGTTTTTTTAGGGATTGAGTCAATCCCAATCCCAAACACAATCCAATCTCATCTAATCTCACCCAATCTCACCCAATACAATTCAATCTCACCCAACACAACACAATCTAATCTAATCTTCACTCACCTAAACTACTCTCCACTCACATATTATTTCAATTATATTTACACTCACATAAATTAAACTAGGGCCCACATAATCTCCACTCACCTAATCTAATACAATCTAATCTAACATCACCCAACACAACCTAATCTCATCCAATCTCACCCAATCTCACCCAACACAATCTAATCTAATCTAATCTCCCAACACCCAAAATCCACACCCTAAAGAACAGGCCCTAAGGGCCTGTTCTATAGGGATTGGGTCAATCCGACCCAATCTCACCCAACACAATCCAATCTCACCCAATCTCTCCCAATACAATCTAATCTCACCCAATCTCATCCAACACAACCTAATCTAATCTAATCTCCACTCACCTAAACTACTCTCCACTCACATATTATTTACATTATATTTATTATAAAATAGATTATCTTTTAAAAAAGTTAATGAACAAAGTGAATATATTTATAAAATTCTAAAATTTATACCAAATTTATAAAAATTGTAATTTTTTAATAACTATATTTATAAGAAACATATATTTATTTATACCTATTTTATAAAAAAACTAATTTTTTATCAATTTTTTATATTATTTGTATTATAAAATATTTAAAATATAATTCTAAGTTTTTTATGATGATTATCAAAAATATATTGTCTTTTTCAAATCAAATTTTATTTAACCTTCTAGAGGCCAGATCTGGTGCAAAGAAAATTTTTGGTACAAAATATAAAATTTTGAAAATTCGTCACACAAAAAAATACCCAAAAAATCCAAATTTCGTATTTTAAAAAAGATACATTGTCAAAAAGATTCATAATATAGCAGTACAATTACAGGTTTTTAATACGAACCTTAATATTTTAAACATACTAACAAATATTTCGTAATATGATGGTGGTGACATGATGAGGATGATGGTGATGACATGATGATCATGATGATGGTGATGACATGATGATGGTATGATGATGATGACATGATGATGATGACGACAAGTTGACATGATGATGATGATGACATGATGATGAGGAAGATGATGATGATGGTGAGATGATGATGATGATGCCATGATGATGATGATGACATGATGATGATGGTGGTGGTAATATGATGATGATGATGATATGATGATGGTGGTAATTTATGTTATGTTAATTTATGTTATGTTGTGTTAATTTATGTTATGTGGTGTTAAAATGGTTTATATAATACAAATTGAAAGTCCAGAAAACAGGGCCCTAAAATGGTTAATTTTTGGTACAAAATTCGTCAATTTCATTTTATAATTCGTCACAAAAAAAACACCAAAATATCAAAAATTTAATCTCATCCATTCAAATCACAAGATCCAATGGTATGATTAGTTTGTATTTTGTACCAAAATATTATTATATATAAATTAATTTAAATTCATATAATAATTTAATTAATTGTTATTCAAACTTTTTATAAATATCTAACATTTTTATAATATTATTTTATAAACTGGGACCCACTCACTTAATCTACTCTCCACTCACCCAATCTAATACAATCTAATCTAACATCACCCAACACAATCCAATCTCACCTAACACTCCCCAATCTAATCCAATCTCACCCAATCTCACTCAACACAATCTAATCTAATCTAATCTCCCAACACCTCAAATCCAACCCCTATAGAACGGGCCCTAAGTTCAATTTAGAACTTTCATTTCATACCTCTTTCGCCAACAAATTCGTGCTCATTTCTCATATATTCGTATATTATTTGATGTCGAGTTTACATGCGTAACTTTGTGTTAGAATATAAAAATACTGAACAGACTTTTCAAGAAAAATTAAGTCGGCTTTGATTTATATAGCAAATGTCCACTTTATTCTAATGAGTTTCAGTGTAGTGGATCCTAGTTTATTTTGCATACTTTCTTACGTCAATATTTAAATTTGGTTTACAAGAAATGTCGAGAAGTGAAAGAAGCCAACAAAATACTTTTTAAGCACTTGATCAAAAAGTACGTACTCGAAAACCAAAACGAAAGCCACATCCAACATCAACAAGTCCAATAACATAATCAAATAAGAAACAAATATGGAGCGCGACCTCAATTGAACATAATAATGTCCCATAAAAGAGTACAGTCACTAAATGGCTAGCTTAACTATTCTAAGATCGACATGTAAAAATGGAACTGAAAGGAGATCGAGTTTGAGAGTTTTATTTCTTTCAAAATGACATGTTTGAGCTTCAATATATTCAAAATGACACAAATGAGTTTAACCTTTCAGTTTTGATCTGTTTTTAACAAAACCTGATCATGAGAATCCGGTTTTGTGTGTTTTTCACATAAAACCGGATCTTGTGAAGAATTCGATTTTATTAAAAACAGACCAAAACTGAAATATCAAACTCACATGAATCATTTTAGATATGTTGAAACTAAAATAAGTTTGAGGATGAAACTGTATTGGTAATTTGGTATTTGCTATGAAGTTTTTTTTATAGGATATTTGCTATTTGCTATGAAGTTGAATGGCCTTAATTAGCGACGGTTCAGTAGATTTAGTGAGAAAAAATTGGCTAACGTAAAAATTTCTAAAAAAAAAACTAGAATATCAGACTACAACATATTTTGACACTATTTCAATATATTTCAGCGCCGCGCGACGTGGCGGTATCCTATTGGCCAAACTTGGTACTCCGCCTGAGTCCTCTCTCTCCTCCCCTCTCGTATCCAGCTTTGTATAAAATGCTCTGTCCTTTCCTCTCCCTTTCGACTTTCAAACCTTACCATCTTCGTCCTTCCCTCTTGACCGACTCCCGACCCGGCCCAGATCACCCGCAACCGGTTTCCGGTTCCGCTGTTCATCATCCGATCAGGTAAACTCCCAAGCTCCAACCTTTCGTTTCATCTCCCAGTTTTCATCCGAGCGCGTTTTCGGCAGACAGCTTGATTTGTTATTTTTGGTATTTGGGAAGATGGGTTTAACTTTTAGTTGTGTAAAGTTTTTGGCTTTTGTTGTTGGTGGTAGTTTTTTTGAGTTTGTTGATTTGGGGATTTCGAGGGCCTTGTGGGAATTGGTTGACTGACTGGTTATGTGCTGTTATGGCCTGTGTTGATTGAATTTGAAGTTTCTTATTTGATGGTGAAATTGAGAAATTGATGTGATGGTCAAGTTGGTTGCTTGTTTATCGTTTGGTGTCTTTGATCCGCAAAATTGTGGATGACTGAATTGGAAAAAAAAATACACTCAGTTTTGTGCTTTGACCTAGGTAGATACGTCAGCCCTCAGCCGTAATTTGTAACAATTTCTGTGCTCAGTTGGGGCGTCGATTTGTGGTAAAAATTAAGGTTTTGACTTGGATACTGAATTTGGATTTGTTTTGATGTTAGCTTGTTAGTTGAATTGTTGTATGATGATGTTGTTGAAGGAGACCATTCAGATTGAAGTATTTAGCTTGCTAATTAGGCAGTTGTGTTTAGTTACGCCGTTGATAATTGCTGGAAAATCACAGCCACGTATCTTTACAAGGATCTTTCATCAGATAATAGTTTTTATGTTTTTGGTAGAAATGAAACAAAACTGGATAGTTATTCTAAGCCCATATGGGAAATCTAACGACACGTGTTTTGATACCGAACAACGGAATCTGACTCATGCTAGTTCCCACTTTGAAGCATTATAAGATGATTTGGTATGTCTTTTGTTCAATTTTCTTCATCACATGCGTCATGGTTGCTAGAAATGAAACGAAACTGGATAGTTATTCTAAGTCCAGTTAAATGTGCATTAAATATTTAGTTGACAGATTTTCTTTCCATTTCTTTTTGTGAGCACTACTTTATTTTTCGGAGTTATTTTTTTCTTTTCCAGTAGTACTATCCCGAGACTTTTTTAATTTTCTGCTGGCAGGGATGTTCATGTGGCTATACACTCCAAACTGTCATCGCTTCATTTAAAGGCAGCTTAAAATGCCGTCAAAAATTGTATCCAAGACAATGACGAGATGTGTAAGTAAAGGAGATTGTCTTGGTCTTTGTCTAAAGTCATGTAAAATCTCCAAGACCTCTTCCCCTCTTGGACGCTTACCTTCTGATACTGCGAAACTTTATCTGTCCTGCCAAAAAAACCAAAATGGCAAGTATCAAGTTATTCACTTACTTGAAAATACATTGATAGTTTACAGTACTGTGATTTGGTAAATTTATGTCTGACTGACGGTAATGAACTTCTTTCAGAGTCAGCCGACACCACTTTTGACTCTTGTAAAGTTGCAAGCCATAACGAAGATGTAAATGAAAGCGAATTGGCCTGTGATATTGCAGTGTTTCATGAGCCACCATTGCAAGTTGATTCTCATCATTTTGTCGAGGGAACGGTATGGATTATAGTTTCCATAACCTGATTACGCTGTTTTTCTTCGTGGAGTTTCATGCGATTGTTTACTTTTACCAACTGGTATATAAAAAGTAATATTATAGCATCTATTTAATATGTATTGAAATGAAAAATAATTAACGTATCCAATCTAAAGCTAAACTGTTTTGATGCTTGTTACTTCAATCGCTTAACATCCTAATATCTTTCACAATGCATGTGCTTTGTTTATGTTTGTGATCCATCTTTCCATTGTTCTGCCTTGAACTTACATCTAGTTACTATTCATGGGTTCCAGGAAGTTCTGATGGAGATGGACGGTTTGGATGACTGTAGTGGCATATATGTGTTCAAGAGGGCACATATCAACTCAGGTATCAGATTAATGTGACAAGAACTGGCCGGGTACAAAAAAATGTTCTCACGTCCGATAGAGTGGAAATTTATCAGATCTTCTTACTTACGCTAACTATTATTATTATTATTATTATTATTGCTAATATCTAAATCTAAATCATCTGAACAAGATTCCTAAATTTATTTCACTTTCGTATCAGGTGATGACAATGACACTCACCTGGATGTGTCGCAATTTGTAAGTAGCGGGGATGATAACGGGAGCAGCTATGCAACAAAGTTTTGCAATGACTCTTCCATTGATGGAAAAAGTAGGACCAACGACAGCTCAGAGAATAATATTTACTCTACTAATGTTGCCAACAAGCACGACACCTTACTTCAAGGGGAAGAAGGTGGGCATATGTCTTCTGTCCACGAGGAAAAGGAGGATACTCTAAGCTTAAGTTACACAGATTCATGCGATGAAGATGATTCATGGTTTGGATTAGACCTTCAATTCGAAGTACACCGTCAAGGATACGAATTTGAGTCCATTATTGATTCAGTGAGTACGGCAGCTTTGGATTCAGATTTTTTCAGTGATCTTCCCAGTTTGCTAGATCCGGAATGCAGCACCTGGCTCTTGTCCCCACCAAAAAATACAAATTCCGAAAAGCCAATCACTCTCGTCCTTGATTTGGATGGTAAGAACGCTACTTTTCGAACTTCAGTACCATTGCTAAAATTTTGTAGTACTGATCGTATGAATTATAATATTTAGTCCCAATTAATTATCGATGTTTACTACTGCCCAGAAACACTTGTGCACACCACGGCAATCCCCTGCGAGGACACTGACTTCAGTTTCCAATTGGAGGAGCGTGTATTGTACGTCCGTAAAAGGCCCTTTCTCCATGCATTTCTGGAGAGAGTATCAGAACTGTTCCGGATCATTATATTTACAGCTGGTACAAGAAATTATGCGGACCATGTACTGGATATACTAGATCCTGGGAGAAGGCTCACTTCAAGGCGCGCTTATCGCGACTCGTGCACATTTTCAGATAACAGCTACACAAAGGATTTGACAGTATTGGGTTTTGACTTGGCAAAATTAGCTTTAGTAGACAATACCCCAGCAGTAAATCTCTAAATTTCTTCTCTCGTATTTATAAATAACTTGCCACCACTTTTAGGTCTTAATGCTCCAGAATTTTCTTTTCAAAAAGGAAACTTCCTGATCATGGTTTCAATTTGTTATCAGGTGTTCCATGAGATGCAAGTAAATAATGGGATTCCTATAAAGAGCTGGTTTGGAGACCCAACTGATCGGGAACTTTTATCTCTACTGCCATTCCTTGAGATCTTGGCTGGTGCTGATGATGTCCGACCATTCATTGCAGAGAAATTCGGGTTCACAAGTTCTCCGTGAACCAAAATGTAGATAGACATAAAATAGGCCACACTAGGTGGTATTATTGTTTTGGACACTTGATATATGATGAACATCCTTCATTTGGGACCATTTTGAGATTTGACATTGTACAGGTACTGTGACAATCACATTGATTAATAAGAATTAGGCACACTTTGATTTTAGAAACAACAGCAGCACAAAAATGTATGAAATGTAAGCTGTTCATGAACACTTCTGAGTGTGAATGTTTACATGAAATTTAAGTATATACAAGCAGGATTTGTCTGTGAAGTAGCGTCCTAGTCAAAATGAACATGCGAAACAGTACTAAATTATTCAGAGCAAGCGGGGGACATCAGTAAAGGGAAGGTGAAATTATGAGCTGTATCACCCTAGTTATTCAATCCATGCAACTTCATTCACGGCCATATTGATAAGCTACCAAGGTGATGAACTTGTTCGGCGCAGTTGGTACTTCGGCTTGGGAGGAGGATCAGATGGCAACAACTTCTCAAGCTTCTGAAAAACAAACCACAATGATGAAATCTGTTAATAAAGGTGAACAGCATATTTATAAGAGATGAAGAATCAATCAAAATGACCCTGGAATTTTATAGATTCACAATCATAAGCATACTCTAGTTTTAATGATACACGTTAAGAACGGATCAACAGTCAACACCTCAAGAATTTGAGTAAGACCAACATGACATGTCGATAATATTTTGTTATCACAAACAGGGCCATATTTGTTACTACAACCACGAAACATTAAACCTCCGGTGATATGAGAAAAGATAGCTACGCAAATCGTACCAATGGGGTGGAAGATAATTTTACGGAATTCTTTAAGTCAAGCAGTTCAGACACTCAACTCAAGTAAGACAGTCTCAAGAACTTGAATTGAATAGCGAACTTGAAAGAAAAAAATTAAAATAGGAATTCACGACGTGCGACCAAGCAATACCCTTTTTCTCCTAAGCCGTTCGTTTTCCTCCTCCAGGCGTGAAACTTTACTCTCCAACTCGTTTGTATATGCCTGTTAAAGAATTTCACTTGAGTATATAAATGTAAGTACAAATAATCGATTTGAACCACATGTAAGTATAACTCAAACTGAAAAGCAACCTGCTTTCTAGATCGGGAACGCGCAGCGGATTCTCTGTTCTTGATCATTCTCTTATGTCTCCTCTCAACAGACTTTTCAACTACTTCCATTGAGGAATTTCTTTTTCGAAAAGGGGTCTGCGAATCGGAGTAAATTCCAGTGACGGGAGAAGATAACGCAACTTGATTGTCAGGGAAAGAAATGTCCATGACGCCATGTGGGACCATGGACATTGGTGGTGGAATCGATTGGCCAGGCATATAAACTCCCATGACATTCTGCGGAGGACGTTGGAACTGCGGTTGCGGGTACGACATCCATTGACTCTGTGGCTGGTATTGTGGTGCTACTAAATTTGTGTCAGCCGAATCTGCAGGGCCGCCTTTTTGAACCTCATCCAAAATTGAGTCAGCAGCAACTCCTGCTTTAACCAAGAACTCTTCCAATGTAATCTCACCCAAAGTTGGCTGTCGTTCATGCATATTAATCCCATCATTTCCCTGGCTTTGTTGAATATCTCTCCAAATATCGTCGACAGTCTTCTTGCTAAGTAAATCCGTTAAACTTCCTTGACGTTGCAAATTAGTCTGAGTGACAGGCCGATTATCCTCAAAGTCCAAACCAGTTGGCTGATTAGCTTCCACTGACCACACACTCTTCAAAAGCTCATCAAGGTTCATACTAGTCAAAGGCTTCCCCAAGTCCAACTGACTATGAACCTCATCAAGCGTGAGACTGTAAACCGACCCTTGTCGAGGCAGCGGCTTAGCCTGAGCCTGCTTGCCATTACCATCTCCTCCATTCGACCCCATTACTTTCATACTTAGTTCCGGCATTCACACAACATCTAAAACCCACCGAGAGTGCCAATCACTGCGCATATCAACATAACCTAAAAAAAAAAAAACAACACCCTAATATCGAATCATCAAAAGAACTTACAATCTGAAACATGCAACAAAAGATATAGATGCAAAAAGCCCCAATCACAAGCTTGATCAATATCAACCACTCCAACACCCTAACACACAACAACACCAACAAACTTCAATCTCCTAGGTCTTCAACATCAAATCCCTACATTAACCTATCAACAGAAAATCCTAAAATCCAAATTCACATTCCAAAACAACAAATCTGACACTGGACGGCCAAATCCACCCAGAAAACAAAATCAAAGAATTCTCACGCCCAATCCCCAACGATCTAAACTAAAAACAAGACTGAATTTCATGATGGGTTAGATGATTACGGAACCATTCACTCAACAGCAGATGTTCGACAGGTCGAAACTTTAACAAATAGAAGTATCGCAGGGGTGCGATTAGGCGATGGAAATGGAAGAAAGGACTTACGAGTGAATAAGAGAGATCGATCTGAATCTGGGTTTAGAGTGCGCTGACAAATCAGCAGAATCGGGAACAAGCGAAGATGACAACAAGAGTTTAACAACATCAGTTAACAACAAATGTGATTTACTGATTATTGTTACTTATTAATTTATTGAAAAATCAGCTTGATCTAAATTATTTTTAATGGCATTTAGCGACAAAAAATATCAATTTCGCTGCTAAAGACACCATGCTTCTGCCTTCCTTGAAATTGCACAGCACGAGACTCTTTCTCTCTCTATCTCTGCCTAGCTTCCCGGCCGCTCGTCCGACGCGCCGCTTGATCATCGCGGCGCATTTCTCGCCCCTTGTCGGTACGGAACTTCTCCTTCACTATTTTCTTTTCCGTTTCTCGCTCAGGTAGAGTTTTGGTTTGTTGATCGCTTGACACGTTAGGGTTTTAAGCTCAAAAAAATTTGTCCGTACATTGCATCAAATGCAGCACGCAGCGTGTGTTTTTAGTTTGTATGTAGATGATTCTTGTATGAAATGTGTTCCTGGAGCAAGCTTAAGAACATTATCCTGAGAGATTTGAAAAGTTAGTGACTTTGTGAAGATTTGAGTGTGTAGTGTGTTCAGTGCTTGGCACCGTTTTTGACCCCTGCGCTGTTAAATCCGTACGCCTTGGTGAATGTTTGTTGTGGAATCTGATCTGGGTGGTTAGAAAGTTCGCACCTTTTGATTAAAATTCACATCATTTCTTCAAGATATCTCACTCTATGAGTGTTGATGTGAATTTTAATGCATTGGATTGGAGCATTAACCGTAAATGCTTCAACACTCACTCACTGAAGAAATGTTGTGAATTTTAATCAAAAGGTGCGAAGTTTCTAACCACCCAGATCAGATTCCACAACAAACATTCAAGATATCTCACTCTATTTCATCATTTCTTCAAGATATCTGGGTGCAGCATTCAGTGAGTGTTGAAGCATTTACGGTTAATGCATTGGATTTTATGTGTGGGTTTTTGTGCAGGGGATGTGAAGTTGTGTAACGATATTGCAGTGAGAAGTGTATGTGACTGGATGGAAGATAAAGGGAATCAAGGGAACATGGAGTTGGCGGTGATGGAGGTATGCCCAACTGAGGATGCAGTTACAGCTTTAATGGATTACTTTGTTCAACCATTGCTGCCAGCAAAGTCTACAAAACAGCATACACCTACACCTGCTCAACAGGAAGCAGTTGCAAAGCAGGTCTTCTTTTTAACTTTTAAGGACTTTCCTGATCGTATTTGTCATCTCTCCTCTTTTGAAATTGATTTATGAGTCCGCAATCGAATGTATTTTCAAGCTAGGCAACTCGGTTATTGGAAAAAAAATACATGGTATACCTGGTTTTTAAAGCTTGGATAGATTTGAAACTGAATATTTGATCTGAGTTTTAAATGTTCCTAAAAAGTCCAACAAAATGACACAGATTTCGCAAAGCTGTTTATCTGTTGCTTGTTTGGCATACAATCTACTACGTCATATCATCATTCAGCAAGAACCTGTCTTAGGCTATATTCATTAAGGAATGACGAGTGATCCACAACTTTAAAAAATCACAAGTTGTCTAATTGTGCTATTTAGTTTTCACCATGTCAGACTCGCTTGATTAACCAATATGTCATTAACAATTGGGCCATTGACTATCATTTCCAAAGTATTTATTGGATTTCTAATTGGGGGCCAGTAATAAAAAAGGATGGGGATGAAAAGTTTGATTCTTTTGTAAAGAAAAAAGGATTTGTGTCAATAAAATTTTGCATTACAACCTGGTTGTTAAGTTATTCGACTTTCGATTTGTATTACTTGCTGGTTACTATTTTCCGTGTGCGTAGTTGAACTTGAATGACATTAATTCGATGTAGGTTCACGCTGTGGTGATTCTCTATAATTATTTCCATCGGAAGCGGCATCCACAATTAGAATTTCTGGATTTGATATCATTTTGTGAATTGATGACAATTCTGAAGCCACAAATGCTGGGATATATGAAATTCATGCAATTAGCTGCGTGTAAAGAATCAGAAGATGTGGAAAAATGTATGTCGTTAACAGAGAAATGCATCATGGATGCTTGTTGTATATGCAAACAATTAGATGTTGTACAAGGCCTTCCAACCATAAAGACTCTGCCCGTATGTAAAGTTGCAGTCATGTTAGTTGATGCAGAAAGAAAGAATTGCTGTCTGCAGTTCGGCTCCATTACCGAAGGCGCTTGGTCACTGATTGAAAAAGAAGTTGATGCCACCACTTTGACAGGTCATGACTGTGAAAACCCTGGGCAACCAAAAGGAGTGTACATAAGGAAAAGAGCCGCAAGAAAACCAACGAGCTACGGGGACAGTCTGTTTCTGAAAATTGCTATGTCGGCCATCACAGAAGCAACTGGTATGATTTTTGTTTTGATGTCCCTCGACCTAAGTTATTAGGAAGAGAATAAATTAAAAGCTGACTTTAACTTTTTAACTACCACTCCGTCACAAGTAAATCTTTTGCCTAAACATATATGGGTTTAACTTTCACTTTGTCGAAGATAAATAAGAAACTCTTGACAAAACATTAATGCCATTAATCTTGCGGAACATATATGACGTTGCACATAACTAGATATGCCTATTTGTACCTCAGATGTGAAATGCTATGGTAAGTTTTGACAAGGTCTATTTCTGTAATTTGTCCTGATTACTGTTGAAGCAGATATCAATCAGGCGAATCTTAAAGTCTTGGAGAGCCATCATGTATACTCACTGAACAAAGAAAATGCAGCTGTTCGATTTTTCATCGTGAAGTGTACTAAGTCCTTCAGTGAAAAGATGACTGTAGTTCCTGTAGAAATAGAATGTGTTATTAACAGGTTTGGCTGTGTTCATTTATCTTTTGGTTTTTTTATTCTGTATTATTGTGTGTGTTCAGCGTTTATTGTTTCTTTATGTACCTGTAACGGGGTAATTATTAGAGTATATTGCAACAAAAATTTGACGGAATATCAGGCAATTTTTTTTGTTATGAAAGCCTTCTGCGCTGAAGATGTGATGCTTACTAAGGACCAGGCGACTTGATACGCTTGTCCGATAATTTTTTATTAGTTTAGAGTATTGACTTTTGGGTTAAAGGGGTTAAATTCACAATTCATGGACTTCTTAGTTAGTACACATCGACTTCTCGGTGGTGTAAATATTCATCATAAATGTTCATACCAAAGATGATTTGGTATTGCTGTTGGACTGGACATTATTCATCTAACAGCAGTTATCTTTCCATTTTTCGAGTAGTTTGCAAGGCCCATTGGTTAAAAGAGATTGCATCAGTTGGAGTGTCACGGATGCTGTTGAGTATTTCCACTTGCTCCCTTACGCGACAATAGTGTCAGAGTGGCTGTCCAGGTATTGTATGACTATCTGACATGAAATTATTTGTGGACAAATTTTCTTTGTTGGATCTTCACATGTCTATTTCGCTTATGTCATCATTGTTTTTCCTTGAACTGGTGGTGACTGAATTAAACTGTGTCGCAAACTATATGTCTATATCTGCAGGGGTGAGACCTCAGATGAATTTCAAAATAAAGTTCTTGTATCTGAAGTTTTGGATGCGGACGAACCGCATATGGCAATTGAACCTTCTAAAGCCCCTTCTGCTAATGATTCTGATGGACCCACATCGGCTTCCAGCTTAGCAGTTCTATTTGACGCCAAACCTAAAACCAACAATGTATGCCAGAAAGGAAGTAGAGGATCTTGTAAAAGCAGTACGCCTGATACTACGAAGATTTCAAAGAACATGGATCACAATGGTTTTCTAGAAAGTACGAAAGAAAAGAGGCTTGTGCCAGATATCCGTGCAGCTAAACAATTGCAAGTTGGAAGCACTTTTTGTGCACCTAGGGAGAAGAACGGCAATAGCTCGCAGGGTAACATCAAAGTTAAAGTGAGCATATCCTATATTGATTAATCTAATTTTCATCTACTCCATTGTTGCCTATGCATATTTTTCTATTACTATGTGTTGGAAGATATCATTGGCCGGTCAGTATGTCTCATGGTGCATTCATTTCATTCACAGGATGAAACAGTTGAAACTAAGTTCGATAAGAATTCCAGTGACCTTAAGGTTGTCACTGAAAATACTTGCAACAATGGTGTTGTTGAATACGACAACCGTAGACCTCTTATAGACTCTACTGCCGTCTCTCAGCCCTCTGAACCAAGACATGTATTGCATGCTATTGCTTCAAGCGGGAACCTATTGTCACAATCAGCCCTAAAAGTTGTTCTCAGGAAACGGGAAAAACTGGTATTCTTACCATATCAATTTTTTCTGTTATTTTATCGTTGTTAAATTATGTTCTGTAGCAGAAGGATTATGAACTGCTGTTTTGGGCCATATTTTTTTTTTGTACTTTTCTCTCTCAAAGCCACCACATGCTTTAACCTTTTACAGTTTTCCACGGACAACAATTTCACTTACGATGCCGAAAATAAAGATTTCTTTTGATGAAAAAGTTGCATGCAACAATTTTACACAGTTGATTTTACGCAGTTTCTTTGTTTTTCTTAAAATGATGTCATCATGTAATAATGCCACAATAATTTGCATGTGCTTGTAGGCTCAACAACGCCGTGAGGTTGAAGATGAAATTGCTCAGTGTGATAAAGCAATCCAGTTAATCCTAAGTGGTATAAGTTTTTTTTATTCTTGCTACAATTTTTATAACTTTCGTACATAGTTTGAATGTTAACGTCACTTATTTGTGTAATAATAGGGCTCTGTTGATGCGAGAAAACATACATGAAGTGATTCGCCTAAAATCAAATATGATCATTTAACGTACAGTTAATGAAGTGACATTTATTTGAAGTAAAAAATGTAGGAAAACAAATTAAATTGACCTAAAAACCCATGTGTTCTTGAAAATACAGATATGATTATAAATTATAGTAAGCGACAATTTAACCTGCAAAACCAACTTAGATGCAATGATTCCTTATGCATGTTTGATGTGGTCAGGTAGAGAAGACAATTTGGCCATAACGTTAGAGTCCCTCATGGAAGCTTGTAATGATATGAACTTAATAAGCCCAGTTGGCAGTCGCGGTGTAGCCCTTGCAAAATATGATGATCATGCCTCAGTCGAGCATAAGCCTCCCAAAAGAAAGAGGGCTAGTGATGTGACTCCGCATCAGAAAAATCCTTGTAAGGTATGTTTATGACTCGTAGGATTTCGAAGATGCACAACATAATACATATGTGAATTAATGCAGACATCGTAGTATTCACTGTCCAACAAAATAGTTCAAGCCATGGTTGTTAGTATATTTTTTTTTTTTACTGAGTTTCGGTTGTCAAAATTGGTTTTGTTTGGTGGATCGAGCTGAATGTTTCTGCACCTCTTACTTGAGCAAGATGTGATCTGTCAATTATGTTAAAGTTTTATTCCTCTTTTGTCAATATCTCTTGTCGGAAATACTATATTTAAACTAATGTCAGTCTGATTTTTCTAACAGGAACTAGACGAGATGTGCCATGCAAACAACTGGACTTTACCATATTTTAGTGTTTCCCAAGGTATGCTCATTGCAAGTTTTCTTCGTCGAGTTAAGCTGGCTTGACAGTCACAACTTCATCGATAACTGTAAACCTGATGTGTGTAATTTGTTGAACGATAGGCACAGGTGGATTCCAAGGCATGATAACATTGAAAGGAGAAGGCTTTGAGATATCAGAAAACGGCAAGTGGTGTAAGAATTTATTCGAGGCTAGGGAATCGGCTGCACAGCATGCGTTGGAGAAACTGCATAGCGTAAGTGGTATATAGCTCAGTAAAGCCATGGAATTTGTTGTCGTTGGAGTCCTGACACTCTTATTCAGAGACACTTTGATTCAAAGCAAACTAGGCTATGTTATAATTAAAGTCTTTTGAAAGTTGAGGGACGTGTTAATTAAATCTATATTTAAATTAATGGGTGAGATTATTAAAATAATTACAACTAATATGCTTGTTGCATTTTTGTTAGTAAGTGATTAAAAACTCAAAAAATTAAGTCAAGCACGTATGCATAAAGCGACTTCAACACCTGCACGTTTTCTAAATCTTTCATAATTTATTATGATTTCGACCACGATGATACACCTAGACGGTTAATGACATTGACATATTGAATAATCAAGGTTGTAAAAATCAGTTGGTGCTAGTCGGGCGGAAATGATCCATAAAAATTAATCGGGGTTAGGCAGGGTTTAATCGGTTTTACTATTTTATTTTAATATTTTTAATAATTAATAAACATATAAATATTATTATGGTATATATTTTATTGTATTTTAATATATATACAAAGTAAACCGATAATAAAGATATTTTAATAATTTATCATATATTAAAATAATATAAGACATATGTAAACTATGTAAAAATAAAGGATTTTTTTCATTTTGATCAAGATGTTGGTCATCTGATTAACACTTAGGCGGATTTAGAGGGCGATTAGGCGGGTCTAGTCGGCGACTAGGCGGATCGATTAATTGAACGGATTCGTAAAATTTGAGGCCTAGACGGAACTAGACGGCTCTAGACAAGGATTTTTTTGAACAATGTGAATAATATATCGAAATATCTGCCTCAAGTTATATTGATTTATTGTAATTTACTGTAGTTAAAAAGAGCTCAAGTGTATTTGTAATCACTGTAATGAGCTGATTCAATTATTGTAAAAATAAAATCTTAATGCATCAATCGCAGGAGTCAACGGTCAATCACAAAAAGAAAGAAAGAAATAGCTGAACGCCGACAAAAACGAGTAAACGACACCACGACTGAACCACGGTTATAACTTTTTAACGCAACCACGATTAACTTTCTGTCTCTCTCTCTCCTCTTAACTCATCATCATCTTCTTTTTCTTCTTTCAACGCCTCCTTTCTTTTATCACCACTTTCTCGCACCAGATCCTCTCTTTCCAGCTGTCTGCTTGAATCCGAAGCCGATGATCGGAGCTCCATGATTAAGTAAATAGCAGCTTCTCCGGTGAGTATTTCTTACTCCGCGTTTACTGAATTCAAGGTTTCAGCTTTTTCAGATTTCGATTTGATGATTGATTTTGGCTTTTCGACGATCAGAGTGGATTTGTTTAATTATATTTATGCACTTGTAGTTGAAATCGGAGCTTTTGGGTTATTAACGATTGTGATGGATTTGCGTGTAAAGGGTTTTGATTTTATTTAGTTTTTTGGTCAATTACTGTGGAGAATCCTACAGATGTTGATGTTGATCAAATTTTCATTTTTCGAATTCTGTTGTGAGTTTCTATGGTTTTTTGGATCTGGATGATGATTGATTTGCGGTCAGTCATGGCCTGCTTGCTTTCAGTTTATGATCTTGATCTGGCCTGAAGTGGATTTTAATTTATAATGGTTTGTGACGTTATGGAATGATATTTAACTATCCCGTATGATATGTTGTTAGCTTTGAGGGATTAGTTTACTGAATCTGATACTTGCACATTGCAGATAGTTTTCTGGTTTATCATGGAAAGCTGAAAATTGATTTTCAGAACCTGCCTATAGTAAAATGATTGTGTGTTTGTGTTTGCCATACTTTGTGGGGCAATTTAATTTTATTGGATGTAATATCTTAACACCTTAACCAAGCAAGAGTTTTGGATTTGATTGAGTTATTGTCTCTGTCCTTTTGCAGGAAAGTGATCAGTTTTGATTGAGTTCACGGCCAAAACATATTGTATTAGGCAGCTTTCTTTTACTAAGTAAGTTGTATATTCGGATAAATGATTTGAAGAAACTGTATTTGATTGATAAATTATTCTGATACTTATCAATGACTGTGTTTGCAGGGAAAATGAATATCTTTGAGGAAATGAGTTTTTGTGGCAATCTAGACTTCTTTTCTGCTCAGCCAGCAGAAATTCCAGTGTGTCTTGAGGCTGAGCCAGAGGCAACAGTTGAGGAGGATTATACTGATGATGAACTGGATGTTGATGAGTTAGAGAAGAGGATGTGGAGGGATCGAATGCTTCTTAGGAAGCTGAAGGAGCAAAATAAAAGTAAGGAAGCGACTGATAGCGCAAAGCATCGTCAATCGCAGGAGCAAGCAAGAAGGAAGAAAATGTCACGTGCACAAGATGGTATCTTGAAATATATGCTTAAGATGATGGAAGTTTGTAAAGCTCAGGGTTTTGTGTATGGGATCATTCCTGAGAATGGTAAACCTGTCAGTGGGGCATCTGACAACCTGCGGGCTTGGTGGAAAGAGAAGGTTAGATTTGATCGTAATGGTCCTGCTGCCATATCCAAGTACCAGGAAGATAATTGTATCCCGGGTAGGAGTGAGGAGTGTGATGCAGTGGGCTCAACGCCTCACAGTTTGCAGGAGCTGCAAGATACCACACTTGGGTCGCTCTTGTCAGCTTTGATGCAGCACTGTGACCCGCCTCAGCGGCGTTTCCCTCTTGAGAAGGGTATTGCTCCTCCTTGGTGGCCTACTGGGATGGAAGATTGGTGGCCACAGTTGGGTTTGCCCAAGGATCAGGGACCGCCCCCTTATAAAAAACCTCATGACCTGAAGAAGGCATGGAAAGTGAGTGTTTTGACAGCAGTCATCAAACACATGTTCCCCGACATTGCCAAGATCCGCATGCTTGTTCGCCAGTCCAAATGCCTTCAGGATAAGATGACAGCCAAGGAAAGTGCTACTTGGTTGGCCATAATAAATCAAGAAGAGGCATTGTCCAGGAAGTTGTATCCTGATAGCTGTCCACCAATAAGCGCTGGTAGTGGTTCTTATGTCATTGGGGATAGTAGTGATTATGATGTTGAGGGGTTGGATGATGAGCCAAGAAATGAATACGAAAATCAGAAACCTCAAGATATTCATCTTTACAATATGAAGGACGAAGGCGATCAAGACAGGTTTATAATGTCAACTATGGGTCCTACTGTCAAGACTGAGATTGTGGATGGGAATATTGATTTCTTTCATAAGAGAAAGCTTCCGTCTACCAGTGAGACGCAAACAGTGATGGATAACAAGATATACACATGTGAATATCCTCAGTGCCCGTATGGCAGTTACCGTCTTGGATTTCTAGACAGGACCTCCAGAAATAATCATCAGATAAGCTGCTCGTACCAGAATAACACTTCTTCTCAAGGGTTTGCCTTACCAAACTTCAAAATTAACAATGAGAATGCAGCTCCTGCTGTGCTATCTTTTTCTCAACCCATGCCGTCAACTAGCTTTATGGATCAAAATCCTTCTCTGAATCCAGGGCCAGGACTTTCTGAAGATGCACAAAAGAGAATATCTGAGCTTATGTCGGATTATGATGCTGACCAGAACAACAGCATGGGTGGTGCTAACTTTACGCATGATGACAATCGAAGGCTCCATCACCTTGAACAACCCCAGCTTCACACCCAACAACAGCAGCAGCAACATGAGCCACAGCAGACATTTCAGTTCAACCTGGATGACAACCTTTATGGGCAGAGGCCTTTATGCGGCAGAAACTTGCCAGAAGAAATGAATGCGTCATTCAACAATTCAATCTTCTTAACAAGTGGATTTCAGTTTGATCAGACCAAAGTGTTCGACTCTCAGTTCAACACTAATCCAAACGACAGTATGCCTGAGTTCAGACTTGAATCACCGTTCAACTTTGCATCTCCTGATTTTTCCATAGATCCATCCCCAAAGCAGGATATGCGCATCTGGTATATGTGAAGAAACAACCCCTCATGACCCATGAGAAGGGACATGCTCAATAAAGAAGAATTTCAGGCAGAAAGCTGAGTATCAACATATAGGTATGATGAAAGACCTGAACTGTGCCTCTCCCCTTATTTTAGTTACTTATGTCCATGTTAACCAGAATATGAGGCTTGTGTAACCCTGTTATATAGTTTAAAGCCCTGCTAGGTTGTTTAGGTTACTTCTGAAAGAGTGGATCAAATACCCCAATCTGTTATACCACTACTTTCTTTACAAGTGTTGTTGTGCTATGTAATAAGGTTGTTGTCCATCTCCTTCTGCTCTTGCATTCTTGTGACATTTGTATTTACCTACCAGCTTCCTTCCATGCATCATGTGTTCTGAAAATGACTTCATTAAAGATTCAGTGCCACACATGAAGTCTGCAAAGATCAAATAACATCTCATGCCACTTAGGACTTGAGATGCTGCTAGTTGTTGAGAGTTTCGACTTTCGAGGGACTCAAATGAAATATTTATCGTAAAGGGGATGTAAATGAAAATAATTATTTCTTCAACAACTTCTTTGCAATTTTCCATAGTCAGATAAATCATTTATTACGATCCGACCCCTATAATAAAGAAAATTTCTAAACGAAAACCCTACTAGCCCTACACCAGAAAAACCCTAATTCGCAGTCATGTCTCTCTGACGAACTCAAATTTTTTTCACCCCCGATCTCTGAGATCAAACGCATCGTCATCTCATCCGTCAGGGTGATTCAACTTTGTTTTGGTATTAATTAGATTTGGGTTGATACAGATCTCGCGAAAATGTCGATGTCGAAGAGCTCGAAGATGCTGCAGTTCATCAACTACCGGATGCGCGTCACAATCCAGGACGGCCGGCAACTGATCGGGAAGTTTATGGCATTCGACCGCCACATGAACCTCGTGCTTGGGGATTGTGAGGAGTTCCGCAAGCTTCCTCCAGCAAAAGGGAAGAAGAACGAGGACCGCGAGGAGCGGAGGACTTTAGGGCTTGTGCTCTTGCGTGGTGAGGAAGTCATTTCCATGACTGTTGAAGGCCCTCCGCCGCAGGACGAGTCGCGTGTGAAGCCAGGTGGAGGTCCTGGTGCTGCTGGGCCAGGGTTGGGTCGGGCGGCTGGGAGGGGAGTTCCTACGGCGCCGTTGATTCAGGCGCAGCCAGGATTGGCTGGACCTGTTAGAGGAGTTGGTGGACCGGCTCCGGGAATGATGCAGCCGCAGATTGCTCGTCCGCCTATGATTCATCAACCGCCGGTTGTACGTCCGCCTCAAATGCCGCCTCCGCAGTTTCAGATGAGGGGGCCGCCGCCGCAGATGCCACCGCATTTTGGTCAGAGGCCGGGAGGGCCTCCTCCGCCTGGCCCACCTGGTCAGTTTCCTATGCCTCCTCAGCAGTTTGGGCAGAGGCCGATGATGCCACCACCTCATATGATGAGAGGACCTCCTCCCCCGCCTAGGCCTGGAATGCAGGCACCACCTCCTGGTGGTGTTCCTGTGTTTGGTCCTCCCAGGCCAGGGATGCCTCCTCCACCACAGAATCAGCAACAATAAGTTCGGTATGTTGTTAACTTATACACTTATTTTTGATGTAGTGATGCATGTGGTCGCGGTATGTGTTATCTGCTAACGTATTAGCTATTTGGTTACTGAACTACACAATGCTGTATAAAATGCCAACACTTTCAATTAGTTGACTTCCTAAACAACAAGATGAGCTTGTAGTGCAGTCTATTTAATATCATGTTGGAGGTTGAGACGATCTTCAGAAGAAGATGTTCTCTTTTAGGTGTAGTCATCCTGATGAATCAATTCCTTTAGGGTTGGCTTGTGCTTGTTATCTACTGTGTGTGTGCTTGGCAATTGTGATGCTATCTGGACTAGGATTGGGGATTTCCGTCTTTCTTGATTTCCTTGTAGTGTTTCTATCTTATAGTTTTGGTTGATTGAACTTAAAAGATCTTTTGTTGTCTGTGAGGCCTTTCTGATCCACACTTATTTCATCTC
The DNA here is from genome assembly GCA_033675395.1 of Rhodiola chrysanthemifolia. Taxonomy (NCBI): domain Eukaryota; kingdom Viridiplantae; phylum Streptophyta; class Magnoliopsida; order Saxifragales; family Crassulaceae; genus Rhodiola; species Rhodiola chrysanthemifolia. The sequence continues at coordinate 3,802,222 of CM066206.1, forward strand.
TGAATTTAAGGAGTCCAAACAAGTGATGCTTAAGAACAATGTGAACAGACAGACCAACATTGTATCTGATAATGGTTATTACAATTATGGCAACGCCGAGAGCGCTCTGATTTTTGAATTGACCATCCCTTATGGCCCCAAATAAGGTTCCTTTGCAAGATATTTGACAAATTCTGTTTTTTTTTTAAATTTTAAATTTCTTATATCTGATAATAGATCAGATTGCAACTGCAACATGTTGCTTTGAGGCAACTGCATCATTCAATTCAGGATTCATCAGTTTATGATATCCAACTGATTATTGTCTTTTTGACAGGATCTTGCAAAGCAGTGAGTCAGCATGATGTTTAGTTTCCTTGGGCATCTGGATAGGTTGGAAGTGGCATTTGGACCAAGATTGGGAGCTGCATATGCTCTTAAGCTTTTTGATTAAACTTAAATGTTCTCATGTAATGATGATACTCTGAATCCATTATGTAAAACTTGCAAATAGGGATTTTCCTGACAGCCGACCATTTGCTATCATGCTTAATTGTTTTCTACAAGTATCTTCTCTGAATTGGTGTAAATTCAACGACGCAGCAGCATGAAACAGCTTCCAATTCTCCTGCTTGTCTAGAACGACGACGTTTTAAGCACAGTGGCTCAAAACTCAGAATTTGCCGAGTCCCACATTTTGCCTACATATTTCTGTAGCTTTGAAATTTTGAAAAATAAAACTTGGCATTTTCCTTTGTAGCTAGCCTTTGTTTTAAATTCTTCAGCTGATTATGACTTGTTGATTTGTTCCTTGTTGGGTCAAGCTGGCATTGGTCCTGCAAGTCAGCTTCAGCATTCATAAGAAAATTGCAAACAGGAACCCAGCTGTGGCATGTGATTAGTCTTTTTTTTGTTTTCTTATATCTTATATTCCAACAACTTTCATAACTCTAAATTTCAGAAACTAGCTAACCAGCCAGCCAGCCATGGAAATTTACACAATCCCAGTACTCATACTCATTGTTACAATTTCTTGGATCCTAAGGAAGCTGAAAAAGTCACTTCGCCTTATGGCTTACGAATCATCATCGGTCATCTCAACCTCATTGCTCCAATTCCCCATCAAGCCTTGTACAAGCTTTCCATCAAACATGGTCCCTTAATGCACATCAACCTCGGATCAGTCGAGATGGCTAGAGAGGTTCTAAAGACTAACGAGCCATGTTTCGTGAACAGGCCTAAGAATGAAGCAATCCAATATCTAAACAGTTCTTCTGATTTTATTTTCGCGTCTTCTGGACCTTATTGGTGGTGGAACACTGGAAAGACCACTTCCAGTTAGGCAGGAGGAAAGGAGAAATCTCGTTAACCTGTTGACTGAAAAAAGGCTAGTGCTGGAGAATCAGTTGATCTCGGGGGCAAGAACTCAAAAAGATGACTAATAATATGTGTGAAATAAGAGTGGTAATTCCAACAAGAATGATGATGAGCCAAAGGTGTTTGTTCTGACTATGATGATGATGTTGGATCATTACTCGAGGTTTCTGGCAGGTTCAACTTGGCTGATTTTATATGGTTTTGTAAGAATCTCGACTTGCAGCGGTTTGGGAAGAAGATGAAATCAGTAAAATTGAGGTTTGACATAATGATGGACAAGGCCATAGAGAGGCATGAGGAGGCAAGTAACCTGAGAAAAATGGATGATGCTTCAGCTACATCAACGAAGGACATACTTCAAATGTTATTGGATTTTAAAGAAGATCCAAACTCAGAGGTGATCACATTCCATGTAACATGTCAACAGCATCAGCAAGAACAACAAACTGAACAGGGAATCAAATAAAAGTGACTTGTTTGGTTAACAGTACAAAATTCATACTAATATTTTGCATAACAGATGAGCATTGATGTACTCTCAGACTCCATACTTTTTACTCATACACTTTAGACTTTACATTGGTTGAACCAAAGTCTCAACATACTCAGTCGCCACAAGAAAGGGAGGAGGATCATATTTAATGATGCTGAATGTTTTCTCCTTAGGATCATAGACCACTGGTGTTGGTGTTGGTGTTGCAGCTGCCATATCATCATCTCCAAGTGTAAAAAATACACTTCCATTTCGTAAAATGGATATAAGTTTTACTTCTGGTTGTACCAATTGTCCAAATAAATCATCGCTTTGGCCAGATAATGCGATTTTTCTAGACCACGATTCTTTCACTCCATATATCTCCATGACCCATATTTCAAATACCGAAGATCCACTCCGATGTAAGCGATTAAAAGAAAGAGTCAGTTTTCCACAAATTATTTTGAATTGAAATACGTCCAATGTCTCGTCATCATCATATGGAGGAAGTGGCATCACTGGCTCAAACTTCTCTTTACCCAAACTGAACACAGTAATTCCTCTCTTAACATCTGCGGGCATATCCACCCAGTGCAACGATCCCTCTAAATACAAACCACTCTCCTCAAGCAGCACCATCCGGGGTACCATTTGTTCAGTCTTTCTAAAACAACTGTCTCCAAGCGTAAATATTGTTATTTCCACTGTATTTTGGCCAGCATAATCATCTTTGATGGAGCCACCACCACACCTCCCTAGCCTCACAATTTTGAATCTTCCAGTACCATCATCGCCAAATCCAAATTGAACCCAATCGAATCTAAGCGGAAATCTATCTGAATCACCAGTGACCATATCACAAGCATAATATTTGTGGGCACCAGTGCAGGGATTACTGATGAGTCGTATTTATACGATTCATCGAGTCAACAAAACCCACCAAATACGACATTTGATCATAAGAACATGTGCTTGTTAATGTCGTTTTGCATTTCAGGGCCTTTTGGAGTCTAAAGAAGAATCGGGCTTAAAAGATGGCATTTAAGGCCAAAATCACCACAAGGCATTATTGGCCCACACGGGAGCCCAAGCCAAACCTAGCCCACTTGATGATTCTAGAAGCATCTCATTATTTGCTCATGCCAATCCATTTTGACTACTTCCAAAGCAAAAGAGCCTTGATGATTCTAGAAGCATCTCAACATTTGCAATGGCCAAACCACTTATGCCACTCCAACTTGGTGCCCAAGACAAGAGAAACCCTAGCTCATTTCCTATAAATAGAACCCCTTGGCCTTGTGTAATCTATTCGAAAATTACTCCAAAAACTAGTGAAATCTCTCTACATTTTGCATCAAAGTTCTAGTTCCAAGTTCAACTTCTCTCTACGCATTTTGGCTTCCAAATCACTACCCTTGGGCGTGATTTGCGAATCCCTTTTATGCACCTTAGCTCTCTTGTTCTTACCATGAACATGAGTGGCTAAAACCCCTCTTATTTGGGTTAGGGATCATATCCTTATGCTTTTATTTTGAGGCACTTACACTCAATGATATCACACGTCCCACTAGTCCTTGTATATCATTATATGGATCAAAGACAACAATACTAAAGTGGATGTCTTGCCACTAAGCTTGGTTGAGCCTAAGATCCTTATTGTAACATCCATTTGATGCTTTGCGGCGAGAATGGATAGTACACATAGATGAGCAATACCTTTGTCGGATTGTTCCATCTAATAAGGACTAGATTAGAAGGTTTTTAACCGTCCATAGTGAGGTAGTGGAGCTTGAATGCTTTGGGTTGTCTACGACACCACACTACTACCTAGTTCGGTGAAAACCGTGGTGTACTACCTTTGCCGGAGTACTTTAGGTTGTTACCCTTGCCGGAACAACCACACCCTATGGGATGTGAGATAGATCATTGAATGCCTATGATAAATGTAGCATAAGAAATGCCCTAAACCAAATACTCACTCTTTGATCACAAACCATTTCCTTTACTTTTGCACTTGTACTTACATTTAAGAAAACCCTTTTCAAAACCCCCAAAACTTGTTTACTTTACTTTACTTGTATAAAGAACAACGAGTATTTGATCTATTTCCCTTGGGTTCGACCCCTACTTGCCACTCTACTAGTCTATAGTAAAGTACAAGTTAGTGGACTATAAATTTAAAGTTGATTTGCACACTACGACATTGTGCACTGTCAAATTTTTGCGCCGTTGCCGGGGATTTAGATAAATCATTGAAAGTTGTTCTTGTTTTTACTTTTTGTTGCTTGGACATTGTGAACCATGTCCCATCATAGTGATTATGTTGATGAGGATGTGGTGAACAATGACATGGGGAACAATGACGGGGCACCTCTATTCTATGAGAACCCGGAGGACTTGTTCCGAGAGATGAGGCAAAGGCAAGCGGCCGAGAGAAACCAAGGGTTACCCGTGGACCAAGCTCGAATGGGTCCAAGGCAACCGGTTATACCTCCGCCTAGACCTCAACCTCAACCTCAACAACGCGTCCCAAGAGCACAATATGAAAACTTTGAGAATGTGTTCTACCAAGAACCTACATTTGAGGAACTCTCGGCACCTAATTTTAGAAACCAATCTTGGTGCATCTATGAGAACCCGGAACTAGAGGATATATTGGTTAGCACCGGAGTTGTGCACAATTTGCCTAAGTTCGCGGGTACTCAAGGAGAGTCCGCTACTTCTCATATCAAACGTTTTCATGCGGTGTGTCAAAATCTCAAGCCCCATGGAGTAGAAGTAGAAGACTTCAAGTTGAAGGCCTTCTACTTCTCTCTAATGGATTCGGCGACCGATTGGTTTCTCTCTTTGCCTTCGGGTAGTATCCAAACTTGGGCTCAAATGCAAGCTAAATTTTTGGCCAAATACTACCCTATTGGCCTAGCCTCACGAGTGAGGAGGCAATTGCAAGAGTTGAAACAAGGGCCGAATGAGTCGATGTACGACTATCTTGAGAAGTTCAACCAACTCGAGGGGAGTTGTTGTAATCTTGGGCTTCCCGAGAAGCTCCTAGTCGAGTATTTGTTGGATGGGTTCAAGCCCTTAGACAAGATGTTGTTGAATGCCTCGGCTGGAGGATCAATGGCCAGTCTTACATTGAGAGGAATAAGGGACTTGGTATTGAAGGTGGCCGAGAATGCCCGGTTTGAAGAAGCAAATAGCCGTCAAGAGGAATTCACCCGTACTAGAAATGTTGCTAAAGCCGAGGTCCCTACAAACCAACTTTCTGAGGATATGAAACAAATGAAGGAAATGATGATGCATTTGATGAGAAGGGAACCCGCGGCCAAAACCAAACCATGTGAGTTTTGTGGGTCTATGGACCACAAAACGGATTCTTGCCCAACGTTGCTAGAAGAGGGCCATGAGGACGTGAATGCCTTGGGCAATTATCAAGGGTACCAAAATCGGTCCGGACCTGGTGGCCCTTATGGACAAGGACCGGCCGGTGAGACTTGGCGCCATGGCATTCCTAAAGACTTCGCTCAACAATCCCACCATCAACAAGCCGCTCCTCAAGCTGCCTCGAGTGTCTATAGGCCTCCCCAAAGGCAGTTCCAACAAGGAGGACCCTCACAAAACCCGCCGGGACCAAGTTACAATCAAGGCGGTCCAAGCCCGGTTGGACAAAACCGGTCCTTGGAGGATATGGTGAAGGATATGATGAAAGAGATGGCCGCGAGTAATGCCCAAATGAATGCCACCATTCAGCAGAATCAAGCCAAGACCGATGGGCAAATAGCCGAGATTCAAAAGCAGATATCCCAACTTGCTACCACAGTGTCCGAACTAGCAAGGGCGCCCAGTCGACTTCCTTCTCAAACTGTGCAAAACCCGAAGGCAAATATTAGCATGATGGGGGTGATTATGGTTGATGATGACAAGCTAGATGGATTGGAGGAGTTGCCCAAGCATGATGGACCCATTATAGAGCATGCCCTCACTACAAGCCACGAGGTTAGAGACCCGGGAGCTTTCACAGTCACATGCGGTATAGGAGAAGCTCAAGTTCCTCAATGCTTGATTGATCTTGGTGCTGCCATAAATGCCATGCCATACTCCTTATACCACTCGTTGGGACTTGGTCCGTTGAGCCCGGCTAAACTGATGATTGAGTTGGGGGACAAGTCATGCATTCGACCGGTTGGATTGCTTGAGGATGTGACACTCCAAGTAGGAGACCTTGCTATTCCTGCAGATTTCTACGTCTTGCAGATGGGCAGTGCTAGAGACGATGAGCCTCCTACACTTATATTGGGACGGCCATTTCTCTACGACACGAAGGCTAGGATTGACATGGGCGAGGGTCTATTGTCACTTTCGTTCGGCGGCGGAATTTCAGATTTCTACATCTATGATAATGATAACCGTCCGGGCACAAAGAAACCGCCAGACATTGTGAACACCTCGGATTTCGGTGCCCTAGTCCCCGACCGACCAGAAGAGATCATATGCACGACTGGGGCAACGGCTATGGTTAAAACTTCCTCGCCGACATGGAGGAATGTCAAGGCAAACCCGCCCGATTATTGGATACCGGAGTCGAGCACTTCATTCCACAAGAGCTTGGGGCGGATCAAGGGAGGCGCTGAGGCGAAGTTTGACCTCACCCGCCCATGGGACTCCAACGAACCTCCTTGAAGGAGGTACCGTCGAGCCAACGACGTTAAACAAAGGCGCTCGCCGGGAGGCAGCCCGGCATTTTACAGTATTTTCTTGCATTTTATTTTCTTGCATTATATACTAACCCTCACCTTTTTTATGTTTGGAAAGAAATACGGATGTTTTTGTAGGTCGGTCCAAGTGCTACGCACTTTGCTCTTTGTCCTACGCATTTTATGCCAACCGGGCTTGACCCAAGGACACCTTTTCGAGACCTTATGCCCGAGGAACCCAGCGACGGTCCTAGACCGGGACGCACCCAAAGCCAAGGCTCACCCAAGAGGAGTAGCCGAGCCCGACCTAGCTCCCCATGAGCTTCCGATGCCAGTCCACGCCTTGCCACTTCATGGCATACAAGGGGAGTCCCGTTTCACTCTTTTACCTTGTTTCTTTCCATTGATTTGTGCATATTGTGTTGATTGAGTTGTGCCGTGAGGCCACGGCTCATTTCAAAAGTGTGGGGTGGGGTGTTTAGTAGTTTGTTGCGTCTCACGTCTATTTTTCTTGCACATGCATGAGTCAGCACGTTTCCCTTTGAAAATTTTAAATTTTTTGAATAAAATGTGAAGTTTTGTGAATAAAATGCGTAGGAATGGGATGTTGAGCTTTCATGATGTGAAATAGATGGATCCTAGTACATGCATTACTCTTATGAAATATAAATTGTGCGACTAACATGTGATCTAACTTCTTATGTGTCTTTATGAGTTGGGATAAATAGGGATGTGGAGTTGATAGAAATGTAGTGAGGCTTGACAAAGCACTCAAGGATCGGGGATTCGAGTTACATGGTTATAGGGACTTGTGGAGGCTGCGCTTTGAGACTCGTGGTTGTAGTTGACTCCACCATTGCAGCGTTTATGCAAGTGGTGGGACGGGAATCAAACCGTCCTATCTCTAGTCCTAGTAGTCGGGAAAATAGATGAGTGACCCTCATCTTGACTCGCACGAAACGACAAGGATGAGAAAGAGCGGGGAGGTATTTCCATATGCTTGAGGGCGATGATTGGACCTCCCAAGAGGGAATGGACAAGAAAATCACAAAAGGAGCAAAGCTCAAAAAGGAAGAGAAATCATCTCATGTGAGAGCCTACCCGAAACAAAAAGTGAAGGATTATCAAAGTTATACAAAGGCCGAAGGCCAAGTTCACTACAAGAATGTCCAAGAAAAGTATCAAAAGGACTCAACCCTTGAGCTTGAATTCATCACGTGCTAGAAGAAGCAACAAGTATAACCATGTAACAAGATCCGAATCCAAGAGTGTAGATCATGGGTCTAAAAAGGACTATCTCCCACTCATCCGAATTGGTTTGCATCTTGACTCAAAGGTACATGTATCAAGTTTAATTCCATGTTCTAGCAAATGCCTTGAGTAGTGATTGAGAATGCATGGAAAGGGGAAGTCTAGACTAGCATTTATCTAGGGTGCCGAGAAGGGCTTGTGGTGTTTGTATTTGTTTTCCTCTTATGACTTAAGGCCTTGTTCGGGACGAACAAGTTCAAGTGTGGGGTGATTTGATGAGTCGTATTTATACGATTCATCGAGTCAACAAAACCCACCAAATACGACATTTGATCATAAGAACATGTGCTTGTTAATGTCGTTTTGCATTTCAGGGCCTTTTGGAGTCTAAAGAAGAATCGGGCTTAAAAGATGGCATTTAAGGCCAAAATCACCACAAGGCATTATTGGCCCACACGGGAGCCCAAGCCAAACCTAGCCCACTTGATGATTCTAGAAGCATCTCATTATTTGCTCATGCCAATCCATTTTGACTACTTCCAAAGCAAAAGAGCCTTGATGATTCTAGAAGCATCTCAACATTTGCAATGGCCAAACCACTTATGCCACTCCAACTTGGTGCCCAAGACAAGAGAAACCCTAGCTCATTTCCTATAAATAGAACCCCTTGGCCTTGTGTAATCTATTCGAAAATTACTCCAAAAACTAGTGAAATCTCTCTACATTTTGCATCAAAGTTCTAGTTCCAAGTTCAACTTCTCTCTACGCATTTTGGCTTCCAAATCACTACCCTTGGGCGTGATTTGCGAATCCCTTTTATGCACCTTAGCTCTCTTGTTCTTACCATGAACATGAGTGGCTAAAACCCCTCTTATTTGGGTTAGGGATCATATCCTTATGCTTTTATTTTGAGGCACTTACACTCAATGATATCACACGTCCCACTAGTCCTTGTATATCATTATATGGATCAAAGGCAACAATACTAAAGTGGATGTCTTGCCACTAAGCTTGGTTGAGCCTAAGATCCTTATTGTAACATCCATTTGATACTTTGCGGCGAGAATGGATAGTACACATAGATGAGCAATACCTTTGTCGGATTGTTCCATCTAATAAGGACTAGATTAGAAGGTTTTTAACCGTCCATAGTGAGGTAGTGGAGCTTGAATGCTTTGGGTTGTCTACGACACCACACTACTACCTAGTTCGGTGAAAACCGTGGTGTACTACCTTTGCCGGAGTACTTTAGGTTGTTACCCTTGCCGGAACAACCACACCCTATGGGATGTGAGATAGATCATTGAATGCCTATGATAAATGTAGCATAAGAAATGCCCTAAACCAAATACTCACTCTTTGATCACAAACCATTTCCTTTACTTTTGCACTTGTACTTACATTTAAGAAAACCCTTTTCAAAACCCCCAAAACTTGTTTACTTTACTTTACTTGTATAAAGAACAACGAGTATTTGATCTATTTCCCTTGGGTTCGACCCCTACTTGCCACTCTACTAGTCTATAGTAAAGTACAAGTTAGTGGACTATAAATTTAAAGTTGATTTACACACTACGACATTGTGCACTGTCAATTACACACCAGAAACTCATGTATATAATCTAGTAACGTGGTTTTAACGAGTACTCATGTATAGCCTCTCCTCGCTTTCAAGGAAATTGGCCGGGACTTCATTATCGTTTTGAAGTGGATTGTTGAGTTGTTTCTTCAGTTTGACCGTTTTGGGCATGAAATGACTTTGGAGTTTTTAAGAACTGCGGATCATGTTTCGGCGGCTGACTCGCCTAACGTGGCATGAAATGTGGTTTAGTATTTAGATGTTCTATTCGTGTTTTTGTTAGTCGTTCGGTTTGCTATTGTTCTTTTATCCTGTTCTCCGAATCTTTGTATGCCTTTCCTCTTTTATCAAATAATAATAATAATAATAATCCAGTAACAGCTTATATGTTTTTACTCAATACAAATTTTCAATGAATAAATGAAATGTACCAGCTTTCATTTAAGTGAAACCGGTCCGGCGAGAATCGGCTTGCCACGCGGTTACCACGCAGGTGCACAGTCAGCGAACCAGTTTGGGAGAAATTGGTTTCGTTCAAAATCAACCAAACCGGTTTGGGAGAAACGATTTCACTCAAAAATGACTGAAATTGGTTTCGCCCAAACCGGTTTCTTTAAAAACATGGCAAATTTGATATTTGAGTTTCAGACATGGTAAAAGTGAGATTGGGTTTGGGAAACAGGGCAAAAAAAACTCGTGTAAAACACATTTTTCTTCTTCTTCTCTAGATCTTTGATAAATTGGGCATCATGAGTTTGTTTTTTATTATTTTGAAGTTCTTAAATTTGCTTTAATAGTATATGATGTTTTCTACGTTGTCTGATGCTATAATTTGAATCATATACGTACTTTATTATTCCACTTTACTTTAATGGTACGTACTATTTTAATTTATTTATTTCAACTTTAATAGGGGTATTCAAATATTATGGGTTGTTAGAGTGTTATGTGTTACATGATTCTGATTGGTTGATAATTTTCGAGTAACCAATCAGAAGCGAAGAACACGGGCTTACGGTGCACTCTCAAAGCACGTGATTGTGTGGGGTGAGGGTGCACCATAATACCCGTGTTCCTCACTTCTGATTAGTTCCTTAATTTTCATTAACCAATCAGAATCGAAATAACACGTAACACAATATGTGTAACATTTGAACGCCCGTCTACTTTAATATTATCATATATTATAATAATAATAAAATGCCTCGATTCCCTCCCACTTTGTCCAACCTCGTCGTGAAGCGAACTACTTCCTTCTTCTACATAACCAGCTTCCGATTCCGATCTCCATCCGCATTGCCTCCGATCTCATCGTAAGATCTCCAACTCCTCGCTCTGCGCACTTCATTTTTCCTCTTGCGTATTCAGTTTTCAATTTACTGCAGATTGATGTATGATTAGCACTTAGGAGTAGTAGTTAACTGCTAACTGTTCATATTGAGCATCATCTGCGTAGAATCTCTGATTTCGGAGTTGATTTTGTCTGAACTACTTAGCTTTTTAGAAAATGTATGATTTAGGAGATGTGATTTTGATACCATATTTTGAGGTTTTTGGTTGTTTGATTGTTTTTCTTTCGCTATCAAAAGTGTCCAAGGCTGAACTTGAGTGTGTTTCAAAATGCATGTCCTCATTATTGTTTATTGCTTTTTGGTTAAAATTGTTGATTTTGCATTGCTGGATCTGTTATTGATGAACTGGTGTATGCTGAGATGTGGGTTATAGTGTGTTATTGACTATGTATTGTGCCGTTGTGTACAGAGAAACGGTTGGTGAAGATGTCTTGGAGGCTACTGGCGTTGATATGGATTCCATTGCTATGGAGGTGGGATGTGGTTGTGGAAGCAGATAACTTGGTTTATAAAGATGCCAAACAGCCTATTGCGTATCGGGTCAGGGACCTTTTAAATCGAATGACGCTGGAAGAGAAGATTGGTCAGATGTCGCAGATCGATAGGAGTGTTGCTACTCAGGATATAATGAAAACTTATTCCATTGGTAAACCTCATCTTAGCTTATTCAGATTCAGATTAATTTTTCTATGTTTGACTTATTGGCCATTTGTCTTGTAGGAGAAGAGTCTCGTATTTCAGAAATAATACTTGTACCTTTTTTAAAAATTTCATTTGAGGAACTTGTGCCACGTTCAGGGCGTAGTATTGGATAGAAAGTTAACGTATTTCTGCCATATAATCAAAAATACATAAAGATATGTAGATATCTTTTTGCATTGTTTGGAACCATTGCTGGATGAATAAAAATGGAAGTGACAATATGGAAATGTTGGGATTAATCTAATAATGCAGTAATATCCACATGAATGCAATAAATATAACTCTGATTGGGCTTATCACTGAATAGCATAATTGATGAAATGATACATGGATTGTTTGTTGCACAGGGAGTGTATTAAGTGGCGGAGGTAGTACACCACTTCCCAAAGCTACTGCTGAGGACTGGATAAATATGATAAATGACATCCAGAGGGGAGCTTTATCTAGCCGATTAGGGATTCCGATGATCTACGGAATCGATGCTGTTCATGGTCACAATAACGTCTACAATGCTACAATTTTTCCTCATAATGTTGGGCTTGGAGTCACCAGGCAAGCGACATTAAATGATGTTTTTATGGAAATTATTTTAAGATTGATACTAACGATTTAAATGTTATACCTATTTATTTAACAATTTTCATATGAAAAAAGAGCTTATGTACTGGTGATATCAAAACAGGGACCCTGATCTAGCCAAGAGAATTGGTGCTGCAACAGCTCTTGAAGTTAGAGGCACCGGGATTCCTTATGCCTTTGCCCCTTGCATAGCGGTATAAGATGCCAAAGTAATTTATATTTTCTCGGATGTATGAATATGTACTCATTTACATTCGTGTATGTCAATTTGGTTGCCCGTAGCATAAAGTTTCATTTGTTTCATTGGACTCTGAGTAGGTCTGCAGAGATCCACGATGGGGCCGCTGCTACGAAAGCTATAGTGAAGACCCCAAAATTGTCCAAGATATGACAGAAATAATACTTGGATTGCAAGGAGATATTCCCGAAAATTATACCAAAGGGGTTCCTTATGTTGGTGGCAGGTGAAATTTACAGCAACTGCTCTTCTTTTATGTCACAATTTGATGACTGTTTAGAACTATATGTGTTGAATCAAAAAAAATTCTTATTGTTTCATCTTAATTCCATACTACCTGACTGTTATTTGTCTTCTTTGATAAGGGGCATGCCTCGTCATATTTGTAAAACCAACAGAATTTGTTTTCATCTCATTGATGTTATTTGCTTAACCGGTTCTCATAGGACCAAGGTTGCTGCTTGTGCGAAGCACTTTGTTGGTGATGGTGGAACAACCAAGGGCATCAATGAAAACAACACTGTTATTGACATGCATGGGTTGATGAGCATCCACATGCCTGCCTACCTTAATTCAATCATCAAGGGTGTATCAACAATTATGGTCTCCTACTCCAGCTGGAATGGGGAAAAGATGCATGCAAACCAAAACTTAATTACTGGAGTCCTGAAAAATAAACTCAAGTTTAAGGTAGTAGCATCTAATACATGTTCTGTTCCCATTTTCTGAGTGTTTTGCACCAGTATTTTTGGTCAACATGGAATTTGAACAAACTTTTTCATCATAAATAATTAGCAAGTAGCAGCTATCAACTGTGTTCTATGATACCCCAGCCTCAATAAGTATAATATCGACTTTGATATGTTCAATGCTGTGGTCAGGGAATTAATTGCTTTACCTGAATTGTGAATGCCAGGGATTTGTTATCTCCGACTGGGAAGGAATTGACAGGGTCACTTCGCCTTTCCATGAGAACTACACATACTCTGTGTTTGCTGGAGTACAAGCTGGCATTGATATGGTCAGTTCCATAAAAATCTAACCCCGAATGACAGTGATCAAGTAAATTTCATTATCTGATTATAAATCATTCAGTTTTAGTTCTGGAATTCATCAATTTAGTTCTATACTAATCAGGTGATGATCCCGCATAACTTCACGGAGTTCATTAGTGATCTTACTTATCTGGTGAAGAGTGGTTTCATCTCCATGGAAAGAATCGATGATGCTGTGAGAAGAATTTTGTTTGTCAAGTTCAAAATGGGCATTTTCGAAGAACCTCTTTCAGATCTCAGCCTAGTAAATGAACTTGGAAGTCAGGTCAGTTCACAAAGTGTTATGACTTAAGAGACTGTCACTGCTTATTTTTCGTGGTAGTATAAAAAGTGATTGGGCATCAACCTGCTACCTCTGTTGATTCCATCATAAGAGAGGCCATCCTTATTACAACCTCATAGTTTTTTCATATGAACACTCTACTGCTAGGCACACAGGGACTTAGCAAGGGAAGCAGTGAGGAAATCACTTGTTCTACTAAAAAATGGGAAAGAAGCAAACAATTCAATGATACCTCTTCCTAAGAAAGCACCAAAAATTTTAGTTTCTGGTACCCATGCTGATAATTTGGGTTATCAATGCGGTGGATGGACGATAACATGGCAAGGTTTCAGCGGTAATAGCGACACAAGGGGTAAGAGGGATTTTTTTTTTTTTTTTGATAACGGGTAAGAGGGATTTCTAACTTCTATAATGGTAAATGTTATTGTAAACCTCTTGGCTTTATACTCAAGCTAATACACGCTACTGTCAATTTCAGCCATTTTGTCTATACTTTTATGTAATAGTAGTCACACCCATGAGCAGGTACCACCATTCTCGGTGCCATAAGTTCTACAGTTGACTCTAGCACAGAAGTGGTTTTCATGGAGAACCCTGATAGAGATTTTGTGAAGTCCAACAACTTTGCATATGCAGTCGTCGTTGTTGGGGAATACCCGTATGCTGAGACGGAGGGAGACAGCCAGAATCTCACAATGGTAGATCCCGGTCCAGAAGTGATCAACAAGGTATGTGAAGCTGTCAAGTGTGTTGTCATCGTCATCTCTGGTCGACCTATTGTGATTGAGCCGTATGTGTCTTCCATTGATGCCCTAGTGGCTGCCTGGTTACCTGGCACAGAAGGCCAAGGTATAACTGATGTCCTTTATGGTGACTACGGATTTACGGGCAAACTTGCACGTACATGGTTCAAAACAGTTGATCAGCTACCAATGAATGTTGGGGATTCAGTTTATGACCCACTTTTTCCTTATGGGTTTGGACTCGCAACTGGATCTGTTCAAAGCGTTGTCAAAAGGTAAGAACATGTCTCTCATTGTTGACGGTTTCAACTTCACATGGTATTTGTTCATTTTCATTGTTCCATTGATACACATTGTAAATACAAGCCGTTCACCTGCGCAGCTCAACTGCAGCCAGAGCCAAGGCCAACGGACTGCCATACATCTCTGTCATCCTTGCGTCTCTTCTTTTGAGTTTGTTTGTCACTGGTAAATTATAAACCTAACCCTCCAACCAGAGTAACTGTAGCACAGCATATGATAACTTAAGTAGCTCCCTATTCGATATTTTTTTTTCTTAACCTGACATTGAAGTGTTGGTTTTTTAGTATTCTTTGGTAGACAACTGAAGGCGAAAATGCACATAATTTTGCAAAAATTGTGTCGAAATAGATATGTGTCTGTGCCGGAGATAGACATGGATACTGGAATTTCTTCAGCTGGAGTTAGAGTTGACCAGATACCAAATCTCCACAATCAAAACGCATTAAGTTTCAAGCCACCTGAGTAGGAAGACCGATTATCTTGTTAGCCCTCGATGGATTCTGTTGTTTGCAGAATACCAATAATAAGGTCCTTAACTAGCACAGATTTCTTCCTGGAAACATCCCTAAGCAAGATACATATACGGTATCAGACCCAATTGCCACCTTTATCTCAGCTTCTACTGCCCAAGTTTAACTCAGCATTTTAATGGAGAAATACATAGACGGATCTCTTTTTGGTTATCGCCTTACGGTATGAACATTGGCACTACACATGCAGTCCTGGCATGACCTTACAACATGAAAAATGGGACGCCCATGATTCATGAAATGATTATTATGCAAACCTGTCCAAATTTGAATGAAACTGAGAGTACTAATAGGAAACTGAAACGAGTGTAATTCCTGATATTCCAATACAATATTACAAGTCTTCAATATACAAATACAGATAAGACGCAATACATCATGTTGACCAAATATGCTAATAGTATATGTTTCGCCATCAGGAAGGGTCCTAATATGCAAGTACATGTTTGGCAAACAGGGACACGGAGTTGACCAAATTTAGTATATATAAGGAATCAAACACTTGATGTGTTTGGGGAAGTCTTCGAATTTCGATAAGTACCATCTCCTAGTGGCGTAGCTCCTTCCCATAAGATAAAATATTGTTCCCATTGTGAAGGATAAGGAGTAAGGTGTTTGGGATATGAGGGTGAAGCCCAGAAACCCAATAATCTCAAACAGATAATGAGGGCAGATCACTAGGCTGAACAAACCTCCCTGTGGAATTTTGTATTCTTTACTACCACCGTCTCTAAGGGTTGATAACAGATAGTGATGGTAGAAGTTTCCACAAATGCCGATTAGGAATGCCACAATTCCAGCGTACTTCAAGTCAATGGAAGGTTCTGGGAAGTCCTTGCTTAAATATTGAGAGTAAATTACAGTTGCCGTCGAAAGGCAGTAGCTGAGGGAAATGAGAAGTGCAGATTCCAAAACCACATGGCTGCTGAACTTGTGAATGAAGAGAACCTGAATTGACAACAGAAAATGAATAAATTAATGACCTCAGATATCATAAACTATTATATTTATATTATACTATTATGCAAAGAGAAGCATGCACTCTACTCGCTGTCCTTTACACTTTTGTAACTTGAACCCAGAACATAAGCCAATTGACGTGTGTTTACGATTCACCAACATCCCATTTCAATAATTCCCAATTTTATATCTATTAATAGTCATGTTGTCACACTGTCACAGCAAAGAAGCTAGCTAACACGAGCATGAAATCGACCCTAAGTAATGCTCTAAAGTCTAATGATCTGTGGCAACTGAAAAATACACCAGCTAGCTCAATTTATATATGCCCAGGCTTATAATCTTTATTAGATTTCATTTCGTGCAAAAACTAAAGTCTATCAACAATTTGGTAAGTCTCAGTCCAACACTCTCATAAACTACACATCTCTGTAAATACCCGCAATTGCACAAATTGCAACAACCAGATGCCAATTTTTTTTTTCTAGATCCATTCAATCTCTGGGATAAAACGGAAGTTTCTAAAAATAAAAAAACAGCACTACATGCAAATTCGAAATATTCACCTCAAGTATCCTTTTGAAAAAATGGATAGCTAGTGCCGAGCATATCAGCACGAACCTCACATCCTTATCCGGATAAACCACAAACGAAGCCAGCGCCGCAACCAGCGCAGGCGCGTACAGTAGCAGCATACCTGCTCTACCGGAGAGCTTAATACCAGCGAGCGGTGACGATTTGGCGACGTTCGCGTTCCAGAACTTAGAGTACTGCAAGTGTTTCCCTCTGATCTCGGACAAGCCAGTGTTGGCGAGCGACACGACGCTGATGAAAGACATCGCAGTGATGAAGATGGAAGGCGGAGGCGGAAAGAAGACGGCGGAGAGGATCGGGATCGACATCGGAGCTGCGGTCAATCGAGCAGAGGTCTCAGTCGTTAGGGCTTTGACTCTTAACGAGAAGGAAGAATGGAAGATGAGAAGAGGTGAGAGAAAATTGTTAACTACTGTAGAACATAACATTTAATGCTTAATATTATAATTAAATAAAAATACCAGTTTATGATGTTTAGATTTTTTTTTTTTTTTTTTGATAGGGGTTTGTTAGTGTTAAATTAGTACCTGTTCTTAGTGAATTTGAACCAGAAAACCACCAAAGGCTCCGGGGAACTTTTTTTTTTTGAACCAAAATATATATATATGGGATCAAAAAGGGCAAAACAAAAGGCAACCTGGCCTCACACACCACCACGCAAAAACCAAAAACCCATCAACCTGACCTTACCAACCCCTACAACAACCGGGGGTAAAAACACCACAAAGGGAGAAACAAACAAACGACTCAAAAAAAAAAACAAACCAAAACAGCCGGCACACCAAAGAACAGTGCCTGTAAAAAAAACCTGTAAAAGCTAACCCCGACTCCCTCCAAATTACCTAGCCTCCTAGCCATTTATGTTCATGCATCGTCTCCACCAGCTTTCCTGTGTGTATTTCTGAGCCTTTGTAAATGTTGTCATCTTCATCTTTATATTCCCTATAATCCCTTTCGTAATTCTCTCTATATTCAGCCTTTCCTTCTTAAAGATTATACTGTTTCTGTGACACCAAATCTCATCCATTGTTTGAACACAAGCCATACTTGTGAATTCAGACCTTAGGGAGTTCTTCTTCTGCTTTTCCAGCCAAGGGATGAGCCTATGCCAGAGGTACTCCTTACAAGAGCTGCGCAAGAACTTTAGGACATCAATCCATATCTTCTTTGTCACCGTGCACTCCCCGGGGAACTTGCTCCACTGAGCTAAGCTCAATCCTCTATGATGTTTAGATTTTAGATCATTATCCATCAACAACAAAAAAAGAATTTAGATCATTAATTTTTTTAGTAAAATGCATATTTGACATTGTCAATTTACATATTAAATTTATAAAACAAGTACCATTTTGCATCTAACAAAACTTCCAAGTTTGCCAACTGCAGGTGTAGCTCCTCGCCGCCTAATTTCAAATAAGGGCAACGAAACACCTAACCGATAGGACGGGGCTAAGTTACGGAGAAGCAAGTGCTCGATATCCACCTTTCTCAAGAATGTCTGCTATGGTAATATCCCCTGTCTTTATGATTCTTCCATCCTCCTACGGGATCATGGAAAATGGAGAATGGTTAAGTACGGAAAATAGTATGTAGGTTCTTAGTTTATTAGAGCTTACCATGACATGAATGTACTCCGGCTTTATAAATTCTAGAAGTCGCCTGTAATGTGTGATCATCAAAACTGAGTTTGTAGGAGTCGAGAGTTTATTCACAGCTTCAGCTACGGTCTTTAACGCATCAACATCCAAGCCAGAATCAATCTCGTCCAGTATAGCTAAATCTGCACCTAGAACCTGAGGCCGCAAAAGGAAATATTAATTTGAGTGACATTACGAGTTTGAACTACAATTCTGTCAGACCATAAAATCGAAATGAAGGCACATACTTTTTTTTTTTTGTGACCAACTCTTACAAAATTTCATCAACTCATACAAATTATTAGGCACTTTCTTTTATAATAGTTTATGTTTCTCATCCTCCATGTTGATTTTTTTTTTTGAGTTTTACATGGCATCAACTAAAACCATACCAAAATGATGATTAATAAACAAACCACATCAAATGCAAGGTGATGAAAATGTGAAGTGCCGGGTAAGATTTACATTTGATATGGTGCCTAGTGAAAAATAATAAGTAGAAATCAAAAGGGATAAGTTCATACTGCAAGTTGTAGAATCTCATTCCGCTTCTTTTCACCTCCACTAAATCCTTCATTGACATTTCTGTTCAAGAATTCTGGCTCCATGTT
Source organism: Rhodiola chrysanthemifolia (assembly GCA_033675395.1). Classification (NCBI taxonomy): domain Eukaryota; kingdom Viridiplantae; phylum Streptophyta; class Magnoliopsida; order Saxifragales; family Crassulaceae; genus Rhodiola; species Rhodiola chrysanthemifolia. The sequence continues at coordinate 3,821,164 of CM066206.1, forward strand.
CACAAGTTGAAGTTTCTTACTTACGTAGGTAAAGAACTGCAAATAAAACATGATCATCACGCCATTCCTCCGACGGAATAATGATGAAATTCTGCTTCAGCTAAAAATTTGTACGTGCCATATAAGCCATACCTCTAATGGTTCTAGCTCTGGTAAATTCAGTGCTCTTCTTCGAGCATTATATGCCATTCTCAGAAAATGATCATTGCTGACACCAGGAATTTCAACTGGTGACTGAAAGCTCATAAAAAGTCCCGCAAGTGATCTGTTTTCAGGTTCCATTTCCAACAGGTTCTCTCCTTTAAAATTTACACTGCCTCCAGTTACTTCGTAGTCTGGATGACCAACAAGAACCTACATTTCACAATGCCATACAAAAATTTTGTTTTTACTGAAACGGGAACCAAATAACCGAATTCTCACTTTCTTATTAAGTTATTCAATTCGTAGTCTGGATGTTTACCGAATCATTACTATGGTGCCATAACATTAGAAAAATGTCAAAAAGCTGAAACTAACAATACAAGTTACATAAATGTCTGAGAGAAAGGATACAAAAGGGGCCCTAAGGATTGGCTACTATATAAAAAAAAGTAGAATCAACCTTTGCAAATGTACTCTTCCCAGAACCATTTTTTCCCATGATCGCATGAACCTGTCCGCTCGATAAAACCAAAAAACAATATCAAACAAAAAGGTTTCGGCGACCTCCAATCGTTTCATATCAAGCATATTACTCAAACTTGTAACCCCTATAATGATGTCAATTCATTTTCTAATCATGGTACTATGATAAAATGGTGAACATCTCATTACTCATTATTAATCTCTACGAAAAATACATGATTATACAAAATTGCGAATTCTGTGACAAATTTATATACCTCTCCTTGGCGGATAACCAGATTCACTCCCTTGAGAATCTCCTGCCTCGTATCAGCGATCACAGCACTCAGGCCGCGGACCTCAAGCACTACATTTTCCGAACTAGAACCTCCTCTCCCGCTGTCCACTCCGGATGTAGCGGGCGTTCTGACGGCCGACGACCCCGCCTTATTGCAAACTGCAAAACTACGTCGTTTAGATCCAGATGAAATACAGATAAACGGATCGCGACGGTTTCGGAAAGTGCCAGGAACCGGAAGCTTCGAGGCGGAGGAAGGACAAGCAGGGAGCTGACGCAAGCAAGGAGTGTGCGCTGACTGGATGATAGACGCCATTGAAAAACGCTTAGGTTCGTGCTTAAGGTGCAAAATTTGAAGGACAAGCGATCAACTTAGATTCATTACGTGGTCAACATCGAATTTTGGATTAGAGACGAAACCCTAATCGTACTTGACGCTGAAGCTTTGTGAGGATAAAGCTGATGATACGCCATAGATTCGAAGCTCTGCGACGAGCTCCAGAAGCGATCTGAGCCGTTGATTTCGATACATTGACGATGATTGTTGGACCGTTTATGCGGTTGAGCCGTTTAGGTTTATCCGATTAGACCAGTTAATGTATTCGAATTATTAATAATTATTTATCATTTTATTATGGAAATATTCAAAAAGAAAAAGAAAAAAAAGAAAACCCTAATTCTCAATCGCGCCTCCTCCTCCTCTCTCGGTTTCTCTCTCCTCTCCCAAAAAAAAAGCAACGGAATTTCGAACCCTAATTGTCGATGTCGGCGACAGAGTACACGGCGGCGAACGGAGCCTTGACATACGAGGGAAGCGGCGCAGGCGGGAAGTTTCGGCGTAAGCCGCTTCGGAAAAATCAATCGACGCCATACGATCGACCACCCGCCACTGTCCGGAACCCTAGCAGCGGCAATGGTTGGTTGTCGAAGATTGTTGACCCGGCGTCGAAATTTATAAATGCGAGTGCGCATAGGCTGTTTTCTTCGGTGTTCAGGAAGCGGCTGCTTCCTCCACCGCAGCAGACGCCGCCTCCTCCGCCTGCTGCTAGGCAGCCCGTTTCAGGTTTTTGTTTTCTTAATTAGCTTCGTCGAATTGGTTGTGTGCAGTTTTGGGTACTTGAAATTGGTGGCCTTCGGAATTTACAAGTTAGGTTAAATGGGATTTGTCTTAAAAGAAAGTAGTCTTGTTTATAGGAAGTGTAGTGGGATTTGTTTGAGGTTGATTTGTTTTTCCATACGTTGACAAATCATAAGTAGGGGTAGATGAGATTTTAGTTGCTATTGGCTGGTCTGTGTTTTTTCACTTTGTTTCTTTTTGTTCAGAGATGGCTTCAAATGTTATTGGATTGCTCATGATTATATTGATAACTAATGCTGTTACCATTTTCTTTTATTTACCTTATTGGATAGGCCCTGGTAAAGTATTGGTCTTTACGTGTTTGATTAGTGATTTGGTAGCATGCCACATCCTTTTGGTATATCTGGTAGTTTTTCTTTTTCAGAATGTTTTCACAGTTTGTATGTTATAAACCCTGTAACTCTTGCTCTTTTGTTATTGTATTATAACTGTCATTTTGATCAGCCTCTATGTTTATCCATCTATAGAATAGCTATGCCATTTATCCCCTTTCTGCATATGAAGTAGGATATCCTATTTTTGTTTTGAATTATTGCAGATGTTAATAGAACCGCAGACTCAAAGGCCAAAAGTGAGATTTTGGATAAAATTGGGGTAAGGTTTATTGTCTGTGTAAAGATTAACAAGCTTTGTATATAACTTGCTTCGTTTGCTATCTTATAGAATTTTATGCTTACACATTTGGTTTTGTGTCATTTTTCTCTCACGTTCTTTTCTTTAACTTATCCATGGTTTACAGCTTTTGCAGTATTCATTGCAGGATCAGTGTGGAAGAGATCATCATGTTGACAAACAGGTTTCTTTGGATAACAACCAAAAATATCAGGGGATTTCTGAACTTGAAAATATTTTGACACAGAAGACATTTACGAAGTAAGTTTGTCTTGCAAGATGCAAGGTATTATGTTACAATACTCTTATGTTTGCGGCTGCTGGCTGACTGTCTAAAGAAATCGATCTTTCCATGACTGAATTGATAAACTATGATCTTGTTGTTTTCCATCATGGCTGTTGTTTGGGCTTCACTGCTTTGCTTAATTATTGTACAGTATTCTGGATCAAGGTTTTATTTTCACCATTTAAACTATACGAGCGGATATAAAGAAAAGAATGGGCTGATAATTTTGCATGTAGCTAGGGTTGTGATATATTTGTATAGTTACTTGATGACCGCATGTTACTCCATAGCTCACAGTAGCAGAAACATCATTGATTGGGTTTCTATTGTTGGTTTACATTTATTACCGTATGGTACTGATGCCACGTTCGAGTGTCTAGCTTTTCCCTTTACCATGTATGATATGTAGTATTGTAATTATCTGAACTCATTTACAAGTATTTGACAATGCTTCGTGAACCACAATTTTGTGTAGTAACCGCTTTAACATTGAAACTATTTCACAGATCAGAGATTGATCGATTAACTGCCTTACTGAATTCACGGACCATTGAAGCTACTACGGAGAATGTTGTGAATGTAACAGAAGCAAGACCGCTAAAGACACTATTTGAAAATGGAAATGTGAAGGAATCCAAGTCTACCCCGGTTCCAGATAATGGCATTAATAGCATAAGATACCTAGGAGCTACCTCATCCCGTATTCCGAATACAGAGGTATGGGAGCTTTCATTGTTGGTTATACATGCTTGTCATTTATTGCTCATTATTAGCGCATAACTAATATATAAATGTGACAATTAATTCAGGTTATCGAGGAAGACATTGCCACCCCAGCGGAACTTGCAAAAGCTTATATGGGTAGTATGCCTTCCAATATGTCTCCTTCGATATCATGTTCGAGGGGTCGGGCTATTACAAAAGACTTATCGTTGATAAATAGTGTGGTGTTTCCTTCACAATCACCTTCCATGAGCACAGCAACCAAGTCCGTGTCCCGCTTAGGCGCACCTGAGAATGGATATATGACTCCACGCTCAAGAGGCAGGTCTGCAATATATAGTATGGCCCGCACTCCATATTCCAGAATGCAAAAGGTTGGTCAATTGACATTCCTCGTTAATGAGAATATGAGATAATTAGAGCTAATCAATCTGATATTGGATTAACACTAAACTTTTGCTATCTCAGAGATCAGATATCAAAACGGTTAACAATTACAGTTTCCAGCCACAACATCTTGCATTGGAGGCTACTCAGCTCTCTAGCTCTAGACAAGCGGTATTTATATATTGACTTAATGAGAATAAATTTTTGCACAATAAATTAATCAAATAACCTTTTGTTATGTGTTTTTTTTGCAGGCTTTAAAGCGTCAGAGTTATGTTTTAGATGATGATATTAGTTCTATAGGCCCTGTCAGGAGAATTCGTCAGAAACCTAGCCTTTTATCTTCTCAAAGATTGACTGGATCTGTTGGTGGAAGCTCACCTGTCATTGGATCCGGAGTTCTGTCAAATTATCGTTCAAAAGATGCAGGAATCGGATCTCGTGGTGCAAATTTTATGTCTGTCCCATCACAATCAAGTGATGTCGCTCAGAAGATCCTCCAACAACTGGACAAGTTGTCTCCTCCTCCAAAGGAGAAATCGTCTGACCGTAAGTCAATGCAGCTGCCAAGAAAGTCAATTTTTACTTTGACGTCAGATATGTTGTCCGGTCAGGCTTTAAGAAGTCTAGAAAAAATAGATTCTTCTAAATTCATTGAGGCATCTCAAGAGAACAGTAAGGCGAGTGATTCAGTTCAAACAGAGACGACCAATGTGGACTACACTACTTCGAATTGCAAGAATCAATTGGAAGAAAATGGTCTCAAAAAACTGACAACAAATAACTCTGAAAGTACATTGCACTTGTCCGATCGTTCTCATGACCAGAATAAACGGACATTCCAGATGAGTGCTCGTGAGGTAACTTGTCCTATATTTGCTAATAAATGGTGGTTATTGTAGTTAGATATCACTTTTTTAGTTCTATTCAGTGCCTGTTTATAAGCATCGTCTATCTCTGGGCTTGTTTGATAAATTATAAACTACTTAGAAGTGAAATTCACTGACAAAGGGGAATATGTAATGCGTATAAGTGTTTCACACCGTCCCTTTCCTGTAGCTGGATCCATCAATTGTTGATTGGTCTAGAGTTGGGTCTGCTGCTTCTTTGTTGGGGTGTGGCTTCAAGGACCCTCTGGGGTGTAGTGGCTAGGGGCGTTCTTTCTGTTATTATATAACCTCCTTACATAAAATAATTTCAAAAAATAACACGTGTGAGAAAATGGTCGTCAAAAAGTTATTGATCTTGTCTCTCTGTTTTTTTTTTTTTGAAGGATTACCTGGATCCAGAGGACAGTAATGACCGTTCAAATGGCACTTCATTTGCTGTGGCTGAAGGTAAGGTCAATCTTGTTAATTCCTCTCCGGAGAACAATCCACAAACAATCAATTTGTTTGTTGCGAAGGAAAATTCAGTATCTAATGATGGAAAAGCACATGTGAGTTTCTGTTTGGATAACAAGTCCGGTCAATATCAGACTGTCCCCAGTGGGCCCATCGTATCTGAGAAGGAAGACATAGTCTCTTATTCATCAGCATCTTCCCTCATGAGTATGCGGTCAAATGTGACTGATAATGTATCATCATCTTTATTTGGTAAACAATCATCAGAAGAGAAAACAACCACGACACCACTCTTTGGGCGTGGAACTGAAGCTGCCGATAAGTCCTTACCATTTACATTTTCAACATCGTCATCAACTGCTAATGATTCTCTAGCCGTGCAAACTTCAGCGCCTTCAAAAACAATGACTCCAACCCCAAGGTAAATTGTTTTTGGCAGGTGTAAAACATTCATAATGCATTTCTTTGGTTTAGTTTGAGATATGGAATAGATTGTCCTGCTATTTTGCTTCATCACACACACCTTAAATCGTTTGGGTTGACATACCTTAAATTGTTTACCCGTTCTTCTGAGGCTAGCCTAGGAATGTGCGACATGCCTAAATGACATTGAGCATTTTGACATGGTTGTATTGTTTAATACTCCATTAATTGTTATTGCGAACTTATTAGGATCCTGCAATTTCTTGGTAATTAACTTCTCATTTGTTTGTGCAGTGGGTTATCTGATACTCCCAAAACCAAGCCTGATCATAGTGAAGACAATCAGGGAGCTGGTGATATGGATGGGAATTCTTCAACAGCTTCATTAAATGGCTCATCAACGACCTCTGCATTGTTCTCATCTGGCTCGTTTGCGAATTATGGATTTGCCAATGGTTCATTTTCCGTCCAACCTACCAAGGCTTCAACTGGAATCGCAGTTCCTTCATCTAATTCTTTTGCTAGTGCAGCCTCTGCCACCATTCTTCCAAACGCAGCTTCTGGAATCGTTTCTGCTGTACCATTTTCAGAATCTCCAGTTTTTGGACAGTCTTCATCTAATAAGGATCCACAAGTGTCTTCAAATGCCATTGTTCCACCTTCAGAGGTTAAAGAAACTGTGAAGCCGGTAACTGCAACTAGTGACATACCTAGCAATCCTTTTGGTGGAATTTCTTCTGCATCACCAAACAGTACAAATGCCGGTTCTGGTTTTAGTTCTTTTATGAGCTCTCCTACAGTGGACAACCAGGGTTTTGCTTCTGTAAGCAACAATGGTGATGCTGTCAGCAGTCAGGCAACCTATGCTGGCACTTCTACTGCAACTGGTTCACAAAACACGCCATTTCATTTTACTCCATCTGGGTTTTCCCCAGCTCCTTCATTTGGGTTATCTGGGACACCTACGTTCTCACCTGCTCCTGCTGCAACGTCCGAACTGAATTCTGTATCTTCTTCACAAGAAGCCGGTATTGTCGGCTCAGCTGGTGGTTCCACTAATAGCTTGTTTGGCTCTAATTGGCAGGCCAGCTCTCCATTATTTTGTTCCAGTACCAGCTCCTCAACTGCTCCTCTATCTGTCTCCCAGTTTGGTTCTTCTGCAGCATCATCTGCTTCTATTCCTTCGAACAGCACGCCCGGCTCATTATTCGGATCGACAGGTGCTTTAGCATCAACATTCTCATTCACTTCAGCATCCACAAGCACTTCTCCATCACCATTTTCGGCTCCTCAGCCTGTGTTTGGAAGCTCAAAATCTGTGTTTTCTTTCGGCTCAGCAGCATTGCCACCTAATACTCCAGTGTTCGGTCAACCACAGTCCATGTCAAATTCCCAAATGAGCCTGGAGGATTCAATGGCCGAGGACACAATCCAAGCATCTGCACCTTTAACTCCAGTGTTCGGTCAGCAGCAATCCATGCCAAATTCCGGATTTGTTTTTGGCTCGCCATCTCCTTCAGTCACTCCACCTGCCACAAGCCTCTTTCAGTTTGGAAGCCAACCAAGTCCCATCCCTCCGGCAAACCAATCACCATTCCAAGCGCCTGGTAGCTTTAACGCCGTTGGTAGCTTCTCCCTTGGTACAGGAGTTGGAGACAAGGCTGGACGGAAAATTGTCAAGGTAAAGAGGGGCCCTAAGAAGAGGTGAAGACTACAATATACACACACACACACCAATGCATTGTATTGGACAATTGTCATTCATATATGTATGAATGGATGTGGGCAGTGGGCACCATCCAGCAAAAGGTAATTGTAACATTAGTCTTCTATAAGTAATAGTTGGTCTTTCTTTTCCTATTCTGCGCCACAGTTCTCTAAGTCTCTTTGTTGCGCCTGCTAATACCATCTGTGCTTTAGCTTACTGTCCACTCCACTGGATTAGTAGGGTGAGAAGCTTGATGTCACTCAATGTACCACTTTGATGTACAATGTCTATGAAATTTTGGCCTAAGCTCCTCCTGCTTTTATACCATTCTTCTTGTTCCTATTACAATGTCCAAGAAAAAGTGTATCCATTTTTATTCTATTTTTGAAATTAGTTATGTACTTCATGCAAACTTTACTCTGCAAACTAAAAAATTATTTTACAGCCATATGGGTCTTTAAGAAACACATGACATATTTTCACTACAACTTTGGCAATACCTTCTGAGATTTCGGATCATAATCTGTGCCTACTACATTACCAATCCCCTTTGTGAACAGCCTGACATTGGTGCACCATGTCAACAAATTACAAAATCTTCTGCTCAAGTTGGGTTTTAGTCTGCATGCTCAATGATAACGGGAAACTGTGTTGTAAACCCTACCTTCTGGGTATGGAACCCTACCTGCAGCATCTTCAGTTTTCGCACTTCCTCTGTGGCTTCGTTCACCATAGGATTCGAAGGGTCTGTAGTCCTTAGTTGCTTCCCCAGCAACGTGTGGGGAGTAATGTTGACTAACAGAAGCGCCATATGTTCGAGTTGCTTCCGGAGGATGATTGTACTGATGGGCAGCACCTCCTGCAGAAACAGAAGCAAGAACACCGCCATATTGATGGGTTAATTTGTCAGGGTATCCTTGAATACCACCAGGTTTCTGATATTGGTAAAGCCGTGTGTCTGATTCTTTTTGAAGGAACTCCTGTCTTCGTGCAGCCTGTTTTGCTCGAAGAGATGATAGTTGTTGCTGATATTGAGTGTTTATCTCCATTAATCTCTGCAAGTCAAAACAAAATATTGGCAATCAGAACATTTATATCGTACATTAATCTAATAAAAGGTTATTTTTGAAATCATCGAAACACAATCATGCCTTTATATTTTATTTGACAAGTGAAAGATTCGGGAACATTTGCTTTGTGAAAGTGTAAATGCAACACAAAAAAGAAGAAATATGGTCAAATAAAATGCACAAACAAACCTCCTTATGCCTCGTTATTTCTGCATCTTCCAAATCACTTTGTTCCTTGACTAGTTTTAAGATTTCATCATTGAACTTCCGCTCCAGACCATCAAATGTCAAATGCGGAGGAGTGTCCTCATACCCAATTTCCATATCTTGCTCAGCCTGCACTGCTTCTCTATTAGCCTGCTTTACAAAATCGTTATTTGGGTTTGGGTCGTAGCCTTGATGATAAGATCTTCCCCCGGTTCTTCTATAATCTGCATTATGAGCGTAGCTCTATTTCATAAAAGCAACAAATTGATGGCTCTGCCTTGACAAGGTTAAGTCTAACTTCTCGTTGAAGTTATACTAATTCAAAAAGCATTAATTACCTTCAGGTGGAGGGTGAGATGGCAGTGTATTTGACATTTGATTTCCATCACGACTCATCTGCATATGACTCTCAAAATTTGAAGGGCGACCAATGCGCTCATCTTGAGAATAATTAAAGTGAGATTTCCCAGTGTGTTTATCAACCTCCGCTTCGCGTTGCAGCTTCTGTGCAGCAGCCATGCGTTCAGTATGTGAATATAGGTTCATACGTGGATCAGCAAATGGTCCCTGCCGCTTCATCCTGCAATATAGATTGCATCTTCAGATATACATTAACTGAAAGTGTAAGGTGGTAAGCAGATCTTAGGATAATTAGACTAAAACAGAATTTGGCATTTTTAGAATTTTGTTTCTTTCTACTCCGCACTCGCACCTTGCATGAACTTTAGTTTATCATATGGGCTACTCCATATTATGTTATGCGCTCCACATTGAAGACAGTTTTCCACTCCCTGACTTTTGTCATTGAGTTAATTCATAGCATTTCCCGTCAAACTAAAATTTTATAACAAAAGTTAACAGAAAAATACGAGAGAAAAAAATATAAAATGTCTCATTCCAAATATTTAGACAATTGCACAAAATATATGCATCTCGTTTCACATACAATCTCTTGACACTTCCCTGGAAAAGGTGAGTCTGAAAACATAAACAGTTAAAAAGGCACATGCAAGTTTTCCATCACCATATTCAACACACTTTAAGACGAAAAATGTACTCAAAACAGTACATTAGTGAAATCCACAAACCAAGCTGAAATCAGTTCTGCACATTACAATTCCAGACAGCAAGAAAAGAAAATTGAAAACCCTAAATTCTAAATCCGTGATCTCAATCACAGCATTCAATGAAAGTAAAAGGAATTACAAACCTAAATGACAAACTGAAGTCGGCAAGAGTGTCAAAGAACCATAACTCAAACAGCTGAACTCAGAAGTCACAAGAATAGAGATTAAATATGATAAAGAGAACGTACCTGCTCGGTAGGGGTTGCTTCTTCTTCGCCAATCCTACCGTCGAAGTTCGCCTACGTCATCATCCTCTCTCTATTCAACTTCACTCACCAGATCGCACTACTCTACAATCTCAGCCGTTGATTCACATCCCTATGAAGAAATCCTGACCGGTAATTTCGAGTTTGGGTTTTCTTAAAAAGGCCCGTCCTGACGGCCCATTTAAGCACAATCAGTCTCGTTAAACCAAACGGTTGAACTGACCATTAATAAATATCTCAATTACAGGCGCGTGCCTGGGCGGAAACCTTCGAGCTTTTTTCTTTTCTTTTTTTTAAGATAAATTTTATTTATTAATAAAAAACAAAATACATGAAATTATGACCAAACGAAGTTGGTATTTTAGTTTTAGGACAAGCTCTAGCTGAGGAGCGAGTTTTCTTATTTTTCCGGTGACGATTTTTTTGCTGACTTGTTGGCACCAGAGAGGAAACCTCCGAGCTTCACCGCAAAGACTGAAAACGAAAAACGGAGCTGCGCCGATTGACCTTCGAGCTTCAGAGGTATGTATTTTGCAAGGACGGCTATGTTTATTTTAAATTTTCTTGAACACGTCATCGGAAAAAAAATAAGTCTCGGTCCTCAGCTCGTTCGTGCTCCAAATAGAAAGACTCAAATTTCGTTTGGTCTTGATTTCTTGTACTGCTTTTCCTTTTCAATAAATAAAATCGGAAGGTTTTCAAAAAAAAAATATTAAAATTTTCTTTGAATGCTTGATTTTGGCTTTGTAGTTGTGCACGCTGTTGTTGTGCGTGCACGACATTTACGAAAATGTCAATCTGGGAAGTCGATGGCGACTACTAAGTTGGACATCGCCAGGCACCTGTACGAAACTTTACCTAATGACTACCACAAGTTCCTTGGCGACAATATCTCTGACTACTTGTCTCCCATAATGGAACTGTCCACGTGGGAGGAATTGGCTGAGCTGTGCGGTTGGCAGATTGTGGATGTCGTCACTATGAACTTTAAGAAACATTATGGAGAAGTAAACGAATGGGTCTAGTGGTTTGTACCAATTGATTAATGCAATCTCGTCCATTGCGAAAATATACGGTGGTAGAAACAACTCTAACCAATTTATATTCAAAGCAAATAATAGTCGAGAATTTGAAAAGATAAATTTCTGAAAGATACAACTAAACAAAACAACCAGTTCTTCATAGGGACTTCATTGCACCCAAAGATAACTCTCAAAAGTCCACCAACATAGTGTCTATCATTAGATAATGACACAATAAAAGATGTAATGATCTAATTGTCACATGAAATCTTTTTATTTAAAAAGAAAACCTGTTATATAATCATCCTCCGAACAAGAGTTGGAGTCGTTAACTTCGAGTTGGCCGCGGCTCCTGCGTCACACAGAAATTCGGTGGCTGTCTCCGACAAATCGGACACGTCACGCTCTTATCCAACCATTTCAAGTCTCCAACAAACATCTCCGATTATAAACATAATTACATTTTAACTTACACACTTCACTTCCAACCGAATATCCACCCATACAAATCACACAGTTTTCATTCTCACTTGTTTTCTCATCGACTGCCACAATCCTGAAACTCGACTCGATTACATCATCCATCTCATCATCACCTTCTTCTCCTTTGTCGTATTTCACAATCTCGATATCTACTGAAACGGCGTCGCATCGGCTGAACCTCTCGTCCTTCACAAAGCGCAAAACATCATCTATAAACTCATTCTGATACCTCACCGGCACTTCCATTCGGGTCAACGCGTTGACCAAAGGGGTTCTTTAAACCTTCTCGTTCTGTAACAACTCTTCGCGACCCAATTTCAAATCTTCACTGCACAATAAACGTTCAATTACACATTCGAAGAACGGTTTTTGTACAGTAAAGATTTGCAATTGGGGTTACAGAACGAGAAGGTTTAAAGAACCGCGTTAGTCAACCAAGAAACGTTCTTGGGTTGTGTAATCGATGTCGCTCGTGTACTCGAGATCTTCATCGTATTCGTCCGAGACGGTTACCAGAGTGATGTCGGCGTGGATGCCGATGATGAATTCCCGGTGACGAGATGAAATTCGTTGTCACATGTTGATTGCTGGGAAGAACAGAGAATTTGATATCTTCACACATCCTTACCCAAATCGAAATTGTGTTTGGAGAAGAAGGCGGTTGTTAATTAGGGTTTTATATATTTGAATAAGATTTATAGGAGGAAGTATTTTTTTTTATATTATTTAAATTTAAACGGTTTGAAAATCAAAACCGATAGTTAAGGTAATGAGATTGACCAAATATCCTAAAATAGTGACGCCTTATTTTTAACGCACAAATAACGGGATTTGGCGGTTATTTAGATTTCCTTATTTATACCACCACGTTTAGATATTAAATTTTTTATTATATAAAACTTCAACGGTTAGAAAAACAAAACTAGAATTCAAAACTACAAGTTGACCAAAATAATAATAAAACGGCGCCGTTTTCAATATTAACGCATAATTTAATCCTATCGACTTTAACATTTTCGTCAATTAATATAAGCATTGACGAAGATATTGATCGCAAGAAAGGTTCGTCCGATTTGGTGCAGATATGTATTACCCCTCTAATCTTACCCACTATTGTAATCCACTCTAGCGCCAACCCATGACTTGTACGATAGTGACTACTACTTTTACCGCATGCTGCACTTGGCAATATTGTATGGCTGCTTCTTTTTTTTTTTAACCTTTTGATTTTATTTATTGAAAAAAAGAAACAACAACAAAATACAAAAAATCAAGACCAAACGAAGTTTGAGTCTTTTTGTTTGGGGCACAAACGAGTTGAGGATCGAGACCCTTTTTTTTTCCGGATGAGGTGTTCTTGTCATCGGGGAAGGATCTGTCTGGTCACATGGCTGCTTCTTGTTGGTGGTGTTGTTGTTGAGCAACCAAAGAGAAAAGTGAGAGCAACATTCCAAAGCTTTAGGGATTAGAGCTAGCTTGCCGGATGAGGAAGTAGTGCAGATATTCATCAGAAGGGATGGGGAACAGAGAAGAGAAATGGAGGAGGATAGAAGAATTTTGGAGCATTGATGTAGTAGAGTGTTTTCTCGATAAAGAGTTTTATCCAGATGTTGGCAGTGGAAGGAGGTTGGGGTGTCATTTGGTCCTGAGGGAGCTTGCAAAGAGGGTTGCGCTAAGTGCTAGTGAGTGTGGTTCTTGGCAGTGCGTGTTAGTGGTTAGGTCCTTTGGACCTCAGTGTGTTTTTTTTGGTCCCCAGTGTGTTGTTTCCAGTTTGTTTGGTCCTTTGGACCTCAGTGAGGGGCCTAGGGCCGCTGTGTTTCCTTTTCGATCCCTATCGGGTTCGGCTTTTTAGTGGTAACTCCACTTAAGTATCAAAAAAAAACATTTGAATTAGAAGAACAAAAGGGAGTCATCCTCTTATAAAAGGAAAGAGTCAGCAGACATCTTCTGGCCGAATTCATTCACAGTCGAGGAGAAAGATGCAGTTCCCTAGACAGATGTAATAAACACAAATCATCAAATGCAGTTCATGTGCATCTTCGTCTGCATAACTAACTACTGAAATGGGACTGTGACATTAGAAACTGGTAACAAAGACAGTGATGATGATCTGGGCGAGAACCACATCTGATTCTCAAGACTACCAGAAAAGGCTATGTGAAACATACTGAGAACATAAATCAAGAGTAGACATTCAAATTATTTTGAACATTATTACAACAAGTTGAGATAAAGTTCATGTTTGGCAACACCACAGAAGACCTTATTGAGGGGTGGGCAAAAACCGCCCGCACCGCACCGCAAAAGTGTGTTCGGTTAACCGCACCGCTTTTGGAAAAATCCGATTTGTCAAAAATCGCACCGCAACCAAATAAAGCGGTGCGGAAGCGGTTCTTTATCTCAAACCACCCGATTCAAACCGCACAGCACAGCACCGCACCGCATATATAATTAATTATTAAATAATTGAATAATCTAATAATTACATAAATAAATAAAACAAATCATAATTTCAGGCCCAAGTCCAAGTCCAAGCTCAATTTAGGTTTTTTTTTTTGTAAATTTTGAAAATCGGGTTTTAAATCAAACCGCACCACATCGCACCGCATAATGTGGTGCGGTGCATATTTGGTTTTAACTTTTGTAATGCGGTTTGAAAAATTTCCAAACCAGATAATGTGTTGCGGGTTTACTCTTAAACCGCACCAACCCGCACCGCGCCCACCCCTAGAGATTGACCAAGACGAACATTTTGATATCGGGGCGACAGGATATCTATTATGGTAGGTAACCTATGCCTCATGAAAAGGTGCGGTAACTATAGCAACAAGGGCACTGTTTTCACACGAGCTCACCTTAACCTACTTATTGAAGGTCTTATGAGGTTGGCCAACACTTACTTTTACCTCGCCACTGAATATGCCAATGACTCAGACGCAGCAAAACAGGTTCACAAAATGGTTCTGGCAACCCTCAAGGATGGCTTTCGAGCTGAACAGAAGATTATTACTCCTAAATCTTTCTCAGGCCAACCTTGGAATGCTATGTTCTCAATTGCTGCACTAGATATGACAGTTGAAGGTTTCGGGATGTTAAACCGTGTTGCTAGAAGTTACCCGTACCTGTCGCACCACGGGTATATACGATCATAAGTCAACCGATCTTGATACGTAACCCATTACTCAAACTACGCGATCCTACACGAATACGTGCCAGTGGTACTGTCTTGGTCGAGAACAGACTCATGGTGGAGATCATTAAGCTCCTAGAAGAACCGGATAGTCCTGCTGCCAATTTTATGGAAGGTTACCGCTCTGGGGAGTTACACTCTCACGCATTAGCTGTGGCAGAAGCTGTTTTGGGCCGGGACGTGGTTAGTACTTAGTATCCCCTTGTTAAATCGAGTGTGGGAATGCACTCCACTTGCTTACGTTGAGAGTGTCGTATCAAAATTCAGACGAGCGACGATGATCAGCTTACTGGGCCCTGCGTAGCTCGAAAGATGTGGTAGCTGTTCTGAAACACCGCATTAATTGATAGGGAAAAGTACAAAAGGGCCCTGAACTACCACTCAATTTCAATCTGAGGTCCGAACTACCACAATTTCCAATTAGGGGGCAAATTCAATAAATCCTTTAGTCAAAGTAAAATTAAATATTTTTTCTTCAATTAAATCTATATATTTTTCATGGTATATTTTAAACTTTTAATTTTATTATAATATCTTTATTTTCTTTAAATTTCATACGAGTGAGTATTATTTTTTAAATTAATTATTTACGATTTTTTAATTTATCATATAACATGTATGAATAAACATAAAATAATTTTTTTCTTGATTCATACTGTAAAATTTTCAAGTTTTTTCCCTTATATGCAATCGTTTTTTTCTTGATTCATATTGTTAAATTTTCAAGTTTTTTCCCATATATGCATGATGGGTGACTATACTATTTTAAATTTAAATAGTTTGACAATTTACTATATAATATGTATGAATACAAATTAAATGATTATTCTTGACTCATTTTCATAAGAAAATGAATATAAAAAAGAGACAATGAAGTATATATATATATATAGAAATATAGAAAGTTAATTTAAAAATATTGCTCATTTGTAGTATGAAATTTAAAGAAAATTAAAATATTATAATAAAATTAAAAGTTAAAAAATATACAATGAAAAATAAATAGATTAAATTAAATAAAAAATATTTGATTTTACTTTGACTAACAGAGTTGACTAACGGGTTAACTCCATCCGTTAATTTTAACGGATTTATTGAATTTGCCCCCTAATTGAAAATTGTGGTAGTTCGGACCTCAAATTAGAATTGAGTGATAGTTCGAGGCCCCCTTTTATACTTTTCCCTAATTGATATATAGCAAGGCCTTGTTTTTTTGCTGCAAAAAAAAAAAAAGAAGCTTCGTCCGTCCTTCGGTCCGGATTTTCGATTGGCTCGAAATTACAAACCGAATTGTTTTAAAATATATTTTTTTTTCGATCAAAAAATTGTTTTAAAATATGACCGTTGCAAGTGAACACTACTCAGTATCTCTCACATACTCCCTCAATAACCTAACAAAACAAACCACTAAGATAGTGCCACGTGTCCATAAGACTCTTCGTATTCACTTTCAACTTTCTAGCCGTTGGACTGACTCGTCTTCAGAAAACGAAACGCAAAAAAAAAAAAAAAAATCTTCGATTCCAACAACCTCATTGCGTCAATGATGGACACATCGATTTTTCAGAAGAGCGTGGTGAAGGGGATGATGAAGGGAAAGATACTAAAGAAGCTCAAATCGATTAAACAAGTTGGGTACTTGAAACCGGACCGGATTCTGCAGGTCAGAGCCGCCGAAGGGTTCGTCGATTCAATTCAAAAGATTTCGAATTTCGTCACGCAGTCGCCGCAGAAATCCTGCAATAAAACAGAGGAGAAGAGTTTGAGCTTGAACTTGAAGTTCGAGAAAAAGAGCAGAGGTGAGGATGTTCAGGAAGCTGACGTAATCGACGTGTCGGAAGAAGAAAGCGATGGAATGGAAGTTGAAGACAAGGAAAACATCAAGCCTAAAGATTCGATCTTGATCGATGAAAAGAAAGCAGCTCCGTTGGGTGAAATAGACATCTCATCTTTCCGGCGGCCGGATCTGAATTCAGGCAGCTTATTCGACCCGAAGCTGCTTGCAGCGTTTGAGGAAGCGAGGAGAGTACAGAGACTGATCAGTATCAAAGCAGAAGAAAAGCTCACGCTCTTAGACGAATCCCAGTCGGAAGAACAAGAGCCGCCATTAAAGCTTCAAAAAACAGAGCACGACGACGACCCATTAACCAAATTCGAGGTGAAATGTCCGCCAGGCGGATCAGACACAATCATATTATACACCACAACGCTCCACACCATCCGGAAGACGTTCGAGGATTGTCAGAGCATCCGGTTCCTGCTCCAGACGTTTAAAGTGGAGTATTTCGAACGGGACGTGTCGATGCACGCGGAGTACAGGGGTGAAATGTGTAGGGTTTTAGGGGATGAGAAAGTGGTGCCGCCACGTCTGTTTGTGAAAGGGAGGTATGTTGGCGGGGCGGAGGAGGTGCTGAGGTTGCACGAGCAGGGGAAGTTTAGAGTGTTGTTGAAGGGAGTGAGGATTGATGAGGGGAATGGGATGTGTGATGGATGCGGTGGGATGAGGTTCGTGCTGTGCTTCAAGTGCAGCGGGAGTTGTAGAGTTGCTGCGGGTGGTGGAGGTTGGGAGGAGTGTGGTGGCTGTAATGAGAATGGTTTGATTGTTTGCCCTTATTGTTGTTGAAACATGGAATTTTTTTCATTCATTTGTTTGTTGTTCATGTTTGCACATCGTTGCCGGTTAAGGTAAAAGAATAAAAAATGTTTCAACTGGCTGTGTAATTGGTGCCTGTCTTAGTAGAGGCCATTGTAGAAACTGAGGGTTATATATAGTTTCATACAACAAAAGAGGTATCAATAAGATAGTGAGCGAAACATTGAAAGAAGAACGAAAACTCAAGTCTGAGCTTATGCTGGTGGCTTTTTCAAGTTGCTATTCAGAATCAAAGCTGATTATTGTTGAGCACACTGGACCCGCTGTCCACCACCGCCGTGCATGTCATCATCATCATCATATGCCTCTTGGGCTGCCTGCTGCTTTCTCCTCATCTCCTCCTCAATGTTTACATCATGTAAAGTCGTCTCCTCGCATTCATCCAACTCCATATCTGTCAGCTGAGCTGATGTTTTAGGTGGGAGTATAGCCTCCAGTGCCTTACATTGGTCCGGACCTAGCGACTCTGGGAAATCAACTGAGAAGTGGACATACAGCTTGCCCTTCATGAATGGCCTTTGGTACATTGGCATGCCTTCATCATTTATGGCTTTGAATTGATCTGCCATTACAATGTCAAAGACATGGATCATAAATACATTATTCACTACATCAGACAAGAAAAGGGAAACCAAAGACATCAACATACCAGGCTTAACAACTTCCCCAGGCTCTGATTTGATAAGCAGTTGTCTACCATCCAAATGGGTCAATATGAACTGGAAGCCGCACAATGCCTCGGTTAATGAAAGTGAATGCTCGACAAATAGATCTTCACCCTTTCGCTTAAATTTCGGATGTTCCTTCTGTTGCAAGACAAATACAATATCCCCTGTGACCGTGTCAGGCTGCAAGAACAAAACAAGATGCCCAATGTCAGCCCCCCAAAATGATGACTAGTACACAGAAACGACTTGGAATGATGTCTTACAGCTTCGTCAGCCTCTCCAGGGAATGTTATCTTTTGTCCATTCTGCATGCCCTTCTCAACATGTACTTCCAATACTTTCTTCTCCTGCACAACCTTCTCGCCCTTGCACTGAGGACAACGATCCTTGTCGTTGATAGTCTCTCCAGCACCTTTACATTCGTTGCAAGGATGCTGCATCTGTTGTATCATAGATGGCCCAAGATGCCTGATTGAAACTTTCATTCCCGTACCTTGGCAGCCCCCACAAGTCATGGAAGCCCCAGACTTGGAGCCCTTACTGCACAAGGGTGATTAAATTTGGTGAGTACAGACCAGACACGAATATGAACTTCATGACCATAGTAGAAACACCTAATGAAAACTGACCCTTTGCACTTGGAACATAGAACATTGCGAGACAGTGATAATTTCTTAGATGTTCCATTGTATAGATCTTCCAGGGAAACCTTGAGGGGATGAACGACATCCTCCCCTCTTCGCTGCCTGCGTCCCCTGCTGCTACCACCACCACCACCTAGACAAATTGAACAGGCTCCGTAAACACCACATTCTGCAGACCAAAGGATACATACAACTCCTATGTCACTAAACATGGTACTTACCACCAAATGGGCTTCCCCCAAAGAAGGACTGAAAGATGTCAAAGGGGTCATGACCCCCACCACCCCCTCCGCCCATTCCTTCCTTGAGAGCATCCTCCCCATACTGATCATATATTTCCCTCTTTTCAGGGTCACTCAGAACTTCATATGCTTGCGCCAACTCCTTGAACTAAATGTCACCATGAGATGAGAACCACAAAAATTTCAGCACAAAACTTGGCAAAGCTCAAATAACCAGTGTAATCACCAATCAAAATGATTCCTTTAATCCCATCAGGGTAGAATCCCAAGCAAATAACAAGAAACTGAGCACAACCAACATTAGACATCTGCTAAATGGAACATTTTTTTTTTTTGATTCATAAGTGGAATTTCACCACCGAAAAATAAAACACTGAGGACTATAGGACCAAAAACAACGAAAGGAAACAAAACACTAAAAGCCACACCCGAACACTAAAGACACCCTAAGGACCCAGGGACCGACCACTAAAAACACCAGCGAACTCACACGCTCACTGAGAACTCTAGCAACAAAACACAAGCACTGCTCCTGAGAGCCCAGGAGGGCTCACGCTAACAACAAACGCACCAGACCCTTACACAATTAGTCACATCAAAAGTATTGTGCAGGAGCAGCAAACGCATAATACAGATGCAATTTTGACAATTTGAGTCCTAAACACTAGATCTACATAGGAAATAAAAATAAAAGGGACAAACCTTCTCTGGATCACCGCCCTTGTCAGGATGATTTTTAATCGCAGCCTTCCTGTACGCCTTCTTCAAATCATCCTGCGACGCCGATTTCGAAACTCCAAGTATCTCATAATACTTGGTATTATCACTCTTCTTCGGCGCTCCGCGTCCAAACATCCTTCCCGATCAACGCAAATCCTAAACCAAAAAAGCAAAACCTAAACACGACAGATCGCATAAACAGATCCGAATTCAGTACACGAGTCGGCGTATATTGACTGACTCACCAATCAAATCGGCGAGTTAGAGATGCGAGAGGAAGCGGTCGTCGTCGGAGACTTGGAAAGTGGTGGAGGAGAGCTTGTAAATGGTTGGAGTTTTATAATGGAGGCTTTAGAAGGATCTAGAACGCGTGTGTTTGTGTGGATGTGGAGTGCTGCTGACCGGCACAGAGACGAGTCGTTTTGCTACTACCAATTTATTAGGAGTCGCAAGAAAATGCTACCTATATTTTTTTGGACAAATTACCACATTTGTAATTCATCATTTTTAAATCAGTGATATATGACAAGAATATTAGTAATGATATAGTTTCTATTGGAAATGTGGATTTGCTTGTTTTTATTATAAGGAAAAGATTGTATAATTATCTTTTTTTATGGAGATTATCTGATTCAACATCAACAATATGTATCGAAACATCCATGATCTAATATAAATGGCAGTGCATTCATAAGAGAGAGAAAAATATCATAAATTGTATTAGTAATATCTCGTATAGTTTTTGAACTACATTTTCAAATTAGTGCTCGCCATGCTTAATACATTGTCCAAGAGAGAATTAACAACAGTTAATTGTGCTTAAGCTTAACACCCAGTCCTCAATATAAGCTTTTGGATTCAGAGCTCATTCCGGGTTTCTAAATCTAAGTACTAACATCAAACTTTAAGCTCTAGTAGGTTCCCTTAGCAACATCCATTGCTTCTCTTGCACATCTATATTTTAAAATAAAAAGATTCAAACCAATTTGAATGAGCACAGTGTATTTCTTAAGTACCTTTAATTTCGTTCCACTAGACCTACCTGTTAAGAGCTACAATATTTGACCAGGATTCATAGTTAACAACAGAACTGCTGACACTAATGCGATCCTTCGGCAATATGTCATGAGAGTATACAACATCTTGGGAACAGGAAAGATAGAAAGCTCCGGTTTGACTGCTTTGAGTTAAGTTGCTTCTTCTATTAAAAGACAGAAAAATAGCAATAAATATAATGTAGCCAGACTGTTTCAAACAAAGGAAGAAAATTATATAAACTCTATTCTTCTCCAACTCAACATCCAGCATGCAGAACTTCTCTAAAATTCAAGTATAATTAAAATTAATAAGCACATCCACTAAAAACGTTATCCAAATTTGCTCTCCATGATCTAGCTTATACTAAAATATTATAATCTCTGGCGAACCCTTAATAGATAGTAAAAATCACTGTTATAGCTTTACATCTAAAAAATGGCCACAGAACTACAATATGCTGAAAGAATAACAATCAGTCTTTTGCAAATCACTAAAGCTTCGACATATAAGGTAAGGGGTACTGAAACACTTTCATTATGAAGTTCACAATACAGAATATTGGCACTTACTTTTAGTTTAGAATCCCTGATTCTCTCCCTGGCAGATGAAACTTGATTTGCTCCAAAATTTCGGTTGCAAAGAATATCACGCTGCCTCTCGTACCTGTGAAATAATTTTTCTCAGCACATATAAAAATTAAGTTGTTGAAACAATCAGCACATTGCTCAGTGTATCTCTATCTCACATTACAATTCACATGTAATTCAAGTTGCCGACATTGCACAATAGAACAGTGTCGGTCATATACTATCAACACCACACAAATGAAGGTATGTGAGTTTTCAAAACTGTCCCTTTTTTCCACAGATTCTGCATCAACAATCTTGTCTTGTCTACAAGCCTTACAAGGCTATCTATATATAGCAAAAAAGTAGGAACTAGGAACATTTCTTTAGCTACCAAGCTGCGAGTATTTACATAAAAAAAATTAACAAAAAAACTTAGAGCAAATAAAAACTCACTCTCTCTTTTGATTGAGCTTTCTCTTTGCTCTAGCTTTTATCACTTCCTGCGCTGGACCGGGACGCATCTTCTTAATTTGCTCTTTATACTTGTTCACTTCAGCATCAAGCTTACTAACCTTCTCCTCTATTGTCTCCCCTTTTTTACTCCACTGAAGCAAAAAATGAAACACATCACTTAAAAGCTGTCTCCATGAAAAGCCAAGAAAACTAAAGCATTCAGAATAGACTATCTCTTTGCCTTCCATTTTAAATCTATGAAACTACAGTGTGTGTGTGCGACCTTTCAAAACGAGGTAAATACCCAACCATAAAATCAACCAAAAGACTGATCATCTACCACTCCCAGTGAGATAAATTAGCAATCACTATTCCAAACAAACAAACAAAATTCCAAAAGCATTAAGACTCCATCCATCAAATCAGATCTACAAAATTCACACAACATACATACAAACTAGCAAATCTTCGTCGCCACTACCGCAGACCATAGAATAACCACCCAGTTCAGTTCTTTAACAGCATATGCGGATTGAAAGACGAAAGATACCTTATCAGATACTTCTCGAGCGGCGGTCGCAGCCGCCGGACGTTGATCTTTTGAATTCATCATCCTTCACCGCGTGCGAGGTCTGAAGGTGATCGCGTCGGCTGCGGAGATGAACCTCAGACAGGAGAAAGAGACTGAAGTTGCTCTGCAAGTTTACTTTTGTCCCGCACCTTCATCATTTTCTTTTATTTTAAAATATATTCGGTGGTTTTATTTGCTTATATTTTGGAAATATGGATATTTGCATTTCTATTTTTTATTCCATTTTAGACATTTTTTTTAGGGAGTTGCTCTTCGCACCCCCCGGCGACAAAAAAACTCCTTGCAAAATGACTCAAATGCCCTCCCTTTTTAATTTAATTACATTCATATGCCATATTCAATTAAATGATAATTAATATTCTATAAATTAATTCTACTATATTTATTTATTATTATTAATCAGAAAATATTCTATAATAATTAATAGTAAAAAATTAAAATAAAAATACAACATGTAGCAATTTTTTTAAAATTATATTGTACTTGATTTTTTTAAAATTTTAATAGAACTTATAATTAGGAGTGAGTGAGTAACTAAATAAACAAAATTTCCATTGTAGTAAAATATTATTTAGACAAATTTTATTTATGGTAGTCTAAAAGAAGTGTGAGTGTGTAACTTGCTACTCATAAGTTTATCCATTATACAGACTACTTATTTACGTTTAAAAATTTTGTGATCCAAAAAGTTAGTGGACAAAAATAGATTTGACAATACATTACGAAACAAAAAATAGACAACTCACTGACTAGATTCTCTGGCAAAAGTAAATTACACTATTCATTTATGTATTAACTTTTAATAAAAGGTAGTAATAACAGATTTGACAATACATTACGATAGACAACTCACTGGTACATTACGAAACACAAAATAGACAACTCACTGACTAGATTCATAATAATTAATAGTAAAAAATTAAAATAAAAATACAAAATGTTGCAATTTCCCATTATAATTTTTTATTTTATTAAATGTCTAATTTATAGACAACTCAAAATAGACAACTCACTGACTAGAATTGTCTAATTCTAACGGCTAGTTTTACTAAATGTTCTAGTAATTTAATGTAAACCTTCAATTTCGGTAGTAATAACATATTTGACAATACATTACGATAGAGAACTCACTGATACATTACGAAACACAAAATAGACAACTCACTGACTAGATTTGAGTATAACTTAGTTTTTGTTTAATCAATAATGTATTCATATTTAAAAAATATGTGTTATATATTTAATTTATACATTGTTTTGAATTAACGATAATATCTCATTAATTATAATATATATATAATATTAATTTCTAAATAATTTTAAATTAATAATTATATTTTAATTGTTATATTTGGTGGGGAGGGGTGAAGGGTAAAATGGGAAATAATGGTGGGACCCATTGAGGGGTGTGAGAGTGTGGGGGGTGTGAGGAGAATGACCCTTTTTTTATAGGGGTTAGTGAGGAGAAGATGCTATTAAGGGGAATCGAATTGACTGTTTATTAAGAGTTCAAGCAGCCTTTTCGCATTCCATTTTAGACATTGAATTAAATATCTTTTGTCTAAAATTTGTGTGTCGTTTGTATTATTAAAATTTAACTTCGGGTTCTACCCATCAAAAAAAAAAATTTAACTTCGGGTTCTAAATACTAATTATTTATCATTTTATAAACATAGATGTGAATTTGTACTTATATTTTAGGCTGTTACACATTAAAATGAATTGTTAACATATATATAATTTGAACAAAATTCATATGAAATATAATTAACGGTCAAATACTGCATCAATCAGCTACCAAAGAGTTTCAATGCGCACACCGAAAAAGAAAAAGAGAGCCTGTTGTGTTGAATGAATGGGTACGAGCAAAAGGAGATAAAATGGGTATAGGCAGAGACTCGGATGTAAGAGGGCCGCTGTGGCTTCTGTTTATGGGGCCAGCCCCAGTTCTTTTCTTGACTTTCCGACAAACAGATCTTTGGATTTGAGAATGCCTGGAACGCAACCAATCAAAGACATAAATGGGAGCTGTGCCAATCCCTCTTTTCTCCCAAGCGATACAATGGCCAACCCGGAGGTATTAGCCTTGTAAGAAGAGAGTGCACTCTCGTCACATCCTGCAATTAGCTTCTTCAAGTTCTTGGAAGCAACAGTTGCATGCTCCTTTGCCAAATAACCTTGTTTGATTTCCTGAAATCATAAAGACCGATTAAAATGGTCAAAAACAAGCGTGGATAAAGTTGGTGTTCTGACGAAAATTCTAATTGAAAACAAATGGATTATGAACTCACAGGAATGTCAGTGATATCACCCAATGCGAAAATATTGGCATGGCCTCTAACCCTCAAATACTTATCCACCGATAGCCTTCCTTTATCGTCCATGCTTTTATTGAGAAAAGTTTCACTAAGCCAGGAAGAAGCAAGTGGTTTTCCAGCGCAAAGGAAATGGCAATCTGCTACAATGTTCTCACCGTCGGATGTTTGGTACCTACCATCAGACGAGCCCCCTAGATCAACAGACTGTCCCAGTATAACTTCGACCTTTTTTGATGTCAACCAGTTTAGCGCCTTCTTAGAGGCTGTGGGAGAAATAATTTCAAGCAATCTAGGACCTCGGTGCACCAGGGTCACTTTTTTCTCAGGAAAGTCCACAGCAATTTCACCAGCAAGCTCTACACCAGTTGGTCCCCCACCAACAATCAAAATTGAATTGCTGCTCTTTATCTTTTCATGCTCTATCAAAGCAATTTAAAAATAACCATGAAATTGAGGTCTCAGGTATAAATTATTTGTTCATAGAGTACTAATAAATATCTTTAGAGTGCATCATAATCTCCGTAGCATATTTATCAAGCAGCAAACCTATAAACGTTTTACATCTAAAAGAAAAAATGTGTAAGAGAAAAACTAACCTCCATGATAATAACTGATCTTCTCCGATTTAGTCATCAGCGAAGGATACCCATGACCTGTGGCGATGACAAGGTAATCATATGGAACATGCTCCCCATCTGCTGTCAAGACTTCTGACTCTGTTATATCAACAGCCGGAGACGTCACAAGACGCCCCTTTGTGAAATAATCCTGATGATTGATCACTGATCTATCGGCCATTGTTGGCTCCACCATTGCTCTCAAGCTTGCCCATGAAATCTCAAAATACTCCTTCCTATTGGAAACAAAAGTTATCCGCACCAGAAAAACACCCTAAACAAACAACCCGCAACTCAAATTAAGCATTCTACGCGTCAAGCCAGCAACATACCAGACTAAGAAAATGCATACACAACCTGAGATCTTTACTCAACAGTCAACACTAATTTAAAAATAGTCAAGCTACATTGAATCTGACAAAAATTCAATGGAAAACAGAAAGCAAAATGATTTCTCAAGGCTTTCATCCGATCTCTTCAGTGTTTGGTTGGAATTAAATTACTTAAACAAAATCAAGGCAAACAATACAAATTCTTTCATACAAAATTACATGAGAAAACTTCGTCTACTCTTGATATTCTTTACATCACTAAACTTTTCCAAGAACCAAACGTTGTAAGCCATTTATTAACGTTGTTGCTTCCCAATGCACGTCATTTCGTTGTTAAACAAAAATTCTTAAGGATAAAATTCAGTTTATCGGAAATCAACAGAGATGTAATAAGTTGCAAATCTAGTTGAGAAAACGTCACATTTAAGATAGGAACACAGAACAATTGTCATTCAAATATATTCACCGTCCTAAATCCACATTATAAAAACATTCAATTTCCAATGGAAAAGCTAAACCCTACAACTTCTGGATTTTCACTCGAGACTATGGATCTCAATTTAGGCGTTTCAGAGAGAATCAAGCTGAAATAGACAGCTACTAATTAGGGCACAGAAATGCAAACTAATCCCGTAAGAAAAGCTTGTTAAAATAAAACAACGTACTCGTCGATCAGGACAACGTCCGCAGCAGACTGGACCAAATGAGCCACGAAGGAACCGGACACTCCGCCACCAACCACGACCACCTTCTTACCAGCGCTTTCAATTTCGCCGATCGCCGCCATGGACCAGAATTAGCTGTTATCGAGTTTGTGGGAATTACGGGATACCCAGTGACGGATCCAGCTGCTCTTGATATGGGTACTAAATTTATTTATTATTATTTTTTTGCTGAAAGTGGTATAGAAATTAAATAAAAAATATAATTTAATTGTTAATAATAAATTATAAATTATACTTATATTTTATACAAAAAGACCTATAAGTCGATAAATTTCATATAACAAGAGATCGATAATTCAAGGTGACAGACTACAAAAAGGATATCGAAATAAATAAAAAACTTCCACAAGGAAGGCCACATCGACTTCTAGATATCGACTAAATCATTTGGTCTCTGGCTGCGATAGACGAGGTAAGCTTTGTTGCGAGTCTTCATCAATGCCCTTGAACACATCCCTCTCAATATAACATAACAAACAATCAGTGAGAAAATCATCTCCAAGATTCAAGAGGGGTATATGAATCTGTTTTTTTATAAGTATATGAATCTGTTTTTAACATTAACTAATGAATATAATATTATATCAAAAAAATTCACCGAGATTCAAAAAATAATAATAATGTAATTTCATTTATATAGGTTACATGTAAATTATGACAACGTAAATAAAAAATTTAAAAATAATATTATTTCGTAGTATGAGGTTATTTGAAATTATCGAAACTTAAAAATTATAATAAATATAATAGTTAAAAATATTATATTAAAATATGAGGTGTATATAGGGCGAAGAGAGAGACCCAGTAATTGGACACTCCCCGATGATGTTGTTCTCCCGGGTTCAAGTCTGTGCAGATACTAACTACTTCCCTTAAGGATAAATCAAAAAAACAAAATATGAGTTGTATATATATTAAATTAAAAGAAATGTTACTAAATTGTTAACTATAGTCAAACGGAATCTTTGATTTTGGAAAATTTAATAGTGCGTTCTCACTTGGAACAATGTAGTTCGGGCCATTTTTATACTTTTTTTTATTAATGCTTTTCTCTTTTTTAAAATGAGTTTGAATCAAATACAAACCAAAATTATAAATAAAAATAAATCCATAAAAAAATTGACACGTGTAAAAATCGACCAATCAGAATTCATCCCGTTCGGGATTCTTTTTGTAAATAAAAAAATCACACGCGGACTTATTTAAAAATACATAAAGGATGAGAGGGGTATAATCGTCCTAAAATTCGCTACAGTAAAATTAAACTGTTACGTTTAAGTCTGATCAGCATGCGTTAAGTCTGATCATTATCCTGTTAAATCCGATCATTCCATGTTTAGTATGATTATTACCAATTTAAGTCCAATAATTCCATATTTAAGTCCGATCATTACCAATTTAAGTTCGATCATTCCAAGTTTAGTATGATTATTACCAATTTAAGTCCGATCATTCCTAATTTAAGTCGATCATTACCAATTTAAGTCCGATCATTCCAAGTTTAGTATGATTATTACCAATTTAAGTGTGATCATTATCATTTTAAGTCTGATCATTTCCAATGTAAGTCCGATCATTACCATGTATTTTTTAAGTCTGATCATTCTCTCTTTAAGTCTGATCATTCTCAATTTGTAGTCTTTTAGATATCAATTTTAAGTCTGATCATTCTCTCTTTAAGTCTGATCATTCTCAATTTTAAGTCTTTTAGTTACCAGTTTTAAGTCTGATCATTCTCTTTTTAAGTCCGATCATTCTTAATTTTATGTCTGATTATTACTAATTTTTAAGTCTGATCATTCTCTCTTTAAGTATGATCATTCTCAATTTTAACTCTTTTAGTTACCAGTTTTAAGTCTGATCATTCTCTCTTTAAGTCTGATCATTCTTAATTTTATGTCTGATTATTACTAATTTTTAAGTCTGATCATTCTTAATTTTATGTCTGATTATTACTAATTTGTAAGTCTGATCATTCTCAATTTTTTGTCTGATTATTACTAATTTTTAAGTCTGATCATTCTCTCTTTAAGTCTGATCATTCTAAATTTTAAGTCTTTTAGTTACCAGTTTTAAGTCTGATCATTTTCTCTTTAAGTCTGATCATTCTCAATTTTAAGTCTGATTATTACTAATCTGATCATTCTCAATTTTATGTCTGATTATTACTAATTTTTAAGTCTGATCATTCTCTCTTTAAGTCTGATCATTCTCAATTTTAAGTCTGATTATTACTAATCTGATCATTCTCTCTTTAAGTCTGATCATTCTCAATTTTATGTCTGATTATTACTAATTTTTAAGTCTGATCATTCTCTCTTTAAGTCTGATCATTCTAAATTTTAAGTCTTTTAGTTACCAGTTTTAAGTCTGATCATTATCTCTTTTAGTCTGATCATTCTTAATTTTATGTCTGATTATTACTAATTTTTAAGTTAGATCATTCTCTCTTTAAGTCTGATCATTCTCAATTTTATGTCTGATTATTACTAATTTTTAAGTTAGATCATTCTCTCTTTAAGTCTGATCATTCTCAATTTTATGTCTGATTATTACTAATTTTTAAGTCTGATCATTCTCTCTTTAAGTCTGATCATTCTTAATTTTATGTCTGATTATTACTAATTTTTAAGTCTGATCATTCTCTCTTTAAGTCTGATCATTCTCAAATTGTAGTCTTTTAGTTACCAGTTTTAAGTCTGATCAGTATCTCTTTAAGTCTGATCGTTAACAACTTGAGGACTAAATTGAAAATAACATTATTATTTTTTATACCCTTTAGTGTGGAATGACTATAATACCCCTCCGTGTGTTGTTCGGGATTTCGCCTAAATTGGACACGTGTCAGTCTAAATTCGGTTTGTAGTTTTTATTTATAAAGTCGATTTGTACCCGAACCGCACTCATTTTAAAATTATATTCTTATTCGAAGTTGTAATGTACTAATTTATTAAATTACTTTAAATGTTAAAGTAGATTGATTATATATATTTTGTTGATAATATATATGATTATTATTTTGATTTGTGGGTGCATATAGTAGATAATCTTTTCTAGGTGACCATTAGAGATATTGCTTTATGTTGTTGCGAAATGCATCCGTGAAGAGAGCGGAAGGGAAAGAGTGGAAAGGAGGCATCTTCTGGCGGAGGACGACGATTGAGAGAGAGGAAGGATAGAGGAGAGGAGAGAAGACAGTGCATCACTACTACTTGGGTAGTCATATTAGTGTCACCCATATGTCAGCAAATCCCGGATGCGGTACATACTCGTTCGGGCTAGCGCGCATTGGGCCTCAGTCCTACTCGGGCTCAGTTGCTTGTGGAGTGGTTGTTTGGTGATGTCGCAGTGAGTTGCCTGCTGGGTTGAATGATAAGGGGAGTTTAGTCCCGGCCTAACATCTTCGTATAAAATTCTTCCAAGCTCATCATACTCGTTTACTGGGTTTGACAACTAGGTCGTTATGTTGAGGGATCAAGGACACTCTTGGTTGGCTGTTGGGGTTCTGCTGGACTAGGTTTCTGAATAATGAGGACCTGAAGAGATGCCTAGAGCTGTTGCAGAGGATGAATTGGTGCCTGGTGGGCATACCGCGTCCTTCCGTGAGCTGGGCCTCGGTAGTCCTTGTGGGGGCCTTGGCGTGAGTGAGTCCTTCATTTCCGCTTGCGCGAGTGCTCCGAGGCCAAAGCGGTAAGTCGCTGGGGTCTTTGCGCATGCGCCGAGGGCTAAGGTGTTGGAGTTCCCATCAGTATTTCCCAGGAAGCAACATCAGGGTTATTATTATTTTTAAAGCCTTGTGTATTAAGCAAATAACATTTTTTTATTTTCATAACAACTTTAACAATTTCCTAAATTATATTATACTCCATTAAGGAATTAGCCGCTTCTTTGTTGAGTTGCGCAAAGTACAAAACAACAATTTATATTATTGGATGGAGAAATTATTACAATAGAGACTCTCTCACACCTCACACTTCACTCACACTTTCTAACTCAAGTGCATAACTCTACTACATGACTCTCCTATTTATACTACTTCACCTCTTTAATGGACGGTGATGATTAACTTGATCCAATGGTGGAGATCATTCATCTAAAATTCTCTCCATAAAATATCTTTAATACACCTTCTCTACCATATTCTAGATTTCGCTATACCTTTCTTCATCTTCTACCTTATTGGATTTTCTTTATGGATCATCTTCTTCATTACTTTGGGTCTGAGTGTTTTATTAGCCCAATTAGACATTGAAAAAACTTAATACTCCCCCCTCAAAGTCTAATTGATATTCTCTTCTCGGTGGTCTCTTGATGCTTGCTCCGATATCAAACTTGTCATGCGCGTCTTGATTGTATCGTCTCTCTTCAAGTAGTATCCCTACGTTCCATGCTTGCATCGAAGAATCATGGTTTGCTTTCGAACAGTTCTCTAACTTCTTGGGGCTCCTTGGATAAACTTTAATCTTCTTTGCGCCTTTCTTCTTGGGGCTCCTACGTGGACCGAATGAAATGTAATTATGGCCACGTGTAAAACCGATTTCCGCCAAATCGGTTTCATGCGGAATAAAATTAG
Source organism: Rhodiola chrysanthemifolia (assembly GCA_033675395.1). Classification (NCBI taxonomy): domain Eukaryota; kingdom Viridiplantae; phylum Streptophyta; class Magnoliopsida; order Saxifragales; family Crassulaceae; genus Rhodiola; species Rhodiola chrysanthemifolia. The sequence goes on from CM066206.1 coordinate 3,852,137, forward strand.
GGTTTCTTTTCTTTTAATAAAATCGGTTTTCTTTAGTCAACAACAAATATTTTGAAAAATTCAACTAATTTCCACTCAATTCAACACAAACAATTCAACTAATTATCACCCAATTCAACAATTAAACACAAACATTTTAACTAATTAACAATCAATTCAACAATTCAACACAAACATTTCAACTAATTAACACTCAGTTCAATACAAACAATTCAACTAATTACTACTCAATTCAACTAATTACCATCTAATTAGAAAAGAATCGGTGGAGGAGAAAAGAGAAGAAACCATAATTTTATTCTGCATGAAACCGGTTTCGCCAAACCGGTTTTACATGTGGCCATAATTACATTTCTTTGGGTACACGTAAGACCAAATATTGTCACGCACGTGTACAATCATTAAACCGATTTCTTGTAAACCGGTTTCGTTGAAAATCAACTAAACCGGTTTGGGGGAAACCAATTTCAATCGAAAATGAGCGAAACCGGTTCCCTCAAATCGATTTTATTAAAAACGGGACAAAATTGATATTTGAGTTTAAAACAGTACAAAATCGAGATTGAGTTTTGAAAACAGAGCAAAAAAAAAAACTCCTTTCTTTGCTGCCTCTAGAACTCATATGGCAAATAATATTGTTTTGGTTCACATTTTGATAATCTTAAATATGATAGATGAAGCTTTAACGTATTAAGATACATTTCGAATTTAAACAATTTATATTATTTGCAATTTAGAGCTTTCTGGAAAACGCTCCTCCTTCTCTTTTTATTTTATTGTTATCCAATTATTCAGTCTCTCTTATAAGTCTTTTTCATGACAACTATGGAAAAAAAATTATTATATTATTTTACTGAGCTTCTTGACATTTTTATTATAACTATTATTAAATAAGAATCCTCTATATCAAAAATAAATAATAATAATAATCCTCCATTACATCGTACCTAACATTGACGACTGACGTCACCCTACCATATATCTTCTCCCCCATTTCCCGATCCCGATACAAACCCGACCAACCCGATCAGCATCGTCTCCACCCGTCAATCCACAGCTTTCAGAGATCAACCTCTCTACGATTCCTCGTTTTCGAATCCGATCATCAAGCTAGGGCAGCTATGGCGTCGGACAAAGTTGCCATCGGCGGCTTCCAGTTCGAGCAGAGGCACGGCAAGTCGAGAGTGAGGGTTGCTAGGGTTTGGAGGGATGCTAGCGGCCACCATTACTTCGTTGAGTGGAGCGTCAACATCAGTCTTCTGTCTGATTGCCTTCCGGCTTATACTAGCGGTGATAATTCCGACATCGTTGCGACTGATACCATGAAGAATACAGTAAGATGATGATCTCTTTTGATTTTGATACTTGTTCGTTTCCACTGTTTGATTTTTTTTTTATAACTTTAGTTGGAAATAGATTATTGATGAATTTTGAGTTGTAATAGTTTGGAGTTGTTTGATTTTAGCTAGTCAGATAGGTTCGAAACATGTTGATTCAGATGTAATTGTATTTGCAGGTTTATGTGAAGGCTAAGGAGTGTAACAATCAAATTTCAGCTGAGGAATTTGCTATTTTTTTAGCCAAGCACTTCACATCCTACTATAAGCAGGTGAGTCTTTTCTTTTGATTTCTGGGTTACAGTTGTGATTTTGTCGAAGGCAATGCGGAGACGATATTAATTATGTGGAGAAGTTATATGTGTATATCTGGATGTTCTTGCATGTATATTGTGTTTTTGTATTGCGGTAATGGGTTTCATGTGGATTTTAGGATCGTTACCTTCATTTGGTATTGGATGGTGCTCTAATTGGGTTCTCGTTATGATCTATAGTGCAGAGAAATAATTTCATTGCTTAACTCCGGTCCTTGAACATAAGGAACCCGCTAAAGAGACTGATTTTCTAATCTTGAATTATAAAATTATGATGTAAGTCTTTCACAAGACTGTATGGTTTCAGATTTTGAGTCTCTTCTTGCGGTCTAAGTAAAATTCTCAGGACATCCTAATGATATATCATAACAGAGCTGTTAAGAATTATGATTTTATCTATTACTCCTTTTCCGCTACTGTTGATATTTTGTCACTACTCTTTCTTGGGGATCAACTCTCTCATCATTGCCTTGCAGTGGTTGCCTATTATACTATTTGTTGGTCATTATCAATGCAGGTCACTGCTGCAATTGTGAATATAGTGGAGAAACCCTGGGAGCGTGTGTTCATAGATGGTGAACCACATAAACATGGTAGGTTCCTCAATTGGTCAGCTGTGTGGGAGACCTGTAGATGGTAACATTCATGATGCTCAAATTGATATTCACGTTTTTATTCTAGTAAGCAAGCAATTTTTGAGTATTCCGATGGGAAGAGGAGACTTTAAGGGTGAAATTTTGTGAAAGTTATCGATATTTTAAGTTCTTCAAGGCCCTGACATGTATATATATTTGGCATTCTTACCATGCTACAGTTCTGAATCATCTGTGTCTGTCTTTTGTCAATTGAATTCAGGTTTTAAACTTGGATCTGAGAAGCACACAACCGAAGTGATTGTGAAGAAGTCCGGGGAATTACAAATAACCTCAGGAATTGAAGGATTGTCAGTGCTGAAGACAACACAAGTATGTTAATCTTCCAGTTCCTTTTCTCAGTCTGTGGTTCTGGAACTAGCCATGGTAGTGGTAGTTAGCCTTGCATTTGGTTACTATGCTGCCTGGTACCCTTGCTAGAGCAGTATTTAATCCGCTATGTCTTTCACTTAAGTTTCATTGAGCAGGCTCATTTGATGTCATCCAAATCTACTCAAGTCAGTCATCCTCTAGAGGTTTAGCTTTATCACTAAAAAATCGAGGAAGAGAATCACGAGACTAAATCTCTTTTCCTTTCATCAGGAGCATCATAGATGTGAAATTTCCAAATTATTGAATATGATCAATCTTAACTAGGCTGCATTATTTCTACATATGCTAGAGGTTACAGAATTATATAATTGTAGGAGTGAATGGAATTCATGGTCATGGATAACATTTTCATTTTCTATTACAGTCAGGTTTTGAAGGATTCATAAGGGACAAATACACAGTTCTTCCTGAAACCCGAGAGAGGATGCTAGCAACAGAGGTCTCTGCATCTTGGAGGTTTGTATCTGATCTGTTAGGAATTAATGACTAATTAAAATATTTATTCTCTCCCTTCATCTCAGAGTTTTTGTACTGGAATTGTACTAAATCTTATCCATTGGGTATATTAAGTCTTAATTGACTGATTGTTTCTTATGATCATGCTAATTTATATAGGTATCCTTATGCTTCTCTGAGTGGCATTCCTTCAAAGCCATCTTACTTCGCTGAGCGATACCTGGATATTAAGCAGAGTCTGATAGAAACATTCTTTGGTTCCCCAAAAGAGGGAGTGTATAGCCCATCGGTACAAAGCACTCTCTTACACATGGCAAGGAATGTGCTTAATAGGTCTCTTTCTCTGTTTCTAATCCTATACATTTGATCTCTTCATGTCTTGTCCTGTCCAGATTTGCCGTCCAGACATGACATATACCAGAAGAACAAAAACACTGTTTTAGCTTCCTTTTCGACTGCTATGATATTAATTATCTGTTTGCTGATGATTGGGTTGATTGAGCGTGTACTTCATGTTTCCTCAGGTTTCCTGATGTCGCATCTGTCAAGCTGAACATGCCAAATATACACTTCCTGCCTGTTAATCTGTCTAGCAAGGATACTCACATTGTGAAGGTATGCATTACATCCGACACATTACTTCAAATAGATGATTAAATCGGTTTTAAGATGGAGCAGTAAAACTAGTTGCCAAAAAGTGTTTTTCTAATTCTAAATGGGGATCTAAGGATTTTCGCTCCTACCCCCAAAAAGTGTTATGTTGGTGGAAAAACATTAACTTTACCCTAGATTGTTGGAGACATAACCATGCATGATATTAACCAATGCTTTCCGGATCACATTAGCAAGTACACAACTTAGGATCTATAGTATAATTTCTACTCCTTGTTGATAAATTTCATTCGATTTGAATGTTAACCTGTAGGCTGCAGCTCATTACTCATATTCTTTGTGTTTGCAGTTCAATGATGACGTTTACATGCCAACGGATGAGCCCCATGGGTCAATTGAAGCAAGCTTGAGCCGCATCCAAGCCAAGATGTAGAACCCATCATGTCCGAGTCTCATCAGTTCAGTCTCTGTTGACTTCTGCCAAAGTTTTTATATAAACCTTGGGACACTGGGCAAGGTTATGTCAGCTTGTAAGCATAAATTAATTGGACATCTGCAATGTGAATTAAAATATTATGCTATCCTTTTAAACTTCAATTCCAGTCTCAGTCACCACAAACAGCTCTTTCTTTCTTTAACTATAAATACTCAAGATTGGGTTAGGTCTATTCTATTCTAAGAGCATATACACCGGTGAAGAGGAGTAGCACCTCCTCACCTAGTATTTCCTCCACGAATCTCGCAAACAAGCATAAAAAATTTGTATTATGTGCTTCATAAATGCTAGCATATACACCGGTGAGGAGGAGTAGCACCTCCTCACATAGCACTTCCTCCTCGATTCTCGCACCCACTCACAAAAATTGTAGGAAGTTCTACCAGAAGTTCTAAAGTAACATTTTTTTGATAAAAGGTATAATCAAATTGAATACCTGTGTTGCAGAGAGAATAAAGGCATAACAACCCAATTTAATAATTCTGATAACTTCAATTTTTCTATTCAATAAAGTCACTCTAAAGGTGATATAATATTAAAACTAGTAATAATATATTCAGTAAAACAGATTATCACATGTTCGGTGAAATAAGTTTCATCAGAGATATAAATAGAACGTAATTTCAGAATTGTTTTTAGTTTCATCAGTACATTATTTTTCAAGTTAGAAAATATAAACTTGTTATTTATTTATTAATATATTTATCTTTCCAACTATCGGAAAATCATTATTAAAAAGTAAAATAATCCCCATTCAAGAGATAAAGAGGCAAAAGAGACCAGTGACGTCATCTTTGGTTACTTTTCAATTTCCAGTCCGACCACTTTCAAACTCTCACCAGCAAAAAGATCTGCCAAAGCAAAGCACGGACGATTCAGAATTCGGAATCGTCTTCCAAAGATGGTGGCTGTTGGAGACTGGTTGAGCGAGCGAGCGGCTCGGATGAGAGAGGCTTTACAAAAGAGCCAAACCATAACTGACAACATGGTCTCCGTTCTCGGATCCTTCGACCACCGCCTCTCCGCCTTAGACACCGCTATGCGTCCCACTCAGGTCCTTCTCACCTTTCTCTTCACATTTTTCCATTTTCGTCTGATGCTTGCTATGTTTTTACTCAAGTTGTTGAAAATGTTAAGTGTTGGTAAAGTAAGGTTCGCCTTGGATCTGTGAATGCAAAGTTTAATGGACTGGAGAGTATGTTGAGTGAAAACTTACTTGTCGAAATGTTCTAAGCTTATATTGACTTATAATTTAAAGATCAGATTTGATTGAAGTTTAGTTGATCAAGAAGAAGTTAACAGGGTCTTGCTAAGTGAGGGGAGTAGTTTCAAGGCTTACAAGCTTAGGATTTTAAAACAAATTGAATTAGAGTTAGAGTACGGAATTCGACCGGTAGACAAATTTGGTTCCTGTTTTATCGATTTTGATAAATATGATAGTGTTTATGCAGTCCAAAATTCAAACCATGAGATTTGAGTGAGTTCATTGTGTTTATTATTAGGGATCATTTAGGCTTTGTGTTTATTTTCCTGTTTTGTATTGTAGATTAAAACACATGCTATAAGGAAAGCACACGAGAACATCGACAAGACACTCAAGGCGGCAGAAGTTGTATTGACTAAATTTGACTCTTTTCATCAGGTCGTTTCTTTGTACATGCCTTGGATTTGTAGAATTGCTTGATCATTAGTTTAAATCAAGACTGTTGATGAATCGAAAATTGTATGTTCAATGTGTAGAATTCGGGATTGAAAATTAACGTGATGCATAGCTATGCTATGAAGTAATAAACCAGTGCGTTATATTTCCTAGATTATTCATCCAAGCCTATTTAGAATTCAGTAATCTGAAGACATTTACTAATAGACGCAGATGTAGTTTACCAAACGATCTGGTATCACACAAGTACCTAATACCTCAGTCGTCGCCATCCTTTAGGAACTCACCCTTGGGTGCCTGAAGCACAGAGTTAACCCTTGTCTTGAAACGTATAAAGATTCTAAATTTAGGATGGAATGCCTTATGGTAGATAGAATAGACGATGGGCTTGTCCATATCAGACATAAAGAAATGCCAAATTTTACAAGAGAGTGATGAAGTATGAGAATAGAAAATGGTAGATAAAGCGCACGGGGCAGTAGAAGGTCACTCGATCCTTGCAAACTTGGTTGGAGCTGACTCCCATTTGGCTTCTGTTTTCTTATTTGGACTTGACAGGCAGAGACTAAAATACTAAGAGGGCCACATGAAGACCTCGAAGGATACCTCGAAGCAATCGATAAGCTTAGAAGTAACATTAAGTTCTTCAACAGCAAAAAAAGTATTATGAGCACTGACGGAGTGCTCAACCAGGCAAACAGTCTTCTATCTAAGGCCCTCTCGAAGCTGGAAGAAGAGTTTAAGGATCTTTTGTCATCTTACAGGTTAGTACGAGTACATTTAGCTGTCTGACACAATTTTTGTTTCCTTTTTAAGACTCGATAGTCTTAACTCTTAAAAAACTGATGTAAGGATTATCAATGTGAACCTGACACAATTGTGACTCAGGACTCCATCAGGAATGTGTGTAAGTACTTGTTTGCTGTCATCCAATCTGATGATTCTGAACTGATTTTGAACTTCTTGTTTCAAAATTTTCATTTCTGGGTGACGCATGTGGTTTTTAGACAGTGAGCAACTAGATGATGTTTCAGTACAGCTTATGGGTGAAAATGGTAATAATAGTCGAGTTGAAATATTCCCATATTTGTGCATCCCTTGGACTGACGATGACATATCTATGAGTCCCGATGTTATTGCATAGTTTCTTACCTTTCATGTATCTAATGAGTTTTATTGATTCTTCAATTCAGCAAACCTGTGGAGCCTGAGCGTCTTTTTGAGTGTCTTCCTAGTTCTCTGAGACCTTCATCAGACTCGCCTGATCATCATGGTACTAATGGTGCTACTCGCCACTCAGAGCACCAGCCTAACTCGGAAGCTGATTTATATAAACCTCCCACCCTTATACCTCCACGGATTCTTCTATTGCTACATGACTTGTCTGAACAGATGATTGAGGCTGGCCACGGAGAGCAGCTGCTAAAAATTTACAGGTCAGATTATCTTAACTTCTTAACGATCTTAATCATAAAACTTGTCTTTGCCTGGTTTTGCGAACAATTATTTTTCTCTTGGCCTTATCATTTATAAGTATCTCAGGCTATCCTCACTGCCGTACCCACTTGTTCTCATAACCTGATAATCCGACAATGACTTTACCTCTAGTTTTTGAATCTCAACTGTTTGCTTCTGTATCTATATTAATTGATAGAGCAATCTTTTCCCATGTTCAGAACTACACGCTCTACAGTTCTGGAAGAAAGCCTTCGCAAGTTGGGGGTCGAGAAACTAAGCAGAGATGATGTGCAAAAGATGCAGTGGGAGATACTAGAGGCCAAGATTGGGAATTGGATCCATTTCATGCGAATCGCTGTAAGGAACTTATTTGTTTGTCAGTAAGTAATTTGGCAACACGCACCTAAAGCCTTACACGTAGCATTCTCCACAATGTCCGATAAATAGGTAAAACTGTTGTTTGCGGGAGAGAGAAATGTTTGTGACCAAATGTTTGAAGGCTTCGATTCTCTTAGGGATCAGTGCTTTGCTGAAGCTACTGCAAATAGTGTTTCAATGCTACTTAGTTTTGGGGATGCGATTGCAAGAAGCAAGAGATCACCAGAAAAGCTATTTGTCCTTTTAGACATGTATGAGATTATGCGAGAGCTTCAATCTGAGGTATGGTGCTCAATCTCATATCCTTATGAACTATTACGAAAGCCATTGGGCACACCTCTACCACATCAGGATCTAACCTGGCCTGGCTTTGCAGATTGAAGCTGTTTTTAGAGGCAAAGCGTGTGGTGAAATTAGAGAATCTGCTTTGGGATTGACAAAGCGACTTGCTCAGACAGCTCAGGAAACCTTCGGTGATTTTGAAGAAGCAGTTGAAAAAGATGCAACCAAGACGGCTGTGCTGGATGGAACTGTGCATCCCCTTACAAGCTATGTGATCAACTATGTGAAGTTTCTTTTTGAGTAAGCCTTATGACTCCACTCATACCTGCTCATAAGGCATTGTATTTGATTGTATTTGAATTCTTGGGATACGAGAAATTGTTCATTATATATACATATTAGTAAGCCCCTGAAATGATTTCATAATGTTCGTGACTTTACTTTTGTGCAGCTACCAATCGACCTTGAAACAGCTTTTCCAAGAATTCGACAATACAGAGCCTAATTCTCAGCTAGCATCTGTGACTATGCGGATAATGCAGGCTCTTCAAACTAATTTGGACGGGAAATCTAAGCAATACAAAGACCCTGCTTTGACCCATCTCTTTCTTATGAACAATATCCACTACATGGTCCGATCAGTGCGCAGGTTAGTCGAGCATGCCCATATTCATAAGGCATTTCAACAAAAAAAACATAAATATCAGCTCCATTAATTGAGGCTTGAATCTTCAGGTCGGAAGCCAAGGATTTGCTAGGTGATGATTGGGTTCAAAGGCACAGGAGAATTGTCCAACAACATGCGAATCAATACAAGAGGAAGGGCTGGGGAAAGGTTAGCTTTACGTCATAGTTTCTAATAAATCGATACATTGGCATAGCTGGAAAATGAGCCGAGTTTGTCAATAAAAGCGATATTGTCTAGATCATTCACTAACTGGAAGCTCTGGCTCTTTATATGTAGATTTTGCAATGCCTGACTATTCAAGGATTGTCATCATCTGGAGGGGGTAGTGGAGCGGGTGCGGACGGAAGTGGTGGCAGTGGAGCTTCAAGAGCATTGATTAAGGAAAGGTTAGCTTTCTGCGAATTGATCTGATGGGTTGGGATAATTGCGATAGTCCCAATAAGATCGTTTTGGGTCGTTCTTTCATTATTGTGGAATTGATGACATTTTTGATGATACTGCCAGGTTCAAGGCGTTCAATACACAGTTTGAGGAGCTTCACCAAAAACAAACTCAGTGGACTGTCCCTGATACTGAGCTGCGCGAGTCTTTGCGACTAGCTGTTGAGGAAGTGTTGCTTCCTGCTTACAGATCCTTCCTCAAGCGCTTTGGGTCAGTCCTAACATATTCTTGACTTTTCTCATTTACAATCATCCCAAAATAATATACAATTTGATGCACAAGTGATGAAGACTCTTTTTCTTTAAAAAAATCCTACAGTGGACTTCGACTTGAAGAAAAACCACTTCAGATTCTTGAATGCATTATCAACTTAATGAATATATTATAATTACTCTTTCTTGACTTTATATCCTTCATAGGCCTCTGGTTGAGAGTGGGAAGAACGCTCAAAAACACATCAGATACACAGTGGAAGATCTTCAACGCATGCTGGGTGAATTCTTCGAGGGCAGAACCAACAATGAACCCAAACGCTAATTCTCCTTGCCGTCACCATAGTGTTTGGTCCACGACTATGCTCCCCGTCTGTACAAATTGTCCTACAGACATCCTATTTGTTGATTATCATAATAGTTTGAATGTGCAATTCATTTTGTAAATCAATAAATCCTTAGCAAGGTGAGAGTTCTCTTTCTTGTTAGGCTGCAACAGCTTTCTTCAAAAACACTGTAGAGCTTTTGTATAGCTTATTTTGTATCTGAATTGGATTTATTGTACCTCTAGCCCTTCATCTTCAAAGAATATTCAACGAGCTTGTAGGTCTGAAGTTGTTTCCAGTTGAAAGTATATCGTATAATGGTAGCTGGTTTTCAACTTGGTATTGGAGACGGCATAAGTTGGAATGGCAAAGGATGCATTGAGGTGAATCTGTGAAGTCAATGAAAGACCTGCTCTTCGATATTAGATTAGATTGCGGTTTTGGAAGAAATCATCTATGAAAAACAAAATCAATATCTTGAAAGTGGATTTGATTCTAAGGATCCAAAGTAAAACTTCAAACAAGTTGAATGGTAAAACAAAGTCTGGACTACAAATATCTGTTTTCAGAACTCATAGAGCATAACATATCTTAGTACCTACGGGCACCGCCAGCGCCAGCTCCAGCTCCACGTCCATAGGCAGGGCCAGTGGACAAAGTCTGAGTTTCAGTAGCCTGCTCCACAACACCAGGGAGATCCGACATGCCAAGAGCAGCAAGCATGTCAATGGTCTCCTTGTCAACCTTGATCTCATCAACCTCAATAGCTGACCTCTCTGGAACAAAGTCCATGCGGCGCTCACGCTCTTCCTCCTGCAGTTTCAGAGAGATACCGCGTACTGGACCCTTCTGGATACGCTTCATGAGATGGGTTGAGAACCCAGCAATTTTGTTGCGCAACCTCTTTGAAGCAATGATGGAAACCTCCTCCAACACCTTCTTGTTGGTGTGGAAATCTAAGGTCATTCGAGAGTAGTACCTCTCAATCACCAGCCTTGAAGACTTCTTCACTGTCTTGGTACGGACACGACCCATGCTTACCTTTCAAACAAATCCTGCTTCTGCATTGACAAAAACATGATCAAACACCAACGCTGTACAATCCACAAAAATGTACCAGTCATGACACCCTCAATAACACTAACAAGACACCTAACAACAGACAACAGAGTTAACCATATGTCACATATAGCATCTTCAGCAAGCACACACGATGAATTATCTTTTTAGAAGATACAACAACCCAACAAGGCCTTTGTTTCAAACCCTGCCCACTTCGACAATCTAACTACAACGATCACATCAATACACTATCACAAAATTCAATATTTGTGTAGTCAAAACAGCAAACTACGTCCCTGAAGACTTCAATGACATACAAATCATGAACGAATTCATATCTAAATTTCTGCCTGTACACTCCTGACAATTTTTCAACAACGAAAACACATATGAAAGCCTCGCATTCGTCATCATCTAAACAATGCAACCACTAAAATTCGTATGTCGCACCATCACATCAAAAAGGAAACTAAACGAGTAAGCTCCAAGAAATACAACCGAAAAAATTCAGAGCTATTCATATAAACAAACGCATCAATAATTCATATTACAGGAATAAATAAACGACCACTTGCCGGAGGAAGATCGGAGATGCTTCGCCGTTCGCGCAAGACTGAAACGAGCTGCGAGTGAAGAAAGACGCTCTTGCAGATAATTAGGGTTTTGATTTTCACATTTGCATTGATGGGCTGCAATCCGCATATCCAATTCATCGGGTCGACCCATTTTCAACGTTTTTTGGGCCCGGTTCCCAATTGCAGCCCACAAAGGTTAAATTATAGATTTTATTGGGTTTAATATCAATTGTTTACCATGCTATGTTTTTTGATAATGGGTACAACAACTCGAATATTACAACGTAAATGTCGAATTATCATATATTACATATATATTGTTCTTTGAAGTTTTAGCAAGACATCTCGCTCCGTAATCATCTAGTACATATCGTGAATTCTGAAGCGCATATCAGTTTCGACACCTATACCATGCATGATGTAAAAGGAAGAGGAAATTCTCACAAAATTGTGAGAAAGTGTTATGGGTGGGGCTTGAACTCTCAACCTTGTGAATGCAAATACTCTTGTTGGCCTACACTATGTTTTAATGGAATAATGAAATATGAGTTTGAGTAAAATCCATAAAACATAGTGTATGAACAAAAGTTAGGAGATATAGTGCATCACGAAAAATCCACATAAATCGATTACTTGGGTGATATATGAGTAAAATCCACATGTTTGATTTCACAATATGAACAAAAGTTATCTACTATGAATAGAGAAGGCGTATTGTATATAATAAAATAGTGACACAGTTTTAATTATTTACTGATAATTATCATCTATACAATAATCTCAATTCAGTATCGAATCAATAACAAATATAAAGTTGCTTTGAACGATGGAGTATATAAAGACTATACGAGTATATATGCTGTAGCACTTTTAAAAGTTATCTACAATTGATTGAGAAGACGGATCGACATCCATAGAAAAAGTAATTTTCATTTTTGCAATGATCTCGAATGGGCAAACGAATCACTAATAAATAGTTAGTTGGTGTAAACGATAAAAGATCTATACAACTACAAATGTACATGCATAACATTGTGTGTGTCTGTGTGAAATGAAACATATCACATTCGTACATTGACAATCGGGTAACGAGAAATGAGATGAGCTGGCGATTTAGTGCAACACGAAAAGAAAGGCATCATCCGACCACGGGCTAGCGAGTATGCAACGATTTGATAAAAATGACATCATGCTCCGAATATGAGTTAAAAAATCGAATCAATAATTTATCAGAAAAGACAAATGCATTCGAGACACATTGATTGTAACATGAGGGAGATATCAGTAACCTCATTCTTCTCAAGCGGGGTCACTCGACTCTCCATATAACGCTTAGGCAATTTCTTTTTCTGATCGAACACATTTGTTGCCAACCAACTCGATCATCGCAGAAGTTGACGTCCACACGAAAATGATGCTCAAGTTAAAGACTTGTCCCACTTTTCTTCTTCTTTCGCATCGAACATCATAGTTTATACATGTATATAAATCTCGATTTATGTGCAATATTAGTGCCTTATCACGATCCTATTCGAGTAGAGGAGATTGTACAAGAAAATTGTAAGAGTTTTGTGAGGCTGGTGCAAAGTAAAATTTTGGTACAAAATATAAAATTTGTCAAAATCATTTTATAATTCGTCACTTTTCGAGCCGAAAAATGAAAAAGACGAACCGAAAAATGAAAAGACGACATAATTCGTCAGTTTCAGTTTATAATTCGTCACTAATAAAAATACCAAAAAATCAAGATTTAATCTCATCCATTCAAATCAAAATATCAAGGGCTATGATTAGTTTGTATTTTATACCAAAAAATTAACTTTACACCAGATTCTTTTCCAGAGTTTTGTAACTTTTTAAAGAAAACTTCATTTTACATGACATGAATATCAAGAAATTTCTATTCACATTACATCTTAAAAACTCATCTCTTGAGCAGCTAAACCATTTCCTTGTTGCAACAATCGGATCTAGACCAGCAGCAAAATGAAACTAGTTGTGATTTTGACAATACAACTGCTTCCTTTAAAGTTCCTCATACATAAACTAAATCTAAAAAAAGTTTCATCATACAAATAAAACGTAATATACACATACAAAACCGACAAGCAGGTTAAGGTAACCTGTGTAGGAGATTTGAGGCACACGGTTTTACAACATAATACCACATTTGAGGCACACGGTTTTAGTAAAATTTTTAGGTCCCAAAATAAAATTAAAAGAGAAACATTTTCTTAACATCAAGCTCGCGACTATTTTGCCATATACCACGGTCGAAATGAGATTCAACCACCTCCCAACTGTACCCCGAAAAGCACAACCAAACAAAAGAAAGACATACTTGGGGAAAGATAAATACCAGACAGGAACCGAAGCTTCTCTCAGTAATCAAAAGGCCAGCCAGAGTAGTCCATTTCATGACGTTCGTTAATGTTAGTCGCATTGTTTCCTCCAGAGCTGTCGTAATTACTGCCTCCTTGAGGAGGTTGCCGTCGAGTGCTTCTCGGGGAGTAGGTCATTCGGACGTAAGTCCTTCCAGTTGCCCTGTTGTAGCTTCTGTTGATAGTATTTCCAGTGGTACCATGTGAACTTCGAGAACTGCTTAACGACTGAGGGAGCTCCTGGCGACAAACTGGGCAAGTGTTGTGCCGTGATAACCAGGGAACAATACAGTCCGAATGATAGAAATGGTTACATGGCATTTGCCTTGCTTCGGAGCCCAACTCGAATGTATCTTGACAAACCGGGCACTGAGACTCTGAAAGGAGATGAGTCTGGCTGATACTAATGATGGGTATCGCATCAATAGAAGTACGAGAGGCTGGCGGTGGACCCCGTCGATCATTCATCATAAGCTGCCCAAAAAACTCTTCTAGTCCCATGCCTGACATCAGGTCATTGACATTGCCTCGCCTTTGAGGATCTCCATGTACTGAAGTTAACAGTCGATTGCGTCCACGGTTTGACAAAGGCAGACGGTATTCAGTCTCGTCCAAGTCCAAACTGGAGCTCCTTCGACCTCCATCAATGCTGGTGTTCAATTCGTCTCTTCTGTTTCTCATAAAATCCATAAAGGCATTGAGGAGTCCAAGTGTCTGGTCGGGATTGTTCCTTTGAGTAAAAGCATACAGATTTCCAAACAATTCTGCAAACTCTCCATCCTCCTCCGCACGAAATCCAGAAAAATCTTGAGGTCCAAGTTCCAACCCGCCAAGTTCTTCAACAAACCCACTATTGCAATATGGGCAACAAATTTGCTCCTCCAGAATAGAAACTGCAGTATGGCATTGGTGGCACCAGTGTGTGTCTTCGGCACTCGACATTATATCTCAAAACTGGTTGCGCGTCAGGAAATAAAAGAAAAAAGTCAACTAAAGTTAATTCAACAAAAATGCACAAGTCTATCTTACGTAGTCCTTTGGCTAAGACTGAAAGAAAATTGATATAATACCTAAATAACGCCTTTCTACAATTATGCAAGAAACAAAAATATGATATACAAAGCCCTCAAAGGTTACACTGCTCAACGCAGCAAAAATCAAGGCTCACAGAATCACAACAGCTTATGGATGATAAAGATAACTTTATATACATACACAAAGACTCAACATGTTCGAAACTCCTCGACTAAACATAATACACTATGAAGTCTATGATGATCACCGAAAACATATTAATCCGCTGGAAGGGGACATTTTTTCAATTACACAAAAATAAAGGAACTAAAGAGCTCAAATCCTCAATTCAATAATCACAAAAAGATAAATATATTGAACCAAACACAAACACCAGGAAAAAAAGTCAATCAACCATGAAAATCAAGCAAACAAAATGAGCTCAAAACTTACCTCAACCTAGAATCAAACTGATAAAAATTCAAAATTCAAACGACAGAAACCACCCTTTTCCAACAAAATCCCGAAACTAATTTCCCACAATAACAACCACAAAAAGCCCTAGGCAGCCCACCCACCCACCCACCCACCTAAATCATCAGATCATACTCCAATCAATCACTCAACACAACTGAAACTCACAAATCTTAAAAATCAACAAATGAGTATAATTTGATTCGCCCAAATCTCAAAACCCTAAAATTGATGGATTCAGAAAGCAGGCTGCGATAAATGAACAATCAGAGTTAGATAAGAGTGGACAGGGTTACCAGAGATTGTACAAGCAGCGGAGCGATAAAGAAGAATGATTGGAAAACTTGAGAAAGAGACAGAGGGTGGGATTTTTAAGTAAACATGGGAAATGCTGCCCCCACCTATACAAAGACTTTTGTAACCCTACAATTAATTATATTAACTTTAAAAATTAAAATGAAGTACGTATATCTTATAATCAGACATCGATTTTAAAGTTGGTTTTTTTTCAAGTGTCAAATAAAATAAAAATTCTATTATCCTCTGAATTAAAGTGTTGGGCCTGAATAATATCTTGGCCCAAATTTTCTCTGTGAATCCAGTCGGCAGAGTGATATCGAAATTTTCATCCGTCGGCCGCGGCGGACCAGATCGAAATGTAAGTCGCCGACTCATCAATTTCACAGTTGATCTAGGGTTCCGTTATGTTGAATTCTATTCATTCTGCCGTTTGAAACTGCATATGGGATTTTTTTTTTCTGTTACACAGTTTTCTAATTGATTTTACAAGCGTCTGTAGCAGCAGCTTTGATTTTGTTGGATTCAGTATCAGGAAATGTTTCTTCTTGAAAGGAATGTTCAGATGCGTTAATGGGTTGAGTTTCATATGTTTTAATATGCGTACAAGTGGTTTAACTTCTTGTTTAACAAAATTTCATCTCGTGCTCGAGCTCGACTATAATTTATGATTCTAGTGTCAAGGTAGAACATTTCAGCTGCAGTTTATCATAAGTTTAATTTTCTGTTGTCTTCATCGGTTATGTGATAGTTTTGGATTATGTGTTATGGTAATTCACTTTAGGGATTTTTGTCATAATGAAATCGAAATTTGATGGGCGAGCACGTTTTGATTTGTTCCTTGCTTTATCTTTCAGAGGATGGCGGTGGCTGTTGGAATGTGGTGGTGACTGGTTAGTCGATGAAGGAAGGAGGTGATTCCATCTTCAATTCGACTGTAAACCTTATTGGTTGGTAATGGATTCAAGTAAATTTAAGAATTTAAGATTGTGTAGCTGCCAATGGAGCTCTCTCGCGTGTAAATGCTTCGCCTTGTTTGGGTTGGCATTTGTTTTGAGATGTGTTTTCTTCCCTACTTTCGCTGTCTATGACTATTATGGAATTTCTACATCAGCTGTGAGGAGTAGATATAGTTCTCTGTCAGGGAATGTGGAGTTTGGTATTAGGAAAGATAAGTTCTTGGAGGTTCCTCAGATTGTTTGGGGTTTGAACAATCAGAAGATTGCATTTGCCAGGGCTTGCCTGACTGCGAGAATGCTGAACAGAACTCTCTTGATGCCTAGTTTGAGTGCTTCACTTTTTTACAAAGAAGTGGATCTCCTCCAGCCCATTGATTTTGACAAGGTCTTTCAGTTTGACCATTTCAATTTTAATTGCCGAGGTTTTGTCCGCCTGGGTCGGTATTCTGATATCTTAAATGGAACTAATAGTTCCGCGGAGCTTCCAAAAGGAAGTGGAAGAAGGTGGACAGTCGAGAGAGATTTGGAACAATTGAGACAGTTCAGCGCGGAGCCTTTTGACAAATACGAGGTCATAAAAATCACAGGGAAGAATCCTTTTTTATGGCCCGACCACTGGCCAGTCAAAGACTATGCAAAGATTTTCGATAGCTTAGTCTTGGTTGATGACATAGCAAAGGAGGTGGAGAAAGTTGTGTCTAACATTAGAGAAAGAGGTAAAAAACTGAGAGGTGACTCTGACACGGATAGCACAAGCCTAAACCAGGTCCCTTATATGGCCGTTCATATGAGGATTGAGAAAGACTGGATGATACACTGCAAGAAGTTAGAGCAGAGACAAAACATCAGCGAGATCTGTAGCAGTAAAAATGAAATAATTGAACGAGTAGGTAATATTAAAGATCTAAAAACTCCCATGGTGATCTATATTGCCGTTGCCGACACTCTTCTAGAAGATAACTCTATTTTTTATGGTTGGAAGCAAGGTCTGCACCCTGTCGAGAAGCATAGATTGGGCGTATACAACATTTATAAAAAATATCCGTATCTCATCCAATCAGCAATTGATTATGAAGTATGCTTGAAAGCTGATGTATTTGTGGGAAACAGCTTCTCAACTTTCTCTAGTCTTATAGTCCTTCAGAGAACACAAAAATTGATAAACATGGGTGTGAAACGGTCATGTGGAGCTAAAGTAAAGTGGCCTTCTTACGCGTACAATATTTTGGGAGACTCGAGTGGACCGCAACTTTGGATGAGCAATATGTCAGATTCAAGCCTTCAAGCTATAAGCTACGGATCCAACAAGCTCACTTGTTGATAAGCCTGCTATTTATTGTTTCTCTTGCTGTTTGTCCGTAGATGGTATCTGCAGGGCCTTAATGAGTAAATTACAGTCGGGTCGAATAGGCCTTTTATACTCCAAAATTTCCATTTCGACTTGCAGATAATGGCTATGCTTATTAAGATTACAGTAAGTGTGAGTTACAGATACTACAAGGTTAGCCAATGTCGATCCTGAGGACAGAAACATAATCCGACCGTGGCGACCGCTGGTTGGCAGTTGAGGCAGGTTCAAGCTGGTGCTGCTATGGTAGCAACATATTGCTCTTACCTACCAGTCACAGGACACCAACAGTGAAGCATCAAGCAATTGCTAATAGCCAATAGGACTTCATGATTTTAATTTTTTTATTGATTGCTTCAAGAAATTATGCTTGTTATCATATTAATGCTTAGAATAACACCGCCTATTCTCATCAAAATAAAATAATAACACCTCCTATTGCATTGATATTGTTTTACTTCAATTATGATAAATCTTTTTTAGTTAGTACAAGATTTTGTTAAATACTTATTTAATTAATAAGTAAGTATTTTTTTTAAAATAGAAAAGTTAAAATGAATTAAGCAAACAAATGTCAAACTCGATCTCAAACTCAACCACATCCTCCGTAGTTACTTAATCGTGCTGATTAAGCAATCGTCTCAGAACTCCCCCAGAACGACGACGACTCTCTCTCTCTCTCGCAGGCGCCTCCCGAAATTTCTCTATCGGTTGATTGCCGAAGATCGATCCGAACTCCCGTAAGCAATCAACTTTTCTAAACGAATCTTGTTGCAATCGAAGTGGTTGTTTCGCTTGCTTCTGTTGAAACCCTAGTCGGATTTTAGTTATCATTTCAGGTAGCTTAATCGGCAGTTTAGATGACAAGTCTTGGCATCTTTTATTGTTGATTTTTGTTTACCGGATTATTCGTAGTCAGAGATCAGAAATTAAAAGCCAGACCACGCTTTTCTCTTTTGTTTTTGTGTTTCAATTCATGTTGATTTGATGTCTTTCAGTATCTGAATAAGCATTAAGCTCAATGGATTGAACATGCATTCGAGCCTTATCTATTTTTTCTGCAGTTAATAATTATAAATTACTGAAGTGCACCTGCATTTTATATGGTCGTTTTCGTCTGATGTATATGTTACTAGTTGGTATTGTATTATGTTTCTGTTGATTTGGAATTATCTTTATTATATGAAAGTGTGGGCAATTGCTGTAGCTGGAGCTGGAGCTGGAGCTGGTACGTGTAGGAAAATGGGTGAGAAGGGATTGATATATAGCTTTGTGGCGAAAGGGACTGTGGTGTTAGCGGAGCACACATCGTATTCTGGAAATTTTAGTACCATAGCTGTTCAGTGTCTGCAGAAGTTACCTACCAACAGCAGCAAGTATACGTACTCATGTGATGGATATACATTCAATTTCCTACTCGACAGTGGATTTGGTAACACTTTTTACCTTGTATAGGACTGTCATGGATTCTTGTTTCATGTGTTTAATTATATATCTGGGCTGTGCAGTTTTTCTTGTGGTTGCGGATGAATCGGTTGGGAGAAGTGTGCCTTTTGTTTTTCTTGAGCGAGTGAAAGATGACTTCAAACAGCGCTATGCTGAGAGTATAAAAAATGATGAGCAACACCCACTTGCTGATGATGACGACGACGACGATGACTTGTTCTTGGACAGATTCAGTGTTGCGTACAATCTTGATAGAGAGTTTGGGTATGTTAATGTATTATGTGTTTTTATTCTCTATCGCATCTTTAATTTATCATGCAGATTCCTGATATATGATCTCACAAATTTATCTCGCACAGGCCAAGACTCAAAGAGCACATGCAGTACTGCATGAACCATCCAGAAGAGATGAGTAAATTATCGAAGTTGAAGGCCCAAATCACCGAGGTTAAGGGGATTATGATGGACAACATTGATAAGGTACAATTACGTTCCATTCTAGTTATATGACTGCGCATACAATGATATTTAAAGTTTCTTATATGACTGGGGATAATTGTGTTCTATTGGTTTTGTGTAAAGGACATTCTTGGTTTGGCAGGTATGTAATGAACATTTGTTATTAGCTATTAGATAGTCCTTCAGGTATATGTTTTCTATCTTCATCCCTACCATTCCACATATTTCCAATTTAGAGATTTATGGGGCACAGGGGATGGTGATGAATCTCATAGATGGCATCAGTTAACCCAGATAAGCATTCAAAAAAGACAAAAACGAGAAGATGAGTTACTTTTTTGCGTGAACTATCAAAATCCAAAGTAGCTAAAAATTAATTTATTAGATAGATGACTTGGGAAATGAAAGCTGATGATCACGTGGAGGCATTTTCTTTTGCCACTTCCCAATACATACTATCAGTGTAGGTGCCAACTATGACCTATAGTTACCTGACATTCCAACCTTTTTCAGGTGTTAGACCGCGGGGAGAAAATTGAGCTTCTGGTTGACAAATCTGAAAATCTTCAGTTCCAGGTATGAGCATAATTAAGTGTAGGAAGTGATGTATCAAATCTGCACCATTGGTGAATAAATCATATTGAAATGCTCTTTAATGCAGGCTGACAGCTTCCAGAGGCAAGGAAGGCAACTGCGACGCAAGATGTGGCTTCAGAGTCTCAAAACAAAAATAATCATCGGCGGTGTCATAGTTGCCTTGATCCTCATTTTTTGGATTGCCTTCAAATCCTAGTAATCTTCAGCTGCAGCTTTACACTCCAATCACGACACTGTTTTATTGCCAAGATGCTAATATCAGACTCGTCTCTGCTACTTTCTGTAAACAGTCTAAGAACAATATGAAATCAGACACATTTCTCAGAAAATCAGAATCATTGTACCTGTTCTTATTCAATAGAAAGTGTTGGTATCCACTTATTTACAATGTCATAGTTGAAATATATTTACGGAATTAGGATTTGGTGCAGTCAAAGTGAAACTTTGTGTATAGAATACTATAATTTTTTTTTTTGTAATTTTAAATGTAAAAATGACATAATTGTATTTAATTTTTAAAATTTTAAACTAAAAAAATATCACGTCATCGTCATATTATTGACTAAAACTAAACTGTATTATTGCCTATTAAACAGAAATCATGGACTGTTAGCCCATAACAAATGGGCAACTGTTCACCTACAAAACGTTCGGCCCGGCCCATTTAATAACAATTTAGCCAAACATATCATATCACATCGTATAAAATGCAGCGTACGAAAACCCTAATTAAGGCCTGCGTTTGCTGCATCTCATCGTTCGAGTCCGAACCATTGTCGTCTGAGTAACCATGGTAAGCGTCGAGTCGTATCTCATCGAATTTTGTTTTTGCGAGTTGTCTGATCTTCATTATCTTGGATTTGGCTGATTTCTTTTTTTTGTCATTGGTGAGTAGGCCCCAAAGAAGGAGAAGGCTCCAGCGCCATCGTCGAAGCCAGCCAAGTCCGGCGGAGGAAAGCAGAAGAAGAAGGTTCGGTCTTTATTTACTGGCATTATGACACAGCAATTGATTGTTATGATTCGTTTTTGTGTTTTTAATGTTATATTGTAACCGATTTGGTTTTTCTGATGTAATTAAGATTGTACTTTAGTGTCAATTGCAGCATAATTATTATGCAGAAATAGCAAAATTTTAATTTTTTATCCGGCTAGTCATCTTATTGGTTGATCTGTCTAGGCTTGGGTAAGTTGCAGTTCTGTATTACCTTGTATACCTGATTTCTGTACTAAGCCATTGAACTTTGGAACCTTCATTTTTTGTTGTTGTTGTTGAGGCTGTGTTGAGTTTGTTGTAATGCATTAGTCTGTGATTACAGAAGTGGAGCAAGGGAAAGCAAAAGGAGAAGGTGAACAACATGGTTTTGTTCGATCAGGCCACATATGATAAGCTCCTCACCGAGGCTCCCAAGTTTAAGCTGATCACTCCATCCATTCTTTCCGACAGAATGAGGGTATGTCCTACATTTTTATGTAATTGTAATTGAATAAAGTAAATGTATATCCCAAAACTTTATGCACCTATCTGCTCTATTATATTACATAGCTGCTTATTTAAATCTCTACTAGGTAGATTAAGGGTACATAGTACATTTACCAGTAGGTTGAAACAAAAGGATAGCTTGAGTATTATGCTTACCACACAACTGTTACTTATGTGTATGGTTGTTTGCAGACCAGTTTGTTACATAATTCCCAAGTTTTTGTTTTAAATCTCATTTAAGGTTTATCTTTCGTTTATTTGTAGATCAATGGGTCACTTGCCCGGAGAGCAATCAAGGATTTAATGGGTAGAGGAGCAATCAGGATGGTCTCTGCTCATTCCAGTCAGCAAATCTACACAAGGGCCACCAATACCTAAAGGCTGCATTAGCTTTTGTTCGGCTCCTGAAATCATGTTTTGCTCATTTGCTTGTGGACTAAAGTAGCTTGAAATAGTTTATGTCATCGGTTTAAATTTTCAGTTTCTATTTATGTTACCTGATTAACATTTTGGAAATTTAATCAAACATAAAATGAAACCCTGAATTATCTTATCATCACTTTCGTTGCCAATTCGACGAGACGTACACGAATTTCAATTTCAAGGCTACAAAAATTGTAAATTATTCCTAGATTAAGCTCAATAATTTTGTTGCTAATTACTTGCATGTGAAACTTTATCCGCTGCCAGGTTCCAATTTTGTTGCTAATTACTTGGATTTTGTGGATGATAAGCTCTATTAGATGCAGTTATTCGAATCTTTTCTGCATTGTTTCAATAAGCACAACTGTAAAAGGGAATTGAAAGAAAAATAAGCACTGGAAAAAGATTACTTCTGAAGCAGGACCATAAACATTCTATAGATAATAAATATAAACCAGCATTTGTTCTTGCATGTGCAGATCCGAATTCATATTTATAAATCCGAATTCTAAAGGTCAGTGCGGCCGTGCGGGTGCGGCGAATCTTTCATGACACAAAGTACTGCAGAAGCTGCTAGACGCAGTACACGTTGAAACTGAAAGTTGTGCTGTATGTATTTCTCGCAAATCTAGCTTACAGTTCTTGTATATGGTTTTGGCATTCTGATAATTAGATTACTGAGCACTCAGGTGCAATAAATCTCAGTTCATCTTGTGACACTTCTCAACAGACCATATTGGTGCTCTACACAAAGACTGCTTGTAAATGTACTTGTATCTGCAAATTATATTTTTCACTCGTCTTTCCTTAAACAATTCCTATGAAGAGTGTAGTTGGTTTTTCATCAGAGTATCTTCCAGAACTGTGTACTTGACTTGCTCATATCTGAAGTTCGAATCTGAAATGTGAGAGATGCAATTATGTTAACATAAAAGACTATCTATAGTTTCTTCATAGTTTTTTTTAGCTGCAGAAGGGATTATTGTCGAATGATTTGAACTCTTTGACAATTCTTTATTTTAGCTGCAAAAGATATTATTGTCTGAATGATTTGAACTCTTTGACAATTCTTTGGAACGTAAAAAAAAAAAAAAAGAAGCTTTTGCTTCACCTATTCCTTCCGCGAATTGTCTTTTATAATAATATATAATTTTGAGAATATAATTTTACATTCGAAGCAAAAAAAAAAGAATATAATTTTACATTCGCATTTAAATTATTCACGATTAAAATTTAATGCATCTATCTAACTACAAAGACACAATTTGAAACCACATGACATAGAGACATCTTACCCTCCTGAAACTCGAATCGTAAGACCGAAATGTCCTAGCCGTCAATCTATGGCATCGCAGAAAAATTCAACGGCCATGATTTTCCCGCTCGTGTATTTTCTTACCCAAATAGTTAAATCTCCCAAAATTCAGTGGGCCCCACCTCGCTCCTCTTTGAATCTGGTCCACGACGACACCCCATTCGAGGAACAGCACCAACTCGCCTATCGTCATTCTTTCCCTTTCCACTCCACAAATCTCCAGTTTCGGAATCTCCGGCTGCGCTAATTCGCTGCTTGATCCGTTCGATTTCGTCTATTGGAGGTGTATTGGTTGCTTGCTGCTGCTCCGTGTTGGATGAAATTTCGTTATTGATCCGATTCAGGCATGGTTTCTCAAACCCTAGGTTTTATGGTTTTGGGGTTATTGGTGCTGGGGAGTTTTGAATTATGAGGGGAGGTGACTTTGGGGTATCTTATGTCGATATAGGGTTTGGGGATTGTGTTGAGGGATCCGGGGGGGTTTAGTGAGGTTGTGATTAATATATGATTGTGTTTGTAAGAAATTTAGGGGGTTTTGTTGCTGTATATTGTGGGTGTGAGCTGTGGTAGCGATTATTGGAGAACAGGGTTTACTAAGCATGTTTGGTTTTCTGCTTCAGTATGACTTGCCTAACTGCAATGTTAATGAGTAGGGTTATTTAGGCTTTGTTAGCAATAGCCTGATCTTTTCTCGGTATATATCTGTTTAGTTTCATTTTTTGAGAGTTATGTTGTTACCCGACCAGTTTGAATGCTGATAAGTGTTTGCTTATCAATTTTTGGAGGTTAGTTATCAAAGAAAGAAGATAACACGACAAAGTGGTTAGATTGACGTGTATGTAATGATTGGATCAGAGTGATGTCGGGAAGTCTGAGATTTGAGTCTACATCAGCAAGCTCTGAGGAATTAGGATACACGAATAGTGGCTATTCAAATGGTCATAGAGGGAATTACCTTGGCTCTAGCTTGGGGAGGTCTGGAAGTTTCAGAGAGAGCAGTGAAAACCGAGTCTTTGGTTCTGGAACTGTGTCGCGGGGTCATGCTGCTACCATAACCGGGGAGTTGCCTCCATTGTCGCAGTGTTTGGCGCTGGAACCATTTACAATCTGTGATCATAAATTTAACAGGTCTGGGGAGGTAAAGCGGGTTCTTGGATTTTCATTTGGTATTGTAACAGAAGACGATCCTCTCGGAGCTGTTCGAGCTAGAAGTCCCCCTCCCGTGGCTCAAGAGGATCTTAAGCGCTTTAAAGCAAGTGTGGCAGATACATCTATGAAAGCCAGGTATAACTTTTTTTTTTATCATTTTGTGTGGCACCTGTCTTCGGAATTGTAATTGTGCACAAATGTCTATATTTTTGGATGAGATGTATTCTGCTTGGCTAGTCCAATAGTTTTTTCTGGAAGAGCATTTTTTGCATGCGTTGTGTCAAAAGGGTGGCTACTAAAAGGATTTCATTTAATTTTTCTAGGGGGCGGACGAAAAAGCTGGTTGAATCATTACACAAATTGAATAAATATTATGATGCCATAAACTCACATAAGTATCAAAGAAATGAATTATTGACAAACGAAAAATCTGGTGGACCAATACTACCGAAAAGTGGAGGTCAGATGCAGCGAAACCTACAAGAAGACAAGTCAAAGAATGTCAACTTGAGCAGACGGGTTCGAACAGCGGTTGCAGATTTACGGGTTTGTCGTATAGCATTATTCTTTTGATAAATTTTCAGTTTGTTTCGGTTTTTTTTTTTGCTTTTACTTTTCTTTATCCATTTTTTTCGTAGTTGTATGCATACAAAGTACTTTTTCAGACAACATGGACAAAACTGAATACTACAAATTTGGAAACTGAATCTGGCCTTTTTTTTTATATAGTCAGAAGGCCGGAATAATGCTCTTCCAAGACAAAATCTGCTACTAGGAAAGGATAAAGATGCACTAAAAGAAAGCAGTCCTGGTTCTGATATTCCTGATGAAAAAATCCGCAAACTTCCAGCGGGAGGGGATGGATGGGACCGGAAGATGAAAAGGAAACGTTCTATTGGAACCGTTTTCATGAGATCTAGTGAGGATGATACTGATTTGAAAAGGCCGATGCCCCAAAAGCTTAACAGTGAATCTAATTTGCAACCTTGTGATGCTCAAAGTGCCCGGTAAGTTACATTAAATGAGACACACACGTCAAACCGAGTGCCATTTTCCATTTGAGCGTATGTCGTGACAGGAAGGGGATAAAATGTTGATGATAAAAACCTTACAAGTTACAACAATACTCTCATTATAGTTACCTATCTTATTATGGTGTGCGCCAATCCTTTCTCATGGTTTGCTTTCTGTATGTTTGAAAATGACTGGGAGAAATTAAATTTGGCGGTTAGTTAGGTCATATATGCTTAGTTAGTTGTTATTGATATGGAGAAAACATACTAAAAATGTTTTTTCATAGATCATTTTGCTATAGAGAGAAGGGGATGTTCCAGAGATGCATTGTGGACTATTGTGCACATGGTAGACCTATGGATATATTTATATTACACAAATATTCCTTACTTTGAATTTTGTAAACTGTCATATTGAATAATTTTGCTCGTTTTCTTCCATTTTTACAAATTAATGTTGTAATTCATTCCAAAAATAATAATATATGATTCATTTTTTCATTAATAGGAATGTATAATCTCTATTCAAGTTTTACCTATTTTTTGCTTGAGTGCCCGTTTCTGTATAATTGTTTCCTTCTTAGTGAAATTCCTTCGGAATCACATATGTTTCACCTTTCAAATCATCATATGCTAGGTTTCTTGATAGGATCATCATACTGTTCCTTTTGTTTCTTCAGTCATTTTTTCTTCAGCAAGTTGTCTGTGAGTTTGATATAGTAATTTGCAATTCTTTATATATTTAAACATATCTGTGCTTCTCTTGTTTGCTGCAGATCTGGATCATTAAGCGGCTCAAGTAGCATGAAAGACGGACCCTTTTCAGTCAGTATGAATGCTCGTGGAATGGTGAAGAATGAAGCTGAAAAAGTTTCTCTTCTCAGAGATGCAACTACTGGCTTATGCAAGGAGAGGGTTGTAGCAAAAGGGAACAACAATAAGTATGTCACTCATGTAATCTTAGATCTTAGATTTCATCGTGGTTCTCTATAGAAGGTTATTCAATTTGTCCCTCCCTCTCTCTCTCTCTCCTCAAAATCTTAAGTTCAATACTGATTAAATTATGTATGCAATATTCAGGGTGAATATTCGTGAAGACAATCACGCAATGAGTTCAAGTCCAGTGATGAAAGGTAAAAGCTCTAGGGCACCAAGGACTGGCCCTGTCACTGTTCCTAGCTCCTCTCCTAACATTTCTCGTGGATCAACTGAAGGCTGGGAACAGCCTTCTAGTGTGAACAAATTCCAGTCTGTTAATGGGAATAACAGTCGTAAACGACCTATTATATCTGGCTCTTCCTCGACCCCTATGGCTCAGTGGGTTGGTCAAAGACCTCAGAAAATTCAAAGGAACAGAAGAGCTAATCTCGTATCTCCAGTTTCAAACCATGATGATATGCAGACATCATCCGAAGGCTGTTCTCTTGACACTGGTGGAAGGACAAATTCAAGTGCAACTAATGGGTCTGCCCATATGAAAAATACAACTAATGGTTTGAAACAAATGAAAGTGAAGCATGAAATTGTTTCGTCTCCAGGCTTATTTTCTGAAAGTGAAGAATCTGGGGCTGGTAATGATAAATTCGAAGAGAAAGGAAAAACTGATGCCAACCTGGATGGAAACTTGATCAATGGTTGTCAACAAACTGGATCTTCCTCGCAGCCTATGAAGAAAAACAAAATGCATTTTAAAGATGACAATGGTGATGGTGTGCGAAGACAAGGGCGAAGTGGAAGGAATTCTCAAGCTCTAAGATCCAACGCTTCACCAATCAATGAGAAGTTAGAGAGTGCAACAAAACCAGCTCGGAATGCTAGGCCTGGTTATGATAAAAGTGGAAGGTACTAGTATGTTTGATTGTGAATCAATCAATATTATAACACGTCTGTTAAGGTGGCTAATAAAGTTCAATACACTTCCAGTAAGTCTGGTCGCCCTCCATTAAAAAAGTCTTCAGATCGCAGCAAATTTACTCGGCTTGGGCAGTTACCTAATGGCGGCTCCCCTGATTGTACTGGTAAGATAACCCAAAATTAAAATATATCAGCAAATAATTTTGCTGTCTCTCGAAGGTGGTGGGGCTGCTATATTGATAGAAGTAGCATGAAATAACTCATGATTATTGTTTTTGGTTGTTCCATTTAATCAAAGCTAATCGCGAAGTGTGCATACTGTGAATACTTAATTTCCACATTCACCAAAAGATCATTGCATTACAATATTAGATAAACTACCAATTATTATTGCAGCCTGCAAAGTGATTTCCATTTTGTTACATGTTATGCTGAATTTCTCAAGCATACGATGTTTCAGGTGATTCTGACGATGATCGTGAAGAGCTTTTAGCTGTGGCAGAATTTGTTCGTGACTCCAGTAGTATGTTTAATCTCAGTCTTCGTATGGTTTTTGATATGAAATGTTAATCCAGTGTTAAACAAATTCGTTCATTTCAGGCGTCACATGTGCCAATTCATTCTGGAAACAAATGGAGAGAGTTTTTGAATTTGTCAGGTCAGGAGACGAAGATGAACCTTACTTAGAGCAAGAGGTTGCTACTTGAACTTCTTATGACTCCAATTATTCTAGTCTATATTTCTTAAAGTCAATTCTTACTGGTTTTGATTAAACTTTTAATATGCGTGGGTCAGCTCAAATCTTCAGAGAAGCTTCATAATAATCTATGGCAGATGTTAAATTGCGAAGATAACATTCTGGTATGTTTCTTTCTTAAATTTGCTATGTTATTCATGCGTATACTTCTACAGCTTTGCTGTTTTGTTTTTCAATAGTTTGTCTGTGATTGTTTTTATCTAAATTTTTTTTTATGAAAATATGATATTTGCAAGCTTCGTTTGGCAGCACCTTTGATAATTCTTGTTAT
This sequence comes from Rhodiola chrysanthemifolia, assembly GCA_033675395.1. Classification (NCBI taxonomy): domain Eukaryota; kingdom Viridiplantae; phylum Streptophyta; class Magnoliopsida; order Saxifragales; family Crassulaceae; genus Rhodiola; species Rhodiola chrysanthemifolia. The sequence continues at coordinate 3,880,696 of CM066206.1, forward strand.
TTTGATCACTCGACTTGTGTGTATGTATACACTATACATGCTGTCTTACCGGCTCCTGCTGCTGCTAGCATTGGACATTAAACTATCCATTGTATTAAAAATATAGGTTAGATCCATAAATTTTTGTTTTTCTTTGGTTTTGTGTATTGGATAGTCGGTTAATAAATTACTACTTTAAATAATAGCATTCGTGGCATCATACTCTGGCGCATAGCTAATACTTTTACGTCAAAACTCAAAATCAGATAACCTCGAAACAAGTCGGAAGTTTGGGCCATATGTTTATTTTGAACCGTTTGGTAATTACTCTTTGATGTTGGCTTGAACCCGAGTTCAATAGGTATCCGTAATGTAACAAGCATTTAGAATAAACTATTTCAGGTGCTATGTGCCATGTTATGAGGCATTATGTTGTTTTTCTGTTTCTACAGGGAAATGATCTGCATGGAAAAGATTATGTGCATCAAATTCTTGTTTCTGAAGAAAAAGAGAGAAATGTGTCTAGTGATGTGACAATATTCTCAGCCAGAACTGCAGATGTGGTTAATGAGTTTCAGGACACAAGTGTTCTTAAGGGAACTTCCAAAGATTTTCCTCCACTTTATCAAAGACTACTATCAGCACTAATTGTTGAAGACGAATCTGTAGAATTTGATGAAGCATATGGAGAGAGTGACGGGCCTACTCACTTAAGTACAGATAATTTTCCTTTCAGTATTGATCATAGAAAGGATGATATGGGTTTTGAGTATGACGCAATTTTGGGCCTTCAGCGCAAACGATCCGTTCCCATCAATCCAGCGTGCAATGGCAACTATTTGTACAATCATGGAGCAGGAGTCCGTTGTAACGGTAATCTTTTTAAAGAGGACTATGGTGCTATGTACAATCCCAACGAGGATACCCCTGAGCACTTAAGTTTGCCTGCCATGCCCCCCAATGATTGTCCTTATGATCAAATGCATCTAGAGGAGAGACTCATGCTTGAACTGCATAGTATTGGTCTGTACCCAGAATCAGTGGTAAGCTTTACCTAAATGTCTTTTCTTTTGTTGCTGCTTATTCATTTCATCGTACTCTGTATTGTTCTCGGCCCTTATTTTCTGAATGAAAGTGATTTGGTCCCTATTTTTTCAACAATGCATTGTCTTCTCAATGGTTACATTGGTTATATTATTACAGCCAGAGCTGTCAGAAGATGATGAAGCGCTCAATGAAGAAATTTTAGCAATCAAGAAGGGGTTGCACGAGCTGGTATGCTGTACAAATTCTTTGTCGGAGTTTGAGTCCATAATTTAACGTCGAAATTGTTTTGCATAGGTCAATAAAAAGAGACTGCATTTAAGAGAAGCATGCAAAGCTATTCAAGTAGAGAAGGAGCAAGAACGAAGGTGAGAGAGGAAAAAACAACGGCTCTTGATCTAATAATGGCTGAAAGGAAACATTTAAAATGCCATAATCATTACTAGATGATTTTATTTATCTGGATATAAGATGTCTCTTGGAATTCGTTTGATGTGTAGGTACCTTGAACAACTTGCAATGGATAGACTCACTGAGGTGGCTTTTAAAAAACTCCTGGTAAAATGTTTATAAAATTTTAATAAATTTTGTATTTAAAAGTATAACCATTATTTGTAGCAGATCAATGTTTGATTTACGTTTTTTATTAGTTCTTCAATGTGATGATGAAACCAGTCCTTGTATTAGCTAGCAAAATGTACGTTTGCATGTTGATTGTTGACTACTGTGGGTCACATTTAATATATGCCTATCTCACCACTAAAAGACATAAAAAACATGGATTACTGGTGAATTTCAAACAAGTGGTGTATTGCAGGTTATGAATACTTATAGAAATGCTTGAGGAATTTGTTAGATGATTGCAATGCGTAAGTTAACTTGAATGCAAACAACTGTTGAATCAGGCTACTCGAGGAAGCAATTCTTCCAAAAGTGGACCTGCCAAGATCTCAAGGCAAATTGCTATGGCTTTCATTAAAAGGACTCTTGCGAGGTGTCGTAATTTTGAAGCTTCTGGGAAAAGTTGTTTCGGTGACCCTCCAGCCAGGGAAATCTTATCCGCCCGCCCTTGTGTTAATGGTGCAGATCCATCACATCATGCTCGCCCAGGTATTTTGATAGATCTGCATCTGGCTGCTCCTCTTTTAGAAGGTGTTAAGATGTCGAGATATTTTTTTATGTCTTTTTACTTTTGACGTTTTTTGGCTTCTGATTTTTAACATATATACTTCAGAAGCAGAGGCATCGGTCGATATACACATTCGACTCATTTCATCCCTCTCTTATATATACTGGATAGTGCATCGGTAGCTAGGATCTGATTCACGTTACTGAATCATTTCGCAGGCTCTGTACCCAATAGGGGAGAATTTCACGGCTCGATTGAGTCACCTTCTGACCTGGCCATTGGCAGAAATAGCCCAATGTTCAACCGAGGGAAGAAAAAGGAAGTGCTACTTGACGATGTTGGAACCACTACTTTAAGAGCCTCCACGGCTCTTGGGAACCAGCTGTTAGGTGGAGCTAAAGGAAAGAGAAGTGAGCGAGATGCCAGAAACAACACTGCAAAGAATGGACGCCCGTCATTGGGCAGTTCTAAAGGGGAGCGTCAGCCTAAACCAAAGCCTAAGCAAAACTCAAGTCAGCATCCAACTTCTGCATTTCCTGGGCGCTCTGTCCACAACACTGGCAATATGCCGAGTGAAGCACCTACCATCAGGAAGAAGAATACCGGACCCTCCTATCCTAATAGTGATTCAGCCGAACCAAAGAAGAATAGTAAGGGACAAATGGACTTCTCAAACCTGCCACTGCACGATCTGGACTCCATAGAAGACTTGGGGGTCGCCACATCACTCGGTGAGCACCAGGATTTTGATACATGGTTAAACTTTGATGACGACGTGCTACCAGAACACGATGCCCTTGACCCGTTGGATCTGTCGGGTCTCGAGATCCCTATGGACGATCTTTCAGACTTGAACATGATACTGTGAGGACTGAGGATAATAAGCGAATTCCGCATTGCAGGGGCTATCTAGCTAATATTCTTGTAATTATGAGAAGTTGAACGCCCAATGTAAACTTGTCTTGTAAGATTCAATAGGTACACTTCTATTCTTCATCCCAAGAACCACATCATTGTATCAAACCGTCAAATGTATTTCAGGTTTTTTTTTTCCAGCTTAAATCGAGTTTTCAATTAATTTTTCTCAGATTTACAAAATTATGTTATTTAAGAGTATTTCTTAATTTCTATATAAAAAAAAAGTAGAGTATTTCTTAATTTAAGAAATTGATCATGATAATTGCAGAGAGTAGGGTGTATACAACCCCAACTTGTTATTTGCTTGTGCCCTAAAACCCTAAATCCCCAAACCCTTGCATAAATCAGCAACTTTTCTAGCCGTCCATTGCCGCACTGCTTCCATGGCTGCATCTTTCGACCACTTTAAGGACATGAATGACGTGATGTTTAAAGCTAGACGTCTCGGGACGCTGATCAAAGAATGCGTCCCAGATGAGCAACATTCCATCGGGGACGTTAATAGGATTTTGAATGAGATTCGTACGCACCACTTGTTATCCGAATTTGAGGCGGATAGTATTGATACAAAGAGCAGTGAGAGGTGGAAACGAGCTGTTGACTTGTGGGAAGAGCGGTTGCTGGCTCTCCTTTCTAGCGATTCGGTGTGTTATTGTGTTAAATTCTGTTGCGGAAAGTTGAATGTTTTATGGTTCGTTTGTGGCGTTGAGCTGTTTGTGATGATATGAGTATGTTTGTTATGTTGTAGCCTGATAAGTGTTGGTTCGGAATCTCCTTCCTCGGCTTGACTTGTGAACTCTCTAGTTCTAAGAGGTTTGAGGCTTCATATACAGCATGGTTTCAGAAGCTTCTACCACTTGTCCAGGTATTGAATCATGGTCTCTTAAGTTAATTACAAAAGCATTTTTTGAACATGCTGTAAGTGTGTGTGCTGTTGTGACTTTTATTCTGGTTTATATGTCATGTTTTTTATAGTAATGTACTGCCTAATACCCTGTCATTGTCTTTAGCAGTTACCAGGAGCTTCCGATTCAGTTAAAGCTGCAGTGTGGTGCTCACTTTCAGATATGCTTACAAGGTGCGTATTCTCAACTTGCAAAGGATTGAGGCTGTGGTTCAGGTCTTCAATTGGTTTGTAGCTCTAGAAAAAATTCCAGAGCTACAAAGAATAGTGATGTTATTTTTAAATCTTATGGTCATTCTATTGTTTATTACAGATTTTTTTCGCGTTTGTGTTTGGCTACTTCGTTATGTGAAAACATTCCCAAGAGATTTATTTTCCAGCATCATTACTATCTTTATATTTCTTTTAGCAAAGAATAGAATTCTCATTTTCAATTAGTATCCCGTGTCTCATCGGCCCCACTCATATACATTAGCAGTTTCAATGTGATACTAATTTTGTAATCGTTTATCTGAATAGGTTGGCATTGAGCCACTTCCCTGATGGAAAAAGAGACGCCATATCATTTGCCGGGAAATTGGTTCAGCCTCTCTTGAAATTTCTGGATGAAACTAAATCAGGAGATGCTATGGTTAGTGGTGTGACTTACTATTTGGACTATGAAGGCATGTGTGTCAGTATGTGTCATATCTTTGGTTCATGCACAGTTCGAATTCATTAAGACCTCAACTGATTTTTCCGTTAACAAATTCGAATCTATGTCTTGTAAATAAAATATAGCTTTCATATTATTTGTAGTCTAGGTGGTATCTTTTTTTATGACCGTTCGAAAGTCTTGAGAGTACTGACCCTCTCTTGTTGAATATTAACTCAAGCAGGAGGGAGCAGTTCAGTTGTTATGCACACTTTTGAATTTCTTCCCAACTTCCGTTCATCGTCACATTGATGCTGTAAGTACTTTATTCATTACATTTATTAATTTATGACATACTAGCATCGTCAGCGGGTTTCCTGTTGATGATTTTCTATCATAGCTTGATGAAATGCAAGTATGTCGGTATTTTGTGATGTTAACTCTTTTTGCACAAGTTATCTGACTAAGACCTATCATGGCAGTTCGAATCTTCTCTGGTTGCAAATCTCTTGTTGGAAAAAGACAGTGATAAGTCGAGGGTGAGTGCTAAATCAAGCTTTTATGTTAATTAGTTATTGCACTGCACATGGTTTATCTTAGTTGTATTCAGTTGCATCTATTTTGTTTTCAGACCCTTGCTAAATGCCTGGCACAACTCCCAAAATCAAAAGGGGATGACAGCAGCTGGAGCTCAATGATGCAAAAGCTATTAATATCAATTAATTTGCACCTAAAAGACGCGTTCCAAGGTCTTGAAGAAGGTAATGGTTTTTAAAACTGCATCTTCAAAGTTACATGGATGGATGGCTAACCGCTAATATGCGTCCTCCTTACTACAGATTCTATGTGTGACGAGGCTATTAGAAGACTGGTTCCTCCAGGGGTGGAGCGCCAACTTCCTTTAGGAGGGCACAGGGGTTCAGCAGAAGCTGCGGAATCTGCTTCCAAAAACCTATTGCTCTGTTGCCTTGAAATGCTTACTAGTTCTTATTCGGCTCCAGTAAGTTTTTGATCCTTTTAGCATACTGTTTTTAAGGGTTTGATTCTATGATTGATATTCCAATTTAAATACCATATTCTGCAATCTCCATTTCTGTAACAGGTGACTGTTCCGGTTGAGTCATTGTTAGCTCTGATTGAGAGAGTACTAATGGTGGACGGGTCTTTGGCAAAATCCGCATATCTATTTATTACAGTCATGCAACAAGAGTCTATATGTTCACAACTCCTGATATTACACGAGCATTGTTTCGATTTGCTTAAAATATTGATGACGACCATCGGCAGGTGAATGACCCTTTGTGTTTGTGGAATTTTTATTCTAGTTCTATGACTGAAGCTCGACATTATCTTCTTTTTTCTTGCTCGGTAGCCAACTGCTGCCACACATATCCAAGATAGTGAGGCTCCTCGAAGAGTACTTAAACAGATGTGCCTTGCCAGGACTAAGGGTGAAGGTCTACTCAAATTTGCGGATTATGCTCGATTCAATGGGTTCAGGTATGCTATCTTGTTTATTTCCCGTGTTTTCTTTCTTTCTTTACCATCTTTATTACAGCTTACCAAGGACTTGTTACGTCTTTAACAGGTCTAGCGGTGTACATTAGCAACATTGTTATGAAAAATGCATCTGCAGATTTACAACCTTTCTTCAGATCAATGGAAGGTAGACTTTCCAAAAACCTAAAAATGGTTTCCAAAGAACCACTCTTGGTGCCATGCAAAGGAAAACGGAAGCACAGTGCTGCAACTGAATCACCAAATCATCAGCGCGGAGTTGGTTGTGAGGCCAAAGCTCACTCTGAAGAATCACTTACTGTGATGATAGCTGCCCTTAAAGCATTACGCGCTCTTCTTTTTGCTGTACGTCCACCTCTTGCAAAATTACATATGATTGTTAGCCAGTATCCAAGCACAGTTACTGTTTTGTTTCCTAATTTATTTTTTCCTAAAATTCCTTTTTGTTAATTTTTTTCCCTAGCTGTTTCATAACTACTAGGTGTGTGCCGGGAACTAATTTTTCATTGTAACACTCTTGATAGAATGCAGTACAACTTGTTTTAATTATTGCATTTCAGGGTGGTGTTTCCAAGGATGAAAAGCTGCAATTGCAAGTTCATGAACTATTAATCAATGTAGCAAATGCTGCTTGTAAAGGTGGCTGGGCAAAAGAGGCTATATATACAAATTCACCAAACACGCTTGCCTCGACTGTGGAGGATTTTCAGGTGGCTTCCTTGATGGCTCTTCAAGCATCATTTCTTTCTTCTACCCGTGTCCAGCCTCCACACTTTTCCCAGGGGATTGAGCTTTTCAGAAGAGGTAATTTCATCGGCAATCTGTACCATTGCTATATATTAAAATGAAGGATTGGCTTGACTCTTTGTTTGGGTTTTAGATTAATTTACTCGAGGTTGATGTGTAGCTGTATACTATACTACCAGATGCTGACTCTTGTTTCTTTTTTGTAGGCCAGCTAGAGGTAGGAACTGAGATAGCGAAGGTTTGTGCAGTTGTGCTGGGCTCCTTGGAAGTTCTAATTCACCCAAGGGCTCGAACAGTGGCTGATTTCGACAATAGTAGCTCAGCCTATCAGAAAGGCAACATCATGGGGATGGGAATAGACGAACCAGATGCATATGAAGATAACCTTTACCGATCTTGGCTGGAGAACGAGGATGAAGCTGAAATTCCAACAGTGGATTCTAATAATAAAGAAGACAGTATCAAACAACCATTACAAAATGCCGAATGTCCCCAGCCTGAAAAATTCTCAAGTGAATTAGATGATACTAGGCCATCTGCCGATGGTGCACAAACAGTGATGGCTGTTGATGTTGGCACGGAGAAGGTTACAGAAACTACTGATGAAGTTATGACTGAGCAGAAACAACTCCAAGAACCTGTGTCGCTTGAAGGTCCAAGCTCGCCGGGTGTTCCTTTAGTTGGAGTAATGAGTGCTAGCCAACTTCCAACTGATAATGCATTGGTTTCCCCTGTGAAAAATCCAACTTCTGCGCTACATGTTGATCAGGTATACAGCTCGACGACGACCACTACCACTACCGTTGCTAGTACTGCAACCACAAAAATGTTTGAACTGTACAAACTAGACAAGGCAGATGACATGGATTCATTTCCTGATATTGTCGATGCTGAGCCAGATTCAGATTCCGATTAGAGAGGCCTCACGCCTCAATCAGGTTACTACATGAAAAATATTTATATTATTTGTAATTGTTTTATTTATTATATATTGCGTTGTAAAAACATGAAGTTTTCTTTTTTATTTTACTTAGCCTCGACTTTATTTCTATTTCGGCCTCGTAGTTGTAGCTTTAAAGGTCTCGCTCTCGCAAATTCGAAGATAAAATTTGTTTTTCTAATTTTCTTTAAAGAAAATATTGAAGGTGAAATGTCAGGAAAGTTATGGTCCTTGAGTATAATAACTCCGAATCTAATGACCCAATTGTAATTTAGTAATTCTGCTTGGTACAGAGGGAGGGGGGAGAGAGAGAGAGAGAGAGAGCGAATGAACACGACGACGCAATCAGCATGAAGGGTTTAGGAAGATTGATCCGGAGGATCTCCTCCGTCACCGGAAAACCTCACCAGCTTCGGGACCGAACCGACTTTATGAAAACTTCTTGTCGCCGCATAAGCTCTTCGTCGCAGCGCTGCTATATCGCTTACTCTTATACGCCCTCGTCACGTTCTTCCCTGGCCCCGTCTCCGCATTCTGGAATGCTGAGCTATGGAGGTTCGTAATTATCGACTTAGTTTTTTGAATTTCGGCAGTATTTGTGGTTTCTTTGAGTCTTTGTGAACAATGTTTTTTTTATATTCAAATGGTGAGACAAATGAGGATGTTATTGATTCATATTTTTACATCTGTTAAGCACTAGTACAGGAGATCTTGATACTGAAACTCAATTGTAGTCTGGAAAATACAAGAAGGTGCAAGAAAGTATAATAGGTAATGCATTTGAATGAGTATATTCATTTAAAACTAAAATTGGACTCTGGATCTTGGAAGTTCCTTTCTTTTGATAGGGAAGTATAATGCATCGGCAGTGTGTTAGAGTACCAAGTAAAGATGTGTCCTTTGAGTGAGAAATGTCGGAGTGAGGTTACAGTGAGGTGTATTATCAGAAAAAGGCTGGTGTTTATTCGGAGGCCAGTTTAATATGTAGTAAATAGTTGATTTAGATTTTGAATGAAATTTGTGGATGAATTACCCTAAATATGTTGTTTTGACCAGGGCAAAGACGAACCATGTTTATCCAAACTCAGTCAACCCCTAATCCTTCATCTCTAATGTTTTATCCCGGAAAGGAGGTCATGGAAGTTGGTAGTGCAGACTTTCCGAATGCTCGTGCAGCCATGAATTCACCACTTGCGAAGGCCATCTATGCAGTTGATGGTAACATTACATATCAATAACAAAGTCCGTTTTTTCCTAACCACAATATCAAAGCTGAGTTTGCCAACTTCTTATCAGGTGTTACTCGCGTGTTCTTTGGATCTGACTTTGTTACAGTAACAAAATCCGATGATTTTACTTGGGACATAATAAAGCCACAAGTATTTGCTGCAATTATGGATTTCTATTCTTCTGGAAAGCCATTGTTTCTCGACTCTAATAATACAACTTCGACAGACACTGTTATTAATGAGGTATGCTTAGTTACATTCACTGCATTTCTATTAGGGGTTCCTTCATCTGGCACTTGTAATTATTTACTTTTGTTACCTGTTGCAGGATGATTCGGAAACTGTTGCGATGATCAAGGAACTGTTGGAGACTCGTATACGACCTGCTGTGCAAGACGATGGCGGTGATATTGAATATCGTGGCTTTGATGTGTAAGAAAAAATAGTTGTTGTTTGGCATATATTAGTAGTTCTGTTTAAGAACAATTTCGAGCCGTGGCTATTTACCTGTAAATTGACATTATTGGGTTTTTGTTTTCAAGAGAAACTGGAATAGTCAAACTGAAGATGCAGGGAGCATGTAGTGGGTGCCCCAGTTCAGCAGTCACATTAAAGTCTGGCATAGAGAACATGTTGATGCACTATGTACCTGAGGTACCCACTTCTCCTCCAGAATATAAGTTCTGGCATTGTGTTACATATGTTTGACAATAGATTAATAGTGTCAAAGGATAACATATTGGGCTTCATGGACAGGTAAAATCCGTAGAGCAGGAATTCGACGAAGATGAGGAAGCAGCTGCAGTAACTGGCGGAACATTGGAATAAAGTATGCTGCAACTCAGTTTTTCCTGACCTTCACCAGATCAATAATTCTATAGAAAGCCCAGTAGCAGAGCTGGATGCCTGTATAGACAAATAATATGAGTTGATTAACATCAGTTTTGATTTATTTTGAAAGGTTCACAGGAATATGTACGATAAAAAAAAACACAGATGTACGATGACTCTCTTCTGTTGTGTCATTCCGAATTGGAAGAAAGTTACTGTATTTCCACTCTGGTCCAGCTTTGGGTCACTTTTGAGTTTTCTAGTATGTGATTCTCTCAATGTAAGAAATGCTTTATACCATTACGGCTCATGATCTTTTTAGTTTTTTTATTTTTTATCCGACATGATCTATTTAGTTAGACAACTGTTTGATTGGCTGTGTCTATTATTCTAACTTAATGTCACCATTGTATATGGTTTCTTCATCTCTTCCACCTTTGCAGTCTTGTCTGTCTTGTCAGCAGGTGACTCGGCAATTGTGACGGGACACTATCATCCAATTCAGCAGTCAATGTTTAAACGACATTATAATCTTACAGTTGAAGACATTTTCTCAACTCAAAATATCTATCACCAAAGTGATTACCAGAGCTCGTGCAGTACAGGGGTTCATGAATCATAGAAGTTGAGGAATACACAGAGCTCCAGAACAGCATGGGCATGTGCCAGGCAATGGTCGGACACTTGCTGGCACAAGCTCAGATTAACAAACATCAAGCTTCTTCTCCAGCTTTTTTTATTTATATTTCAGACTTCAAGAAATGAAACAGTCAAGATCAAACCCAGTTCATTAAGCCATAATCATCATCCTCCAAATTATCTCTACAGTTTCACATACAACGATTTCTAATACTTTTCTGTTTCAGGACCATAATTATCCATTATTGCTCAAAGAAGATGTGCAGTGTGGATGAGTTGAGGCCTCTACTTCACTTACTGCTTCCATTGTTTGTTCACTGGATTGCAGAGGAAATGACGGTCTCCGTACTGGTTGATGTCACTGCAGAAGCCCTATGCCCAGGCCAGCTAACTTGCTCTCAAGCTATTTACATCAATGGTATTCAGCAAATGGTAATAAAAAGAATCCCGGCATATGTAAATTTCTTCATTTTTTGGTGTTGAAGTATTCATCTTTTGGACCTTTCTGTAAAAGAAACACAAAAGGGTTGAATTTTTCTTGCTACTCAGGTTGTTGGGGTATTCAAAATGGTAGCTCTTCCTATTCTAGGTCAACTTTCAGATGAGTTTGGACGCAAACCGCTGCTCATTTTTACCGTATCAACATCAATACTCCCTTTTGGTAAATTCTCTAGTTTGCTTTTTTGTTGCCTGTAATTCTAGCTGTTGCTTGCATTCGGTCAACTTGCTCCCTTTTGGTAAGCCGTTGCTGAACCAATGTATTTTGTGTTTCAGCTCTACTTGCATTCGACCAATCAAGGGAAGTAGTGTACATGTATTATGTGATACGGACTATCTCTTACATTGTGAGCCAAGGAAGCATTTTCTGCATTTCGGTTGCTTATGCGGTGAGATCCATTTGTCATAGTCTTGGTAAGTAATCGACCATACTTACTTTATTAAGAATTATAGCCTTCGTCGAATAGGCAGATGTTGTTGAAGAACCTAAGCGTGCTGGAGTATTCAGTTGGATTACTGGCATTTTTTCTGCTTCACATGTCATTGGAAACATTCTTGCACGTTTCCTTCCCGAGAAGTACATTTTCGAGGTATGTTGAATGCTTGACGGTTACAGATATATCTCTGATGACAGTTCCTATATTTTTCCTTACCTAAAAATCTCTGTTTCAGGTTTCTATCATTCTCCTGATTTTTTGTCCATTTTACATGCTCTATTTTCTTTCTGAGACCACAAGGCGAACACCAGAGTGTGATAGTAGCTCACCACGCTTGACTACATTCGCTACAGCTTTGCGGAAACAGTACAGTTCCATGAAAAGTTCTGCAGCAATTGTTTTCAACAGGTTACATGTCTCTAGCTATGATAATTAGGATACAAGATTGATATTATTTTCTAGACAAGGTACCTTAGGAAAGACTTCATGATCTTTCTTCATTGATAAATCACTAAGCCGTTTATATTTGTCTCATGGTTACTTCTCAGCCGCACTTTGAGGGGAATTTCAGTTGTTTGCTTCTTCTATGAACTAGGAATGTCTGGGATCAGCAGTGTGTTACTGGTTAGTCATGGATAAACAGTTCATGTTTGACCTTACTTCTGAAAACGACTAATTTAAACTTTTTGGAAATGCTGTTTCTGTGCCTTTATTTATTATCCTTGAACGACGTAATGAGGTTGCTTATTCAGTCAAATAAGTGCTAATGAGTCTTTAAACTTGGTGCAGTACTACTTGAAAGCTGCTTTCAGCTTCAACAAGAATCAGTTCTCTGAAATTCTAATGATGGTTGGAATAGGCTCAGTTGGATCTCAGGTATATAGATTATCTACTTCTATGCAATTATTAACAGTGTTCACTGTGCACATTACACAAATTTGATTATCTTTTTTTTCTTTTCTAAGCTCATTGTGCTTCCACTTATGAATCCACTGGCAGGAGAGAAAGTCATTCTTTGCATAGGCTTGCTGGCCGCAATAGCATATGTAAGTTTCTATTGTGTCTCACGGTACACAATAATTAATAGAAAGCCACTTGTATCGGATGATTGGAATTTCGTGTACTGATACGAGTATATGATGCAGGCATTGCTATATGGTTTTGCGCGGGCATCCTGGGTAAGTACTACTGTATATCAATATACATGAAAAAAATCTTATTAATTGACATATCGATTGCTAACTGTTGCAATGCAAATTTTGCTAACAATCAGATATATGTTTAGTTTTGATTTAAATGTCAACACTCAGGTACCTTACTTGAGTGCATCATTTGGAATTATTTACGTCCTTGTGAAACCTTCTGTAAGTACTACTTGCTTCCTGTAAACACATTTCCTTGTTGAAAATCAGGTTGCTTATATTTTGTGACAGACTTATGCAATCATCTCAAGAGCCTCAAGTTCGGACAACCAGGTCAGAAACCATATATCTAAATATAAAAAAAAATAGGTTTTGGATTCCCTGAACTGAAAATTATGCTATTATTTCCATGGTAATTAAAAAGTATTGTTGTCTTCATCGTGATTTTCTGTGTTGAGATTTCATTACTACTTGGCATGCATTCTGTGATTTTCTACCATATATAGGGTAAAAGTCAAGGATTTATAGCTGGTATTCAATCAGTTGCAAGTCTGCTATCACCCATTGTGATGAGTCCATTAACAAGTGAGTTGATAACTGACCAGCAACCGAACAAAAAAAAATAATCCTTTTTTGACTAGTTTATCGGATGCCCTTGCTGCAGCCTGGTTTCTATCTAGCGATGCTCCTTTCGACTGCAAAGGATTCAGCATTGTTGGCGCATCTTTGTTCATAGTAATTACACCTGACTCTTTCTCTTTTCATCTCTGAGTCTCGGTATCTAAAACTAATGTTTTTTTGATCTGCAGATAATTTCTCTAATCTGCGCCTGCACACTAACAACAGAAAAGCCCTCACACTCCCAACCGAAGAACATATCAGAAAATATGGAAGCACCACTGCTGGCATGATACTGTGTAAAAATTTTCATTTAGTTATATAACCCAGAACCTGCCTGATGCTCAACAACTCCAGATTTTTTTTTTTTTGATGGTACTGCTGGCATGATACTGTGTAAAAAATTTATTAGCTGATGCAAGGCCAGCAGTACCTTACCCGGTTCGATTCAAGCCGATTATACGGTTCGATTAACGGGTCGGTATCAGCCTCGTTGCTTCGTTATAGATGGCAGATGCAATAAAATTCTAAAACAAGCCACACCGTTCGGTTTCAACCTGGTTCGATTTCGGTTCGCCGACTCGTACCGGTTCACCTCGTCAATATACCAATTAACGAGAAAAACCTTGGTCGGTCAAAGGCGTGTTCCTTCCTCTTTTCTTTCAATCTCTTTCATCCATCGTTCCGGCGACAAGCATGAAGCTCTCCTTCTCCGTCGCCAACGGCAAGTCCTCGTCGAGGCCCAACCGAAAGACGACGGCGAATTTCTCTGATGCGGCGCAGGCGGATCGGGAATCGAATCAGAGCTCGAAGCACTACGTCACCGAATTCGACGGATCCAAAACCCTAGCCGAAAACGACCGCAAGAAGTTCGTGATTCCTCCGAAAGAGAATGAGTGGAGGCCGTACAAGAAGATGAAGAATCTTGAGCTGCCGCTCGAGGCCGCCGGTAAGCATAACAGTCTTGATTTTGAGGTTGAAGTGCCGGTGGTGGAATCGGATGAGAAGATGTCATATGGGTTAAATTTGCGAGAGGGTGGTGGCGGGAAGGTGGAGGATGGGGAGAAGGGTGGTGGTGATGAGCCGGTGAGAGGTAAAGCAGTGGAGAATGTGTTGTTGGAGAAATTGAAGTATGATTTGCATAGATTGCCGGAGGATAGGGGATTCGCGGAGTTCGATGAGGTTCCGGTTGAGGGATTCGGTGCAGCTTTACTGGCTGGTTATGGCTGGGTTGAAGGTAGAGGTATAGGGAAGAATGCTAAGGAGGATGTGAAAGTGAAGGAGTATACAAAGAGAACGGCTAAGGAAGGTTTGGGGTTTTATGATGATAAGTATACAGAGGCTAGGAAGGAAGTTAAGAAAGAGAGGGCTGTGGAGAAGGAGAGGAAGAACCAAGATGTTGTTGTGATGGAAGAGGAGAAGTTTGTGGCCGGGGATGAAGTTAGAGTTGTGGCTGGTAGAAGGAACATTGGGTTGAAGGGTAGTGTTATAGAGATTCTTGGAAGGGATAAGTTGGTGTTGAAGCATTCCATTACTGGTGAGGAATTAGAGGTGCCAGTTTCGGATGTTGCGCTTTTGGGATCGAAAGAAGAAGAGCAGTGTGTGAGAAAGTTGAAGGAACTGAAAATCAGACCTTCAAAGGAGGAAGGACGGAGAAGTAAGGAACAACACACAAAGGAGAAAAGACATGAAACTAGTAAGAGTAGTGGTAGGAAAGAAGTTAGAGAAAGTAGCTACAGTAGAAAGGAAGAGAGAAAATCTCAAATCAAATGGCTTGCTAACCATATCAAAGTTCGAGTAATTAGCAAAGATGTTAAAGGGGGTAGATTGTATTGTCAAAAGGGCAAAGTTGTGGACGTGGTTGGTCCGATGACTTGTGATCTATGTATGGACGATAGCCGAGAGCTTGTCCAGGGTGTACATCAGGAGCTTCTTGAGACAGCTATCCCTCGGCCAGGAGGGCCTGTTCTTGTTTTGTATGGAGAGCATAAGGGTGTCTATGGCACACTTATGGAGAGGGATAGGGAAAAAGAAACAGGCGTTGTTCGAGATGCAGATACCCATTCATTGATCAGTGTTGGCCTTGAACAGATAGCAGAATACGTGGGTGATCCTGCTGAGCTTGGATATTAACTTTCGTCACCTTTGGATCACGAATATTTTGACACGCTGGGGCAGGCATAGAAGGATTCACCACTTAACTACTTTGCAAGTAAGCATTTCGTTGGGCCACTACTATGTGAACTGTTATGAGTTTGTAACTTTGAAGTTGGCCCTGTAATAACTCATCTGCATATTTATCGCTGCGATGTTTTCGTGCCTTTATATACTGGATACTGGTATTTGAGATGGAAAAAATAGTTTTTCTTTATATTTATTTTCGTTTAACAAATTGCTTTTTGATATGATTTTTGTGAGTGCGATTTGATGATTGAGGGTGCTTTGAAGTAGTATATCTGGTGTTAAACTGCAGAAGGCTGACATATCTCATATTGATGCATTTTGTTGCGCTGGTTCATCAATGTATGTGCTGATATATCCCAGGGGTGCATATTGATGGAGAGGGGTCGTATTGTATGAACTATAAAGGGAAAGGAGAAGATGTTTATGTGTTTGGCCTTCTGATTGATGAATGGATGATAGCATAGGGGTTAAATCCTTGAGACAGCTATCCCTTGGCCAGGAGGGCTTGTTTTTGTTCTGTTTTGCGAGTGTAAGAGGTTGTAAATGGGACTCAGGTGGACTCATGGAGTGGGCTCGAAAGAAGCAGGCACTGTTTGGTTGCATCTCATGCTCATACAGAAGCAATCATAAGGCCAGAGAACTGTCTGCTTTTGTTTTGTTTATAATGCCGTAAATCTTTCTTTTCCCCGTTGGGCTAATTTATGAAGAAAAAAAAAGTTTGTGGAATACTTATGATTTTTTGTTATATTTATATGAAAATGCACAAGCACAACTGGAAGGAAATAGTTTAGCCTAAAACGATTCACAAACTGAAAGTTTAGAAACTATTGGAGGTCTCAGCCATTTGCTCTTTGATAGTTCACAGTATCACATAACATGATTATGTTGTTCAAGTAAAATTTTGGTTGGGGTCTGATAATGCTGTGGTAGGTAGTCAGCATTGTCGTCATTCTTGGGGGAGCTGCTGGTACTCTGCAAGCAGTTTTGGGACATCTCCTATGCGCAACTGGAAGTTGCACATGAGATGTTAATCTGTGACAGTGTTGAACACAAAACTGAAATAACAATGTAGAAGGCTGGATCATAAGATTACCTGCGAAGCATTTTTCACATGGTAGAAATGGAAATCTCCTTGTCTAGCAAAACAAGAGTCCAGGGAATAGTTGGAACTGCACTCAAACAAGACATGAAGGTCAATGTTATTTTGGAACTGATCGGTGTCAAACGAGAATGATAGTTAGCACCGAGACATGTTCTCATCTTTCATACTTCGCCTACCTTCATTGGACCAAACATAAAGCACTCTACGTTCAGATATGTCAATCCACAACAGCTAACAAGTTAACGCAATGCATAGTAATGAACACAAGGCAGGGCTTATTTTAATTTGAAGTTCATTTACATTAGATGGCGGGCAACTAGGCGCTGATAGTCCCTAAGCAACGGTCCAAGATCTTTGAGTGGTATTGATCTTGGGTTTGACGTTCTCCAATGCTCACGTAATGCCTGAGCTGCCTATCACCAAAAAGGATTGATAAAGTGGGTTAGAATGTAGAAACAACCACCTTATGATATTGATTATTAGCATAGGCCAATACGTTTGTTGAAATGGTTATGTTCATTGAAATGGTTGCTAACGTGATGTTGCCCTCAATAAAATCGACCTGGTTTTGTGTAATCCTTTCAGCAGAGCCTCTTTCTCTGGCCAACTTTGATGCAATTTCAAGGAATTCTTTATCTTCCAACTCTTCCACAATTTGAAGCTCACGACCATTTGTAGTTCCAGGAATTTCCAACCTCTTCATCAACTCTGAGATAGCAGAAACTGTGCTCTGGTTTTCCTAACAAAGTGCATAAATAATCTGAGTGTCCCTAAAATAAAATGCAGACTGGAGAAGCTATAGAACCACATAAATTGGCACAACTACAAATATACTAGTAGATACTGTAAGTAAACTTGAGTGAAAAAGAAATAATATTCCTAGACAAAAGAATACAACTTGTGTTACATTCTTTTTTTTCTCCAAATACTCTGGAGTAGCTTATTGTCCTTTGTAAACCCCTTAAATCTATCTTGGGTTTGTAAGGTTTCCATGATTGTTTATCTCATACTTAAAAATCAGAAAAGTTTAATTCAATGTAAAAGCCTAAATTTCAATTAAGCTATTACATGGCCAGTTACAGCCAAAAGAGTCTCGTTCCTCATTTTCCTCATTAAGCATTTCAGAGTAGAGTGTATGCAAATAACAAGCAGATATTCGTCTTGTCACATTCTCTTGATTTTACAGTATTACCTTTGCAGAAGACGAGACTTTATTATCTACTGCAGAGGTGTCTTCGGTCTCAGATAATTCTTTAGGCAGAGGGGTAGATGGTCTTTTTGATATCGGATCATCTATTATCAAGTGATTCACACATCAGACTGGAGAAAACATACAGCATAAGACTCCTTGTCCCAACAGACAATACATTGCTAATGATAAGCAAATATTTTAGATATCTCTAGTAAGGGGGGCGTTCATTTGAGGACATGTCTTATGGTGAGGGTGTAGGGACTAATCTTGGCCATTGGATGAGGTTCATCCAATGATCCACAAGCTGCCACGTGTCACATGTGGTAGTGGGTTTTACTATTTGCTTTTTGGTAGTGGGATTTTACTATTTGCTTTATTGGATTTTGGGTACTTGGACACGTGGCGCACCCACAAAGCACGGGGGGTTAGATGGATGATGATCTAATGGATGAGATTTGTCCCTACGTCCTTACCAAATTTGGGTGTCCTCATTTGAACACTCCTCTCTCTAGTAATACTTCTGGCATCTACAAATAAATTTAAAGAAGAAAATCAGCAGGTCTGCACACACCCTTCCCATTTCTGTTCAGAAGTTATCACTATCCTGTAACATGAAACCTTTTCTTGTAATTTACAAACGTCAAGAACTCTTATTCAGATCTCATTATTCCAGGCTACTATATTTCCTCAGTTGACACAAAACACAAATGATAGTTCGTCAGTGTAAAAGATGGTTGGGTAGAGTCACATAAATTGATGGGTTCATTGTTTGTCAAGCAGAGAAATTACCCTCTGGAACTAGCCACCATAGATCACTAAATGTAGATTTTCCATCAAAGCCTCCAAATAACAGGTAGCGAGAACCAATCGAAGTCATGGAATGGTATGCCCTGGCAGGAGGTGGTTCATTGCTGATAGGTAAGCGCTTCCATTGAACAGAGACTGCAAATAACAAATAAAAAGGCCATTTTTAACTGCTTATCGCAACAAACTAGTATGTATGGTGTGAATTCATCGACAAGTCAAAAAGTAAATATAACTGGACAGAACAGTTGGTTCCAGATCATCACTGCATTAGAATGATAGACTCCAGACAACTGTCAGATCAAGTTCAAATTTGGCTTTTATCAAGACTGATTTTTGGTTGATGTGGGATCTTAAGTGGGACGCTTCTACATCAGTTAGAATGATAAACTACAGACAGTGGTCTGACCAAGTTCACATTTGGCTTTATCAAGTCTGCTTTTTTGTTGATGTGAGATCTTAAGTGGGACTCCACTACCTTTGGATAGTTCATACAGTATACTACCTTTGGATAGTTACAACAACAGTAACTCTCTTAACACTGAAGAAATGCACAGCACATACTGGAGCAACAGGGTCTAGAAACATACTCCTATCCAGAAGAATGCAGTCATTGTAGTAAATATCATATCGACTTAACCATCCACCAGTTCCATGTCCACCAAATACTAAGAGCTGAAAAGATAAGCAGGCATACATGCAATGGCAATTACGTCAATGAGAAAAATGTAAATGTGAGGAATGATAGATAGTATTTTGCCCAAAATACAAAATTACAAGGCACAAAGATAAGCATGTAAGTTATACTATATTGACAGATATATGAATCAACATTTCCCTGTGACTTGACAGTCACTAGCAAAAAGTAGATCCATGACTGCATAAACAAAAATAAGCAGGTACATATTGATGATGTCAGGTTACATCTTCAAGAAATCATTAGTTCTCAAACAATAAGTTGAAGACTTTTTATATATACTGTGCTTCTCACATTCATTCAGGCAAAAGACTAGCATATTTCAGCAGCAATTTCTAATCAGAATGCCCAAGGATAGAAAATTTGCACATACATGGTGCCCGGCTGAGGTGGTGGTGTGACCACAGCGCGGAGAGGGCGCTTGACCAGGAAGCCTCAACTGAGTCCATCCAGGCACTTCATTTTCTACCTTCCACAGAAAAGAAGAAACAAAGGTCACTCGAAGTGCAACTGCATCAGCAGTCTTCTCTTTCAAATTTTAATAGTTCAGCAACTCTATGTAAGGAAGGCAAAAAACAACTGACAAAGTAATCCAAATTTGGAAACTGAAATTGTGTAGCATAGCAGCTTAATCTGCATAGAATTAAATCCCTTATTGAGCACTCAAGAGTCTTCAAATCCTATTTTGACAGCAGATAGGTACCTTCTTCTAGTAGACCCTTTAGAGCCCAGAAATCGCCCATAATAGGCCCACCACCACCTTTCATAGAAACAAAACATTTAGCTACCAACATAAACTGGTAACTCAAAGCCTATTCATTTCCAGAAGTAATACAGGTGAATTCCCTATCCTTATTCTTAGATTGGAAAAGGAATGTTACTGAAATCAAATGTGCTTGAAGAAAAACAATTTCATTTTTTAGGCACGCCAGGATATGAAAATCCAGCCAAAGTTTACTCATATGAGGTTCCTGTAAATAGTAACAGTACAAAATCATATACATAGATTATGCTACTATTAATAATGATAATAATAACAATATTAATTGCTGCATAGGTCAATCTCAAGTTAAACATGGGCAACAGTTTGATGTTTTACCTCTGCCACCAAACATGAGCAGTCTCTTCTCAACCATAGTAGCAGTATGGCCACATCTTGGTGGTGGCAAAGATCCAGAAATAGGCAGTTCCATCCATTCAAGTGATACTACGTAAAACACACCACTCAGAGAGAAATGCGTAATGAGGCCAGCTATGATTTCATTTTACTTTTCTGATATTCAGGCCAGTACTTATGATACGAGTTTCACAAACTTACTTGTGTCTAAGACATAGACATCAGAGAGCCATTTTTTACCATCCCAACCGCCATACCTGCACTCATTTCAAACAGCCATCAATGTCAAACTCAAGCCTCACTTTGAGTTCTCCCAGTTTAAGTTAAGCAGAATCACTCACATAACAATTTTTCTGTTTCCGATGGCTGAAGCAGCAGCAAAGTCCCTTGGTGAAGGTAAGTCCCCAAAGCTTGTGAGCTCTGACCATTGCCATATATCTGAAATGGATTTTGGTTAAGCTCTTTATTCGTCTTATAAAAGTATATGGTAAATTTATAAACTCCGCCTAATACGATTAATTCAACTGCTAAGAATAAAGACATCACCAGTGTCTAGGACCCAAAAATCTCCCATCCTGAACACACAGTACAAGCAGTTAGCAATGCAATATACAAAGTTCTCGTAAAATGGACAATAGAATCAGTTGATAGTAGTCTACTAATATATATCCCAGTTGTAGAGGAAATCATGCAAAATCAAACCTTTTATTGCCATAGCGGCCACCAAATATGAACATATTGCAATCAATTGAAACAGCAACGTGAAATGCTCTAGGCCCAGGCCCCACCTGTCCATCAGATCCACCCCCTGTACACTCAGGTTCAAACCACAACTTGTTCTCTGCAACATTCAAAATGAAATGTAAGATCACAATTATACTAACCTTTAAAAGCTTACAGTGCCTTTTTCTACGATGGAAAGCTGATTCTCACTAGCTTCATGAAGTGGAAGTGACCACTAATCCACTAAACTGTAAAACCTAGAAATCCAATAACATCATAATCTCACTAGCTAATCCACCAAAGAAAGACACAATGAAAGGGTGCAATACACATACAAATGCAATTGGACTTGAACATAATCTAAACCAACAACCCCCTAGCCTTACTCACTCACTACAACCATAACCCCCCATGAACTGAACCTCATTTTCTTTGAATCAGCACATGCCAAAAGTCAGCATGAGACGCATGCCAACAAAAATTGGCAGATAGACCTTATCACAAATTTTGACCTAGTTATGATCAAGCTGACGACGAGGAACGAAAATACAACACACTAACACAGCATCAAATGATCTTCCAACAGCAAATCACCTTATATATAAAAAAATATCAAACAAGCATAGAACATACCGGTGTCGTAAACTACGACATCGCTGAGGAACTTCTTATCAACAAGTCCACCAAACACAACGACCTTCGATTTCCCAATATTCACTGCTGTATGACCACTGTAGAAGCAGCGGAGATCAGGATGCAGCCACATACAATACAAGCATCGGAGCACAATTGGATGTAATTACATGTCAAGGCTTAATGGATATACCTTCGTGGCTGCGGCGGAACTCCGTCGAAATCGGAGGAGGAAGCTCGAACCCAGCAATGCATTTCGCCTCGCCTCGCGTCGCTCTCGACTTCTTCTCTCCGCTCTGCTTCGTTTCGAAATCGAACCGGCGAGGACCGAGGAGTCTTAACAATAGAACCGAGATTACAGCAATCCTGGTTCGACCGTGTTTCTATGATTTTAATTTTTAACCGACCAATAGTTCGAATTGCAAACCCAGCTTACGAGGATGAAATTTTTTTTTTTTTTTTTTGAGGGACGAGGATGAAATTGAGAATATTAAAATTGATAAAGGGTCCACTAGTTTTATAAAAATACATACACACCCCGCGACCGCGTCATCTGGTCCATGGAAAGCGAAGCCTCCTGCGTGCGGTGTACGCACTCTTCTTTGTCGCCATCTTCTTTGAGGACTCGGACTCAGATGAAGTGAGCTGGTTACAAACGTCGTGTGATCCGGTCTAGTCAGACATCGATTTCTGAGCTTAAATGCTTGAGCGTTCGCACAACATTTCTTGAAGTTTTTTCAAGCTTAAGAGGAAGGTGCTTGGCGTTGCTGACTTTTGTAATGCTTAGGGCTTTCATTTTGGCGATTTGCGTTGATTCCAAAGAGCTGGTTCTGATCCGGATCTGGTTTTGAGCTCGTTTGATTCGTAATAGGGATGGAAAAGCCTGATGATGAGTAAGCTAGCTAGCCACTGTGAGAGTTGTTAATTTTGTGTTGGGATAGTAATTACGGTTTTGCTGTTTGATGTGAGATCTTTGGGATTTTTTTCTACAATATGATATTTCAGCTCTCAGTGTCTGGTTAAGTTGGTTCATTTGTCTTTGATAATTTGTTGCTTTTGATATGGAAATGGAACATATTCTGCGGGTTAGGACATTTTTAGCGTCATAATCCTCATCATTTTGTTGGAATTCCCAGACTTGTTTCATATTTGGGCATGAGACAAAAATTGCCAAAAGTACATGATAGAAGTAGAACATCAAACTATCGAAAAGGCATGCCGAAAGATTGGCGGAAGTTAATCGTATCTTTATCCTTTTCACTCGATCATGACTCATGAGGGGAAATTTTGCCATGATGGTTAAACGGGATCAAAATTAGCCAAAGGGCATCAAAATAGAAATTTGCCATAGAAACGGTTAGAGCTTGAGTGACCTGACTTTATTCACTACTGTGGACCTGTGATGCAACTCGTATCTTTACCCATTGTAAATATTTGCGTTGTGAAAACTGACCAGATTGAACTATTGTGGTACTGAGTGCAGCCATTTCTCAATTTTATTATAAAAAGCTATGGATGTCCCTTGCGTCACGACTGAATACAGTGCTCTTCAATTCATTGAAACAGGTCAAATAATCATATGGGAGATAGTGCAATGACTATTGAGTTCCTTAGGGCACGCTTACTCTCTGAGAGATCAGTTTCAAAATCTGCAAGGCGTAGAGCAGATGAACTGGCCGACAGGGTGAGTTTTGTTTGGTTGTCTTCTAGTGCATTGTTCCAAGGACTGTTATCTGAAACTGGTTTTTAGAAGCGTTTTATCTTTTGGTCATAATCCTATGTAGTTATAAGTTATACCATCATTGATTTCGATTGGTTAGGTGGTTGAGCTAGAGGAACAGCTAAAGGTTGTCTTTCTCCATAGAAAAAAAGCTGAGAAAGCAACATCAGATGTCCTTGCCATTCTAGAGACCTTTGGATTAAGTGATAGTTCTGAAGGATGTGATTCAAGCTCCGACCGGGACAGCATACATCCTAAATCTTCCAATGGTAACTGTTCAACAAAGAACACAGACAAGTCAAGGGGCATAGACCAACAGGGACTTGAGTCACCTACATTTTCGAATAGAAGTTTGTCTTGGAAAAGCAGCAAATGTTCTTCACATTGTGAAAGGAAGCTTGTGAGTTCTTCATCTAGAAGACACAATAGTTTTCTGTCTACTGAATCTGCATCGCCCAAGCATCACCGTCTTGGTAAATCATGTCGCCAAGTTAAGCACATGGAGATGAGGTTTGGTTGATGAAGAATTTTTCAACTTCATTATTCGTTACTTTGATGATCTAATTTTGTTGAACATGCTACGAAATATTTTCAGTGAACTAACAAACTGGAGGGGAAAAAGCAAAACAATACGAAGCAGAATCCAGTGATTATGTTTTCATTTTGCAAATAGTATCTTACGGCATATATCCCATGCTAGAATAAATCATCTGAACTTTGTGTCTAATTTGATTATTACGTTAAGTGGTTACTGGTTAGTGAACTTTTTAGCTTATGGTCTCACTCTCAGTTCCTTGTGATGATGGTATTGCAGGTCTACAGTTGATAAGTTGATTAATAATGAGGTTATATCAGATTCTCAAACAATTGATGACGATTCTAAACTCTCAAGTCGTAATCATGAGAATCAGGACGAAGACCTGCCCGCTGGAGATGCAGAGTCAATATGTATAAGAAATCTAAGAAAGCTGATAGATTCTGAACATCATTTTCATAAAAATGAAAGAGACAATGAAATGGAAAGAGCATTGGAACATCAATCAGAGCTTATTTGTAGATATGAAGCTGAAGAAAATGCTCAAATAGAGTGGGAGGAGAAGTATAGAGAAAATAATAGCAGTACACCGGTATGCTTCGCGAGTGCTTACTTCCACATTAGTAAATCAGTATTCATTTAATTTAAGTTTGCACATATATACGGATCCCAGCACAAGTGTGTGTGGACTTATTTGTCTGGCTTCCTTGAAGACAAACAGAACGAAACTGGTTTTACGTCATTAGTCAATAATTTTTGCTGCAAACTCTATATTGGTTCTGCCAGAAACGCTAGGGTATATCATTTCTACCAACATAGTGTAGTCCACTTGGTTTGCATTCTTCATGGACATATTCCTCTATAAAAAATTTCACAAATTCTAAACTTAGATGTTAGATCAACTATTTGATTAACAAAATTCTTTATTTCCGAGTCGGCAGATTTCTTATTTCATTTTTCCCCGTTTATATAGCTATTTTTCCTGACAGGCATGTTTTCCTTGTCACTGCATTTGCTTGTTTTCTTTTTGCTTTTTTTTTTTTTTTGCGTGGAGTGGTCTTATTGATCAGTTCTTTCTATCTCTACCAAGTTTGGGCATAATATCATGACCATTATTTTGGTGTATTGAGTCCATAATAACCCAGTGTTCTGACTTGAATTTCATAGGAGTCCGTCGAACCTGGCAACCAGTCAGATGTAACCGAAGAAAGAGATGATATGAAAATACAACCAGCATGCTTTTGGCCTGACAACGAAGATGCACATACTGGAGTAAAAGTTGCAGGAGTTGTGAATGAGGTCTGCGTGAGTCTCTCAAATGATGAGCAGCCATCTTCCCAAGCAACGTATGGGCTCATAAACTATCAGAAGCAAATTTCCCATCCAGAGAGTGCTGTTCCTATGAACAAGACGAAGCAAATACAAGAGAAGTCAGAGGGTTGCTCCTATCATTCACCTTCACCTGCCATTCATCAGTCTTTAGTATCTTCGAGCCAGGCAGCTGCGAATGACAAGTACAGTGAAGGCGAAGCTTCTAAAACTACATCTGGAAAGAGCATATTTGTGTCTCACAAGCCATCGAAAGAACTAGGAAGTGTATTGGAGGCACTTCAGAAAGCAAAACTATCATTGCAGCACAAGTTGAGAAATTTACCACTTTCAGAAGACAGATATATGGGGAAAGCCGTGCATGTTAGTGCTGTCAGATCTGCCTTCAGAGGTCAAATACCAGCTATTAGTGCCACCCTTTATAGGGTCCCATCCAATTTGGAAGCTGAACCAAATGTTTATAAGAATAATTTGGATTCAAGATCACAGTCAAGTTTGATAAACTATTATCACGATTCAACCGCAGCTGTGCCTGCAAATGATCAATTCAAGTTGACCACTCATGCAGGATTAGCCAGGTCAAATGTTTCCGAGAGTAGCTCATTGGATTTCTCGACTAACAGGAACAAAACTCTGTCGAACCAAGGCAGCGGAGATGAATATGCTCAAAGTCCTTCCATTCTCTTTAACAAGGGCATCTCTAGTAGTGGTCGTTTTAAGTTCAGTCCGCAAAATGGGACTTTGAAGTCAACTCTTACAGACGGTGATGGACCTATGCCAAGCCCTTTCCGCGACTCTGACTTCAGTTTCAATACCAGTGATATTTATAGATCCAGTTCTCAACCTGAGTATAACAGGTCAAGTTTCAACGGGATTGGCTTCCATGTTCAGAGTACAAATCGAAATGGGTTGAGCTCTTCAAGCATTGATAGACGAGAATTCAACCCCCAAGGGAAGGCTATCATCAGCTCAAGTCTCATTGACAACAGCCAGTTTGTTAGAAACCCTTGCAATGGTTCCATATCGGGCATATCAAGCCCTTCTCAGATCCTCGGCAACGCAAGTTCAGGTTCATCACAGCGCTTCTCTCCAGAATCGGGTGTTTCTCTATCTTCACGTGCCAGACACAGCTATTTCCCTGCTCACCCATCTGTTCCTGACTTCAATCCACCAATGCCCTCTTTCAGCGGCTTTCCTTCATTCCCACCTTCACCTGCATCTGCTGACTATCACGGACCTGGTATGTACAGGATCTAACATCACTGTAGCTAGGTTAAATTTGAACACGTGTGCTCGGATGAATGGTAAAAACAGTTGAAGAGCCTAGCCATCTTCTTTTGCATAATATGTTTGTACAAAACTATAGCTGCTATATGGTCATGTAGAATTGACTCTACAGTACTTTACCTTCTCATCCTATATTATGGTACTTTACCAGTCAATCTATGCATAAGATGAAAACTTCTACTGTTTACATGTGTTCATTTTGATTGTTTTCAGTAGGATTGATTTCTTAACGAAACTTTGGTTGTAGGAAATCGCCTACTTGGCTTTTAGGCACTTTTTAAATTGTGGAGTGAAGCCGCCAGACATCACCTAAAATGTCCTTGCGTATCAAGAAACCAATAACCAGCTTCATGAAGTTGACCACAATCCAACGGTCAGTGTTTCATCCTTGCACAAAACCAACGATGATCTGACAGCCTGGTTTTCAGCCATACACGAAATTCAACTGGCCAATTATTTAACATCTCAAGGCACAACATTTTTGAAACATTCTCAGAATCTTGGATGCTGACCAGCTGTGAAAACTCTCCCTATATATTAACCCAAAACCCAATCATTTTGCTCATCAAAACATCAAGCAAGAATTTATCATTGGAGCATTCAATGGCGACAAGATCATCTATTCATTCTACATCGTCCAGTTCAGGGAACATTTGCATCCAAGTTGATCAGAAATGGGACTCTGAAACAGAAGAAATTACATTTACTCCGGAAATGGAGCAGAAGGAAATGGATCCACACATATTGATGATATTAGAACACTTTGGGGAGTTGTATATCGAGCAAAAGAGTACTTTTAAGACGCTTTTCAAGGGGACACGTGACGATATGTGGGAGGAAATAAATAAGATCAAAGAGGAGGTTCTGCAAATCAGGCCGAGAAAAACAAATGCTAAAGTTCTTTCAAGGAGTCTGAGCGTTGGATCGCCAAGAAGATTTACAGAAGATGATGATGTCACGAGGCTTGACAGGTTTAAGATCAAGACTTTGGATGTAAAGCAAGGCGGTGGAGGAGGTGTAAAACAGTTGACAGGTTCAAAATGATCAATCAACTGTCGGACCACCAGGTCGTGATTGACTACTCGACTTGTTCAATGTTGTAAAAAAGATCATCTACTTAGTGATCAAGATGTACAAACTACCCCAAAAAAAAAAAGAGTTCTTGAAAATATGAATACTTGTACCCATAAAAAAAAAGAAAATATGAATACTTGTGAAAACAAGTAATTGAGAAGGTCATGAACCATGCGGTTAAATTTTTTTGAATATTCAAAGATTTTTTATTTATTTTATTTTTTAAGATTCATAACAGCTTCTGATTTTATGGAATGAAACGATCCAAATATTTAACTTAACCAGGACCCAACGACCATCATTTTTTTAACAAATATATATATATTTTCACCATGTCTGATTTTGGACGACCAGTCTTCCATCGAAATACTGGTGTTGATTGGTTCTCATACTAGTTCAGCCAGCATACGACATCAAAGACCGCATAGCGCAGTGGATTAGCGCGTTTGACTTCGGATCAAAAGGTCGTGGGTTCGACTCCCACTGTGGTCGTTTTTTCAAAACAGAATGGTTTTACATCATTTTCTGTCAATTTGAGTCGAATTTCGTGAGCGAATTCTCTTATAACGTTGTTTTTTTTATGGGATAATGTCTTAATAACATTGTTTTTTTTTTGATAAAATGTCTTATAACATTGTTGAACATCTGTAAATAGTATAATATGTATTAAACCAATGTGTAATGCCAAACGAATTTTAAAACATTGTTGTATTGTACTAGAATAAAATTGTGAAGAGAAGTTGAGTATATCACTTTTTTTAGTTGAGATGATCTAGTTCGTCTTCAGCAGTGTTGTTTTCTTTCTCTTCTTTGATTGCCGCTGACCATCTACTTTTGCCTCCTTCTGTCTTTTCTTATCAGCATTTGATTTATTGACCGGCGTACTTGCCGGTTGGTGTAGTCTTCGAAGAAGAGGCCTCGGCGCTCTATATCTCCGATCAAATCCCCTCACACAAACAAAACCTAAAAAAGAAAATATAACCCTCAAGTCTCGTAAAATGTAACTTTAAGAAGACAACTAGATAAGCTGCAATTAATAGGTTACTGAACTAGTTATTGCATGGTAGTAGCTCACGATGCTTCACACAGAAGCAACCCACAGGGCATTTCATATGTGCTAGTCGCTAGTGTAATCAAGATTCATTAACAAGCCCCCTTCTCTTATGTAATTCTCACTATCTTATATTCTCACTAATGATTTTTCTTTCTTTGTTTTTTAGTTACTTATTTCGCACTATGTTGCGCACTGCATCAGCCTGGATTTGTTGACAATTTTAAATGAAATTCTTACCTCTCCAAAAGCAGGACTGAATTTGCTGAGTAGACATCCCTGACATTGACAAAAAAAAAAGAAGCCTTCAGTCACTTTCTATCACACAAAATAACAAGAGTTGGGGATAATAATGTCTATTAATATCTCACCCTTGAAAATTGTCGATACTGCAGTTCCAAAGTACACCTTTCTTTTTGGTAGATTCCAAATCCAACTGCTTGGCACATCTATTGGGTTTATGCTAGACTCATGGTCAGCAAACATCTGTATAGTACAAGTAATTCAGATTTTGTCTATGAAACCACGTCAACTGGTTTTCATGATTTCTGTCATCTATATGACTTTATAAATATTCATGTATTTGGACGAGTGACAATTCTGACAATTGTATGGGTCTTTTGAATGCCAAAAGGATACTCTCTCGAGAGATCGTCTCGGATTTTTTGATGCTCTTCTCAAATATTACAAATAATACAACATTTTACCTCGTTTACTTGGAAATATGTCCCATTAAGTGGGAAGCTCCCTCTCATTGCTGTGCGACAAGGAATCTGTAAACAGATACGATGGTTCAATATACAATTTCACATTCTATGGAACCTATCATGCAGCTAAAAAAATCATTACCAGAAGTGTGCCTTTGACTACGCTAGAATCCACTTCCATTTTGCTGGTGCACGAGAAACATGACATTTTACCAGGGTCCTCTGGTTGGCACTGATTTTCTGGTTGCTGTGTTAAACCCGCACTCTCGCCTAATATCAGACAAAAAATTTTTTTTTTTTTTTTTTGAAGCAATATCAGACAAAATTTTAAACATTGCTTTTTAGCAAAAGATAGTAGGTAAATGTATATATGTCTCCCAACTTCAAAAAACTACTAAATATTGGCCATTTAATGTGATGAACTTGTTGTTTCATGTATCAATTCAATAAAAATGCTCTACAATGCTCTTTAGGCTGCAAATATCTTGTTGAGAATCGCTACAATGTCCTATTTATTTTCTTCTGGTTACCTGGTGCCCATATTGCGAGAAGGTATGGGCTAGGATCATCACGTTCCCGTCTATCCATCTGCTCAAATAACATAAGTATCAGCCCAATTATAGACAGCGCTTTGTATCATACTATAGAAATGTAACTAACCCTTTGACTATCTAATAAACTCGCTGGCACCGATCCAGCTTAAAAAAAAAAAAAAAAAACTAACCCTTTGATCTTGGAGGAGAGGGTGTGAATCTGGAAGCTCGTATCTGCAAAGAGAAAGAAATTAGAAAGATCCAAGCTTGAGTTTACAAGGTTATTCCACTATTTTCCCCTAAAACAGTCATCATTTCAGTGGAGCAGCTTGCTTCCAAAAAGGATCCACCCTCGAAGAAGATTATGCGTTTACTGATCTATACTGCAGTTGCAACTAATGTCTTCCCTCTTCCCAATATGGGCTGAGTCTCAAACAATTGCCACAACACCAAAAAGAATTTAAATTAGGACTACCGACTACGTGACATTTCCGGCAGAAATATCTTAGATATCTTTATTCAGATGATGGTTACTTACACTAGATGCTCTGTTCGCAGTCGACTCTCAAGCTTTAGTTTCTGTGGTGGCAGGGAAGCTGCTTCTGCAGGTAAGGCAACTAAGGCTTTTGTCATCTCGTCACCTTGAACATCCAAGTTGTTCTTTTGTATATTACTTTTAAGGTCTTGATTAGACTCCTGGATGTTAAGGTTGATTAGTTGAAGTTCATCAGGATCTTCCTCATATGAATCCTCAATGTCAATTTCGGATACATCTTCAGGTTCCGGATCAGGAGTTGCTGGTAACTCAACAATTGGTTCATAACAGGATTTTGTTGATACTTCTAATCCAATTAACTGGCTTTTACATTCAAGGAATGTCTGGGATGGAGTGTCAAAAGCTGGAAGACTATCATATGGAACTGAACCCCAGGAAGGTACATTGTTATTTTCTTCTGGCCCTGGCAGGGCAAGCCTTGCACTAATTGAACAAAGCAAAAAAAAAGGTCAAGTTAGTTGGATTCGTTATTTAACAATGATTCTATTTGAACTAATTTTTTGAAACTGTATAACATTAAATATCAAAGTTGGAATAAGTGAGACCTGGCATGCTGGCTTTTGTGTCAGAGCTCTGTAATGGTCTACGACTATATGGAACAATTTATCAATTCATTACGAATGACTGCGAAAACATATTTGTTTGCTTTTAAGTCTATTTGAAACAAATGTCGTTTACACATGTTGTTTTCTATACAATCTTTTTGTTTAACAGTATATATGCATATGTGTGTTGTTGTTGCTGTTTGTCTTAGGTTAGGAAATGTTACCCTTGCACCATTAGTCAGGATATTAATATTCCAAAATAAAAGGGTGCAAACCTTGCAAAGGCACTTGCAAAATGTCTGCATTCCGCTTTCATTGGACAAGCATTGCAATTTGGCTTACTCTTCGTACAAAAAACCTGAAGTATTAAAATAAAGCCGCATATGATATTCCAACTATAAATGCAAATGTTATAAATTCATAACTGTAATCTATGTTTTGAAGCTGCACCATACCTTTCCAAAAGTAATCATTTGATAATGCAGCTCGTACCTGTATGTGATTTAGATTTAAGATATAATATTAGGAACATTATTCAAATATACTCAGATATAAAACTAAATTACGTCAAAGCTCATTACAATGTTGCTTGATCTAGCTTGCACAATCTTGGCCATAAATACTTTTGGACGGTCTCCAGCATAGGATACCTGTATCAAATTTATGATCAGCCTCTTCATTAACCATTACATTTTGTTAAAGTCCCTGTTAGATAAAATTGTGATACATTAAAGTACGTACATTTCTAAGAGATGAAGTTGAGTAGATTCGGGGAGGGGTTCAAGTGGAACCCATCCCAGTCTGACAGCTATCCGTGCAACATTAGTGTCAACCTTCATTACCAGCCCAGAACACTAGCTGTTAACTACACAGATTACCGCCAAATACAAAACAGTTCTGATTACCAAAAGTATTACCGGAAAAGCCAAATGATGAAGCGTCAAAAGTCGCACACACTCGACGCTTTTTAATCCCAAGCCCATAATACTTAAGAGATAACCCCTGCAGCATGAGAATATTTTAGCTAATGAAACATTGTGCTGTGTGGGATTTCTTTGGTGATTTGGTTTCATGATGTATAAAGAAAGCAAAATGCTCCTCATACAACACCTATGTGCCCAAGTTGGCCTTGTGCAGTTTATTTTGAAAATAAATCAACATGAAGATTGAAAAAGGATATAACAATGACTAACTTTGCTTTGTCAGGGGGAGTGTCTCGTAACCATTCTAGGTCAATACATCCATGATCCGTAACCAGCCGGTTTAGGAAGGCCTGCATGTGAAACTTATTACTTTAGTTAATTAATATGCGATCTTCGAATGTCATTATGTGTATGAACTATGAAGCAGGTAACAGGTGCAATTCTAGAAGGACCTTTCTCACAATTCGTTTAATAACATTACCTTCATTCTTTCTGCTAACATGTTATTCATTCCTCTTCTCCGTAGAACCTCAGCAATCTCCTTGACATCTGAATGTCTCATCGACTCATAATCCATCGAGTCAGCTGCATCTTTGTTTCTCCATCTTATATTGTTGCACTGCACTTCCTTCCTTAATATATCCCAGTCAACTGATTTTATATCAGCATTTTGCTTTCTTTTCCTTGTTTTCGAACTTCTACCTGTTCTGTTAATATTGGCTACACTGGGAAGGCCCTGCTCTTTTAAAATGGGTTCAGTCACCTCTTCTGTTTCCGCTATTCGATCTGAAAGGAGTGTTAGACTCTCATGTCTATGATCATTGCCCTGTTTATGCTGTGTAGTCTCCTTACTAGATGCTGGAGTCAATATGTCTTCTTGGTGCACTGCATGGCTTCCTGGTTTCTCATTTAAATCTATTATTGGTTCAGTTTTCTCACTTGACAATGGGTTGTCTCTTTGCGATACCTGGTTACCTTCTGCAGGTTTATTGGTTTCAGACACACTTAAGGGGTTGTGGGTGGTTAATTGGTCCTCTACTTCTGACTTCAATCCTGAACAGCATCCTTCATTGATCAAGCAGATAGAAGAATCAAGGGAAAGAATCTCTTTGTTGGCCCCTTTAATATGGTCTTCTACTGAGTTCACAATCTCAGTCTCTGATGTGACAATTTTTCCATTTGTTTCTGATGTCATGGCGCTGGCATTGGAGATAGCTTGTTTTGAGTCATCGCTGGGTATGGTATCCTCCAGCTCAACAATGCAAATTTCTGGCTCTTCTTCAGTAATGTCATAATCATCTTTGCAACTTGCTCTACTACTTGCGCTCACCGGAAATTTTGAAGCAAGATCCATAAAAGCAGAGCTGCATACAACGATAAGTTCACGATCAACAAAATGTCTCTCAACTTGTTACCAGTGTCAAGAAAAGTGCTTTGTCGCAGACAATCGTATTCACCTTGATGCAACGTCTGTCACGTTTTGGGTGAGGAACACTCCTATCACCGAGTCAACAACTGATCCCTTCCATAATGAAAACCGTCTATCCCCTGCAAAAGATTTATTTTTCAGGTGATCTAAATGTTGTGTGTTACCATGAATTTTTAACTACATGATGAATGTAAATCTTTCTTTTCCCCCCCTTCAAGTATTTCTTGGTGGGATATTTTTTCTTGTCCAGTATAATTCAATTGGAAAATACAGTCTTGAGATGTTGTAAGCAATTGTTTCTCTTAACTTCTTGCCATGGATTTAATAGAAAATGTAGTAATTCTGCTTCACCACAGAAACAATAACAGGTAAAAAAAACTGGAAAAAAAATAGCTTGCATGTTCAGTTATGTGGTATAGACTCACCCTGAAGAATATGCATACGGCAAATAAATGTTTCAGCTCGCCCCTGGAACAGTTTGCATTCCTCTTCCCACCATTTTTCTTTATTTGTATTGGTTCCTTCCACGCCTTCTATGCCTTCTTTGTCCATTGACAATTCCCAGTCAAGGTCTACTTTAGGTCGTGAATTATGTTTCTTGGCTTGGTGCATAACAACTGGACCATCTCCCTTATATGGGACCATCTCCATTTGACATGTTGTATCATCAAACATGTCCCTGATATCTTTATTCTGTAGTTGGCCTGCATGGCATCACGATTCATGAATGATATTTTATGCACAAAAAGATTGGTAAATATAATATTTTAAGGAATTTTTTTTAGGAAAAATGTCAATATCTCGTTTCCTGGAAGATGATGGTCTTTGGTCAATGGTCATTACCCATTTTGCGCGTGCTAACTGAAGATCCGGGAGCAACCTTCTTACTTGACTCATTGGTTAAAATTGTAGTGGTTTCTTGCGTATCACCAGATGGACTGGCTGATGTCTCGGTTCTCATAAATTCAGTTGAGTGGCAGATGTCTGTGGCATATGAAATCCAAGGATATGGATTAGACCACGAGGACCATATATTCATATGGTTGTCGTTCCCTTCGTTTGCTTGAAGTTCTATTATTGAACTCTCAGAATAACCTCGATTTTGAGAGTTTGACATTTCCATACACGGAATACCCTCAGTTCTCTTTTCAGTTTCCTGAAGTTCCTGTCGCGAGAGATACCCTCCGTTATACCCATTGACAATTTGGGAGCTCACAGTACTCTGAGAACAGTTTCCATTTCCCCTAAGCAGCTCCATAAATGTGGTTGCTAGGACTGGAGGATTTCTGACAGCATGGGGAACAATATTAATAGTTTGTTTGAGCATTGACTGATTAACATCGTCTGTAATACTTGTTTGCTGGTTAAGTGTCAGAAACTCATTCTGTCTGTGCTGGAAAGCTGACTGTGCCCCTGCCATGCTAGCTTCTGCCGTGTACATAGGATATAGTGGGCTGCAAGGATCTGGGTTTGCCTTTGTTTTAGTTTCCATACAATCATTTTTGCTGACGTTCCCCATAAGTAAATCTTGGAACGTGGATGACCAGTTAGCGGTTGGTCTTACAGCTTGTGGTCTGTAGACTGGTGTTCCCTTCGGCATGGAGTGAGCCAATTTATTAGTCATATCTGCTGGACGGATAAATGAAGGCAGTTCATTTTGATGTTCCATTGGAACAACAGTTTCTGCATGGAATATATTATTGTCATTGTCAGTGCCACATGCTCCAGATGAATCGCCAGTTTCAACTTCAACTCTATTTATAAGGACATCTGAGGCCTTTTTAATAATCTTTCTCGTGTACTTCCTCTTTGGCCTTTCTGAGGATTTAGGGTTATTTGGTGTTTCATAAATTGGTATTTGTTTTCCTTTTCCTTCTTTCACCACTTTGGGCCTATGCTTCCGTCTTTTAGGAGTTTTATGCCGAGGTGTCTCGCTCGTTTTAATAACCCGAACTGCCTCCCTGTCACTTGTCATATTTTTCTTAGGTGTAGAGATTATACATGATGAATTGCCATCAATAGGCTCCTGAAATATGTTCTGGTTGTCTCCACCTAAGCTCATGCGTCTGTCTGTCTCTGGAAGCTCCATAAATTTACACTGCTTGTTGTTGTCTTGGAATCTCACAGCATTATTTTGCGTTACTGATGTATGGTGGAAAAATTCAGGCGTCTGGCCGAAACTTGCTTCAGTTTCTGTTCTTGCTGACACATTGAAATGATATTCAAGTTGAGTGGGAACAAAGAACTGATCAGCAGATGATAAAAGGTAACTGTAGCTTATTAGTAAAACCAGAACTTTGTAGACATGCACATTTTGCTTCTTCTTTTTCTGCCTTAAAACAAGCCATTATTGACTTGAGAAAAATATTTAGAAATCAATTAAGTCATTTTCTTGGACACACTTTTATTTCTGTTTTATCTTATGCAGCATTAACTATGTTATACTCAAGGAAGCCATTTGAAGAATGTCACTGCTAGAAATGGAATGAAACTAAGTGGTGAGATGTCATCTCTACTGTCTGTTTCCAATGTCTTTAGAACAGTTCACAAATAAAATATAATAAGGGTACTAAAAGGGATGTTTATAATCCTTTTTATGGAAACTTATTTTGTTTTCTATTTCCTGATATTTCATACTTGATCTTCAGACATCAATTTTTTTTCTCATGTGTCGTATTAATTTATCAACTCACTCAAAGATACTATACAACAGACGAACAACATTATATTGAAAACATTTAACTCATTACCTTCAGGTAATTGGAAGGCATCCTTGCTTGCACTGTCTATGAGGTGATGATTTATATCCAACAAGGGCCTGGCTGCGGAATGCTTGTCCATCGTATTGCCATTAGCTTGGTCATATAAATTTGGTCTCTCTGGGTTGTTTGCTGACTGAAAGCGGCTATTCTCTGGGGCAAATTGCGGTGACTGAGGGCTGCTATTCTGCGCCACGAACTGAGATGCCATTGGGAGAGTATTAATTGTCGCACAATTATTTCCCGAGCCAGCAACTCCTTCGCTAAAATTACCATACATGCTCGAATACGCTTTAGATACTTCACTGATTCCTTGGTTCTCCAGAAGAGGACCATCTAATAAATCAGAAACATCATCACCCATAAGCAGAGCCATAAAGCCGTTTGGTTTAAAGCTCTGCCCTTCATTTCTGCCAGACTGCCTATATGGATCTAAATCTTGTACATGCTGATAATAACTCATCGATCCAAGAAGACGATCATTAGGGAATCCAAGCAGTTGCTGGCAATTCCCTGTTTCGAAATTGATATCCTGAAATTGGATCAGCATATCGTTGCCTCTACTTGACGTCGCCTTGTCGGGTACCCGATGATTCCCAGTCTGCAACTCATTTTCCTTCTGCATCGAATAGCCATCCGAATTCATCATAAATACGGAATCTACTTCTTATCAATCCTGCTGGTCGCGGTTTGCCGAAAAATCGCCTTTGTACTCCCCACAACCTTCTCTTTACGAGAAACGAAGCGGCGGAAAGAAAAATGTGCTGCTCCATCGCAACAACCACGCACTTATATACCCATTCCGCACCCCTAACCCTAGAAACAATTACCAAAAGTACACACAAATCACAACATAATCCAGATAAAACTTCCACGATACATTGCTATCGTAAATACAATACCCCTCTAAACAAAATTAACACTTAAGCACACTTTAGGCAACAAATCGATGGATTGAAAGGAACCTAAAACTCTAAAATCCACCGTTTTTTTCCTTCACAAGTCTCCACGCCCCGAAAATTCCTCGTAAAGCAATAACTGATTTGGTTACACACACACACAACACAAAGCACAACAAACCACAAGCAGTCAATACCATAAAATCCTAAATTACACAAACTTCAATATCATACTGCAGCACATATCTACACAAATCTCTAGTATACTTTAACTTCCTCTGAAACATTAAACTAAAGAATATGCAACCGAGTCGTATTAGCTTGAATTCAAGCGGCATGTATGAAACTAAGTAAGCTCACCGATTTACATAAATGCAACCACCTTGGCCGGGATTGTCGCTGGCCAGCGGTTTCGAGTCAGTGTTGCCGGGGAATCGAGTCATGAGTCCTGTGTGAAGTGTTGAACAAACAACGCTAAGATAGAAGTGCGTGTCTGAGAGAAATGCAAGGATATCAAAGGACTAAATATATTACAAAAATAATTCTGTATACAATACAAAATATATTTACTTTACAAAATAAAATTAAAGAAAAGAAAAAAAAACCACTTCAATTCATTTATCAAATTACTTGTCAGGATTTTTCTTATATAGCCATTTAATTTCGTTTAATATGAAGATTGAAAATGTTTAAAGCATATGAAGCATCCGTTCATATGTTTGTGTTGGAAAATTTGTTGAGTTTGCCATATTTCTAGAATAAAGTCATTTGAGTTTTGATTCTTAGCTTTGTCGTATTTTTAGTTATGTACACTATATGTCATATAGTGCCTAGTGATACATTAAGTCTTTAAATAAAAATCTTGAAGCTCTCTGGTTTTGTATTCATGTTCATACTGTCAAAGAAAATTTACTAACATTTGTTTGAAATGTTTATTAACCGCGGCTACAGTCAGGGTATGAATATTGAGTTTGGTATATAAATAGCTTGAAATGAAGATAATCTAAGAGCTGTAAACAAATGCCTTACTCTTACTAATGCATCGCAATGTACTTAAAAGTGAACACATCAAGCAAGGTTGTGTTTCAATGAGGAATAGTGTGAATGACACTGAAAATGGATATTGAAGGGAGAGAAATACTGATCAAAACTCGAGGGGAAAACTGCTGTTACGCACATCATCATGGGGTGTATTGGTATGTGAATTGACACATTCATTTGACACATTATGAAAGATGCTTACTGGCTAGTTCTCAGCCTAAATCATTTGCTGCGATATGGGTAAAAGACTACCAGCAGAACAGTGATTGTGCAAATTCCTATAAAGGTAGTAATGCTATCTCTTGTCAATGGCAGCAGTGGCATGATTTCTTGTCCTGTCAAAGTGAAAGAGAAAAATCTTGTATCAGAACAAATCAAAGTAGCTGACTATTTTTTTCATTATCACAACAGGCATTATACTTGAAGGTAATCACTAATACAGTTATCATTTGTAAAATGGGATATAATCCACTTGCACAGCCGAGAGCTCACAAATGATATATTCGACCAGAACAACTTAAATTATGGAAAATTTCCATCGTAAAAATGAAATCAGAGAATATGCCTGTTGGCTTTTGTACCTTGTAGATTTTATCCTTCTTTGAAGGGAGCTTCATACTCTTATTGTTTATGTGATTGGTGTGTATCTTCTCCATGGTAACATGTCCAGTCAAGGATAATGTACAGAATGATTCTCCTAATAGGCTTTGTCCATCTGAACCAGAAGAGGACTGATCACTGTCGCAAATAACTGTAATAGGTTTTCCAGTTATACACTGCTTAATAGACTTTATTGCTTCCAGGTGACTCTCTTTACTTTCAGGATCAAGTTTATCAACAACCTACAGACCATGAAGTTTAATCAATCTAGTGATTCAAAATAGTGGTAATGATAGTGGTAATGGCACACATGAATTATTACACATACAAAAAAATGTCGTCGATCAATGGTCACCATAAGACATCATGTCTGGGAGTCGGAAAAAACATAAAATATATTATATACCATTAGAGAGACCGTAGATATGTCTATGGCTTCCAATGAAACAAGCTCCAATAGGCGCTCGGGCGTTGTGACGATAAACTCAGGTTCACAGCTCTTCAGGCTGCCAACAATGAGAAAAGAATGATGACTAAGAAAATACTAGTTTGCGTTTTGAGTTACGAATATTGGTATGGATGTGAGTAATCCCGTGCTCAATAACTGTATCTCGTTTAAAATTTGTTGCGAGTCTAGGGAAATGATAGTGTCAACTTGAAACACCCCTAAGATGTTCAGTCATATTACTGGCTAAACACCAATGGAATACTACTCATCAAAACATTATGCTAAGATAACCAGAGTAGGGAGATATGTAGACTACTGTACTAGGTACTAAGCGGTGGTAGAACAAAAAGGGCAGTTGAAGAAGACACATGAATGCAAGGGATATCTGATCTTGTGTACTGCCGTCTATGCAGGCATACATCACCAATGAGTTGAAATCAGCAGTAAAAAACTCTACATGCAATGGACTTCGGCACTTTATAAAGAAATTAAAGTTCATGTTCTTATCTAACCCATAGATTTGGCGTTCAATGCTAACACCAGGATGCACACTCACTGTATGTAATCCCACTCCTTTCAAAGGCTTGCACACTGTGCGTACCTGAAAATTTTGCACAAGACATTAAGACCCATAGGGAGGATTAAGAAATTATCAAAACAAAATTGAACTATCCCACATAAATATGGATGAAGGACCACACTGTAGACCAAGCAAAATTAAATTCGATAGAAAAAAATAATACTAGCAGTTCAGCACACACACCAACCTCACAAGCTCTATCTTGGGATGGAACAATGTATAACAGAAACGGGGAAGGGGTAGAAAGCCCTCCACTTTCCATTTTCTGAATACTATCGGCAGCTACAGAAACTATCCAAGCAATTTGATTCGCGCTAGGGCAAGATCCACCAACTAACAACACATCATTTCCAGAGGAATAGTATTTTAAGAACTCAATACCCCAGCCGCTAGCAAAAAAAGGCATGTCCTTGTCCCCTTCGCCATCTGAAACACAGTCATTCTGCAGCGCACTCTGTATCGTGTTCAAACACAAAAGAAGCACCTTTGAAGGGCGAATCGAGCTAATCTTAGTCTTCTTCTGCTGACCATTAGCATGACCTAATTCATCATTTCCAACAGGCTTCACCTTCCCCTTCTCTCTCAAGCTTTTCTTATCAACATGATTATCTGCTTTAACCACCTTCTTCTTATGCTCATGGTTATTTTTTTCAGCATCATCATCTCCATCTTTCAAAATTTTCTTCAAATGTCTCTTAGCTCTAGCAGTCAGTACATCATCATCAACAAAGTCAGTATCCTTCTTTCCCCTATATCTATCTCTAAAAGGATCGTCAGGAGTAGGTAGGCCAAAGCACATCCCCTGCTCATAAAAAAAATCACCAGAAACTCAGTCAAACATCGGAGTCACACACATCTGATTACAAGAATCATACCTAGTTATATCAGTTACTACTA
Source organism: Rhodiola chrysanthemifolia (assembly GCA_033675395.1). NCBI lineage: Eukaryota > Viridiplantae > Streptophyta > Magnoliopsida > Saxifragales > Crassulaceae > Rhodiola > Rhodiola chrysanthemifolia. Next base: position 3,921,268 of record CM066206.1, read on the forward strand.
TAACAAATCGGAAAACTTCGCAGCAGCTGAAAAAGGTTAGAGAATTAGATCAATGTCGACGATAATTAAGTATCGTCTTGGCATTATACCTCAGAAATGCGGCGTTTTCCGGCCTTGCGGCGCTTCTTTGTGGCGATAATGGCGGCGACGCGAGCAGAGACGGACTCCTTTCGGCTGAGCTTCTTCCTGGTGGCTTTGTTCTTCTTCCGACGGATCGAATCCTCGCCTTTCACCATGGAGACGAAGAGCAGCAGCGGAGACGAAGAGCAGCGGCGGAGGCGATGAAGAAGAAGGGAGCGGCTTGATAGAAGTAAAACCTCAACGAGGTGATAAAAAGTTATGAGTTAACGTTTTGGGAGGTTTATCAAGAAGAAGGGTATTATCGTGATTTTGTAATCGATGGTTTTAGGGTTCGAAAGGATTCCATACTTTGTTCACCGAAATTATTCCTTAGCTTACAGAGAAGAGTGCGGTTTAGATACAAATCGACTTATATATAAAAATTATAAATCACTATTTAAACTGACATGTGTCCCATTTAGTCGAAATCCCGAACAAACACACCGAGGGTATAAAAACTAATAATGTTATTTTCAATTTAGTCATCGAGTTGTTAATGATCAGACTTAAAAAAAACAATGATCACACTTAAACAGTTAATGATGAGAGTTAAAAAAACAATGATCAGACTTAAAAAAACAATGATCAGAGTTAAACAGTTAATGATGAGAGTTAAAAAAACAATGATCAGACTTAAACAGTTAATGATCAGACTAAAAAACAATGATCAGACTTAAACAGTTAATGATCAAACTTAAACAGTTAATGATCAGACTTAAAAAATAATGATCAGACTTAAACAGTTAATGATCAGACTTAAACAGTTAATGAGACTTAAAAAAACAATGATCAGACTTAAACGTTAATAATCAGACTTAAACAGTTAATGATCAGACTTAAAAAATAATGATCAGACTTAAACGTTAATGATTAGACTTAAACAGTTAATGATTAGACTTAAGTCAAATTCGCGTTTTACTCTTCTGATCATTACTAGTTTAAGTCTGATCATTATTGTTTAAGTCTGATCATTGTCTGATCATTACTGGTTTAAGTGTGATCATTGATGATTTAAGTCTAATCATTGTTGTTTTAACACTGATCATTATTTTTTAAGTCTCTGATCATTATTTTTTCTAAGTCTGATCATTGTTTGTTTAGACTGATCATTATTTTTTAAGTCTGATCATTATTGGTTTAAGTCTGATCATTATTATTTTTAAGTCTGATCATTATTTTTTTAAGTGTGATTATTGTTTTAGGACGATTATACCCCTCATATCTTTTATGTTTTTTAAATAAGTCCGCATTAATTTTTGTTAAAAAGAACCCCGATCAGGATGAATTCTGATTAGTCGATATTTACACATGATAATATTTTATTGGATTTTTAGTTTTTATTTATAACTTTGGTTTGTATTTGATCCGAATTCTATAAAGAACGGAAAACACATAATATTTTAATTCAACTTATTTCATAAAAAAAATTACAACTGTATTAAAATAAAATGGTTCATCAAATTTAAATGATTTTATTTGGCAGGGAGAAACTCATCATTCAACTATGCAACATGATAGATTAGATACATTATTGGTAAGAGGAGACGAAAGCACATCAGATTTCCTCTATAGAGGGTGATGTGGTCTGAAGAGGTATTTATGAGACAAGTATGCTATTGAGGAAGCCTTGAATCAATTGTTTTCCAAAAATGATTCAGTTCCCTTGAACCAGAAGAATCAAACAAACTCAATTTTATGTTGACCGAACCACTACGGCCATGGCATGGCGAAATTCTACTTTGAGAATCCAAGTGTTGGGTCAGATAGACTTGTTTGTGAAGATGATGTGCAGGGAGCGAGAGACTTGTCGCTCCATTTCATTACAAGAGTAGTCTGCTGATGTCGCTGAAGTTTGACCTCAATGCTGAAAGAAAGGCCGCTGCAAAAGTGAAATAACATGTATGAACAGGTCTGATCGAAATGGGGAGCGCAAATGGTGATGCTACGAGTTGTGGGTTGTCTGGAAGTAAGATAGATCATATCTGCAGGAAAGCTCACCTGCTACTTCACCGTCATATACACGATGGTCAGCTGATAATGTTAGGCTCATTTTTGTGACTGCAGCAGGCTTCTCGATTCCTGATTTGAGTTTAGAGTAAGCTTATGAGGTCAATGGAGAAATCCCACTTATTTAAGGGACATCAAAATGAAGAGTGTTCTTACCATCGCTTCCAATAACAGGCTCCACTACTCTGTTGCCTCTACCAACAGCAAGGATACATGCCTGAGGTGGATTTATAATTGCGCAGAATTTGTCCACTGGAAACATCCCTAAGTTTGATATGCTGCTCAAAGAGAAACATACTATCAATATAAATAAAATACTGATGAAAAGAGACGACAATGAGCCTTTGACTGATTTGTATATAAACCTAAAGGTTCCTCCTTGAAATTCATTAGGTGTGAGCTTTCCTGTCCTAGCCTTTTCAGCTAGTTCCTTAACCTGACAAAAAAGTGAAATATATTAATTTTTCAGATGGTTTGGTGTAGCATAAATATGTTCATTCAACACATTCTGAAGGTATGGAGCTTTTTAGTCACAGATAAAAGAGACCTGTCGATGGCGCCTGTGAATTTTATACTAGGAAATACGAGCACATAAGTACTTGGGGTTCAGGCAAGATTGAGTTTTGGTACGTAAATTCAGACTAGAGTTCCTGCTTTATTATTCCCCTTTTGCTTACAATCCAATTTGATTTTGGAAGAGATCGATGTTGCATTAGACAATTTCAAGCATTCTCCCTTTCTTATTCCCTTTTCCCTTTCTGTCACATTCAATATGCTTGCAATGAAAATAGCTTGCAACTACTTATTTCTATAATAAATATAAGACCGGACCAGGTTTCACACTAGAAAAGTTGATGGTTTACCTCAGCTGATATAGCTGATATAGTTTTCTGATCTGCATTTCTTATTATGGGAGTCATCAATCCCTGAAAACAAATAAAAACAGCATGAAAAAAAAGACAGGAGCTGAAGTACTAATCGAAAAGGAATTTTGAGGGAGGACAAAACCTTCTCTGTAGCCACAGCTATTGAAATGTCTACAGACTCACATAAATTAGTTTCCTCACTATCAGCATTCCAGTAAGCTGTCAAGGAAAGGATAAAGAAACACAATTCTAATTAAAACTTAAAACACATTGACACAAACTATTTGTTTTTAAGTAAGTTTAAGGCTAACGATGGTCAATGGGACACCAGTTCTTCAAGATGATACTATGAACATAGTGACATAGAACTGAGTAAGATATGATTTAGATTTGTGACAAGCACTCTCGCACAAAAGTCAATGACCACCTCAATCAGTAAGATAACATGAAAAATAGTTAAGTTAAGAACTGAACCCCTCACTTTACGGAGACAGGCCCAGCCTTGGCTAAGCAGTAGCAGGTGTTGTATTTTAATGGTGGGGCAGATTGTCTTGTTTGTGACTCAATCTTTCCTTTTGGGATCAACAAAACTTTAACGAAAAGAAATAATGGCATACCATTTGCTTTCGGCACATTTCTCAATGCAACTGCAACAGCTTTGATGACGATATCATTCACAGAAACTTTTACATCATGTTTCTCTGGAGCAGAAAAAAATTGGAACTGACTCAATAAGACAGGTTAAGGGTGATAGGCCCAACACCAATTAATAATAATAATAATAAGTAAATATCTTACCCTTCAGTTCCTTCCGGAAAGATAGAAGTGGATCTAATACCACGTCTGATGGTAAAGCAGAAATTTTGAATTAGAACCATGAAGCTTTAAAATCAAGCAAATCTTATTCGATCAATGTCAAACCTGATGACAAGTATAAATGAGGTGTGCCCTGTTTTGACTCTAACAATCTTCTTGCAATCACCTGAAACAAATCAATGCTTTTAGATAATCCAGCATCAAAGGTAATCTGCTTACACTCAAAAAGTCAAAATACATTACGTGGTCAATGTCTTTCGTTCAGATAGTCAAATGCTTACCGAGAACCACATAAATAGCTGATGATATGGTGCACTAATTAAACAGGCCGGATATAGGATACAACTAAAGCAGTCAATTTTTTTAAAAGGATATACCTTGCGGATTTGACTATTTTGAATATCTTCAAAAGACTCAGAATGCTCCAAAGTTGGCATTGCTTGAACTGATACTGGAGCTGATAGTTTTGGATGACTCTGCGCTGATGGTTTCTTCTCTTTAGGAGCTGTCACAGCTTTTCCTGACTTTATAGCTGCTAAAACATCCCCTTTGAGCATAGTACCACGAGGACCCGATGCTTGCACGGAGGATGCATCCAACCCAAATTCCGCAATCAGCAACTTTGCAGATGGGCTTATCCGTGTGTAATTTGAGACCCGTGTACCAACCGTGGCAGTGTTTTGCTGTGTAGGCTGAGGCTTGTCTTCTTTCACTGCTGCTCCAGCGCCAGAAGAATTTTTTACAATTTCAATATCACTCTGATCCTCAACCTTCCAAAACAGCATGGAGTATATATCATAAGTGTCTAACCTATTTTGGTTAGAGTAGAGAGATAAATATAATCCTACAGAGTATCTGAAAAGAAATTTTTTAAAGCACAGGCATCAGATGATCTTACAGTTATACAAATAGGCTGACCCACTTGCACGTCCTTTGAACCTTCTGGTGCCAATATTTTAGCCAAATACCTGTGTCCAGCAGTTACAAAATTACCCTTAGCAAACTAGGTTTCACTCATCTTCGAGTTTAAATGAAATAATCGTCTTATAATACATATATTCATGTCTGCAGCAAACAAGAGGTTTACAGCATATGATCTATATTTATGAGAGAGAAAAGTATGCCCTATGACCTACACCATCTTTAATTTCTAAAGACACCTAACCTCGATTAAAATAAAAATTAGATTTGCATGAATTCATGTGTTGACTTGCTAAGGCCTAAAATTGCACTACAAGTCATAAAATAAGATATTGGCTACTTTATTACTCAATACACATGTGTATATAAATATAGAACGTAATGAAAGGAAAAGGAACAAATTTTACCCCTCCTCAAGACTTTCAAATTCAAGGGTCGCCTTATCTGTTTCTATTTCACAGATAACATCACCCACTTCAATCTATCAAATAAAAGAAAATGGTCAGGAGATTAAGGTGTACACAATAGACTCCCTAAAATGCAATTTCATAGCAAGCACTAGAAGTAAATAACAGCTCACCTTATCACCTTCTTTTTTCCTCCATTTAAAAATGTTGCCTTGATTCTACATAGGAATAAATTTTATAAAAAAAAACTTGAATAGGATGGCAAGCATGTAATTGGTGACGCACATTTTAATCAACATGGGTTCCTCACCATTGTTGGCGACAAAGCAGGCATCGCTATGACTGCATGCGGAGGAAGATCAGCTGCACTAATCTCATTTGGACTTGTTTGCTGGGTTGTACCATCATTTGCCACATCTTGAGTAGTGGGCTTTCCCTCTTTCCCCTCAGAGCCACCAGAAACAACATCAAAGACTTTTTGAATATCTTCCGACTCTTCAACCTTGAGTAAAAATTATATCTCAGGGTTTTCACTTTAGAGTATGATATCATGAAAAGCACTAAAGTGGCAAAAAGACCGATCAAGAGTATTTGGAATGAATGGGTATTCTATTCTCGAAGTATTTATCTTAATCAGGTGACATAATTAATTTCATATTGTTCCAGCATCAGAATGTTGACTATGAAGCTGATTTTCTATTATATATAGTGCAAACAAACTTAATGTACCATTATCGCAATAGGCTGTCCAACAGGTACATCCTTCGTACCTTCAGGTACCAATATCTTCGCAAGAAACCTGCAGCAAGATAGTCCATCAACAAACTGGAATTCAGTAGAGTAAAATGAATCTACCATGGCATAGATATTCAAAAAATCCACACTGCTTTTGAAAACACTGAATTACCCCTCCTCAAGACATTCAAACTCCAGTGTGGCTTTGTCGGTCTCTATTTCACAGAGCACATCACCCACCTCGATCTAGACAAGCAAACCATAAGTAGGATAATCAAAAATAAATTTATTACACACAAAAAAAAAACAAAAAAAAACATATATTATATAGAAAACACTCTACTCTAGATCAATTTTCATTTCGAACAAATAATTAGCTACATGTTGTATTTTCGCGTCTATAAGTACTTCAACCCTTCTGCTTCAAACGCTAATGAGTACCATCCACTTTGGTTACAGTTGATAGTTTCATACTATATGCTGTAAATCTCAACCCTTAAAATGTATAAATCTGACTACTATCCATACTCCATTTGATTTGTCATAAACCAATACTAATAAAAGTCTAATAGATTAAGCACACTCTATCAGAAATGGTTGGTGCATCAACATAGCTTGTAAATACAGATACTGACCAACCCTGAGACCTCTATATATATACCAAATGACTGAAGCTGGTTGAATGTTATATTATCATTGGTGCCGAATCAAGTGACTTTCACATGAGATTATAAGGAGGCTCAAACATCTAAACACGACATACCACAAAATTTTTCTTTAAGGCCTCTGTTCATGAGTAGCAGAGGAGTGACAAGAAAAGAACAGCTGGATAAAAAGTCATACTTAGCGACCATGATAATTACTACCTACGTGGTAAACAAAGCTACTCCGGAAACTTTCACCACAATATTACTAACCTTATCTCCCTCTTTTTTCTTCCACGTCGCTATATTTCCTTGAGTCTGAATATATCATACCAGAGAAAAATATATACAAACATTAAGCGCAGCAAAAGCAACTTATTGAGAATATTATAAATATCTAAATATCAAGCCATACCATAGTTGGAGATAAAGCGGGCATATCAATCATTGTGTGAGGAGGAGAGTCTGTGAAAATGTAATAAAGTAAAATTAGAGGATCTGCCTGTGCTAGTTTCTGGTTTAGTAGTATCGCAATGCCAAAAATTATGTTCGCGTACTTGCAGAAAGTTAGAAACTATAACTGCTAGAGAAAATCATTAACTCAAAAGAGAGAGACATATAGAGACATACTATGAGCAACTGATACAGTCTAGGAATACAGAGTGAGATAATATGACAGGAAAATATACTTACCACCAGATGAGAAATGACGTAAACCAAGCTGAAACAGCAAGAAAAACTAACATCAGGAATATATTCGTTTTGAAACTTGCAACCATCCGGTAACTAAACCTTACCTTGAGGGTTGAACCATCATTAAGTGTTCTGGAAACATTGAACGATGACATATTCCTGAATAGTTGTTTGAAGCCGTGAAGAGTGTTAGGGAATCTGAAGTTTTTTGTGAATTTGGGGAATGTGTAGGAAAATGATTACTAAAGACGCTTCACCCAAGGTTTGGCTGTTTCCTAGTTTTTCCTTTTCATAATAGACTGCCTTTTATTTAAGCTACAGTACCTAAACGTCATGTGTAGCAACTAGCAAGCAACGAGAAGCATTACTCATATATATATATGGGTGTGCCACGGTGAGCTTCTACACCTTTTGACAAATAAATTTTACTACATTGATGCACAGGAGCAGTCTTACAAACCAGAGCAAGATATCAGGATTCACAAATTTGTTAAAGAACAGCCACTAACCTTGGAAACCCAACATCAGAATCCAGAACCTTCAAATCTCTGCATCAATTTCAGCATTAAGTAAGAAAAAGATAGAAGCATTTTATATCTAAGAAATGCAGCAAGTTGACTATTGAAGATGACTGAGCTCCCACAATGATTTATGCCAAGGTACTCAGAAAGTAGATAACTTATCGCAACAATACACGTGACCACAACAACTTTCTGTAATCACAAACACATCTCCCGGAGCACCAAATATCAACCGAAAAATATAAATTAAGCAGTGATCGGATACAAATCAAAGAGCTGACAAATCCGATCGCCGCTAGCATACGAAAAGTTTAGTAGAGTACCGAGAGAGGAGGTGCCTGGAGCAACCAACGAGTGTCCTGGCGGATAGATGACGGGCCTTGTAGAGTGAAGAGGCACGGGAAATTAGGAGGGGATGCCGGAGCCGAGAGAGCGCCATCTAGCGAACGATTCAGAGAACGCAGACTTTGAATCTGAGTCGACGACGAGGCGAAGGTAGTTGCCTGAGAATTTTTTTGATTCAGAAATTGTAAAATTAACAAAAATTCAATAAAGACGAAATGGAATCTGACTTCTGACGTTGAGATTTTATTTATTACCTTGAAAATAAGTGTTAATAACTATTCCCCTATTGTATCTGAATTTTATTAGACTAAACTACTCGTTCTTTATTTGACAAAAGCTATAATGTATTATCTAAAAAAAATTATTAATTATTTTTTTTGCAAAACTTATAATATTTAATTTTTCTTAATTGAAAATGGTCTTAGCTTTTGGTGTTGGGAAAGAGGCGGGTGAGACTGAAAGCACGCTTACGAGTGCATATTCTTTAGAGATCACCAACAAAAAGAATTCAATGTGAGCAAGAACTCTACTGCTTTGTTGGTTTTGCAATTGTCAATATACTGGGTCACAATGTTTAAAGGCAATATAAATTGATCCTTGTGAAAATTCAGGGTCTTGTGAAACATAAATCGGAAAGGAAAGCATCGCTGCTAGAGATTAAACACTACAGCTAGAAACTTTCAGCTACAGAAAGGGAATAGTGCTTAACGCTTTCCACCACCACCTCCAATCTTGGGTCCTTTGGGGACAGCAGCTTTAGGCAAGTTACTCTTACCACTCTTCTGAGTCTTGGTCACCTCGGCCTTCTTGGCCTTCTTCTCATCCTTGGTCTTCTTGATTCTCTCCTTGATCTCACTGCATATATAGCAAGGCAAGTATCAACAAGTTGATAATAACTCACAAAAGGAGCTTAATTTATGTATAGGGCACATAAATTAGATTCACAGAAAGGAGTGCCTATGCTACATACATTATGAAGATAAAGGTGACTGACATTCGAAAGCTTAAACAGCTGCCTATGGCTTAATCAATGTATGTCTGCATGAGTATGTTATGAAAATGTTGTTTGGTGAAAATAAAATCACGTATAACATACCGAAGAGCAGCCTCACGGGCAGCATCTCTGACTTCAGGCTTCTCGGATCTCTTCTTCTGAATGACCTCAATGGTAGCGCCAACAATTGACCTTGAGTATGGCTTCTTAGTGGCACGGCGCCTCTTCTTCACTGCTTCTTGGGCAATGTCCTGATGTAAAAAAGGCAATGGACAAGAATTCAAAATCACACGTAAAATATGTAAATGAATTATGAACATTGAAAGCAACATACTTTCTTATGTTGCTTCCTGTAAATTGCAGTCCATGTAAGCTTAGCTGGCTTCAAACGATTGTGGAAGTACCTCTTGCATTTTGAGTTTGCAAACAGGAACACCTAGTCGCAAAAATAATCCCAAATGTAAATAACTAAACAAACAGAACAATAAAATATGAACTTCAACTAAATCAGATCGCTCTAAACACCATACCTGGGAGTCAGATCGAATGAATCTAATACCCCTTCCTGGGTATATCTTCTGACCACTAAAACGGCACAACTCAGTCCTGATACAAAATCAGGTAAATTCAGAATTCCACACAAGACATTATCAAGTATCAATCAAGGACATACAAGAAAAAATAGCAACTCAAACCATTCACCAATATCAAGCCTCTACATGCAAATACATCAACAAGCATATTTTATTTCACCAGATAGAACTAAACAACACCCTATATGAAAAATTAGAAGCCCTAATTAAGCTGAAGCTTTAACCATCGAATCAAACACATCGAATATTTTAATGTAAAAAACACAGCTAGCATAATGGCGATGAACTGGATCGATTCACATGTGGAAATCAACAAATGGAGATTCTTGAAGACAAGAGAAGCAGATAGATCGACGTACTTGAGCACCATTGTTGCCTTCAGCCGCTTTGACAATCAAATGTTGCGCGATCTCATAAAGAAAACCCTAGTTGGGAGTTTATATATAAGGAACCACAGGTTTACCTAAAGACCCCCCTAAGTTCCAGAAATTAACGAAAATGTCAGTTCAGCTAGGGCTTGTGATTGTGACTTGTACAATTGGGCTGGTCTTCGACTTCGAAAACTTTAACGGGCCAAACCAAACTCTAAATCTAGGCCCACATTATATGATATGAAGTTTAGAGTAAATATCAGGTATAAAATATATTTTTGGTGTAAAATGTAAAGTTCATCAAAATTGTGTTATAATTCGTCGCCGAGAAACACAAAGTATAATTATAGTTCATCACAAATAATTTATAATTTTTCACCGATAAATTAATCATAAACGAGATTTAATCTCATTCGTCCAAATGAACAAATCAAGGGATTTTGATTGGTTTGTATTTTTCACAAAAATATATCATTTGTACTGGATTCTTTTTCATGAAGGGTTATTTAAAACAAATTTTATTTTTTAAAGTATTGACTTTATAAATTTGTAAAAAATAAGACAATCAAATCTAATTTCCCAAAAGGAAAATGTGATTAATAATTTGATGCAAGATTTATCATTATTTGTCTTTTGTAATGGAAAAAATACACAATAATCATATTTTTCTTTTCTAATCATGCATAACCCAACTCTAACTCCATATACTTTTATCTTTTGTTTTATGCAAAATAACAACAACAACAATTGAAAAAAATGCAAAATAACATTTAAGTGAAACTTTTTTTTGATAAAATTTATCATAACAAACATGATTAATTCCATCCTAGGAAAAATCAAGCAGAGCTCAACTCAAAACTGGTCACATCTCTCTGAATCTAACGTATCAAAACAACCTCCAGTGGAACAAAACTGTAAATTCTAGGTATACATATAGTCAGCTATAGATATTAGAGATTTGAGTCACCATCTCCATCATCTCAACTTTGCGCTCCAAAAAGCATAAACTGTTGATTGCCTATGTGTCCCAACCATCGTTCCGAGAATTGAACTCCCACTTCCGATCAGCCAGGCTTCCATAGATTTCTGAGAATTTTTCGAGACAATCGCTTCTTTTCTGATAGTGCACATTCGTGTTCCTGCTTATTGCAGCACTGGAGAATTTAGACGTGTCAATAGCCCAAGTTGGTCTTACATATTGGACCGTCCTGGATGAGGAGCTCATGTTTGCATACAAATAATTCATCAGCACATCTTCGCAGTTGAATATCCTGTCCACAGTTTCTCGTCCCACCTTGGCTGCCTCGCTCCAGTACCTTTCAAAAGCGACCTCTGCGTCCATGAACGCTGCACCTGTTAAAATCATGTTGTACCCGTTGAAAGTCCTAGCAAACTTTTCACCCCTGTACTTCAACGGGCTGCCTTTGATTAACCGAGGGTAGTATCCGACTAGCTGATCTGGGTGCTCACGCCAGACTTTGAAACCTCGTTCTATGTCATCACAAGTCATCATGATGTCATCGTCAAGCTCGAGGACAGCATTGGTTTTTATTAACGGGTCGTGTCTGAAACGATTGTTTAGTGAGTTTTGTTTCTCTACTCTTATTCTAACTGGAACTGCAGAGTCAAAGTCGTTTGTGTTAGGAGGCGTTCCTTTGTTCCACACCACTACGATTTCTCTAACGGACGGGCACCTTGAGTAATGTTGCACCCACATTTTCAGGTTCCAAAGCCTCGCATCGTATGTCATTGTTAATAGAGTGAACTGAGAGTAATGGCCGTTAACAGGATAAGCTTCCTGCGCCCTGCTGCCCCCATATATGTAATGAATTCCTACACACATCAGGGTTGCTCCCAGCAAAGATAGCAAAACGAAAATCAATCTTCCGGTATGAGAGTTTAGTTTCAAGACCCCTCCAATCGAAGTGTATGATCGGTTAAGTCGAGAATAAAATCGTCTAAATTTGGAGGACATGGCAATTGTTCTTTCCCAAGCCGTGAAAAAATCACTTCTCTTCTCTAAATCATGGCGGCACGAGTTTAATGGCATATGGCATTTCACTGCTCCGAGTAAGAGCCCCAAAGAGATAACTAGTCCGACAACAAGTACAAGATAAACAGAGCCCAAGAAAAGTCGATAATTCAAGTCACCTGAAAGCACCCGATCCCCATCCATAGCAGCCATCCATTTACCCGACCTAAGTTTTTGCACATCCAAGTGGTGATAGCGTACACCATTCCATGCATAAGGACCTTTGGTAGGCTCCACTAAACCTAACGGGACTTCAACCTCGCTGAACTCATCTTTGGTAAGTACTTCTATCTTTGAGACTCGAACTCCTCGCCCATACCCTTCACCAGCTTCTTGACTTACGCGATACAATTCTCCATTGTACGTAAACGGCCTGCCACCATTCCGAGTCCCAACATTTCCGTAATTGTTATAGATAGGGTTCTTTTTGTGCGGGCTCCAATTTCCAAGGGGCGAGCTACTGTACCAAATTTCAAGTTTTGTTGTCCTTCTCAAGCCGAAATGGCTATGATGTGAACCAAAAAGCCAATACAATCCATCATGGAAAACAATGACCGAGTCAACGAGGCGCTTCCCCAATATAATCTTTTCCATTGTCCAATGCAATGGAAAATCAACTGCCCTATAAAGACGAACTTCCTGTTTTTGATTGCTTTCGGGGATCATGAAAATCTGCAGAGTAACATTACAAGAGTTACATAACTATTATTGTCGTCAAAAAATTCAGAAAAACAATAGGTTGAGCACTGCATCAAGGTCAGCTATAATCGTCTCTTTAAGGTCCAAAAAGTGTAACAAGGTGTTACTTCATTTTGATATTCAAAGACATATGGAAAGGAGAGGTGCCAGTCTTCATCCAACGCAATGCCGAGTGGTTCCCAAATCACTCCGCTATCAGCACTCTTTGCCACTCCGATGTCTCCTTGTCCGGTAATAGAGCTCTTGGTTTCATAGAACATGTAGAGAGTATCGCCCTGAACATCAGGAAAAAGGAACAAAAGCCTTAACATTAATTTCAAAGAGCAATGTTCTGCTAATTAGGTTCTCTATCATATCAACAAGAGATGAAAACCTCATAACGGCGCTACAAATTCCAAACATTTGCATATAAAAGGGACGGGTATTCCTAGTTAGTTGCAGACGCATAACTCATTGCCGTCAATTTGAGGATCTAGCCTATCAAGGTTATAAAATTAAAGCGCTCAAAATTTCATTTTTCAACTTTTAATCAAACTGTATTCGGCTGCTCCTGCTTATTAGAAAATCCTTCCCATCTGTTATGGCAGTTGAATTATAATCAATTCATGGATTGACCGAATCCAACCGAATAATACAATAATCTAGCCGTAAACAACATTTAAAGACACATTAAAAACAATAAAGGTTTCTGATTTAAAAAAAAAACACTTCACCTGAACATAAAGAAAAGGATCAGCAACAAAATTACTAGCAACACCACCTTGAGAGACCGAATCACACGTAATAACCGGATTCGCCACAGGCCACGCCGCACTCTCATTCTTCCACACATTCATCTGCCACCATTAAAATCCAACACAATCAGAAAACCAACCATCAAAACAGCCAGAAACAACAAAAATACATCAATACATTACACAACAAAAGGCATTACATGTTCAATAGGCTTAAGATCAAAGGGAGTATCACCATAGAAAACTCCAATTGACCAGGACCCCTCTTTGTCCTCCTGACACCCACCTCTAACCGATCTCACAGGAGCAAAAAACACCCAAAAGTAAATTGTGGTAACAAAACATAAGAACAACATGGAAGACAGAAAAAACATGGACGCGGTGGAGAAAAACCCTATGCTACGCAATCTCCATCTACACCAGCATTTCATCCCCATGTCACAAAAACTCCCACCGTTGCCACCGCTGACATACCCCCCATTGGCTCCCACCATACTCATTTATCAAAATCTAAACTTTTTAAGGGTTTTGATGGTTTTTTGTGAGATGGGGGGTAAAAAGGTTGGATTTTGATGCGAGGAGGACACATTAATGTGAGATGGGTTTGGTCTGAATTGGGTTGGTATTGGTTGATATTTGTGTTTTATTGAATGAGTATGAATGTGATGCGATGCGAGGAATGGTGTGGTGGGGTTTGTGTTGGTGCTTAAAGTCGTGTCGGTGTGACATGCTTTTGGGTTTGTGTGTGGTGGACAGAACGTGGGAGGCGGATAAACATTGGGATCTGGCCGAGGATATCCGGTGGAATTCTCGGGAGTGTAGATTTGTAGCACTTACTTGTATGGTATGGATTTTGGATATGTTTTCTCAAAAACTGAACTCTAAGTTTGGGCTGTGTTTAAAATTTCATCCAAGCAGTTTGTAGAAATGGTTCCAAGGGATCAGTACTACAACCCTTTCAAATCATTATCCATGATACATCAGCAATAATAACTCAACAACATCGACAGGTCAAGCATGCATGCTATCGGGAAGTTCCTTCACTGACCAATGTAGAGCTAGCATCACCATGTCTGACTGTGCTGGAACTAATTTGCTGAGTACAGGCGGCAATGGAACATATGGATGCTTGATATTTAATCTCAAAGTTGTAAAACCCTGCATTTAAACATGAAATCAAGCTTGAGTTTAAGGAGTAAAGATGCAGATGTGCAATAGTCACTGTCACCAGAATTATGACTTGGAACATCCAAAACAATATCATATGAAACGACACTTATTAATGACTGTCATTCAGGTATAGACAGTAGGTAAAAACAAATCGATTAAGACTCGGATACTTTTGCATAGATGTATCAGAGTAGTTGATGTAAAGGGAATACGTTATAAACAGCAAATGGACATTGGTACACCAAATTAGGTGCTAACCTGAATCCCATCACCTCTTGCGCTTAAGAGTTTTCAAATTCCTCAAGATATATGCAATGACCTCCTTCAATGAAGCTTTTCTGCCTTCTTTGTAGTTCCAAAGCTCGGACACGATGTACCTTCCACTTGGGTTGTATTCATTCATTTCTTTTAGTGCTGTAGTAACAGCATTGTAAATCTCTACTCCCCACTCCTTCAGATCGCTCAGCTTCTCATCCTCCTCATTTATACTTTCCTGAAGCATACATTACAAGACAGTTACTGTCTCATCAAACCTTGGCTACCTTAAGCAGTGTCCAAATGAAGAAGAAAATTCATAGGTAAAAGATATACCGTAGCTTGCCCATTGGTTACAGCAATCCTGAAGGGATGCCATGCCGGGTCCTTGAGATTTTCCTGCCACAATGAGCAGAGCATGGAAGCTTGTATCTGAGCTTCTTCCAATGGGAACCTTTGTTTGCATGTCTCCATAAATGGCTTCTGGTCAATCTCTCCCATACGCTTTATCCCAATCATAGTGCGGTTGCTCAACATATCCGACAGTCCCTGAAAAAAAAACTAAATTATCCCAGCAATAAAATAGCAAAACATTGTACAGGATCATGACAATGATGCACTAGTAGCATGTGTTTAATCTTTTGACTGAAAGGGTTCTATAATTCTGTTTCAACAGTTTAAAACATGCTAATAAAAGCATTCCATCGAGTAATCACAAACGTACACTAAAAGGGAACATCTGTGTGGATCAGTAATCATGGTATAGAAGGAAACAGGAATCTCACCGCAATCAATTCCTTTCTAGCCTCTTGGAGTTCATCATTGCTCTCACGCTCCTTGGTGATGAGATTGTTTCTTAGAATTTCTTTGTCCTCCAGTTCTGCTAGTTTCTCATCCAATTCTTTTTGCATCTTCTTCATCTCAGTCTGCACAGCAACATCATCCCCTAAATGCTTCATCTTGGGCTGTGCTGAATGCGACACGACCGTATGAAGCCATTTACGTACTTCCTTTTTTGAGGTCCATTTGGACTTTGCATTGCATCCTCCTCCAAGTCCGTAAGTCTTAATATACTCTTCAACAACACGGTATTTTAAGTGTTTACGGGATGTTCCACGGCCTTCTACGGCAAGTATTGATTTTCCCGCAGCGTTTTTGAGAAAAAACTGGATTACTACTAGTTTGTTATTCAGTTCATCATCGAGCGTAAACTCCTCCTCCTTACCTAACTGAAAAGTCTGCACATAAACAAACAAACAAACAAACACTAAGCAACATGGACCACAACTCCTCTACTCATTATCAGACAAACATTCTTTTACTGTTAAGGTTTATCTACCTCTTGAAGCTCTCTCTTAACATTCTCAAGTCCACCAATGTCCTCCCACAAAGCAGATGGATTGCTGGTTCCCAGGGCAGTCTTGAAGTGCTCATCAGTAACAGCCATGGAATTAAGGATCTCAGCATCAATAGATTCATCCTCCAGATGTATCCCGCCCATCTTCTCCCTAAAGCACCTTAGAGCAGCTTTAGTGCACAAAGCAGCTAAATCACCTCCAACATAGCCATGAGTTTCCTTGGATATCCTTTCTAAATCAACCTGCAAAGTGAAATATGGTTCAGATTATGATGCCCTGGAAAACTTCAAACTGGTTCTTGAAAGAGATTTCTTACATCATCTGAGAGTTTCATGTTCTTGGTGTGGATACGCAAAACCTCAAGTCTTCCGATCTCATCAGGCACACCAATATCAATTTGTTCATCGAATCTACCGATTCTCCTAAGTGCTGGATCAATGCTATTAGGATGATTTGTAGCTCCCATCACGATAACATCTGATCTTGACTTGAGGCCATCCAAAAGGGTTAGAAGCTGGTCTACAATACACCTCTCCACCTCAGTCTTCTCTCTTTTAGGAGCAATATAATCTATCTCATCAATATAGATAATGGAAGGTGCGTTTTTTTCTGCCTCCTCAAACGCCTTCCTCAAGTTACTTTCACTCTTACCAGCTAACTTAGAAAAGAACGCCCCGGTTTCATTAGCAACAGCACGAGCAATTAAAGTTTTACCGGAACCAGGAGGTCCATAGAGCAAAATACCCTTTGGTGGCTTATGAACAATATGTTTGAACACTTGTGGGCGCCTCAACCGTAGCTCCACTAGCTCCCTGATCTGTGCCATCTGCTTTGTGACTCCACCAACATCATCATAGCCCACTTCATCAAGTCCTCTATCCCCATCTTCCCTCCTGACTGGCTCCCCTACACAAAAAATTTCTGTGTCTGGGTCAACCACACAATACTCAGCAGGGTCAGTTTCAATAACTTTGAACTCAACCCTCGTCATGCCCCCTCTAACAAGAAAGAAGTCGTCTTTCCTCACAGGACGATATGCTTTTGCTTCCAAGAAGTAAGCTGCATAAATCAACAAAGGAATGGTCATATCAATAGCATCACGCAAAAACCAATAAATCCAACATATGTATATCAACCAAAATCCCTATCCATGAGTTAGATGAACATTATGTTGATTGTTGACGAGATACAAAATGAAAGACATAAAACATACGTTTTAGATAAGCATCAAACAAATTTCCAGTGGGCCCTTGAATGGTATCATCTACAGGAAGAATGTGAACTCGCTTTCCATTCTCCACATCCGAGCATAGATGCACAGACACACCATCTCCAATTCTAACTCTCAGATTCGCCCTGACAACCTTGTTCATCCTTATTTTTGGCTCATCACAGGTATCATCAGCTAGTGCAATGCATATAGTGTCTTTCCCCTTCTCCCCCTGTAGAAAACACGGTGTACAAAACATATGCATTATAACCCAAGCTAAGCTGTTCAAATACATACATACAACTTAGAATCTTCAAAAGGAGAACTTTGTCCTCAATTGACTGTTAATTTGACAATCTACAAACAATCGCTAGTCTGACTTCCAACTCACAACATAAAATCTTATAAACACTATGATAAATTATACAACTTCTCCCAACTTCTCCAATCGAATCAAGTTACCCTACTTTTTCCAAAAGTTCCACAACAAAAACATCCACCAAGGAGTCCCAACTAATATCCACAAAGGAAATTCAACGGCTAACCCAAAAACCATAACACACTGCACAACCTTCAATATAAAAAGAAACATAAACCACAAAACACTGCACAACCTCCAAGTCAGTCGACACTCAACACTACCTTACCAAGAACCCTAGAAAGATAGTCCAATTCCTACCTTGATGAGAATCTTATCGCCAGGGGACAGCTGCAGCTTCTCCATCGTATCGGGATGCATCGCCACAACCGAATTATCATCGTTGATCGCTACATCCACAACAAGCCTATTAGCAGCTGTCTTCCGCTCTGGTATAACCGTGCTAAAGTCCTTCTTCCTTCCGTTCCTAAAAACCACAACAATCAACAACAACTCAAAATCAACAAAACCTAAAAAAAGAACATGCAAAAATTGAACATCGTATCGGGACGAAATGGAGCGCCGATAACTTACCAGTCAGAGGATTCAGCTTGATTCGTCATGGGGGAGAATTTGGGACGAAACAAAGGATTCAATCTGGAATAAAGGATTCGAGGATGCACCTTGCTTGCAGAGTAGACATACGGGGAGGATTCAGATTGATCCTTCCGGGGTAGGGTGTGATGGAGATTTCGACATGGAGAAGCTGATGGTTTAACAGACGAAAGCACGATCAGACACGACAAATCATACAAACAGGAAATTTCAGAAATTTACGACAATGTCCAAGTTCACAAATCATACCTTCAGACTCACACTGCCAACCTTAAGTTTCAGAAATTTACGACAATGTCCAAGTTCAGCTAGGGCTTGTGATTGTAGACTTGTATAATTGGGGTGGTCTTCGTCTTCGAATCGTCTAGGGCACAATCAAATATAATTTGTAACAAATTGTATATTTTTTTTTAAAAAAATATTGAATAAAAATAAGACAATCAAATATAATTTCCAAAAAGGAAAATGTGATTAATAATTTATTTATTTGTTGATACAACAGAACAGCAGTACAGTGAAAACAATAACTATACCCTGTCCGGGACTTAGCAATAAAACTAAACATAGGAATAGCGCAATCTGAACTCAATGCCCAATTCATCTTCCTTGCCTTATCTGCGAGCGGCCAAGTTTCCTTCCATACAGACAATGTTCAAGCATCCAAAGATCATATCTTTCCCAAGAATTTTTGGCATTCAAATTTCCACTCTGCAGCTTTGTTACAGCATTCTCCTCTTACAATAACAGCCGATGTTGTCTGATACAAATATATATAACTCTTCTTAGGCCCCGCTTGTGAGCTTCAAACATCCCCCCCTTAACACGACCAAACACATCCATTTTGATCTCTACAGATAATTCCATAGCCAGCTGCTCTCCCTGATTTGTGCTCCCATCGCCAGTTTATCTTATAAAATCGGCGCGCTCCTTACACTTGCTGCTTCATCTCTATTTAAAGCTGGGCTTAGTGTATTCCATGACCAACATCTTTACCCTAACATCTATCATATTTTGATTAATAATTTGATGCAACAATAATCACATTTTTCTTTTCTCTAATCATGCATAACTCCCATACATTTTTATCTTTTATTTTATGCAAAATAAAATTTAAAGTGAAACTGTTTTTTTTTTTCAGAAATACAATACAGCTTTAAAAAATACATCCTAGGAAATATCAAGCAGAGCTCAACTCAAAACTGGTCACATCTCTCTGAATCTAACGTATCAAAACAACCTCCAGTGGAACAAAACTGTAAATTCTAGGTATACATATAGTCAGCTATAGATATTAGAGATTTGAGTCACCATCTCCATCATCTCAACTTTGCGCTCCAAAAAGCATAAACTGTTGATTGCCTATGTGTCCCAACCATCGTTCCGAGAATTGAACTCCCACTTCCGATCAGCCAGGCTTCCATAGATTTCTGAGAATTTTTCGAGACAATCGCTTCTTTTCTGATAGTGCACATTCGTGTTCCTGCTTATTGCAGCACTGGAGAATTTAGACGTGTCAATAGCCCAAGTTGGTCTTACATATTGGACCGTCCTGGATGAGGAGCTCATGTTTGCATACAAATAATTCATCAGCACATCTTCGCAGTTGAATATCCTGTCCACAGTTTCTCGTCCCACCTTGGCTGCCTCGCTCCAGTACCTTTCAAAAGCGACCTCTGCGTCCATGAACGCTGCACCTGTTAAAATCATGTTGTACCCGTTGAAAGTCCTAGCAAACTTTTCACCCCTGTACTTCAACGGGCTGCCTTTGATTAACCGAGGGTAGTATCCGACTAGCTGATCTGGGTGCTCACGCCAGACTTTGAAACCTCGTTCTATGTCATCACAAGTCATCATGATGTCATCGTCAAGCTCGAGGACAGCATTGGTTTTTATTAACGGGTCGTGTCTGAAACGATTGTTTAGTGAGTTTTGTTTCTCTACTCTTATTCTAACTGGAACTGCAGAGTCAAAGTCGTTTGTGTTAGGAGGCGTTCCTTTGTTCCACACCACTACGATTTCTCTAACGGACGGGCACCTTGAGTAATGTTGCACCCACATTTTCAGGTTCCAAAGCCTCGCATCGTATGTCATTGTTAATAGAGTGAACTGAGAGTAATGGCCGTTAACAGGATAAGCTTCCTGCGCCCTGCTGCCCCCATATATGTAATGAATTCCTACACACATCAGGGTTGCTCCCAGCAAAGATAGCAAAACGAAAATCAATCTTCCGGTATGAGAGTTTAGTTTCAAGACCCCTCCAATCGAAGTGTATGATCGGTTAAGTCGAGAATAAAATCGTCTAAATTTGGAGGACATGGCAATTGTTCTTTCCCAAGCCGTGAAAAAATCACTTCTCTTCTCTAAATCATGGCGGCACGAGTTTAATGGCATATGGCATTTCACTGCTCCGAGTAAGAGCCCCAAAGAGATAACTAGTCCGACAACAAGTACAAGATAAACAGAGCCCAAGAAAAGTCGATAATTCAAGTCACCTGAAAGCACCCGATCCCCATCCATAGCAGCCATCCATTTACCCGACCTAAGTTTTTGCACATCCAAGTGGTGATAGCGTACACCATTCCATGCATAAGGACCTTTGGTAGGCTCCACTAAACCTAACGGGACTTCAACCTCGCTGAACTCATCTTTGGTAAGTACTTCTATCTTTGAGACTCGAACTCCTCGCCCATACCCTTCACCAGCTTCTTGACTTACGCGATACAATTCTCCATTGTACGTAAACGGCCTGCCACCATTCCGAGTCCCAACATTTCCGTAATTGTTATAGATAGGGTTCTTTTTGTGCGGGCTCCAATTTCCAAGGGGCGAGCTACTGTACCAAATTTCAAGTTTTGTTGTCCTTCTCAAGCCGAAATGGCTATGATGTGAACCAAAAAGCCAATACAATCCATCATGGAAAACAATGACCGAGTCAACGAGGCGCTTCCCCAATATAATCTTTTCCATTGTCCAATGCAATGGAAAATCAACTGCCCTATAAAGACGAACTTCCTGTTTTTGATTGCTTTCGGGGATCATGAAAATCTGCAGAGTAACATTACAAGAGTTACATAACTATTATTGTCGTCAAAAAATTCAGAAAAACAATAGGTTGAGCACTGCATCAAGGTCAGCTATAATCGTCTCTTTAAGGTCCAAAAAGTGTAACAAGGTGTTACTTCATTTTGATATTCAAAGACATATGGAAAGGAGAGGTGCCAGTCTTCATCCAACGCAATGCCGAGTGGTTCCCAAATCACTCCGCTATCAGCACTCTTTGCCACTCCGATGTCTCCTTGTCCGGTAATAGAGCTCTTGGTTTCATAGAACATGTAGAGAGTATCGCCCTGAACATCAGGAAAAAGGAACAAAAGCCTTAACATTAATTTCAAAGAGCAATGTTCTGCTAATTAGGTTCTCTATCATATCAACAAGAGATGAAAACCTCATAACGGCGCTACAAATTCCAAACATTTGCATATAAAAGGGACGGGTATTCCTAGTTAGTTGCAGACGCATAACTCATTGCCGTCAATTTGAGGATCTAGCCTATCAAGGTTATAAAATTAAAGCGCTCAAAATTTCATTTTTCAACTTTTAATCAAACTGTATTCGGCTGCTCCTGCTTATTAGAAAATCCTTCCCATCTGTTATGGCAGTTGAATTATAATCAATTCATGGATTGACCGAATCCAACCGAATAATACAATAATCTAGCCGTAAACAACATTTAAAGACACATTAAAAACAATAAAGGTTTCTGATTTAAAAAAAAAACACTTCACCTGAACATAAAGAAAAGGATCAGCAACAAAATTACTAGCAACACCACCTTGAGAGACCGAATCACACGTAATAACCGGATTCGCCACAGGCCACGCCGCACTCTCATTCTTCCACACATTCATCTGCCACCATTAAAATCCAACACAATCAGAAAA
The DNA here is from genome assembly GCA_033675395.1 of Rhodiola chrysanthemifolia. Classification (NCBI taxonomy): domain Eukaryota; kingdom Viridiplantae; phylum Streptophyta; class Magnoliopsida; order Saxifragales; family Crassulaceae; genus Rhodiola; species Rhodiola chrysanthemifolia. The sequence continues at coordinate 3,943,673 of CM066206.1, forward strand.
CCAACCATCAAAACAGCCAGAAACAACAAAAATACATCAATACATTACACAACAAAAGGCATTACATGTTCAATAGGCTTAAGATCAAAGGGAGTATCACCATAGAAAACTCCAATTGACCAGGACCCCTCTTTGTCCTCCTGACACCCACCTCTAACCGATCTCACAGGAGCAAAAAACACCCAAAAGTAAATTGTGGTAACAAAACATAAGAACAACATGGAAGACAGAAAAAACATGGACGCGGTGGAGAAAAACCCTATGCTACGCAATCTCCATCTACACCAGCATTTCATCCCCATGTCACAAAAACTCCCACCGTTGCCACCGCTGACATACCCCCCATTGGCTCCCACCATACTCATTTATCAAAATCTAAACTTTTTAAGGGTTTTGATGGTTTTTTGTGAGATGGGGGGTAAAAAGGTTGGATTTTGATGCGAGGAGGACACATTAATGTGAGATGGGTTTGGTCTGAATTGGGTTGGTATTGGTTGATATTTGTGTTTTATTGAATGAGTATGAATGTGATGCGATGCGAGGAATGGTGTGGTGGGGTTTGTGTTGGTGCTTAAAGTCGTGTCGGTGTGACATGCTTTTGGGTTTGTGTGTGGTGGACAGAACGTGGGAGGCGGATAAACATTGGGATCTGGCCGAGGATATCCGGTGGAATTCTCGGGAGTGTAGATTTGTAGCACTTACTTGTATGGTATGGATTTTGGATATGTTTTCTCAAAAACTGAACTCTAAGTTTGGGCTGTGTTTAAAATTTCATCCAAGCAGTTTGTAGAAATGGTTCCAAGGGATCAGTACTACAACCCTTTCAAATCATTATCCATGATACATCAGCAATAATAACTCAACAACATCGACAGGTCAAGCATGCATGCTATCGGGAAGTTCCTTCACTGACCAATGTAGAGCTAGCATCACCATGTCTGACTGTGCTGGAACTAATTTGCTGAGTACAGGCGGCAATGGAACATATGGATGCTTGATATTTAATCTCAAAGTTGTAAAACCCTGCATTTAAACATGAAATCAAGCTTGAGTTTAAGGAGTAAAGATGCAGATGTGCAATAGTCACTGTCACCAGAATTATGACTTGGAACATCCAAAACAATATCATATGAAACGACACTTATTAATGACTGTCATTCAGGTATAGACAGTAGGTAAAAACAAATCGATTAAGACTCGGATACTTTTGCATAGATGTATCAGAGTAGTTGATGTAAAGGGAATACGTTATAAACCGCAAATGGACATTGGTACACCAAATTAGGTGCTAACCTGAATCCCATCACCTCTTGCGCTTGAGAGTTTTCAAATTCCTCAAGATATATGCAATGACCTCCTTCAATGATGCTTTTCTTCCTTCTTTGTAGTTCCAAAGCTCGGACACGATGTACCTTCCACTTGGGTTGTATTCATTCATTTCTTTTAGTGCTGTAGTAACAGCATCGTAAATCTCTACTCCCCACTCCTTCTTGAGATCACTCAGCTTCTCATCATCCTCATTTATACTTTCCTGAAGCATACATTACAAGACAGTTCTGTCTCATCAACTCTTGGCTACCTTAAGCAGTGCCCAAATGAAGAAGAAAATTCATATGTAAAAGATATACCGTAGCTTGCCCATTGGTTACAGCAATCCTGAATGGATGCCATGCCGGGTCCTTGAGATTTTCCTGCCACAATGAGCAGAGCGTGGAAGCCTGTATCTGAGCTTCTTCCAGTGGGAACCTTTGTTTGCATGTCTCCATAAATGGTTTCTGGTCAATCTCTCCCATACGCTTTATCCCAATAATAGTGCGGTTGCTTAACATATCCGACAGTCCCTGAAAAAAAAAAACTAAATTATCCCAGCAATAAAATAACAAAACATTGTACAGGAGCATGCCAATGAAACACTAGTAGCATGTGTTTAATCTTTTGACTGAAAGGGTTCTATAATTCTGTTTCAACAGTTTAAAACATGCCAATAAAAGTATTCCACCGAGTAATCACAAACGTACAGTAAAAGGGAGCATCTGTGTGGATCAAGTAGTAATCATGGTATAGAAGGAAACATGAATCTCACCGCAATCAATTCCTTTCTAGCCTCTTGAAGTTCATCATTGCTCTCACGCTCCTTAGTGATGAGATTGTTTCTTAGAATTTCTTTATCCTCCAGTTCTGATAGTTTCTCATCCAATTCTTCTTTCTTCTTCTTCATCTCAGTCTGCACAGCAACATCATCCCCTAAATGCTTCATCACATTCAGCATTCCTTTAAGTTCCGCAATCTCCATATCTAATTTTTGCTTAGCATCTAGCTCCCTCTCCAAATGGAGAATCTTATTCAGTGCTTCCTCTTTTTCTTTCTGCATGTTCAAGAAAAAACAGTAAACAACAGCTGCAGCAGAGAGATGTTAATTTTATAAGTCAAATTCATCCAAAGTAAACCAAGCATGAATCGCCAAAACCTTCTGTTCTTCAATCAGCTTCAAGACATTTTCATCAGCCTTTTTTTGCTCCAATGATGCCTTTTCGAGGGAGTTGTTTCTCAAGTCATTCTACATAGAGATTAGATATTTCAGAATTTAACAGGAGGTTTAAGATGGACAAAAAATATAATGAACTAAAAAACACTGCTGAGTGCTGAGCCCTGAGTGCAGACCACATAGTTATCTTATTCCGTTCTACCACAGGATTGCTGTAAAGCTTGCACATCATGCAATGTTACAAAAAAGTATATCTGGCAGGTATATGCTTACAAAACGACTATGTATATGATGCAGTAAATATTACACGGATGTTTCATTTGACAGAGACCCAGACCACATATGGCACTGTACTAGGCCATATGCTGACAAATTAAACCAAAAGATGTTTCAGCCAGGGTAGTTATATGTGATTAAGATGTAAGTAACATTCTAATGTATCTGAGTTCAGAGTTCAGACACAACCTATCATGTATGCAACACGTGACTTGCACTAGTTTTACATTTTGGAAAATACAAAATAATATTTGTCAGATGGATATAAGATAACATGTACAAATGAAAAGCATTTGATGGAAACTGAAGCGTGATTAAGCTGACTAGATCGCTTTTCATAAATTCTAATTATACTCAAATAATAACTTTGAACACCACACCCTGCTTGGATTTACGAAAATCCAACCCATGGATCCAATTCTTTTTTTTGTACGAGTGTGTGTGAGAAAGAGAGTGTATGATCCGTAATGAAGGGAACAAATAAAAGAACAAATGAAGGGAACATTAGAGACTTGCACTGCCAACAATTCAATGACACTGGGAACATTAGCGATGACCATAAAATGAAAGAACAAATGAAGGGAACATTAGTGACTTTCACTTAAGATTTTTATCAGGCTTTTCATCAGCTAAACTACTGATGAAAACCAAACACAAAATTTTGTTTTCATGTAATTTTCCTTCTCTCAAAATTTTCAACATCTAAACAGGCAGCAAGTCATTCCATACAATCTTTATGTGTAAACTAAACAATCCGCAATGACAAATATCAGCATTATATCATGACAGCGTCAACAATGAAACAAAAAATGCATTGCAGAAACAATAACCAAGCAATTATTCTATACAAGTCAGAGATCATTGGCAATATAACGATATGACACGAGTTTATGGACTTAAAAAGTCAAAGCCTGACCTGCTGTTTTTCCTCTTCCAACTTCTGCCTCTCACGTTCAGTCAGAGCCTCACGCTTGCTCAATTCTTTACTCCACAAATCCAGTTCTTTCTTCTGCTTTTCCAAATCTAAGTTTAGTTTCTCCTGTTCGATCAAGATTTTGTGGAGATTATCACGAGACTGTCGCTGCATCTTCTTAGTTTCTGAGAATGAAAACAAACACGTAATATGCAAGTGCCACAGTGAACACTTATTAGCAGAAAATTACACTGCAGCATGTCAATCATAATTTACAAATATGTGCTGCCAAATTCATCTCGTTTTCAATCTTTCCCATTCATATCAATCAATAATCTACTCAAGTTGTCCCCATAGTAGAAAAATGGATTATCTAATTTGAATTTAAAATTTTAAAGTAAGGCATAATGCATCAAAGCTTAGATATTCACATATCTGAATGTAAATGTACCTTCGGAGAAGGCTAGGTACAGCCTATCTTTCTCTTCAAGCATCCTACTCAAGGACATTTGCTTTTCATTGAACCTAGACCGCATTGCTTCCAAATCTTCATTTTTTGAATCAATTTCACTTGCCAAAGTGGCTACAGCCTCATTTGTCGATTGTGTTGCTTGCTTAACAATGTCAGCAATGGTTCTCAGAGCTCCTGTCCCGCGAAGGTAATCTCCAAGAGGTCCCTCCGAATGATAGTCTTCTTCCCTTGCAACCCAGCCATAAATATCTGTACCAGGGTTTTGCTGACGCTCAGCCCACTCTTTTCTACTGAGCTGACTCGCTTCAAATCCCTTCTCAAATTTCAAAGCATCGTGAAAGCCGGTCCAGTCATTATTAAACTTCACAATAGCTTTCAAACTATGACACTTGTCATCCCAGAAAGTTTGAATGTCAAGAGGCTTGTAATCAGAATACTTCTTTAACAAGTAGCTATAGTCTGCCAAGTCCCTACCTGCCCCCTGACCTTTAGCAATGTTTACAAGTACTCCAGTCCATGGAAACACAAATACGGCATTGGGATCATCGGCCTCATGAGCACGCACTGGTTCCACGACTCGAGGAACTTGATCAGATTCAGCTGAAAGATCAATCTCTAAGTATTTAGCTAACGCCCAATGGTTAGCCTTTTGCTTCCCGCTTCTGCTTGCAGATCCTTTACCCACCCCACTGGCATGTTGATGCAGGTCCTTCCAGCGGTAGTCTTGCTTTTTCTTCCCCGTACAGAATGGGCAACGAAGAGTTCCACCAGGACCTCTCACATTGAGTTTTCCTTCCCGTAATTGCTGTAATGGTTTTTCTGCATATTCAGCCACCTCCGAGTCACTGAAATCAGAATCTTCAGAACCGCTATCCATCTTATCTGAAATAGAACACGAAAGTGTCACAGTCAAACTAAAGTGTATCATCAAATGATTAAGTCTAAAACACTAACTTCCAACAAAGCATACAACAGGAAGAGTTCTAATTTCAACCAGAAATCACGATCAGACACTGAAACAGACAAATCATACAAACAGTAAGAAACTCATACAACTCGTCACACCTCTCTACATAAATTGAGACAGGAAATACAATCTGAAGTGAATCCATACCTTCAAGAGACGAACTGCAACAGTTATACAAACAGTCAAGCTGCTATCAACTCGAGCTATGCACTTGAAACAGGGAAGAAATGCTCGATCAAATCCCTAGCTCGGAGAAGAAGATGAGACTTGCACTGCCAACAATTCAATGGCAGGCATCACGTTACAATTCTCTATGTAATTAAAGACAGGAAATACAATCTGAGTCGAATTAGTACCTTCAAGAGACGAATAACAACAGTTCTACAAACAGCCAGCCTCCAATCCACGGGAAAATAGAGGAAATTGTCGATCGAAACCGTAACTCGGAGAAGAAGATGAGACTCACACTGCCAACAATACACGGACAGACATCTCGTTACAACTCTTTATGTCAATAACAAATGGAAATACAATCTGAGTTGAATTAGTACCTTTAACAGACGAAATGCAGCACTCTACAAACAGCGAAGCTCCGAGAGGAAATGGTCGATCGAAATTCAAAACCCTAGCAAGATGAGACTCGCACTCGCACTCGCACTCGCAGTCTAGAAATTCACTAAAGTGAGTGGGACTTCGATCCAATGCAGCGCGACACACGGTGCCCAAAATTCAAACGGCGTCGTAGCTACTTAGGAAGATGCCAATCGAACGATTTTTTTTTTTCGATTCACAATGGAACGAATTTTTTTTTTGATCAAACAATGGAACGAATTTGAACCGCAGTTAAATGTACAAGAAGTTGACGACATTTACACTATTGCCACTACATGTGAGTTCAAATATCTATTCATTCACTGATTGATTCACAAGTATCAACCCCCGAGCGTCATCTGCTGAAGAAAAAAACCAGATATTTTGTTCTCAATAATTTCCAGATGAACATCCTTCAGAGCCTTCACAGGTATATGACTTAGATTAACATGTCCTTACACCTTACTTGAATTCATTGATTTTTCAGTAAAGTGTTTGATTAATCAGATGGTGTTTTGGGAACTGTGCTGAGGTTGTGATGTGGTTTTTGATTTCAGATCGGCTGTTTTGCTTCCACCATTTGTTGGTGGTGTGGGTTGGATGAAACCTACCCCAGATAGTGTCAACATGCTGGTTAGTTATGTAATTGGATTTTGCAAGTGATGGGGAACTGTTTTACATGTCGGTGAATTTTGCGTGTTGCAATCCAGGGTGTGAAGAGTAATGCTACATATTTGCTGAAACGGAATGTCTCGATCAAGGTAGTGTTTTTATTATCTCTGATTGCAGATTTGCGGCTAGATTTGTTTTAGGAAGAAAAAAACATTTGTTTGATTATGCAAAAAGTTGTTTTACTGGATCGGTTACTTGAGTGGAGTTCAGGCTTTACATTTCTCTGAACCGACTGATGGATGCTTAACTGCATAATCAAGTGTTTAGATAGTTCTTATGTATTAAACTTAAATCCTCAGAACTTCTTGTCAAATTCACAGACAGCCACTACACAATGAAAAAGGACTGAGTTTGAAATGCTATTGAGAAATTCCCTAGAATTTGGTCGCAGACCTCATTGTCATCCCCTGAATAATGTCATTTGTTTCAGCATAAGCAAGGAATGGTTTGTGTGCTTTTAATTTGACATGTAAAAAATTATGTAATATATGAAACAATGTTTCAGCATCAGAAATAACTTGACATAGTTCTGAAGATTGATATGATATCAAATGTGTTATAGGCTGCGCCTGGATCTAAATCTAGTGTTGAGGTGGATGATTCTGAAGTAGAGGAAGAGGAAGAAAAGTCCGATGTTTACAGTAATACAATGACAGAAGCTATGGGTGCTGGTAAGTTAGAACAGGTTCACGTAGCTAAGAGTCCTTGTTGTTAACATGCTCAGCTAAAATTGTATCACGGATCATTTTAAGAAAATATTGAATAATTTACTATGTTTCATGACTCAAATTCAGTAAATTTGCATCATGCAAATATTCTCCTTTAGCTAAGCAGTATGTTGACTGCTATGTCTAGGATCATGCTGCTTATTATGCAACTTGTTGATTTATGGTTCCACTGATCTTATCATGATGCAGTACTGACCTACAGACACGAGTTGGGGATGAACTACAATTTCATTCGTCCTGACTTAATTGTTGGGTCTTGTCTACAGGTACTCATTGCGTACGTATTCATTAGTGACATTAGCATCTTTCACTATACGACATCTAATTATTCAATGCAGACTCCCAAAGACGTGGACAAGCTTCGCAAAATTGGAGTAAAAACTGTATTTTGCTTGCAACAAAATCCTGATCTTGAGTATCCTTCGTAATATTTCTAGTGTATCACTGTCATAATGACTGAACTATGTTGATAACATCAACATCTGCCCTAAAAACTGGGTTAGTGGTTTTTGTGTGAGACTCTGAGCAAGTTTTTCCTTCATAAATGTCTAAAGTTACTTTGGAGTCGATATCAATGCCATAAGAGACTATGCTAAGACCTTTACTGATATCCAACACATCCGAGCTGAAATCAGGTACTTGCTAGCTATTTGAGTAGTTTCTGGTGTATGGTTGAATTGAATAGTTGTAATCATTATGTTCTAACAGTTTAATTGAATGGAAAAACTTACTTGAGGATTGTCACAATGTCACACTGATAACAGTATTCACTATTGCTTTAGAATCTGATCTGTTCCAGAAGTTGACATATATAACCTTATGCTTGTCAGGGATTTTGACGCATTTGATTTGAGAATGCGTCTGCCAGCAGTAATAAGCGTTCTATACAAAGCCATAAATAAAAATGGTGGTGTGACTTATATCCATTGCACAGCGGGTCTTGGAAGAGCTCCTGCTGTTGCCGTATGTCTCTGAAACTGGGCTTGAAATTTATTCTTGCCTTATAATAAATACAGACATTAATATTTGGTTGTTTACTCTATTAATGTAATAAACTCTCTTAACCATTGTAGCTGGCGTACATGTTTTGGGTTCAAGGTTATAAGCTAAGTGTTGCCCACAGTTTTCTGCAGGTGAGATTTCATTTTTGCGTTAACTGTTGTATTTATTAAATTTAGAGTTTTCACTCAGTAACGGTTAGCCCTTACCCTTTTTCATCTTGGTATTTGTTTGTTATGGAACTTTACTCTATTTTCTAAATGGACTACTATTTGCATATTCTTTACATCAGACAAAACTGCTCTGATTAAATAAAAAGTTGGTTGCCTCTCTTACGCAGAGTATTAACGTATGACACTATATTGCTCTTGTTCTACAGAGCAAAAGGTCATGTTTTCCTAAGCTGGAAGCTATAAAAAGTGCGACAGCGGACATTGTGAGTTTTAGTCATCTTGTTATATGAAATGCTCCTTTTTTTGTACAGATGATTCAGCTAGACCCCAGATTTCTGTGATGTCGTTTATGTGTGTTTAAGTATAGACATCAAACTATCTGATCCTACTTTGCATGTGTATTTATTTTAAGCTTACAGGACTCAGAAAGAAAGACGTGACATTGACTTGGAAAGGCAAGGCATCTACTTTGGTGGAAATTTCTGGACTTGACATCGGGTGGGGTCAGGTGATTAATCAATTTTCCATCCCTGATTTATCTGACTTAGGTTTTAGTTTGTTTTTTTTTTGCCTTTTTATAAATGTGTTATGTGACCTACTCCATTTTTTTTATCTTTCAGAAAATGCCTCTACAATATGAAAAAGAACAGGGTCTTTGGACTCTCAAGAGGGAACTGCTGGTAATTCTCATTTGCTTGAACACTTTTATTTATCTTCCTGTCAATCAATCAGAAGTCTGTTTTCTGCAGTTGCTGACTCCATCAATAGAATATTTTGATGTGGTCTATTGAGATGAAATCATATTGAGACCAATGGTTGATTTATTCTCCTTTTTTTATGCGACGAATCCACAGGAAGGAAGGTATGAGTACAAGTATATTGTTGACGGTGAATGGGTAGTTAATAGGGATGAGCTTATCACAACACCCAACAAAGATGGTCATGTCAACAATTATATTCAGGTAAGATTCTATTATTTGGTCATTACCAACTAAAGATGGTGTAAGCCAGTAATGAATAATACTGTGAAGTTAATTTGAGTAAATGAACTTTGATGTCACTACTATAGGCAACTAATTTCAGCCAGTTCGGATATTATGTATCAAAACAGCACTCAACACGTTCATTACTTCCGCTAATTTTTTTTTGGATATAATAAAGGACCTTCTAGGTCAAAAAAAGGTGTTAGCCAAATACACGAGACGCTTAGGATTTTCCGATACATTTTGATATCTCCTCCCCCTACTAAAAAACTCTGCCTTTCTGATAGCACACAGAAATTCTCAATTGCTCCTCTGGATTAGTTAAGGCCTTGGAACTCTGCCTCCACTGCATCGCACTCTATCAATACTACTGTCGGTGTCCGCTCTATGGATCCTGTGATTCCACCTCTGTCCCACTTCTCTTTGAGCCCTTCTGTCCCTTTTCTATCAATACTACTTCCGCTAATTTGAGCAAATGATATGCATTGAATGCATGAAACGCCAGATAGTTGAACTGTGAGAACGGCAGGTAGACCACCTTAAGTGCCAATATAGATGTTTTATACAATTTTCTTGGCGTTAGATTAGGGTCCGTAAAATTATGTGTCATGTTAACTCCATAGCAAGTTTCTCAGCTTGCCCTCTCTACTGTGTCTGCAGGTCATTAACGATGAGAGGACTAGTTCCTGTGCCGCTCTCAGAACCAGGTTGATGGGGGATGACCCCGACCTTACAAAAGATGAAAGGATCCAAATAAGGGAGTTCCTAGAAGCCTTCCCGGATGAAGAATGAGCGTCTCTTCTAATGCTCCGTGAGCTACATATAGAAAGTAATAGCAAGTCAACAAATACCTACATGTATATGCTACACAAGTATACGTCTACACTAAGCCATAGATGTATCATGTATGCAACATGCCAAACAAGATATATAATTCTACTCTGTAGATCAAAGTTTGTTTTTTTTTTGATGGGGTTAGTTGGTTAGAGTTAGTATCTGCTCATTTTGAGCTTGTGAGGATTTGAACCCTAATTATTTTGCAAACTTAGGGGGGAGTGCTCCACTGAGCCACTCCACTTGACCTCATATCAAAGTTTGTTGGTCCTATCAAATTTGTCCACCAGCAAATAAGATGCATTTTCAGCACAAAATGTCATCAGAGCTGTGATGATAAAAATATGCTCCTCATTCTTGCATGTATTTCAATAATCAATGGGTTAATTATCAGTAACTTTTAGCGACGAAATTGTTCTCGCCATTGTCGTTGCTAAAGCACTTGGTTACGAAGAATAAGCATTAGCAGAAGCTGCCGCGTTTTGCAAATCGCGTGGACTACCGTCGTGTTTCGACATCTCTCTCTCTGTCTCACATCTCCGATCTTCAACCTCAACCACAACAACGAAACACTGATTCAACGACTCAGCTCCGCTTGCAGAAAATCCACCTTAATCATTGTCGGCAGAAGAAGTCCCGATCTCAGATTCGACCTCCCCGATCTCAGTTTCAACCTCCACGCATTTTTCCAACTTTCCACGCATTTCGGATGGGGAGGAGCTCGTCGTCGTCCCCACCGGACATCGAGGAGCATGGCGACCTAGGTTTCCACTACCGCTTCCCGTTCCGCCGCAACTCCAAGTCGCACTCGGCCAACGAGCGGGACAGGAGTAGATCGTCGTATTCGACTTCTGCCGATCGGCAATGGCGGAGTCACCACCTTCACCGGACGACGCGATCGTCGCGGAAGGCGTGGTTTAGGAGCGGGACGAGTTTGTTGTACTGCGCAATTTTTCTGGCGGTTTGTACTTTTTTATTTGCGTCGGTGGTGTTACAGAGCTCGATTACGTCCGTGTTTCGGGCGGGGAGTGAGAGGAACGTGTGGTCTGTTAGGGAAGGGTTGACATTGGGGAGCTCGTTGAAGTTTGAGCCGTCTAGGGGGTTGATTAGAAGGTTTGAGGAGAGAGGCGGGATGGATGGATTGCGGAAGGAAGCAAGGATTGGCGTTAGAGCGCCGAGGATTGCACTTGTGAGTGGTTGATAGTTTATGATAGTATGTAAATTTATGAGTGCATGTTATCTAGTTGTGTCTACTGTCTAGTGGCTCTAAGTTGGCATGCTTAGGCAATGGTAAACCTACCTCATCATTTGCTCCAGTTGGGCAATCTTGACTTTGAAATTTCATCCAATTCAACTATTTGATCAGAAATTCAGGAACTTATGGTGAAATGAGGGTTCTTTAATAACTTACACTACCTACCTCATTTCTATGGCCTTTCTGTTATGCTGTAGCCTGTAAGTGGTAGTTTGCATGTGCAATGTATATAGTATTAGGAATGGAACCCGGGCACCATTGCAGAATTAACGAAATGGGTTGTCGTATTGTTATTGGGTATGGGTGTCCATGCATTTGAAGATTGCTAAGCATATCTACAAAACTGGATTTGAGAAATGTATATTATCTGACAATGCTGGATGAGCTTAAGAGTAAGTAATTATATCCAGAACTGAAAAAAGATCATAAAACTTTTGTAGCGTTTAAGCTTGCTTATTGCAGATAATTGACGGGGTATATAGCTTTCAAAAAAGCAATTAACTTTCTTGAATCAGCATTTAAGTAATGTATGTGATATTCAGTACAAAACACATATTCATCTAATGTGCTGTATAATATTTGTTCATGGTGTCCTATAACAGATTCTAGGAAGTACGAATAAGGAACCATCATCTCTGGTGCTATTTACTGTGATGAAGGATTTAAAGGAACTGGGTTATTCTTTCGAGGTTTGTATTTCAATTCGATTAATTTATGTGATCCCTAATGCAGCTCAAAATACTTAGGGTTCATCGTTTCTTGCCAACACTTATTTATATTATGTTTGAAACATCGAATTTGTCATTGTCAATACATTGATATGGATACTTTGCTTCTCTATTAGATTTATGCAGTAGAAGATGGTATTGCACAATCATTTTGGGAGAAACTAGGTGCTCGAGTACATGATTTGAATCCTGAAGGATATGGCCTTATCAATTGGTTAAGGTACCCTTCTCTTGTATCTTTTTTTTACTAGCCATCTAGCGCAGGTTAGGGCTTGTCCTTACCTGGCGCTCTTTTGTTTCTTCCGCCTATGATGGTCCTCCAGACTTTTTTGGACCCGTACTGATAAATTTACAGTTTAAAGATAAAAATAGGACATCAAAATGCTGGGCTCCTGTATCCCATGGGAGTTGGGACTGATTGATTCAACATTGATAGCAATTTGTTTAGAAAAGATATGTATATTTAACCAAAGAGGGTCAATACAATACCCGGGCATACTCGACCCCCAGGGCAGAAAAAGCGCTATACAATTAAAAAAAATGCCAAAAAATGACCCAGATGTTCGGTCTTTCTCGAAAAATAGGGGAGCAGCTGTAAAAATGATGTGGACTGAACAGGAAAGGCATGGTAAAACAAGCCTATAGAGTCTGAGAAATACTGCGATCGTATAGCAGCTATATTGCTAGCCTTAACTCAATAGAAGCTGTAACTGTCTATAAGATTTTCCTCCATTTCGCAGTGAGGTACACTGATAGCAAGTTTAAGCTGACACTTACAGCTCTTATTGTTTTGTACAGTTTTGACGGCATCGTTGCCGCCACTCTAGAAGCAACTGAAGCTATTTCCAGGTATTGTCTTAAAGCGTACTTCAGTTGCAGCCGTTCAGTTTATTACCTTATGGCAATTCGTTCATACATGTGTGTAACTATGCATGCGCTCTGAGTAAGGTGCTGTAATATGAATGGATCATTGACGTATCCAATACTCATTTGTTTCACTATGTATCTTTTGGCTCTCATGCAGATGTACTGCTTGCTTAAGATGAAAGTATTTCTATCTGTACTTCCTACAAGCACTTTTAGTTCCATTGTTTTAGTTATATTTTTGCAGCCTGATGCAGGAGCCTTTTTGCTCAGTACCACTACTATGGATTATGCAAGAAGACACACTGGCAAGTCGCCTTCCCATGTATAAAGAATCAGGCTATTTTCCTCTCATCTCTCATTGGAAAAATGCTTTTAGTCGTGCAGATGTTGTTGTCTTTTCAGATTTTTCACTCCCAGTAAGTTTTTAGTGAACTAATTATTATGGCAGTACATGTTGCATCCTTTTGTAATCTCTTAAAACTCTTTGTTCTGAATCAGATGCTATATAGTGTGCTCGACACTGGGAACTTCCATGTGATTCCTGGCTCAACTATTGATGTGTGGGCTGCAGAAAGCTACAACAGGATTCACACAAAAGGTCACCTTCGAGAAGATCATGGTTTTAGGGAAGACGATATGCTCGTGGTGGTTCTAGGAAGTTCGTTCTTTTACAATGAGCTATCTTTGGACTATGCTGTTGCTATGCATGTAGTCGGTCCTCTGTTGATGAAATATACCAAGAGCGATGATGTCGGGGGATCATATAAATTTTTGTTTTTGTGTGGGAACTCTTCCGAGACTTACGACAAGGCTTTACAGGAAGTGGCTTCACGTCTAGGACTCCTTCATGGTTCTGTTAAGCATTATGGCATGACCGATGATGTGAATTCATTGTTGTTGATGTCGGACATAGTTATATATGGCTCCACTCAGGATTCCCAGGAGTTTCCCCCTCTACTGATAAGGGCTATGTCTTTCAAAATCCCAATAATTGTTCCAGATTATTCTGTCATAAAAAAATATGTGAGTTTTCCAAGTTTGATGTACTTCTGCATAAATCATTCTCAGGGTTCTCCTTTATCATCATTTCTTTGTTCCATAACTTGACCCTACTCTTCTTGCAGATTGTTGATGGCGCACATGGAATGATTTACATGAACCACAATCCTGAGGCTTTGATGAAAGTGTTTTCTCTTTTAATTACTGATGGACGACTCTCAGACTTGGCTCAAGATGTTGCATCAGCCGGGAAGCAGTTGGCAAAGAGTATTCTTGCATCGGAATGCATTACTGGTTATGCAAGACTCTTTGAGAATATTGTCAGTTTTCCATCAGATGTTACGCTTCCTAGCTCTGTCCCTCCAGGTCAACTGAGTGAATGGGATTGGGAGATTTTCATTGAAGATATGGTACATCGATCATTCAACCTGACAAATTTTGGCAAAGAGAGCACCTCCATCAAAAGATCTAGTGTCGTGTATGCCCTTGAAGAATACATCACCAACCACATGGGTTCTGAAATTGGTTCTCAAAATGGAACACACACTTTACTGAAAGACCTACCAACCAAATTAGATTGGGAGATTCTTGGTGAAATTGATAGCTCTGAAGATTATGAGAGGCAAGAAATGGAAGAGGTACACATTGCTAACTTTAAGTGATTTACTGCTTGGACTTTTTCTTCCTCTTTGTACCCAAATATTGTTGGTTTTGTTCGATTAATGGTTAATATAGAAAGGAATTTTTCCATATGTAGCTTGAAGAGAGAGTGGAAAAAAGCTATGGTGTTTGGGATGACATTTACCGCAATGCTCGAAAAGCTGAAAAGCTCAAATTTGAAGCTAATGAAAGAGACGAGGGAGAGCTGGAAAGGACAGGCCAGCCTTTATGCATATATGAGATATATGGTGGTTCTGGTGCTTGGCCATTCTTGCACCATGGCTCCGTTTACCGTGGGTTGAGTCTGGTAAGTTAGGCTTCGTTCTCTTGTTCTGCTTCTCCGTTTCATCATAATTGCAACTTTGATAACTCTTCATTTGTTCCTATGCCTTTTATTTAGATGATTCTATAATTTTATTGCAAGAGTGACATGCTCTGAATCTTTTTGTGATGCCCGATCTTCGTTTTATGTTATTATATCATTTTATGATACTTTAATATGCACTCTACTGAGCTGCTCATATCATCTCCATGGTTCTGATGATTACTTATTCCTCCTGATTTCCTGATAATAATCGTCTGGGTTAGCTCTGCAAAATCTTGTTAGGTTGGACATTTGATTCCATGGTTCACTTATTTCATTTGTCAGACCACAAATGCAAGACGGTTGAGATCAGATGATGTTAATGCAGTTGATCGACTTCCTCTGCTGAATGACAAATACTATAGAGATGTTCTCTGCGAAATCGGGGGAATGTTTTCTATTGCAAATAAAGTGGATAACATTCACAAGAGGCCTTGGATAGGATTTCAGTCATGGCGTGCTACTGCAAAAAAGGTATATGCATCTCCAGAACTTGTTGGTTGGGTTACATTGTGCTGTTTTCACATCAGTTCCAGTCAGCCTAATTGTTTCATCAAATATATTTGGAAATAGAAAGTAAAGATGGCTTTATTAGATATGAAAGCGAGCCGGGGTTTTTAAGAACTTTTAAAGTTGGACTTATACAAACGTCTCAAATTTTCTTTTTAGTGATTCGATTGTCTTAAATAGGTATCACTGTCCAGTAGAGCTGAAGTAGCTCTTGAAGAAACACTACAAAAAGACACAAAAGGAGACCTGATATATTTTTGGGCGCGCTTGAACGTAGATGATGGGGTTGTTGGAAACACGGATGCGCCTACCTTTTGGTCCATGTGTGACATCCTAAATGGAGGACAATGCAGGTAGTCATAAATTCTGAGTTTATTACTAGCCACATGTTCTTTGTACTGTGGCATCGCCTACTTGAACACTACATGTAATGATATGCGATTCAGTTATAGGCTTATAGCACATTAATGAAATGTTGGTGTGACCAAATACAGAGGTTATGTTTTTTTTTATCAAAGTGCATATCACTACCACACGTCGTATGTTTTGGAGAGTAGGCCATGGCTTTGATTTTACGAATGTGTCTTTTTTTTACTGGGTAATTTAAATTGTTTGATCTAAATTAATGAATGTTTATAACTGTTGCTAGAGAAAGATGGGGTTTCTAGAAAAGGAAATAATAATATTAAACATTTAGCAACTTTTAGTTTGTGATGCAGTCAGGCTACTTATATTACTTGTATGTCTGCTAACATTGACATTTTCCAGAACTGTTTTTGAAAATGCGTTTCGGAAGATGTATGGGCTCCCCTCATATATGGATGCTCTTCCTCCCATGCCACAAGATGGCAATCATTGGTCTGCCTTGCACAGCTGGTTGATGCCGACTCCATCGTTTCTGGAGTTTGTCATGTTTTCCAGGTGAAAACCATTTGAACAAAATTTCTTTCGTTTCTTCTTTTCCAAGAGATCAACTACAATTTTATTAAACCAATCCCCCTGCTAATAACAAAATCTTTCATATGGGCATCACAGGATATTTGTGGATTCTCTCAACTCTCTGCATTCTACTAATTCAAGCAAACCAACTTTGTGTTTGCTTGGTGCGTCAGAAATAGAAGTAACTCATCTGTGCCCTTGCTGGTCCATACTTGTTTTGGTATATAACTCTCTTCCCATGAAAAACTCATTTTGGGTTTTACTTGAATTGCAGAAAGAACATTGTTATTGCCGGATTATGGAAATACTTGTCAATGTTTGGGCGTTTCATAGTGCTAGAAAAATGGTGTACATAGATCCTCAAACTGGCTCATTTGAAGAACAACACCCAGTGGAGCAAAGAAAGGGCTACATGTGGACCAAATATTTCAATTCCACGTTGTTAAAGAGTATGGATGAAGATCTGGCTGAAGCGGCGGATGATGATGACCATGTAGGCGACACATGGCTATGGCCATTGACAGGGGAAGTACATTGGCAAGGTGTGTATGAAAGAGAAAGGGAAGAGAGATATAGACTGAAGATGGACAAGAAAAGGAAGACCAAGGAAAAATTGTTGGAAAGGATGAGGAATGGTTACAAGCAGAAGTCACTTGGCGCAAGGAAAAGCTAAACTTGAACCTACTCACTCTATCCAGATAACAACCAAGTGCTAACCCTGCGACTCAACCAAGTCGAGAATCAGAATCCTAGTTGATATAGTGGGAAAGAGACCAGTATCCAAAATCCAGATTCTTTAATTCTTATGGCAGCAAATACACACGGAGGCTGGAGAGATAAGTGGAACACATACTGGAGCTAGAGCTGTGAGGACTGCTCTGGACCTTTTCTACACAGGTTTTGTTCATTCCACATCTCGTTAGAGTATCCATATATAGTTATTACTTAGCAGCTGGCTGGACTAACATAGTTATAGCTAGACTTCCCCTCATTATTTCAGACAATGGCCACGATTTTGCTACGTTCTAGCTCCCTTTAATTCCTTGGAGCTTAAAAGCAAACTCATTACTCATCATATAATTTTTCAATTTTGAAGACATGCAGATGGTAGATAACAAGGCAGCATTGATCATTTGATTGGTTTTTTACTTCCCCCATTTGCAATCTGTAATTCAACATTGCTTAGGCCTTGGTCAGAAATATGAAATATATATGCTGTAAAAACAAGTGCACTAGTTTTATGTAAACTTAAAGGCATGTTAAAAAGAATTGGATCGATTTTGTACCAAATTGAATTAATTGGGAAAAAGCTGATCACAATCAATAAGTACCTTGAAGGGGATCAAAATCAAAACTGAGCATACTATGTTCTTATCCTTATTTTTAATGGGTTGAGTTCCGGTGAGAAGTACTTATTTTCGTTAGAAATCAGAACTTTTAATATATGTTGGTCTTATAATCTCAATTGTTTAGATTAATCAAGATTAATTTAAATTAAATAATATTTTAATCATTTTTATGGCAAAAAGGGTATATAAGTGAATGACAATGTATATTTTAAATTCAAAATCCCCGAAATATCAAGTGAATATTCGTTTAGATATTACGAGCCTATAATTTCGAAACAAACTCGATCTCTTTTATGCTCTACTTAATATCTTTTCATTAGTCGACTACGAACTACAATTTGAGAACTTTAACATTAGGTTTGCGATCAAAAACATGAACATAATGACGAACATATGTATCGTGATTTTGCTGTATTTATTAAAACCACGAACATATAAAGCAAAACCACGAACAATAATTTTACTGTATTTATCAAACTACGAACATATAAAGAAAAATCACGAACATTGGGATCAACGGAGAACGTTAGAGAGCTGGAAGAGAAAAACCCTAGATATAGGGTTTCTTTGAGAGTCTTATTGTTAGAGTGAAAATTATAGTCTAAATGGTCATTTTTCTGATGTACTGGGCCCCTGGCCTAAGTGGTTTTGAAGCCATGGGCTTATGAATTAAAAAAAATGAGAATTTTAACATAAAATTTTTGATCAAAAATACGATCATACTGTTGTCTCAAATCTTGTTCGAAAATCGTGGGATTTTGTTGATATAAGATCGTATGAATTTTTTCCAAGCGACTAATATGCCCTCTCATTATATATATTGTAATTAAATAATTATTGTATTTGCTAAAATTAAGGATCGTAGATAATTTAATCATACGGATATTAAAGTTTCTGATTTCTAACGAAAAGTGATGGATCATTTTCCATTTTTAATTTAGGGCCTTTTATAGTTATAAAAATTTATTATTTTATGAAAATCTAGCGGTCAATATATAATCTAATGTGTTGAATGTAAATATCATTCTTGATATTAAGTGCATATTAATGCTACAATTTATTGTCTAACACAATACTAAAACCCATTGACAAAGCGACGATAAATATGCCTTTGACTAAATCAAATCACCGTTTCTAATTTCATAATGACATTAAAATTATTGAGAAACGAGCTTGCCATTGTAAATTAAATTGATATATCACTGAAAATCAAAGTAAAATACTTCACAATAGGGGAAAATGGGTGATGAGGATAAAGCTCTTTGTAGCACTTTTGAGTTTTACCTAAAACAAATAGTTGATATCCTGAATCTCCATTAAGAAAAATGAAGCATAGTAATTTACCTTTTAACAATTTATCAGTTGATCTTGATGGGTTTACACAAAAAGACGCCTTTTCTTAATACTAAAAGGGACCTCAAGCCTAAAAGATCCAATCTGATCCCCAAGAACATCCCAAGAATCAGAACAAAATCCTCCAAACACCAACTCCCTATGCCTTTGCTTCCTCGGAGCATTAGGACACCTCACCACGACTGGGATCCTACACTCTTCCGATTTTGGCGTACAATTCATACTTAACGCTTCGCGCTTCGATGATATTATTGTTGTTACACTTGTACTTGCATTTGAATCAATGCGACGGCGATGACGCTTTGGAGCACCGGGACAGGCTACCATGTCTGGAATTCTTTGCCGTTGGGATGTCGGGGTGTGACAGTACTTATCGTCCTCAGCTTCATGAGCTTTTTCAGTACTGCTTTTTGGGTGCAAATCCATGTCTCCTTTTGATGCAACCATGTTATCCCATAAGAAGCTAAATAGCAGAGCATATATATATAAGTCATTGAATATCAAAGAAAATCATGTTGATTTTGTTTACTTGTACCATAAATATGGTTGATGCTATAATAAACCCTCGTGTGGATTTTATACTAAATTTGGGCCATTTTGTGTTTAAGGTATGTCCTCGTGTGGATTTTATTTACTTGACAAGAAAATTAAATCAGATTAGTGCACGGTGCAGACCTCACTACTTACTTTTAAAGGTTTTCAATGGATTTTCTGACAAAAGAATCCCATGCCAAAGAAGAAAATCTTTCTCACAATGATTTCTCAAGCTCTGGCTGCTGCTTCCAGGGTACTTTATAAGCACCAAATACGTCTACTTCTCTTCTGTTTGAAACAGCACAGCAATGGAGCTAGATAAGCAAAACCACGCCTGAAACCTGTTGCAATTTCCAGGTTTGATTTAGCACAGCTTGTCTTCTAGCTAGATAGATACTCCTTGACAGTCCTTGTTTACTTTTTATCTTCTTGCATCTTTTATGTCTCATTTTTGCTTGTGAAATATAGTGTAGAGACAAACCCTAAACCTTATTAATTAAGTTGTGTTTTTATTTTATTTTTGGACAAGTAAAAGACTTATCAAGTTTTGGGTGTTCTTGTTGTTGTTCTTATTCTGCTTGGCTGCTTAACTGTGCCAGTCTGATGTTTAGTATTATAAAGTCATTTTGAGTCTCTTTGAGCATGTTTAAGCCTTTTGCCTAGGTAGATACTTCAATGAATTAGATACTTGTCATTTTGTTAGAACTTATTCAGTTTCATTTTTGTTTGTTTGTCAAGTGAGTTTCTGAAGTTAAAATTGAGGTCTTAAATGGCCAAGCCTGCCAACAAACCCGTCAAGGATGAGCTTGAGACTCATACCTCATGTGGATTTCTCTTCTCCAAGCCTTCGTTCTTTAAGGTCCTGATAAGCGATTACTCGAACAAACTTGTGAGTCCCGTCAGACACTTTTATATGTAAGCTTTAAATAAAGCATCAGTGAGTCTGCAATGTCCCCGAATTTACTAGCATTTCCTCTTAATTATCTGCAGAAGATACCGTCTATTTTTGCCAAGAAGTGTCTGGACATATATGCAGGCAAGAGCAGCCTTAACCTTGCGACACAACGTGGATCCTGGGATGTGGAGGTTGTCCAATCTGGTAAACATGGTTACTTTTTCGATGAAGGTTGGGCAGCATTTGTGAGAGCCAACAAGCTAGAGTTTGGTGACTTCCTGGTCTTCTTTTTAACCGGGTCGTGTACATTAAGCGTTGTAATGTACAACACGACCTCTTGTGCAAAGAATCTAGTTAAAAGACGAAGTAGCTTATCGGGGCGAAAAAGGAAAGTATCCCGTGCTGATGATAGGCTTTGCTATGAGCTATGCGTAACTCTTAAAAAATACAACAAATACCACATGGTAGAGTACTCTGATTTCTTGCGGCTTTAACTTGCAGTTTCAGCTTGCTTAATTGTGATGTGCGTGTGTCATTAAACTTTGATTTGAATACTTCTACTCTACCTATTTCCACAGTGGCTGGAGAGAGCTTTCATGAAGGAGAGCGGGTTGGAGCAGATGACTGAAGTTGAAATTACTAACGAAGAGGGTAGAAGCTGGCCAGTTATGCTTAGAGCCAGACGAGGCTTCAGTACAGGATGGGCTAGATTCTGGATGGAAAACAATTTATCACCTGGAAACAGGTGCATGTTCAGATGCACTTGGGACACGAATAAGACTAATCTGAAAATTGAATTTCGCAAACTCTGAGGAAGCAGGAAAGGCTAAGGCTACACCTACGGACGATCCAGAACACTGCTGAGTGATCCTTTTTGGTTCTGAAGTTCTGTTTTTTATATTCTTAACTTCACTAGGAAAGATTTCATTTTGGATCCAATTGAGTGATGTTGTGTTGGTTTCAGCTTTTAGTTTGGTCTTATGTGTGATGCTGATCATGAATGTCCAATGTTACTTTCATCTGAAACATACGTGATATATTACTAAGGAGCAACTATTTTGTAAATTTCCTCAGATGAACAATATTGCCTCTTTTGTTGTTTTCCTGTTTTTTTGGTCAGGTGGTCATAACTCGAGTCCAAACGCAGAAAGACAGTTTTAGTCTATCCTGGGAAAGCTAAGCTTTGTATGGATTCTCAAACTTTACTTCTACAGTGCTGAGATGAGATAATGTAAGTTCCATTTGAAAGCAATAAAATATGCTAAATTGTGACCTTTGGCAGCTGAGATGAGTTGCCAATATAACATTAATTGTGGCTCTTATAAATATAGTCAGACCTTATCGTCTCTCGGAAAATGTGGTACTCAAATTTATGAGTCTTGACGCATACATATATTGTACTGCTTTGCGAACTACGAAGAGGACAACGAATGGAGTCTATCGCACAGTGGCATATACACTTGTTTTGATGGCAATATGTATATTAGTATCATTGCACTGAGGACGACTGAGCGCTCCTCGCTTATCTATAATATAACTGATCTCAGATCTGAGTGTGTATATTCCTTTTGTGTTTGAAATTTCACGAGTTTGAATATCTGATCAGGTCCTATCAATGGAGTTTAGCGAGAAGGAAGAAGCTTTAGTGAAGGACTCGTGGGACGTCTTGAGGCAGGACCTTCCTCATTACAGTCTTCGATTTTTCACCATGTGAGTGTATTTTCAAGCTATACATAGAACGCTTTTTGTGATACAAATAAGTTGCTGGATGCGAAGCACATCTAATTTTGTGGTTGATTTTTTTTTTTCCGGGTAAACTAGAATATTGGAGATAGCACCTGGTGCGAAGGCTTTGTTCTCATTCCTTAAAGACAGCGATGAAATCCCAGTGAACAATCCCAAGCTCAAGGCGCATGCCGTCAAGGTCTTCAAAATGGTAAGACAAATTAAGCTCTTAAATAAACACTCTCAGGATTATCGAAAAGAAAAAAAAAACACTCTCAGAGTTACTTCAGTGTTTCAAAATATTTACCATTTCATGCTTGTGGAATAAAAATCAGACGTGCGAGTCAGCCATTCAGCTTAGGGAGAAGGGAGAAGTAGTCGTAGCGGAAACCACTCTGAAACACTTGGGATCTGTCCACCTGGCCAAAGGCGTCATAGGCCCGCATTTTGAGGTTACCTTTAAAGAAACTGTTGGAAATCTTTTAAACTATTTTGAGTTTTTGACAAATGTAACACACTCATTGTTTCGTGTCGTTGGATTCGGGTAAATAACGTTTCAGGTGGTGAAGGAGGCATTGCTGAGAACGGTGAGTGAAGCGATTGGTGGTGACAAATGGAGCGAAGAACTGAAATGTGCTTGGGGAAAGGCCTACGATCGCTTGGCTGATGCCATCAAGGCTCAGATGAAGGCAGGCGACGATACGGCCCGGAACTGATGCAAGGACTTTCCTGCTACTCTTCACTGCCAGTTCTTTCTCACATGGAAGTAGAGGTGGCAAATAGGGCGGGCGGGCGGGTTAGTGGACGGGTTCTTAATGGACAAGGGTTAAAAGGGTTGAACCCTTATAAAATCCTTTTAAGTTAAAGGGTTCAATGGACGGGTTCTTAATGGACAAGGGTTAAAAGGGTCAAACCCTTCAACCCTTTTAACCATTTGGATCCTTTTAACTCTTTAACCCTTTAAGAGTCATTTTAACCCTTTAAGAGTCTTTTTAACCCTTTAAACTCATTTAAGCATTTATAACCCTTTTAACTCATTAAATGGAAAATTAAATAAATTTTAAATCAGATATGTTCTATATCTTTTATAGACACGATCAAAATGGATCGATAAGAATTTTGAAAAATAAAACACGATGCAGAATCACTGAAAACAACATACATAGACTCAACCGATACGAAGTTCGTGTTTTATTTTTTTATTTTTTTATTATAATGTTAGTTAAAAGGGTTGTTAAAGGGTTGGAGGGTTATCCGGGTAAAAACCCTTGAACCCTTTTATAAAAGGGTTCTTAATGGACAAGAGTTTTCTAAACCCTTTTATTAAAAGAGCGGGCTAATGGACGGGTTGGAGAGTTTAGAGTTTACTTGCCGGGTCTACATGGAAGTTGGAAAGCGATGTGTTACTAGTTGATCAATGTTTGGTCTGAGACATGTTTTGTCTGCAGCTTTCTTATGTCCATGTTTAATTGTTATAGGACCTATGTGCAAGGGAACTAAATTAATATTTTTTTTGAATTCATTAATTGATTATTATCAATATAAACTCATGTAATATATAATTCAAACATCATATTCCACATACTTTTTATCTGTATTTTTCTTTTCCAACATTTTTCCTAAACTATGACCTATTCACACATTTGTGACAAGCTACAACCACTATCACAACTCCAACCACCCTACAAATAAACCCCACCACCATGTTACTAAACTAAAAACCCTCTTTATCAGACTTGTGTGTGTGTTTACACTACATTATGCCCAATTTTGCTTGCTATTACAAATTTTTAAGTTTGACTCTGAAATGTGAACTGCAATTTGATTAGGTTTACTAGAAATTGACACCCCAACTCCAACTCCAACTGTGCATTTTTACACAGTCGCTAAACAACTTCATATACTTTTACAAGTCCGTCTTGGGTTAGTAATGGTCTTAATAAAATAAATAAATAAATCACTCAAATCATATTTCATACAGTCAAATTAAAAATAATTAATAAGACTACAAACTTTTTTTTCTTATAAACGACGTCGTAACTTTTCACATCAAATCTCTTTTCTAAGTTCAAATAATTAATTTACATATAAATAAATGGGTATGGGTTTCTGTGTAGAACGTGGGTTTGGCGAAGCAATTAACACCACCCTGTCCCACCCGATATATTCAAACGGAACGACGCCGCTTCAACCACGTTTATGTCCTTACCAAATGTTCCTGAAGTTTATGTTATTTACACTTACACGCCCTTACTTCGTAAATTCTTACAAATCATCCCATAAAAAACAGAATACATACATACCGACGCATGGAATTATATATTATTTATTCTTTGGGATTGTACATGTGTATTAATGGTATACAATAAATCGTTTAAAATTAATGTCAGTATATTTTTTTGATTTGTGTGTCAGTATTATACTATTATTTATGATGCAATGCAACTATGCAAGTGTTCGATTTTGTAATAGTAAACAAAAGTTGAACCAAATTTTCATTCAAAAGCATCAAGAGTACAAATTTGATAAGACATTCAATTAGTTGTTAAAACATTTACATCTAACCCATCATTTTGACAAAGACAATATTTATTTGATTGAACATTCACATCTAACCCATCACCAATTAGAATTGACATGTTATTTTAAGGGATAGTAAATTAAACTAAGATATAACTATATAGCCTGGATTAGTAACAAACAATACTTTAGGGGTCTGATCGTAATAAACAAGAAAACAGACGATCAGCGTATGATTACATTAATGCAGAAAATCCAGTGGCGCAGAAATCCAGCTGTCTCTCTCCTCCCTCCCCTCGCGGACAACTAGCGCAGCTTCTCTTTCTCTTCTCCCCGTCATCCAGTGAATCCTTCAACTCCCTGTCGCAGTCGGTGCGCCAATTTTCTCCGAAATCTCCGGAAGTGCGGACGTAGTCTCCGCTTAATTAACCGAAGAACGTGGGTTGAACTACTAGTAGCTAATTCAATTCAATCATGTTCCGCCTGTACAAACTCAAGTCGGATAAGTCGCGACTCAGGATCGATTTCACCTTGTCGACTCTACAAGCTTCTCAGGTATTCTGATCTTACAGTTTTTCTTCAATTTCGACTGATTTTATCCGCAATGCGTGTCGATTCGTGTTCGTTCCTGCCCGATTTGCGCGATGTTGGTGGAAGGTGAGGATGTGATTGCGGAGGGTGATTTTGGGAAGCGTGTTGAGGAATGTGGAGTTTGGTGCGTCTGCATTTGGATTTGTGTCGTGTCGGAAATGTTAGTGTAGTAGATTGTGTTGAAACGCGTGTGGGAAGGATGTTACTGTGGCGATGGTGATTCCTTTGCTTTTTAGCTTCTAGCTTTATGGGAAGATGCTTGTCGCTTTTCCAGGAGACTTTGGCTAGGGCGGTGTACTTTGTTTTTAGTAGCTATACTTTTGGGGGACTTGGTGTGTACAGGTTATCCGACGGTTATGGATAACAGTTGGATTTGCTGGATTGAAATCTTAATCCGCCTGAAATTTATGGTTCTGCAAAATATAAACTAGTTACAGTTGTAGACGAGTTGAGTCCTGTGTGAAACTTTTCAGGCTGGAAACAATTTCATAAAAAGAAAAAGAAGAAGTGATTGGAGTTTTAACCGGCTAATATAAACGGTAGAAGGTTTGGAGTTTTTTTTTTTTTTTTTTTGATAAGTAGAAGGTTTGGAGTTTGGACAATACAAGAAGTTGCAAAACATGACCTGGATTGTGTCAAGTGTTGAAGGGAGTACAATAGCAGGGGATGATCATCCAGTAAATATTTTTTATTATGATAGTGGAAAGAATAGAGATAACTGGGTATCCTATTCTCAATATGTATTGCGGCTTGCACTTGATGCCAAAGCATCTCTTTGTAAAACTCATTGTTGTAGTTTTGGTCATTCCATTCAACTAATTTCCATGATTTCTATGCTTCAATTGTAGGTACCTAAAGGATGGGACAAGCTTTTTGTGTCTGTAATTTCTGTGGAAACAGGGAAAATAATAGCCAAGTCTGGAAAAACAACGGCCAAAAATGGAAAGTGCCGATGGACTGAGACCCTATCAGAGTCTTTAAACATCATTGTTGGAGAGGCAAAACAAGATGCTGATCAATGCCTCATAAAGCTGGTTCTTGCAACAGTATGATGACTGCCCTGTCTCTCATTGAAATTTCAATTGTGATCAAGTCTGTACAGTTTTCATTGATAGCTGTTATGGATGAACTGATCACTACCATTTCCACTAATACAGGGACCTAGTAAATCTGGTATTCTTGGAGAAGTTACGGTGAATCTGATAGATCATATCAGCTCGAAAGCTTCTGGTCTGTCGTCACTGCCGCTGCAAAAATGTATTTATGGAACTATGTTACATGTAAGTCTTAATTCTTTTGATATTCTTGTCAATGAGTTTCTACATGCTCGACTCTTGTTGGAATGGACTTGAGTATCTTGTAAAATGTGATCTGATATTTCAAGAGCAGGGCACTTCTTTTGCTATATTTCCTTAACTAGCTGTCAGTTATGATTTGGAATTTGCATCTACCAGGAATAACATGGCTCTTGGGTTACTGCACTACTGATTTGGCTTCAATTACTTTTCCAATCTTTATATTTTAGACTATTTCTTGTATTGATGTCTCATGCAGAAGAACACTAAAGTTTTCTTGTTATAGGTCAAAGTCCAGTGCATCTCACCAAGAACAAGTCAAAGGTCTGTGTCCAAGAACATGAAAACTGTTCTCCATTACATACGGTTTGTATTGATAATCAATTATTTGATTGATGTATCAGGAATGAAATTACCATCGACGATGTTTCAAATGCGGGGGATTTGAATACTGACTGTGGTGACATGGAAACCAAGTCAGATGTATCTGATACTTGCTTCACTAAAAGTGTTGGATCATCCTCCAGTAACTGTTTTGATAGCTCTTCTCATCTTGAAGATGGTGACAGCAGGGTACGATGCATATACATATTATCTTTATACCTCTTTTTCTTCTTAACATGGAGTTCTACTGTGTTTATGCATTCTGCTTGCTCCAGATGTGTTTACAAGCACACGAATTGTTATCAACCCAATATAACCCTTTCACCTAATCATGTTTTTAATTTTCAAAATACTGGTACAGGACACTATGGTTACAATGTCTGGGTCACGCAATAGTTTTGAGTCGCTGGATGACTCAATAGGCAAGGGCAATTCTTCCCCCTGCAGCAACTTCAGTGGGCATACAGATGATACTCTTGGAAGACAAGATTCTGTCGACTCCCAATCTCCTTCACCTTATGTCTTGCATTCCACTAGTGATCCTTCAAGATCTAACTGGTCATCTTTGAACTCAAATGTCCTAGGTTCAAGGGGTCAGTCTCTTGGTCAAGATCAGGCTGATGATTTTGGCCAACTATCTATTGTAGGCTCATCTCACGTATTGAACTCTGATTTGTCTAAAGACCTATTGGAAGTAGTAGATGGCTCTCATGAGGATTTTCGAGTTCAAGCAAAGAAGTGGGAGCGAAATGCACGAAGGCTCACTGCAGAACTTGAAAGATTGAGGAAAAAGTTTGGTGAGCAGTCAAAGAATCAGGAACTTCTGGACTTGGATCTTGTCTCATCAAAAACACAGTGTGAAGGCTTGAAGCAGGAAAATGAGCAATTGAAGAACCTATTGGAAGAAACTAAGCAGAAGTCTATGGAGACTTCAAATTCACACTCAAAAAACTTTCAAAAGCAATTAGAAGATGAGTTAAGGTTCTACAAAGAATCAAATGCAAAGTTTAGTATACAGCTAGAAAAGACCCAGGAATCAAATGTTGAACTTGTTTCCATTCTCCAAGAACTGGAAGAGACCATAGAGAAACAAAAAGAAGAGATAAGTTCAAAGATGGATGAAATCACAGAATACAAGAACATGTGTGAAAACGTCAGGGGTGTTGAACAAGATTCACCAGAAAACAGGCAGACAACTGATGCTGCAGGAAATCAAATTTTAGCAGAAGATTTGCATGCAAATTCGAACAATATTGAGAAGCTGGAGAAATTGCATGAACCACAAGAAAAGTTGTTAAGTACCATTCATGATTTGGAAAGAACTCTCGAGGACCTTAACAATGAGTTAGAGACTGAGAAAAGCTTGAAGACTCAAACCATCTTAGATTGCGAGCGGAAATGGCGGTCTAAACTAGTTGCAAAAGAAGAAGAAATTATCAATCTGGAAGAAAAGCTCTCTGAGGCTATGTTATGTCAGCATTCAAACGAGAAGAATTCGGAAAGTACGGATGTTTGCTATCCAATAACAGAAATTCAGGCTTTGAAAAATAAGGTGCTCGAACTTGAGCACGACTGCAATGAGCTTACAGATGAAAACCTCGACCTTCTTATCAAGCTTAAAAGAGCTGAAAGTAGTCTCCAAAAGAGTAGAACCTTTACTAACTCATTACCGACATGGGAAGAAAGTGAAGTAAGCAATCGCAATAAGCTAGGCAACGAAATTGGAGATGGGAAGAGAGAGATCTTTATTGAGCAAAATGGAAGCCAGTCAAAAGATAAATGCAAGATTCTAGATGACAAGTGTGAAGATTTGGAATCACAATTACTAGCTTCCATGGATAGAATTTCTAATCTCGAGGATGCACTTCTAAAAAGAAAAACCAAAGAAGATGAACTAGCAGTTGAGCTTGCCTCAGCTCATGAAACACATTTCCTCCACATTGATAGTGACAGTAACAACCACCAAGATACTGGATCAGTTGGTGCGTCAACTGATGATTCTTACCTCAATGAAGGATTGACGACTTCATCTATGGACCACAAGGATGATAATTCAGGTAAACAAAAGGAAGCTCAGGGTCCAAGCCCGTTAGTAAAACCTGTAGTGCCTTATATCCTTGATGTTGCAGAAGATAAAAGAGTTTTGGAAGATAGTAAGGATACAGTGATAAAAGAAACTGCTATGATATCCGAATCCACGGATAGTATGGATTTCAAGTCTCTGTATGGAAGTGCTGACTCTCAAGATTCTGTTAGCGAAGTCCTTCACAGAATGTCTTCTGAACTTGAAAGCGGCAAGCATGACTTAGAGCTTCAGATTTCAGAACTTGAAGAAGAAAATGTACAGTTGTCCGAAAGGATATCCGGACTGGAAGCTCAACTGAGATATTTGACTGATGAGAAGGAATCCAGTCGTTTGGAGTTGCAGCAGTCAGGCTCTCGTGTTTCATTTCTCCAGGACGAAATAAAAAGACTACAAACAGAAATGGGGACTCAAAGGAATGATATGAACCAGAAATTCTTAGACATGCAACAACGATGGTCTGACGCTCAGGAAGAGAGTGAATATTTAAAAATTGTGAATCCTAAATTGCAAGCTACAACCGAAAGCATCATAGAAGAGTGTAGTTTGCTTCAGAGCACTAACAGAGATCTAAGGAGGCAAAACGTAGAACTGCATGAGCATTGTGCACATTTAAAAGCAGGACTTCGGGAATCAGAAAACACGCATTCCCTATGCATCAATAAAATTGAGATTTTAGAAGCAGATTTTTCATCGTTGATTGAAGAAATCTCCTTGAAGGCAAGAGGCTTCAATTCAGAGGTGGATGCGCTTCTCAATGAAAATGAAAAACTTAAAGGACAACTTCTCACGGAAGAGAGTCAATTCTTCCAGGATTATTTAGAGAAGCATGCTGAAGTCGAAAACCTTCAAAGAGAGGTACAGTATCTGTCTGAGCAATTGTTCAAGACTCATAATGGGGAGCAAACAGCTTCGGAGGCAGCATTGGAGATGTCAAAATTATACGCCAATAATGCTAAGCTTGAAGCTGCCCAACTAGAAGGTCAAGAGAAGCTCAAATGGTTTAAACATGAATATGAGACACTTAAGATAGCATATAAAGCTATGGAGAATGAGCTCTCGGATACGTTAGCTGATTCAAACAGAAAGTATGAAGTGCTTCTGGCTGAGCATGAAAGAATACAAGGGTCGCTGGGAGAGGCGAAATCCAGTGAACAGAAAGCAAAAAGCAGTGTATATGCACTTGAAGTGAAACTAAAAGTTTCTGAATATGAAAGGTTGCTATTAACCGAAGAGATTGCAAGTCTCAAGCTGCAATTGCGGAAACTACCAGAGCTCCAAAACGAAGTTTCAGCTCTCAAGAGTTCCCTAAATGAAGCCAAATTTGCAAATGGGAGGCTTGAAGCCTCATTCCAGTTAATATATCAAGATCACGAAGAATTGAAAGCTGAGAGGACCTCACTCATTCAGAAAATCCTTTCTATGCAAATGCTCGAGTCTGAGTTGGAAGATTGCAGAAATAATAAGATTGCCCTTCAGGAGAAACTCTTGCGACTAGAGGGAGATTTAACTGCAAGAGAAGCAGAGTGTGCGGAAGATGTGAAACTCAAACATGAGCTAGGTCACATGAGGAGAACAAATAGTCAACTCCAAAGAAAACTAAAAGATTTTGCAGACGACAGTGATGAATTTCTGAAGACAGTTTTGGACGTTGAAGGTAACCCGAAACTGAAGAAACTAAGGCATGTTGCAAGTGACCTGGGCAGTAGATATGGTAGGCCACGTCCTCGGTACACTATCAGTAATAGCTCCATCTCCGAAGAATCAGATTTCTCTGAGGTTTGTATTCTTCATCTTAAGCTGCTACTGTTTTTTATTATCTTGCAAGTGAAATATCGGTTGAATTCAAATCAAGACTCACTTAATACTGACAAAAAAAAGTGTTTAATGGAGCAAGTGTAGCAGTTGTACTAAAATACACTGCAGACTTGTTGCTTTCGCAAGTTTGAGATATCTAAGCTGGGTTACTCTATCTCAACTAATCATAGTTTTGGCTGTTCGTATTTGTTCTCAATAACAATCTGCTTCTCCTCTCTTTCAGATGAACAATGGAGAACATTTTACGGCCAAGAAATCTTTAGTTGTTGAAATAGATTCAGAGTCTCCCGAATGCAAATCCATTGAGATGACGAGGTGCAATGACATGAAAAGAAACCAATATGTGAGGTTAGTTCACAAATAACAGAGGCGGCATACTGTATGAAATTTTGATAAGCTGACAAGAAATACAATCCGAAACTCTCTTTTTATTATGTCAAAATAAGCTGTTTCTATTGGCAGAAGTCATACATGTTCTAATGCCTGATCCAAACCTGTATGTGATTATCTCTGATTAAAATGTGCACAAACTCAGTCTTACTCCATTTATACGTGCAGCCATCCACCTGATATCCAAAGCAGCGCTGACGTGGCTTCCAAAGAATCGAAGGAAGAAGAGTATAAGCAAAAGGCATCAGAACTGGAAGCAGAATTGAAAGACCTTCACAACCGCTACTTCAACATGAGTCTTAAATATGCTGAAATAGAAAATGAGCGAGAAGAGCTCTCGATCAAGCTGAATGCTGTAGAAGAAGGAAGGACGTGGTTCTCATATAAGCCATAAGGTTCCCATCTTTTTCCTCAATATCAGATCTCATCTTTATGTATAGTTTAGTTAAAATTGCCGCGTCATGGATATCCAAAGAGAAAATAGATACATGAAAAAACAGCAGGTTTTCACACATAGCATAACCTAGAAGTTAAGGTCAATATGGGGGTACATTGATACAATTGGTTCATATTCATCCAGAAGTTCCTTCTGGCATTTGATCTTAGTTTACCCTACCCAGGGGCAACATACCTTACTGCCATTTAGAAGTTCAAAAGCTGTCACTCTATGCTATAAATTGCACATGTGTATTTTCTATTTGAAGATTTAACCAGAACCAGTCGGTGTGATAGTCAAATGATATCTCATCTGTTGAAAATAGCACCACATTCAGACATCCATATAATGGTTTAGTACATCAATAAAACGCAATATAGACGACCAACTAATACTGGGCCAGAACATCGAAATAATAAAAGTAATCCAAGCATAGCTAGATAATCCGTCCACTGCTTAGTTATTTTCCCGCTCCAAGGTCTAATGCATGTTAAATTGGCCAAACGGAAGAAGTGACGTAGCAGTCAACTCCGAAGCACTGGCCAAGTTTCCACTGAACGATGGACAAGGCTGCACAAGTGAGCGTCATTTTTGACAAGTGATAGTGTACGTATAAATTACAGAAAATAACATTTTTAGTTTAAGAATTTGGCTCTTGCTAGATAGAGGTTGCATTGCTAATACATCAGTTTTTTCATAACACAAATGTCGTCGTCAGGTCCTAATCTGTTAACTGTTTTAGTAGCAGAGCTTTGATGTTGGAATTTTGTTGTAGAGTGAGCATCAGGTAGCTAGCAGTGATATTATAGATGCTCATTTAGTTGCTAAAAAAACAAAGAGGTTGTAGCGAAGGCACAGCAGTTGCATTACTAGACATTCATGGATGATGTTTGCCTCTACCATTTCCTGACCCATAACCGGAGCCACTTCCATGTCCTCCTCCTCCACCGCCCCCTCCCCCACCACCTCCATACCCGCCTCCACTTCCAGAGCCATAACCTGATCCTTCAGAACTGTTTCCTAAACCGTCTCCACCTCCACCACCACCGCCACCACCACCTCCTCCTCCTCCCCCCTTGCCAGAGCCATGTCCAGATCCATACCCTTCCCCATATCCACCTCCGCCTGAAGAACCATATCCCCCACCACCTCCTCCTCCACCCCCTCCAGATGACCCGCTTCCATAGCCATGGCCACTCCCCCAGCCTGAGCCATACCCTGAGGAGCTGCTACCACCACCACCTCCTCCACCCCCGCCCCCACCATTCATTTTTGATGATCTAGCAGCAAGGCAGCGTTCCACAAACATAATGGCCACAAATGCAACCACCAATAACCTGAAATTCCTCATTATTCCCCGACTCAACTTTCTGGTCACTGTTTCAGTGATATAGTGTGGCCTATATAGCATGGAATACTACATACTATCCCAGATTTTGCTCTCTAAAGTTTCTTAGTGCTGATCTCAAAAGCATCCAGCAGGTTCCAAAGACACATTGAAAGTTGTCAATTGCAACTTCCTATTGGCTAGCTGGGGGTAGGTTTCACTTTTCAGTGCCTACAGTACAGTGGCCATCGCGAAGCTTATCATGGTGCTTTACAGCTTCAACAACTCCCATTCTTCTTACTGCGTGCTCTTTTCAAATCGCTGTATTAAAAAAGAAGTCTACTTTGTAGTTTGTTATCAACACACAGGCACACACCATCTCAAGAATCTCAATTGTGCTTTTAAGCTGTATAAACACTCCAATGAGGACAAGAATCTTCATCAAACCATGTCTTACGATGCTATTTTGAGTACCAAGGCCATCCGCACCATAATGCCAAATCCAAAGCGGGCATGGGATATATTGGAGATTCCGATGATAGCCCTCATCCTGCCATAAGTAAACACTAATAGATGATCACAGGCCATGATAAAGGCTAGGATGACATGCTGTATGGAACTTGATGACGATTTACAGCTAGAGACAGAGATATCAAAACCGAGTTAAGCAAACACCATGACAACATTGGTCCTTACACTACTACAGCTGATCCAGCTTGCAGTAACTGGAAGCTGGATTGTCGGTTTTCTTCATAGGCGCCATATCAGGCGGTCCTGGCCTCAGCTTATAAGGCATACATACAACAAAACAACACCAATGGGATAACTATTCGGAGGGACCATTTGGTGAAATTAGTTCTACAAGCTGGAGACCTAACAATGCAGGAGATGGGGTTTAGACCTTTGATCATGAAAAGGTCACTCTCAGGCAGGGAGAGTAGTTTGGTTGATATTTTAGACCGACTTCTTTAACTCTTCGTTTTCCTGGAGGAGGAAGTTGATTCTCGACTGGAGAACATTGATCATAGCCTGGGCATGCATCATTTCAATCCTCAACTTGTCCCTATCTGCTGAGACGGAGTGGATTTCGTTTTGCAGATTGCTGATCAAATCCAAGTAGCTGGGGTGCACAGGTATGTCAAAGCTAGCAAGGTCAAACTTACTAGGCGGGCGAGTAGATAGAGAAGTTTCTTTAGGAAACTCCAGCAACGTCTTTGCTGCCATGGCTGCAGCATCTGCCATTGTTGGGGCTGATTTTATTGACAATGAAGGATCCGATGGAAGTGATGCTGAAGACTTTGTACGGCTAGGGTCTGAGCTAAAATGTCTCGGCCTCTTAGCTCTTACAATGGACGGTAGGGACCAGCTATCAAGCTTCTCATTCTTGCAAACTAATGCATTACTGAGAAAGTCTCTCTCCCGTAAGTTATTTTCAGACTTCTCAGGCTGATTGTCTTGGTGCTTCTGAGAGAAAAAACAAAACATAATTAACAATTAAAATAGAATCCATATATCTAACCATGGTGTTCACCTACAACAGTTTTAAGTACAAATAGAAACCAAATGCAAAATTTTGGAGGTGACTAAAGTAATAACATGGCTCATGTAAAAGAATAGAACTTTTAACATCGAATATCATATTTTATTCCCCTAGTTTGGGCAAAGCCTATGGAACATCCACAGGGCTATGGCTTGACCCCAAATTCTATACAATGCATCATCATGTTTCAGTAAAAGATACTATAAGAAGTATGATTTGACGAAAACACGCCTCAAATGAACGATCTTTTAAAATGAATGAAATGTGTAATAAAGGGACATGTAGAAGAAATCACCTCTTCCTGGCCATTTCCTTCCAAACTTGAGCCATCCCGAGGTTCAGCTTCATCAGAGACTAAACCTTCATCAACAGTCTCAGCCCCAGGAACAATGAGCAGCTGGTTATCATCCCATTCACTTTCATCAAAAGGAGCATACTGGTCTCCATTTGGGGGTCCCAAGCCACTCTTCTGAAACACTCTGCAGAGCACAAATCCGTCCTTCCTTCCCCAAAGATAATAAGAAGGGCCACCACAGTACAATGGTTTTAGGACGATTTTATACAAAGTGACACAGAAATGAAACATGCACCATATATCTTAAAAAAGGCTTTATTAGAAGTCGAGGGGTTAGATTTTGTATAGCCTCTCACCTTTACAACTCCAAATCTCTCCAACTCTTCATCGACAAGCCTGTACTCATGCATCACCCAATTGGTACGTTTCCCCCCAGGAGCTCTTCCCTTGTGAAACACTAAAGTCTTCTTCATCCCAACTGTGCGAGATTCATGCTTCACACTCCTGTCATTCCCAGTAGCCTTCCAATACCCTTTGCTTGTAGCTCGATTCATCCTTGCCCCATTTCCATACTTCTTATCTAGAGCACTGTAGAAGTACCATTCCAGGTCTCTGCTCCTCATCTTTGACAGACCTATTCCATGTAAATCAAACAATCAAATCCCAAATCCAATAAATCTTGCCACATTTCTGTTAACGTGCATACCAGTGCAAGCGCCTTGGTCTAATTAGAGTAAATAAGCCTGGATGTAAGTGAATTGAATATCTAGCCCAACTCATGAGACTTGAGCCGCTCGGGCCTCAGCGACAGACACATTGAAGGTAAACAGTCATTTTCAGAGACTCCAGTCAAACTCAATTCTAGCCTAGTAGTTAATTACAACTATCGACTCTTAAATCACAAGTACAGGTATGGCGGTAGAATGGTTCAACATATGTCTTTTGTCACTCTTTTTCCTTGTGTGACAACTCGCTTGTAAACATTTTCAACACCATTCGCAGCAGAATCCCCTCAGAGTTTTGACACCGTGGCCACAACATAGCCACATTCCCATTTGACCACAGTCCAAAGGCTTTTGACTAAAGCCGTCAACACTGACTCTGACTCAATAAACAATCCTCAGATCTAAGCTCCCTATACACTCATTCCTCACAAGACACTGGCGAAATCACCAACCGAATTTCCAGGTGACCAAGTTTTTCAAACATGCATTCAATCGTCTCAAAACTCATTCAAAACCACGAACAAACTTCCAATTCACCAGACGCACTGTCAACAAATGTCATAACAATACAAAACAACACATCTCCTCAAATCGACAGATTCCCCCAAAAATGAATCAAAATTCATAAATGAAATCGAGTGGAGAAAAATAGTGAACCTGGAAGGTCCCAGGGCTCCATCTTATAAATATCGGCCTCAGAAATAGCATCAATTCTGACATTCTTGCCGCACACCTTCCTGGTCAAGTAGTAGCGCACTAGCTCCTCATCGGTCGGGTGGAACCGGAATCCAGGGGCGAGCGCTGGCGGCGGCGAACTGACGGCCTTGTTCTCTTGACAGACGATCGACATCGCGGCAGTGGTGGAAAAATCGGCGATGGAATTTTAGGGTTTGGGAGATTGACTTGCTTCAGTGCCAAGGCACATTGGAGACAGTGCTTGGGGAAAGAAAGAGTGATTGAAGATAAAACGGGGATTTTCTTCCTTTTTTTTAATTTAATTTATTTTTATAATTAATTTTGTGATGGAGAAATTTTGAGCAATAAATAATTTCTGATTGGGTGTGAAAAAAAGTGTTCTATAAAAGACTAAAGTGTTTGAAAATTGAAAGAAAAGGTTGGACTGCTTTATTGGTGTGATTGGTTGATTGATTGTCAAACCAAAGATTGGAATGCCTCGCAAACTAGGCTGCAAACATCTCTTAAAGAGGTTAACTTGCAAACGTTGCTCATGTAACATTTATTTAAATGGTTGTTATTCGATATTAGGTTGATAGTGTGATTTAGTGCTAAAAAAAGTTGCTTTTAAATATAAGTATACTTGTTTCTTTTTCATATTTTATCTTGTATTTCTACTAAATTATCCGTTTTGATCCATCAAATATGTGACCTAAATGATTTAAAAGAGTTGATCTTACGATGGTGTTAGATGACACCTCGATGGGAAAGAGGAAGTGGTTGTTGTAACTTTCATTTTAAGCTTATTTTTGAATGTCACCTCCTCCTAAGAGATAAGAAATAAGGTGCTGATCATAAGACGTAAATTCAAAACGAAAGTAATAAAAGTACCTACTTTTGCCACTCTTCTTTATAACAACCTATGCACATGCTTTTAAAGGATCTTGTATTTGCTATGTGAATCTATTGTTATGGTTATGTTTCATGAATTGTATTGTAGACTGTAGTAGGGCCTTAATGTTTGAACATTTCCGAGGACTTATTCAATTGTCTTTTGAGGTCATTTTCACTTGCAACATCATCTTATTATAATCTTTTTTTTTGTTTTCTTATAACTCACATACCCAGTCTCCATAAACTTATCAGCCACTTAAAATCTGAAATGTTTCAATCTCACCCCCAATGTCTAAATTTGATCCAAGATGTGTCCTCTAGAATGGTAAAAAAAACGAAACATAGAAAGTTCCATAATTTTACGACTAATTAAGTATTTCGAATCGAATATCTTCCGAATCAGACATTTTTATCAAATAATCAACTCGGAATAAAAACACCAAATTCATATCATCTTGAATAGTATTGTAAGATCTGATATGAAAAAAATCAAATGAAGAAAAGAAGAAGAAGTATCTCAATAGTGACAATCCACCAAAGGTGGAGCTGAACCCCGCAGCTGTTTTGGTTGATGGTGTTTCTTGGAACCCAAGGCAAGCTGGTTAATCTCTTCTTCGGATGAGGCTGCAGGCGGCAAGTTCAGATCCAGCCACTCAAATCCATTGACACTATCTTCCTCTGTTTTGACATGAGACTGAGTTCCACTTACACTATCCGCGTTAGTCTCGATCGTGACTCTGTGTCGCCTCATGTGGCCGCCAAGTGCCTGTCCAGATGGGAACTCTGCACCGCAGATCAGACACTCATGGACTCGATGGCGGACTGGGCGCAGCGTCTCCTCGTCTATCATTGTGGTTTTCTGCTTTTTGTGACTTCTTGCCCGATGTCCACCAAGAGCTTGATACGAGTCAAATGATCGCTTGCAGGCGTTGCATTCATACATGACTACATTTCTAATATTCAGATGAGCCCAACTTCCTCTTGCCATGTGGATCAAACACTTGGCCGCTTCGCGATCTTCCTCCTCCAGCACCAAGTACTCTTCTGACGTTGCGCGTTGACGCTCGCTCCTCTTGCGCTTCGTGATTAAATTTTGCACAAAATCGAGCGAAATCTCTCCCTCCATTGAACCAAAAATGCTGCAACAATGTCGAACACAAAATGGAAAATTTTGGAGAGATTGATGTGTGCGTGCGTCAATATATATATATAGTGAGAGTGTGGTGCTTGCTTCACAGTAGTGGAAGAAGCTAAGTGTGATCCGATACCACAAAATCAATATTATATTATTCATTAAATAGATTTTCACATACTATTTTTATTTAATTTCAATAATTCAACAAATTAGGAAAAGAATCTCCCAGTCTCATCGAGTATCAACTTGGAATCAGTGAATCTACCCAATTATCTGTGGACCAGGAATGTTGAAAATAAAGAGATAAAAATGTAGTGAAGAAAAATACTTTACAAAATGGGTAAATGGTTGGAGAAGGGTTTAATGGATAAGAGTAGTTTTACATTAATTATAATAAAAAAATTAAAAATATATGAGCAGCCATCGGGTTGGGCTTTGGGTCTGGAACAATTGGTATTGGCAAATCACGCCCAAATAAAAAGCCCAACCAATCGTCAACAGTCAACTTCCTGTAGCATTATTATATCAACCGTCACAATATATTATTCTAAAAAGTAAAATCCCACGATTTCAAAAAAAAAAAAGAAAAAAAAAAGAATGTAAAATCCCACTACCTCAATTTGCACCCATTTCAGAATTTAAAAAATAATAATTTATTTGCACCGATTTCAAACCAGTCAATCTCCGAGACAAGCAGACAGCTACAGCCTACCCTGCCCGCTCCCTTTTGCCCGAACTGCCCGAGCACTGTAAATCCCAGGCTCATGCTCCCTCCTCCATCCTCATCTTCACACTCTTCTCCGCCATTGTTGTCCTTTCAACAATGCTCGCCTCCATCTCTTTCGTCGTCGTCATCCTCCTCCGCACTGTACTCTCCGCCGCTTCCTCCTCATCCTTAAATCACACCTTACCCCACCAGCACCCCCACCCCCAATCCGTAATCGACGACCTCCACAGGTGACAATCACCTCCCCAAACCCTAACCTTTTCGTCTTTCAGGGTTTTAACTGTTTGAATTTAACGCGTCGTTGTTTGCAGGAGAGTCAATGCGTCGATTACGAGGAGGCAAATGTTGGGAGAGAAAGCTGCAGAAGACTCCTCGCAATGTCTGACCGGAAACCCAATCGACGACTGCTGGAAATGCGACGACTGGCCAAATAACCGCAAGCGTTTAGCTGACTGCGCTGTCGGCTTTGGCGCCGCCGCAACCGGCGGGAAAGGTGGTCAGATCTACACCGTCACCGACTCCTCCGACCGTGATGTCGTCAACCCAATCCCAGGCACTCTCCGCTACGCTGTAATTCAAGAGCAGCCTCTGTGGATCATCTTCGCTACTGATATGACCATCAATCTCAAACACGAGCTCATCCTCACCAGCTACAAAACCCT
The DNA here is from genome assembly GCA_033675395.1 of Rhodiola chrysanthemifolia. Taxonomy (NCBI): domain Eukaryota; kingdom Viridiplantae; phylum Streptophyta; class Magnoliopsida; order Saxifragales; family Crassulaceae; genus Rhodiola; species Rhodiola chrysanthemifolia. Next base: position 3,983,441 of record CM066206.1, read on the forward strand.
AGACGGCCGCGGTCGCCAAGTTCACATCACTGGCAACGGATGTTTGACTCTTCAATACATCTCTGACGTCATCATCCACAATATACACATCCACCACTGCAAACCCTCCGGCAACGTCATCATCCGATCCTCCCCGACGCATGTTGGGTTCAGAGGCAGATCGGATGGTGACGGAATTTCCATCTCCGGCTCTCGCAACATCTGGATCGACCACTGCTCGCTGTCCTACTGCACTGATGGATTGATTGATGCCATAATGGGGTCGACGGCCATCACGATTTCGAACAACTACTTCTCAAATCACAACGATGTGATGCTGTTCGGGCACAATGATGAGTACTTGCTGGATGTTGGGATGCAGATTACCATTGCGTTTAACAGGTTTGGAGAGAGGCTGGTGCAGAGGATGCCGCGGTGCAGACGCGGCTTAATTCATGTTGTTAACAATGACTTCACCGGCTGGGGGATTTATGCCATTGGCGGCAGCGCAAATCCCACCATCAATAGCCAGGGCAACCGCTACACGGCCCCCTCCAACACTGATGCCAAAGAGGTACCTTTCCGTTACTAGTTGGGATTGGTTTAGTTGCTAAATATAGAGTCTTTCCTAATATTATTTATGTAAAAATTTAGGACAGTAAGCCTGCCATTATGGTCACTTTTTTTTTGACTCTGGTTCTCGAATGGTCATCGAGTAGTTAGAGACTTAGAGCAGCCAGTGAGTGGCAGAACATTACATGCCACGGAGGAACATGAAAATGGTTTATGAGATGAAAACAACATTGTTGATTTGTGGATTAATGTTGAGTTTCTGTATTTCTGAGTTTGAGTAATGTTTGGATCAACCAGGTGACGAAGAGGGTCGACACTGATGCAAATGGATGGTCAAACTGGAACTGGAGGTCGGAGGGAGACATAATGGTGAATGGTGCATTTTTTGTGCCATCGGGTGCGAGGTTGAACACAGAATATGCACCAGCTTCGAGTTTTCAGCCGAAGAGTGCGGCTTACATCGACCAGTTCACTGTGAATGTCGGGGTAATGGGTGATTCCAGGTACAAACATTTTTCACTGTCCCTAATCGCCTCTTGTCCACTCATTTGCTACTCGGGCTTTTAAAATATCCGGATATTTTTTTAATTATCGGAAAGTAATACACTTTTGATATTGGATGCTTTGATTTAGTTTTGGTTTGATATCTTTGGAGGATATTTTAGTATAGGATTTGTTGCTTAATTGGATACAGGACAAGCCTTTTGATTGATATAATAGTGCCCAACATGTTACTCTATCATGCCAGCTTGTTTAGGGAATCTGAATTATTAAAGTGGGCACTTTCCTATTTGTATATGACTTGTCTAGCTCACTTGTATCTTTTGTGTTAATTTACTCCTTTTTACACTCTGGCCACTAGCACACAAAGTATTTTACTTTTTCACTTTCCCAAAGACTCCAAAATATGATGCATGTTCTGAAAGCTGTACCCAAAATTCAAATTCTGTGCATTTTTACAATTTGGGTCTGGTTTCTAACCAAGTAATGTTCTGTATTCATGTCGAGCAGCAGCAGCAACCCTATTAGGAACCAAGGAGGTTACACAAGCGGTAGCGGCGGTGATGGAAACACAGTGTACACAGGAGGAAATGGGAATGGTGGGGGTGAGTATTTCGGTTTCTTCGGGAGTAATGGGGTAACTATAAGGTCAACATCCTCCATAGCTAGCCCCATCGTGTGTTTGTCATTGGTGGTCAGTAGTGTATTTATATTGATTGGCCCTCTTCGCCACCGGCCCCCCATGTGACTTGGTTGTTAATATCATTTAGATAGGCTGCATTGAAGATATGTATTGGTAGGCCATTTTTCATAGGTAGAAGAAGAATCCAAATATGAGGGAAGAAGAGAACAGAAAAGCTGATTGGTATGGTGTTGTGTTCAAGTATTTATAGTGTAATTCTTTTTTCAATGACCAACGCAGTCTTGCTTACTTTGTAATCTGTATCAAGATCTCTGATATCATTTATAAATGGTAATGCTACTAGAATTCATTAGGAAATGAATGATGGTCAATTATTTGTGCTCTGTTTTCATAAAAGGGAGACAAGTTCAATTTCTTAATAAAAATGGAAGCAAAAAACTGGAACTTTGCACTGCACTAAATTAAAAGTCTGACTTGTGACCTGAACTCACCTATAAGCCGTGGGAATGGCTGGATTCGGTTATTTCTCTCCTCACGTACCCACGAAAACTTCCTAGTCCTCATCGCAAGAAGTCCAGCCATAAAACTGTTGCACAAGTGATGATAATGAACGCACTACTCCCGAACCAACCCAGCCGCCAGCGTCTGCCTCTTCGCCTCCTTGTCGTATAAACGACCGGTGACCTCCACATTCAGTAAATAGGCTCCGATCGGACTAGCCACCGTGACCAAAATGCACATTGTTGCGCCATATTAGTGAATTCCGAAAAGCTCAGAGAATATATATAGCAAAGAGAAACAGCCACTGAGCTCCTAATTGCTGAACCCGATGATGCCCGAGGCGATGTAGAGACCGTAAGGGACATTGAAGGCGATGAGGAGGTAGCCGGTACTGACGAATAGAGATACGTCAGTGTCAGAGGCCGTGGAAAGTTTTCCGAAGCAAACATAATGGCAAAGGCTCGGCCGAAGAAGCTCCATACGCTAACAAAGAGACACACAAATGTACTAATCTCGTATCCTAAGGATCGATGCTCCGATATCTGTCCGAGGTTGTTGATGGCGGTGACGATCCCACAAGCTATTACCATGAAGAGAATCGATCACCACGCCCAAGCTGCACATAGCTTGTGATATGGTGCAATCCTCGCCACCAGGCGCGGTTTTTCAACTCGATTTCTAGCTCTCGGGGTACTCAGAGAGGAATAAGCTGGGATTTGGGTCGTCCTTGTTGGCTGATATTTCTTCCTTCATGGCGAAGGCCACCGGAAGAAAGAGGAGGACGAAGGAGCTGCCTGACTGAAACTCACAAATTTTTGCACTACGACGATGATCATTAGCCGGTCGAGGCATAGAGGAACTTGTAGAACACTTTGCTGTCATTTAGGTCACTCACCTAAAAACAGTAAAGCACTTCCATTCGAGTAAATAGGCCAGAATTTGACAATCCCAAACCTCATGACATAAGATATGCATTTCAGGGATTCGACTTCCTGATCAAGAATTAGATCACTACCTATTCTGCTAAGAAGATATATACAAACAGTAAAATGGTACCTCAATGATACGAATGGTTGCGAGGAAGACGAAGGAGACGACAACAGGGAGCCAACCGATCGATCATGAGAATCAAAGACGATCAACCGAGAATCATCATCATCTCCATACACACAGCATGATACATCTGAGTAATAATAGCTAGCTCCACTCAGTCCCACAAACCCTTTCAACTGCTCAAAAACGAAGCCGCGGCTTTCGTGGAAGCTCTCAAGGCAGGTGGCAAGAATAACACCACTTCGGTTTAGGTATCTTGCCTTGCACGGCAAGCCATATCATCAAGTAGCCGAAGATGTTTAAAACTGCGCCTATGGAGAGGACTCTAGCTACCCAAGGCCGTGTGAGCTGGGAGGTGATGACGGCGATGAATGGAGAAGCTGAGGAGGTTTAAGGTTGTCTGGGTCGTATCCTAGAGTGATGATTTGATGTCGGCTGAGTAGATGCCCGAACATGCAGGTGGCGCCAGCAGATGCACAGATGAGGAAGTAGGCGAAGACCATGCATGAACCATCGGCTGGTGAGGATTTGGATTGCTACAGCTACAGAGTTCTTCATCATTGTTGTTTCAAGAGATGCAATGATCTGACACTCTCTCGTTACAACACAATAACAACATATAGATGATGGATAAGGCTCAAGGTTAATCTTTTATCGTATCCGAAGGAGCTAAATAAGGAAACGAGTGAAGAAGGAAAAAATGATGTAGCTCAGTGGAGCACTCCCCTATGTGCCAATAAAGGCCCAGGGCTCAAGCCCTCACACTAACATTTAATACTACTAACAGATACTAACAAACCCAAACGAGTGAAAGACTTTTTCCTCGTGTCGTCTTCTCACTATCCCAAAACAAATAAATAATTAAAAAAATTCTGAGCACAAAACTTGTACCAATTTGTTTTTTTTTATTGGAACTTAATGTTAAAGGTTAGATTGTTAGCATGAGGACTTCGAACCCTTAACACTTAGGACGCAAGGGGAGTTCCTTCATTGGAACACTCCACTTGGCCTCAAACTTTGGAGTACCTATTTACATTGAATAATTAGCCATTAGGGTTAAATTATGTATACACATTAGGCCACACTCATTAGGGTATGATGACGTCATTATCAAGGTATGATGACGTCACTAGTAAGGTATAATGAGGTCATTAGTAAATTAGCTGTTCGAGTCCTGCTAGATACATTTCAAGTTCAAGTCATGAATTTGGGGATTAGTAGTGCTACTTAATTACATTTTTAATAAGAATTTTCTTATATATATAAAAATCACTTACAAGATACTTCATCCCCCTTTGCTCCTACAAAATATAATTCATACATTTTCTATAATAAAAAATGTGACATTAATTCTGCAGCTCGTCCTGTCGACAGCGGGTCTGGTTGAGGTTTTTGGTCGACTCGATCTCGTCGGCCTCATCCTCTGCTCTAAACTTCTTGTAAATGTCGCTGCTGTAAAACTTTCTAGTTCTTAAAACAAGAACAGTCCACATAACTGCCCCGAAAAGCGAAACAAGTGCTATTATTATGAACGATAATTTGTAACATTCTCCGCCTTTGCAGTTCAAAGTTTCATCACCATTGTTGCGCACCACAGCTCCAGCAGCAGCCAGCTGCTTTCTTGCTTCTTTGTCGTACAAGTAACCGACTATGCGGACACTCAGCACATACGATCCCACCGGGCTCGCAATGGTGCCGAAGTTGTATAACGTGGAGAAGAACTTGAGGCCGAAGAGTTCAGATATGACTGCGTACATCATTGGAAACTGTGCTCCGGAGCAGAACCCGATGATGACCGAAGCAGCGTAGAGGCCGCCGGGGACGTTGAAGGCGATGAGAAGGTGGCCTGCGGCGACTAAAATTAGGGTTAGGGTTAGGATGAGTGGGCGTGGGAATCTGTGTTTTTGTAGGAGAATTTCTGACCCAAAACCAGTAACCACACGTCCAAAAAAGCTCCATATACTCACTAGGGATACAAATATGCTTATGCTTCGTTTAGGGTACCCTAAGGCTGTCCCTATTTGACCCATGTTATCAATGGCTGTAACAGTTCCACCTATCCCACAGCCTGTGGCTATGAAGATGATCAACATGTCCATGTTGCATAAGCCTTGTAGTATGGTGTAGTCCTCTCCTCTCTCCGGCGGATCGAACACGTTTTCATACCAGCCGGTGTGTTTCGGAAGTGGCGGTGATGGTGGTGGAAGTGTTCCGTCGTCACTGACTATTGGTGGTGGAAGTTCTCCGTCGTCAGTGACTATTTGTATCTTGGGGGCCGTTTCCATGGAGGAGGGTTGTAGGAGTTTTTCCTTGTAGAGGCCTTTTTCTTCTTTGATGACTACAACAATTGGCAATATGAGGAAAAAGGCTATGGTGACTGCACTCCAACTGTATTCCAGTCTAGTAAATCGAATCAGTTTTTGCCCGATGATGATGATCGTCATTACTCCGGCGAGGCCTATTGAGATATATAGTAGCTTGTAAAACACTTTCAGCTCATTCGGCTGCCTAACCACCTATTATAATATTTCATACACAACACTTCAGTAATTGAACCGGCCGGTACCGTACGTGACTTGAGCGCAGTTGGTTGCAGCTATATGATTTTATGATTTTTGGTAATTAAATTAGCTAGCTAGGGTTAATGATTTGTGTACGTACCTTGATGATCCGAATGGTCTTAAGGAACGCGACGGTTACAGCGGTGGGCAGCCAGCACAAGACGAGAATCAAAGATTTAGAATCCTCTCCATAGGCAGCAAGGTAGATCTGAGTGAGAATGGCGCCACTGAGTCCAATAAATCCCTTCAACATCCCCAACACGACACCGCGGCTCTCGGGGAAGTTCTTGACGCAGGTGATAAGCGCGCCGGTGTTGGCATAGGCGACAGAGTTAGCACCAAGGCCAATGTACACGCACATTTGCCACAAGGCCGGTTTAGGTATCTTGCCTTCAACGGCAAGCCATATCATCAAGTAGCCAGAGAAGTTAAAAATAGCACCTAGAGAGAGAACAACCCAAGGCGGTGTGATCTCGTAGATGAGGCCTGATATGATGCCAAAGTTGGCGCCAAAATCTTTGGCAAAGCCGAGGAGGTTGAGAGTGGTCTGATCATAGTGTAGAGAGGATTTGAGATCTGAGGAGTAGATGCTGAATGTGTAGACGGCGCCGGAGGTGGCCATGACGAGTAGACATGCGAAGACCATGAACCACCGGCCGTTTAGGATTTGGATGGCTAGAGACAGCGGCGGCTCCATGTTTGATTTTGAATAGCTTTTTCCGGTTTTGGGAAACGTCTAATTATATTTTGATTTCTATACACACACAAGTACTGGAGCTGAAACTGAAGAAAAAAACATGCTGCGTGAGAAAGATCAAGGGCAACAAAATTAGTGTGTACACATATATATATATATATATATATTATTTACTAAGTTGTATGAAATAGTCTGTTCTGAAAAATGGATAAGATGCGTTTTTTAGGGGAGGATTGAATGTCCATCCAGCTTAATTAATTTTTCACATTTATTTCTAGTGGAATATGTGCCTTGCCGAGTCTCAAGAAAAAGCTGAATAATAGGAGATTTATCACTCAATAAAAGATTTTATTATTATTATTATTGAAATTATTGAATTCAAATTTAGTTTTCTAAAAAAGAAATAAGAAGAAGTCTATTTTTTAGGCAGGTAATTATCATGCCGAACGAACTACACTTAATAGATTTATTATTTTACATAACTCTTTTTAAACATTTTTTTATATAAATTGAACAAGTTGGTGTATTTTTTTTTTCGGATCTTGGATTTTAAAAAGGAAAAAACAACATTGAATAAATTCTGGAAGGAAGGGAACTCTCCGTCCCTGCAAGGGCCGAATGGGCCACACATCAAGGCCCATCTCCAACTTCATTAGATGAAAATGAGATTGATTGTTGTCTTAACATGATTCGAACCCGTTATTAGTTATCCAAATGTCTCTTTTTCATTGCAAGCTTTAAGGTCATCCTATTCAAAAAATACATTTAAAAAAAATCAGGATAAATTCATTACAAGATAGCTAATATACGCGTGATCCAATTTGTCTCTTTTTCTTTACCATCTTTTTAAGGTCATCATATCCAAAAATTTAATTTAAAAAAAATCAGGATACGTTGATTACAAGATAGCTAATATACGCGTGATCCAATTTTTCTCTTTTTCATTACCATCTGTAAGGTCATCATATCCAAAAATTCAATTAAAAAAAGAGTCGGGATATATCGATCACAAGATAGCTAATAAACTTAATTAAAACTTCTGAATTCACAATTAAATTTGACAATCTACAAAGCAACTGACTTCCAACTCACAACATAAAATCTTATAAACACTGAGATAAATTATACAACTTCTTCCAACTTCTCTAATCGAATCAAGTTACCCTACTTTTTCCAAAAGTTCCACATCAAAAACATCCACCAATGAGTCCCAACAAATGTAATTTTCAAGCCAATGTAATTTTCTAATCTGAACCACGTCGTTTTAATCATTGTGTTAGCTTGCATGTACTGGATTCGATAAAGATTGTATGATGTATCAAAGTAGAAGTTCTACCATTATGCGTAACGTAACTTCAAGAAAACTTTAATGAAGATTTTTGGGCTGGGCTGAATGTGACACGACCGTCTCAAGCCATTGACGTACTTCCCTTTTTATGTGCCATTTGGACTTTGCATTACATTCTCCAAGTCCATAAGTCTTAGAATACTCTTCAACAACACAATAGTTAAAGTGTCTAAGGGAAGTTTCATGGCCTTCTACGGCAAGTACTGATTCTCCCGCAGCGTCTTTGAGAAAAACTGGACTACTTTGTTACCCAGTTCATCACAAACGCACGCTACTCCCATGATTGCAAATTGTGCTCTGCACCAGGGGGTGTGATGAGTCGTATTTATACGACTCGTCGAATCAATTAATCCCATTTATTTCGACACTTTTATATGCGAACAGTTACTTTTTAGTGTTGTTTTGCATCTCAGGTGTTTTGGAAGCTCTAGGAAGAAACGCGCATAAAAGACGACATTTCATCACAGGACGATATGCTTCAAAGAAGTAAGCTGCATAAATCAACAAAGGAATGGTCATATCAATAGCATCACGCAAAAACCAATAAATACCAATAAAAACAAAATAAAAACTAAAATAATAAAAACTAAATTAAGAAACTAATAAAATCTAAACAAAAACTAAATTAAGAAACTAAGAAGTAAGCTGCATAAATCAACAAAGGAATGGTCATATCATAGCATCACGCAAAAACCAATAAATACCAATATAAAACTAAATAAAAACTAAAATAATAAAATCTAAATAAAAACTAAATTAAGAAACTAATAAAATCAAACAAAAACTAAATTAAGAAACTGCTGATACCGATATAATCCTTGCCGCGATACACTTGAGGGTTATGCCAAAATTTGTAGTGTTTGAGAGTTCCTCTTTATTTCATTATATTTCCAAATGCATAATTTTGCAAATCTTATTATCAAACAAACATATAAAGCCACAATATATCATATTATGTCGTGGTAGCCCGTATAAGGTTCTAATCATTGGATGATGGAATCATTGGATGATGGAACCATTCAAGAGTACGAGTCCAATGATTCAGCTTGATTCGAGGATTCAGCTTGATTCGAGAGTACGCGTACGAGGAATCAGATTGATCCGTCGTCATTTCGAGAGTACAAGTCCGAGGATTGAACTTGATTCGAGGAGTCAGCTTTCGAGTGTACGAGTCCGAGGATTCAGTCATGGTGGATGGAGATTTCGACGAGAGTGTTAAGATTCAGCTTTCGAGTGTACAAGTCCGAGGATTCAGCTTTAAGTCTACCTCCTTCTGGGAGTCACACTTAGGCCCTTTAGTCGATATACTTGTCGTAGTCTCCTTAATTGACAGCTCCTTCAGTTGATTAGTAGATTTATCAAATTATTTATCACTGAATAAAAGGAGATTTATCACTCTTAAAAAAATTTATTATTGAAATTATTTAATTCAAATTTAGTTTTGTAAAAAACAAATATGAAGAAGTATATTTCTTATGCAGGTAATTATCATGCCGAACGAACTACACTTAATATATTTATTATTTTACATAACTCTTTTTAAACATTTTTTATATATATTGAACAAGTTGGAAGGGTTGATTGTTGTCTTAACATGATTCGAACCGTTATTTGTTATCCAAATGTCTCTTTTTCATTGCAAGCTTTAAGGTCATCATATTCAAAAAATACATTTACAAAAAATCAGGATAAATTGATTACAAGATAGCCAGTGGCGGATCCAGAGCTTCGTCTGAGGGGGGTCCCAAATTTTTTTTTTCCGAACAACAATGATATATAAGTCGGATCCGGCAAAAAAAAAGATCCGCTAATGATCCGGCGATTTTTTTTCCGAACAACAAATCCGCTAATGATCAACCAACCTTCTGAAGCTCATAAATGTGTCATCCGATGTCCATTGAAGATGATCTACATATGGATCGAAAGCTAGTTGAATGTTCTATAATTTTCATGTTTAACTCAAGATGAAATTCGGAGGTTAAGCCGATAAAAATAGCGATCAAAGATAGATGATTAATTGAAATTTACCGAAATTGAGGGCTAATCTTCTAAAGCTCATAGAGACGTCATCCGATATTCGTTGAAGATGATCCATATATGTATAGAAATCTTATTGAATGCTCTATAACTTTCATGTTTACTTAAAGATGAAATTTGACAGTTAAGCTGATAAAAACAGTCACCAAAGATGGATGATTGATCGAAATTAGCAAAAATTGAGGGGTCCGAGCCAACCTTCGAAAGCTCATAGAGGCGTCATCCGGTGTCCGTTTAAGATGTTCTTTATATGGACAGAAAGCTAATTGAATGTTCTATAACTTTTATGTTTACTCTAAGATGAAATTCGGAGGTTAAACTCACAAAAATAGTGACCGAAGATACATGTTTAATCAAATTTTACAAAACATATATATAATATTATATATATAAAATTTTTGAGCCAAAATCGAGAGGGGTCCTGGGCCCCCCTAGAACCGCCTCTGAAGATAGCTAATAAACGCGTGATCCAATTTATCTCTTTTTCATTACCATCTTTTTAAGTATCATATCCAAAAATTCAATTTTAAAAAAAAATCAGGATACGTTGATTACAAGATAGCTAATATACGCGTGATCCAATTTGTGTCTTTTTCATTACCATCTTTATGGTCATCATATCCAAAAATTCAATTAAAAAAAAGTCAGGATGATATATTGATCACAAAGATACCTACGTAAATAAGCTTTAATTGAAAACTTTTGAATTCATAATTCCCAACGGACGTGTTTGTCATGGATAAAAAGCTCCTCTGAACTTCATTATGGCTATATGTCATACTCTAATATATCAAGTACCAACTATTAGATTGTCCGCCCCAAATGTAGTTCAAGACTTTGATACTTTAGCTACAACATTTACACTGAGAGGAGTATAGGAGTACAACAGTTGAGAAACTCCAAGATGAGACAATGGAAATGTATTATTTTCAAACCTACATTAATGACACGTGCTTGGGTGATTATGGAAATGCGCTGGTAAGAAGTTGCCTCTTAATCAGAACTGTCCATTGAGTCCCAGTATGTTTTCGAGCTCATTCCAGCGGCAAGGGACACAGAGGGCACCCTCATGCTCAAACCCAAACTCATCCGCAGCCTGTTCCAATAATCTCAAAAAGGATGGGTTGTTCAAGTAGCTTAAAGGGACGACAAACCTCTTGGCATTCCCATTGTCGATGGCAATCACTGAAAAATGACCTTTCTTGATGTCTTCACGCAATCCATATTTTGAAGGGGTATTGCTGTCCATCATCAGGTCTGAGTCACAGAAGGACAGTGAGGTTCTTCTTCTTCTAGGAAATGTGAAGCTCCGTTGAAGTTTTTCCACCACAATCTTCAGTCTGAAGATTCCATTGTTGGTCTTTCTCTTGTCACTTTTGTTCGCTCCAAGTAAGGCCATGGGTAAGATTGATCTGCAACCCTGTAGAATAGACACAGTGTTGCAACTATTAAATAGAGAATCAAAAAGTGGAACAAAAAAAGTAAATAAATTTGAAATGGAGAAGGCAAACATAAATGATGCCCAGGATACATAACCAGTTATGGAAACGAATCCATGTTAGTGACCTTCCGTGCTTCCGTACCATAACATCTTAACATGTCCATATTTTGGTTCTGTAATGTCTTATCAATTTCCAATTATAAATATGTAAGTGATGAAGCAGCTGGTACACTTGATGCCATCTTACCTAATTCTGTTCTTCATTTGTTTTCTCGAACTACTGTTACCGTTTGCACTTCACATGTTGTTCCTTTTTCTTGTTTAGATTTCGGTTTTGAGCTGCAAAAGGGCTGATTTAGTAACACATCATGTGTGAACCATATACAATGCTGGTTGTACGTGTTATCATTTTCTTATCGTAGAACTGAAAATGAAACCACAACTACAGTGTTCCCATTCCAAGACAAGTTTTGGTATCACATGCGAGGATTAGCAAGTATAATACAATTTCAGCTATGAACCAGAGACTTGAACAATATGATCGATACATTTATTTGTAAACTATCAGCCAAAATGAAATACCCAGCAAAATATAATCGAAAATTGTGCCGTTGAAATCTCAGTAACGATGTAAGGGTATACTTGAATAAATGGTGGTGACAAGCTAACCTCATAACTGAAAGGTGGGCTGTCTATAGTGAAGTTATTCTTCTTGACACACATCACTGATGCATCCAACCCGTCACAATCCCTTTACCAGAAATTTTCAATATATAACTTAAAGAAACTGCTTTCCTTCAAACAATTCAGGAAGTAGTTCCTTAAAGAAATATCAGCATTTTTACCGTACAGCTGTTCACAAAAAGCTTCTGTTATGAGAACAAGGGATAGATCTCTTTCTCACACCAAGCTTGGGCGCTAGATTGATAGTTAATAGTGAATTCTGTTTTCTGCTTCAGTCCATCACATTTAAAGCACATGGGACTCTGCATCAAACATGTGGTCAAGCATCATCCGTGTGGGAATCCAGGCATGTGGTACATGAAGTGAACGACATCATATTTTAATAGCATGTACCCTAACCAAATGTTTTATGCGCAATGCGCACCTGATAACTTTTCCCCCAGGTGTTTAGTAAAGTTACAACAATAAAACAACAGTTTTGACGGAAAAAGAGATCTAGTGACACTTAGAGAAGACCGATATAGCATAACTGCATCTTAATTTTAGTTGGGTACTGACTTGGGGCATAAAGAAGTTCCTCAGAAGCATATGTTTATATTGTTAAGACTGAAAAAGCAACATCAGGCTTCCCATTCTAGTTACAAACTCCTCAAAGTTGAAATACACACCGAACAAAAAAAGAGATTCTATTAGAGCACACACGCATCAGTTAGTTATCATGAAAAATTGACATGTAAGAGTAAATTGATCCTTGTAGGATCATTGCGTTTACAGTCACTAAAAAACCACAAGTAGATTCATCTGAAAACTATTTGTATGAATGAGAGAGTAATCACACAGCAATAATGAGTAACATAAATGCATCAACTACTAGCTTCAACACATTTCAGCATTTGACGCTGATTCACTTTATATGCTCAACCAATCAGCTTTTCGGTAATGCATTCTTTACTAGCTAGCAGTGCCTTAAATTTTCATTTTCATTTTCTGTATGCAATTTTAAGGCCCTATTGGGTGAGACAAGGAATGGTATTGGTATATACAAAAAAGCTTTCAGTGGATTTACCAAGACAACTCTGCAGTCTACAACATGTTACACTTCACATATCACATTGCAACTATTACTCGACGATAAATTCCAACTTCTGGTGTGTTACGCATCATTCCAATTTCACGAACTCGTAAATAAAACCCCAAGGATTGTGAACATTAAAACAACTTGATAAAAGCCGCCGAATCAAAATTGAAAACCCTAATTATTGAGTGTATTTGTAAAGAAAAAGATTGACTGAAATTCAACCTGGAATCGATGACGATCGTGCGCCGCACCGGAGCCATCGGATTGCAGGTGAAGGTGAGATTTCGTTGAAGTGGAGGAATTGAGTGTTGGAGCAGCAGGTACCTGGCACGCTTGCAGTTACTGGTCACTAAACGCTGCGTTTTGTTCCGATTTGTATTGGGCTCGAGCCGATTGAAGTCAGAAATGTTTGGGCCAGTTTTTTCTGACGGAAATCAGAATTGTTGTTTAGTATTGTTAAAAAAACAATAATATGAAGTACAACATTAAAGTAGGTTAAATCTGAATTTTTTTCAACAAAAAAATTGCTCATAATATTTTTTTCATTTTAAAAAATAAATAATTCGAAAGCATTAATTTCATTTACAAATAAGTCAAGAGTTTAAACTAAGTCTGGTTATATATGTAACAGAGTTACCTGATGTTATTTTCCAAATAAATGAGTTGCTCACAAAATTGGTTGTTAACCTGACGACATAAACCGATCAAAATGTTATGGAAGACATTTTAAAGTATTTTAGAATCTAGATGAGAACAAGATACGGTTTGCAGCAAAAAAAAAAAAGGTTCATTTAGAAGGTAAATTTCAGTTGGCAACATGGGTGGTAGTCTGTTGGTTAAGGAGTACACCCTGGATGGTTGGATTCTTATACCCTGACTTCAATTTCTTATATGTGTTTCAAGCGACGGTGCAATATATAAGTACTGGATGCTATGTATTGAATTGTTGTAAAACCTTCCATTAAAAAAAAAGAAGAAGGTAAATTTGAGTTCATGCGCACAAGTGTTTGGGAACAAGTCCTCCAGACGGAACTTAACCCGGCTTAATAGCCAAAATGTCCATGACTGGTGTTCGGGTAGATGCTTGATAAATAGTACATTTAAGTGAGAGGTCATGTCGATTTAGACAATGCAACCTCTAAAAGCTAGACATGCTCACATGTAACATAGCGTCTGAATCCTGTTTTAGCAAAATCTTTACATGAGTACTCTCTATCACGATCAATCAAGAAGGCATTTATTATTTATGGCTGAAAAATCTCCCATCCCTTCTAAATATGTAGCTCGTTCCTGCAGGTTTATAAATCCAATTGATTATATAGTTCAGTTCTATAATTCGAAATTTGGATTTGTAAGTTTCTGATCCAATAGAGTTCGATATTCATGGACGATACTGGATATATCTATATTTTTCGAACGGTGCTTGATGATATCCAAATGTGTTGATTTCAAACCTTGGACCGATCAATTTTCTGATCCGCTAGGGGTTCGTGTGATTTCTAGTCCCGCAAAACACGGTCATGTGATTATGTCAAGTGTGAGAACACATAAAAGGTCACACAACCTCCTGCTAATTTTTTCCAGAAGTAAGGTTAGACACTCCCACGCTCACACACATGAATAATTTGACTGCTTTTTTTCTCTAGACATGATTATATAGCATATTTTGATTACTTCGCCCTTGAGTCTAACGTTTCACTATATGGATGAATGCAAAACTATATCAAAAAACATTAATAGTGAAAATGCATAAGCAATTCAGTTTATGAAAACTCAGGAACATGTACGGAATGATTATGAATTATTTATGTTACTAAACAACATTGGGCACAATTTTTTATTACTAGTTTGTAGCATAATTGACATAAAACTACAAGAACAAGATGATGACCTACAGGATTATGGATCACTTATTCATGCCAACAGACGAGCATGGTGATACACCGCCTAAGAATGTAGAATCTCGACCTCTGCTCCTTCACCAACAGGTTGCATCTCATCCCAAATGACTTGCAAGGACCCTTTACGCACCGCTCGCAGAAGCTCTCACTCATTTTCTGCACATCCTCCTTATTTCTCTTCATCACCATCTCCATGCTCTGTGATCAGGTTCACTTATATATTTCTTTCACTCGGGATTTTTAGTGATACTCTGTGATGAGAGGGGCTTGAGTTGCATTTATAAATATGCTTATGTGTATATTGAGAGGGTTGATCTCTGTGAAATGACATTTTTGACCCATATATGGTTTTGTTATGTATACACAAATAAAAATCCAGAATGCAAAAAGTACGAAATTTGTTGACTCAGTTTGACTAGAACTATATATAAATTCCTGATTTTTCTTTTTTTCCGACTATTTAATGGGACAATTATAATAATCTAATAAATGTAATGTGGAAAATACTGCATTCTAATTCTAGTTAGTTTGCGACAGCTCGGTGGTGATTCTAACAAAATTTAATGAAAATAAATTATTAATTACTATTATTGATTAGTTTGGTGAAGATTGGCGACCACCATGGTAAATCTTTTTCTTTTTCTTTTTTTTGATAATGGTGGTCTAATTTGTTAGACAAATGGCCTAACAGTGTTGAAAAGCATACGCACGATGATATTTGCTTGGTGGATTTCAGCTTCATTTTGTAAATTTCACGTGCAGGCTTTATGGAACCATACCTTTGTGTATGGACCAAAATTGAATCTCAAGTTTAAGATTTTTTTATCAAATTAAGCGAGTGCTGACTAGTAACTTTTTTTTTTTACTTCAGGTTTGTAGTTAGCAGTTGTACGTGTGCAAATAAATAAGATACCGACCGTGGAGGGAGGAAGAGATCAATAAATATACATGTCAATTTTAGGATGAGTTTTTTTTCCCCAACTGAATTGAAACTAATAAATAATTGAATTAAATGAATCTGGACATACATATCCTGAATAGAAAATTTTAATTGAAAACTCAACTTAGTGATTAACTATGATATTTAACATTAAAGGTTAAAAAAAATGGACACTATACTTAAATTAAGTATCTGGATGACTCTATCAGCTATTCATCTTCAATCGGAAAATCGAAATGACAACTCAACTAAGGGATAAACAATGATGCTTGACTATTAGTGAAAAATGGACACTAAACTTAAATTAAGTACTTAATTGAATGACATAAATGAAGTGATGAGAACGGAAAGACTACACTTCTAAGTTCAAAAAAAATCTCTTATCAATGTCATTTGTCAACACTCAACATCACGTGATATATAATTGTTTGAACATTTGTAGTAGTAGTACTTTATATTGTGGGTAATTAATGGACGGAACTAATAATCAGAGCTAAATTAAGAAATTTTGCAGTTTAGTCAGAATTTTGGGCCGAACTAAATTGGGGTTTGAGTATTTCAATACTGATATTTCATAGTGATTCGGGAAACGTTAGTTTGAGGAACTTCTAAAATTTCGAGAATCAAATAATTCAAATATCATCATTGAATCTAATTGCATATTTGAATATGGAGATGACATGTGTCTCATTTACTTTTTTATTTCATTATGTATTTTCGAGCATGCATTTTGCATAGATGCATTTTCAGCTTTCGGAAAGTGCATTCAATAAAAAATTGGTATATTTTTAAAAATGCATATAACGAATACGAAAATACATAACAAAGGATTTTGAAAATTCTTGAACAAAAAAAAATTTCATTTCAACGCTCATCCGTACTATTACTGCTAAATATTCACATAATCATGAATAGTGGAGCAACTTGTATCTTGCTATTGCTTTTAGACATAATCACATTTGTTATGAATTAATATAGTCGATGAATATATATCGCTACTTTTTATCCATTTATCTCTTGTCGATGTCCATATGACACGCTGTAATATTAAAGGGTGCTTTAATTGCGCTTATTATCTCATTTTGGATTCTTGTATACAACTTTTTCCAGCTGCGGTTAAATCTAATCATTGTTTTCAAATCTATAAGATCTGCCAATTAACTTTACTTATCATTAAGGACCCAATACTGGTCTTCAAAAATGATTGATAGAATCTGTTTTTGCAACTAATCATTTGTATTTTAACACACCATTCTAGGCTTTTCACTTTAGTAGTCTCCCTCTAGTCCACTATTGTCAAAGTGTTTAATAAATTGAATTCACTTATATTTAAGTGTAACCGTTTATCATATTTTTCAACATAATGTTAGTATATTCCAACTCTAACAAAGTGAAATTCGATTTTACTACATTCAATTGAACTAAGCAATACAATTGTAAGAGTAATTAATATTAGGAAAACAAATATAAAAAATATCTTTAAAAGAAGATCAAAATTTCCTATATATAGTTCGATCATAAATTTGAATAATTATTTCAGTATAACATTTTTATCATAGATTATTATTAATTTAAAAATTACATACTTTATTGAGAAATTTCAACAAAAAGATTATATAAAAATGATTACGCATTCAACCTTTTCTTGACTTACTGGAGACCATTATTAGATAAGATTGTCCAAACATTATGAAACCAAATCTTACTCCACTCTTTGAAAGATCCCAATCTAAATATGAACATTTACATATTAAAAAGTCTCACTCCAACAACTTGAATTATATTATAACTGCAATTCGCTCAAACCTATGGCACGTCAAGGAGTGGAAATAATATTAAACTCCAGGTAAACACACCAATTGTAACTCTACGTGTGGCCGTAACACAGGTTAGGTATCCTAAATTTAAAGGGTACGTGCAGATATGGGTGGTTATTGTCTTTACAAATGGCATCAAGTTAGAGTTGCCAACTTGCACCTAATAATCAAACAAAACAAGGCAGCCTAAGTCTCACGTTTGGCAATTTCTCAGTACCAACTGCCGACTTATAGTTACAGCTGAAATCCTAAATGGAGGCTTTCATTTTCTTCTTATTTGGTTGGTGGTCCGTGAGGTGAGGTGTGTCTTTAAAATTTATATTCGAGTAATAGTTACATTTTAAGCATTCAACATTCGGATCATTTGATCAGCTATATTAATACTCTCACTGATGTGTAAATAAGAAAGAGATGAATATCCTTCACACCAGTGGCCACCTCAAATCTGTGGCCCATTATAAACTAAAAAGGCTGAATAATTCATATAATGTCTCTTGTTGTTCAATTTTTGCTACTGAGCCCGGCCCATGTAGTATTGATTCTACATTTTAGGCTACTCATCAGAATGCACTCTGCCCCTCCAAAGTTCTCAAAAACCTTCCCCTTTTTTCACAAATCACAAGAAACTCACCTAAACCTAAGTGCAAATGTACCAGTGCTTGACGCGACTAAGATATACTATAAAAGAAGCAGTGGGTGATGGCATAAACCACGCTGGGGCGCGACTTCAAAGGTTAAAATTAATATGGTCATATTGTCTGTCACATGCAGTCGTGCCTGAGAAAGTTAAGGAAGAATAAGAAGTTGATGCTATTGGGTTAACTAAAGTTATAAGCTCCCGTGCCATATGGTTTTATAGCATCGAAACTGAAAGAGATGTCGAGGGGTTAAATAATTCATGAGACTGTACTTGGTTTGAAGTGTATGTTATCAAAACTAGCTAGGAATCAAAATTCCTTAACAAAGAACAAAGCATATATGTAGCAACAATGGTTTGTTAAGATGATTCATATGGTGCTAGAGTTCTTCATATGGGCGTTGTTAATAATTATTGATACTTTCCGAACATGGGAAAGTGTGATGGATTATGTACTGGTGCACGTTATATTGTCGTCTGATAATTAACTCTTGAACTATGTCATGATGATATTTCACGTGAGCGCCTAATTATTAAGAATATCTTTACTGGTATTCATCTGTAATCTTTTTGGGTCCCCTGTATTGTCATCAGTAGAAAAATTCTGAAAAACTATTTTGATCATCAAAACTTTGGTACAAAAGAGTATGATGGGAGAATCGACCATAGCATACACATTATTCACAAATTGTTGCAAGTTGACACATGAGTCAAGTTAACATTGTAACTTGTACTATTCTTTGGGGCCACTATATATCCTTTACAACAAGTGTTTTCTTGAACCCGTCTATATTACATTTGGTCGATATAGCATTGCAAGATTATGACTTAATTCCAGTGTCACTTTTTCAATAATACTATGACGATATATATTGTGTGTTTACGAGCAAAATTAGTGCCGAGATCACTGTAAACTAAAAGAGGATAAGTGTCAAAATGTAATAACTGATACTAATATAACGTGTGTGGTGGAATCGACAAATGTATGACAGACATGTGCATTTTCATAAACATTATTAAACTGTGTGTAGTACTAGGTTGTAACCCATAACTGAGACATCCAGCTCCAACTCCAATAAAACACCTCAAGTTACACACAAAAAAAAAACAAAAACAAGTGCAGATTTTAACTTTAATGTCAAGATAGTTGAGAACTGTTTCAAGATTGGATTGAAACAATTTGCAAAAGCTAATCCTTTTTGAATCGTGAAAATTATGGTTGAAAGTAATAGAAATACAAATCAATTAGAAAGTGTGTTTTTCCTCTTTATTATTACCTTTTAGCAAAACTATAAATCATAAACTTTAAAAACACAAAAAAATAAACAAAACTTTTCATTTATTGGCATATAAATTTTAGAGTATAAAATCAATTCGGAATGTATCAATAATACGCATTGGAAACTTTTAAAAGAAAAATTAAAATATTTCAGATAATTATTTTTGTTTTTTTGGAGAATATTTTTAAATTATAGTATTCGATCGGTACTATATACTTACCATATAAGTAACTTTTTCGGGGATGAAAATATACTCTCCAAAATATTTGATTGGCTCTCTTTCAATTTTTGGCAAAATTATATTGATTTCCCAAATTTTTCAAGGGAAAAAAAAACAAAAACCATCGTACAATTTTATTAATTTAGCAAATTTAAGACTTTATTTACCACTATATAATACAACATATACATCCACAACTTTCTCAAACCAAAACCCTATCTTCCACCGCTTATCTCCTCCTTGTTTTCATCATCTCTTCATCTCCATAGATTGTTAGATTTTATTCGAGTTTTTCCTCTTCACAATTAGAAAGTTGTAGTAGTGTTCAGTACACAGAGAGAGAGATGGTACTTTCTGGCAGCCGTTATTTGCTGGCGCTGCATCATCAAGATTCACACCTAGATCTGCACGGCCGAGATTGATTGATGGATGTACATCTAGCTAGGGTTTTCATCGATCCGTTATACCATATCTCTCTAGGCTTGACTCTTTGATGGGTGAGAATCTTGATGATGCTGCATCAGCAAACTTATTCGTACGGCTTCTTATTCTCCATGGATCTATCAATCTCAAGATTTATATATGACGATGGTATGAGTATGACAATTATAAATTAATTCCGTATTTTTCTTGAAGGGCTTACTAAATTAACTCATTTTTGTGTCTTCATTGGATTTGGATCTGAACTTTGAACCTTGGCAATTAAAAAAAGTATATGTGGTTTATGTGCTCATCATACATGTATGTTCACCTTGTTATTTAGATGTTGGATTCTCTTGCATCCATGACTTGTTATTTCTTTAGTTCTCGGTAGACAAAATATATAAAGCTAGGCTAGGGCTTGATTTAGTGAAGTTTAATTCCAATTAGTATACTTCCAGGTTGTAGTAAAGACAAGTCTTATTACTTATGATTTTTTTTTCTCTATTGGAATTTTTTGACGAGCTCGGTTTTATGCATACCAAAGACATTCTACATTTTTTTGGTTTAGGAAGCCTGCAGATCATGTTAATATTTGTTCAATTCACAGTTTTATACCAACAAGATCAGAGATGATCAAGTTTAGTTTTCAACAGATTTGAAGTGGTGCCACAACGATTCAGTTGGTGAAAGATATAGTTTTATGTTTGATTTGTCATGAAAAACGAAAATATAATATAATACAAAATGATACAAATTTTTTTTGTCTACAATTGTCCAATCATAAGTCATTTTCCCTCATGTTTTCTGTTTTAAATTTACTTCCATAAAAATTTTCATGATCCAAACAAAAGGCTATACTACATAACAAGTTGCTCGACATGCCACAAGTAATCAAGAGAGAGACCAGCGGCTTAGCTCGCCTGAAGAATAATGCGATTGTTTGAAAAAGAGGGTCACCGCCACATGATGACTTTCATTTGAGAGGAGGAGACCAGGCAAGTTGCATCCACTTCACCTCTTTCTAGGTCTCAAAGAGTAAGATGTAAATATCGTCATTGCATTACAAGTGGGAAAATGGTGTTGAAACGATCTCTCTCTAACACAAAGACCATGAGAGAGGGAGAGGGCTGGCCCTTTATATATTTGTCTATTTTTTGTTGTTGATAAAAATATATATATTTGTCTATTGGAGTGCAGGTTTGGGACATTAATTGGGGAGTTGCTTATTATTGATAGGTAGCTCTCTCACTTTCAGAGCATGTGTAGCGATATGAGAGGAGTGTTGGGTTATGGATCCTAACAAGGAGGAGGTGTTGGTGAGCAGCAACAATTCAAAAATAAATAACAGACTAGCAATTGCTGCTCACCAGTTCCTCCTGCCCTCTTATTGTTGCAGTATTATGCTCTTAGAGTCTCAGCTCTCTCAGTGAATATCCATGTACAAATTTATGTAATATACAATATACAGGGGAGCACTCGGTTTTTACCGTTTGCTTTTTACTGTTAGTAGTGGGTTTTACTATTTGCCACGTGACGCGCCCACAATGCACGGGGTTGATGGATGGATGAGATCGTGCCTCACGTTGCCTCATTCTTATTTGTCTTGCCTCATTTGAACGCTCCTCACAATATACAAATGTAATTATAATTAGTTTTAAGTTTGGGGTCCCAGGTTCAGAATCCCCAGGCTTTTCTCAACTATTTATATGCTTTTCAGGTTATTGTTTTTCCAGTACATATGAATATAACGAAGGTACACATGTGCATCACAAAAATGACTTCTCTTCAAACTCAATTTAAATGACTTGTTTTGGCATTTTGAATTATATGTCATGTAACTTTAGGTTTTTCTTCTTCTTCTTTTAAGTAGAGTTTAACCTTGCAAGATATATAACTATTCAATAAATTTTTGAAGGTGTATGTCATTATCTAGATACGCTCTCAAGCAAAAGATCCACCAGAGAGTTTGGAAATAATTTTCAATCACATTTGACGCACTCGATTAATTAACATATATCACTTAGCTAGCTTCACGTCCGTACAACCTATATATCATTCCACTACTTGCTTCAATGTTTGTCATTCAAGTTCCACTCAAGCTATCATATGTCCACTTTTTGGTTCAGGAACAACCCTAGAAGAAACATATTAGTTTTAGTGTTTGTTTCTGGAAAATAATGTTGCCTGGTAATTATGATCAAGTACCTATGATAAAATTTTGCTGTAGGGGGGACCAAGATCCCACAACTAGGTACCAATCCAAGCTAGCTTTAGAGAATTATAACAGCATCAAAGGAGTCAGAGTCACAATTGTCTCTTTATAATTCAATTTGGTACTATGAGAATCTCAGTGCCCCCACACTTGGGATTTCCTCTTCAGTCACCTGCACTGCATGTGTGATAATATCTATAAGTAATAAGCCGTAGTAAATCTCAAGGTTTCGTAGCTAAATCGCCACGCCCCACGACGTCGTTTACGCATGAGGTAATGGACATGTGGGCTCGGCCCATCATGAGTACACTAAATGGCTTCGAGTCTGAAGCCCAAATCTCTGTCTCATTTTTATTTTTATTTTGATTGGAATCTCTGTCTCATTTAAATGGCTCCAATTTAAATGTTTATTTAGCATGACAAAGACTTGTAGCTTCCTTCAATCAAAAGAAGAAGAAAAAAGACTTGTAGCTTCCAAATGCAGAAATATCATATAAAAAAAGGAGTTTTTTAAGTACTTGTTTTATTAGATAAAAAAGAAGTAAATAACAAATAAAAAAGGAGTTGTTTCACGATTTTTCAATCTTTATTTAGGGAAAACAACATGAATTAAGATTTTTAAAACCAAAATCCTACGACAATGAACATCAACATGTCCAATTTCATCAATTATATGGGAAGTGGAGAATGGAGATTGTGTTCGACAAAAAACTTTGGAACAATTTTCTTCTTTTGGAGGTGCTCTCATTAATTATGCAAAGACAAAAATCATGTCAATATTCACACGTCTCTCTATTTTATTTGACTAAATCGATCATTTTAGAAAACTATAAGATGGATGCAAACATAAGAGCGGGTTGATTGTTGGAATGTTATTTTAGAAATGTAAGATGAACATACATAGTTGAAATGTCATTTTAGAAATGTAAGATATACGCGTATGTAAGACGTCATTTGGTTGTTGGAATGTCCGAATGTTTTTGTGATTGAAAGAAAATATAATTTTATATTCAGTTTGTTATGAAAAATATAAATAAACTAGAAAAATTTAATATACAATTTAATTTAATTTAACTCGCTAATTTAATTTAATTCAACCCAACAGGCAACAACCAAGCATGGCGCGGGAACATACCCGAATAATTATAAATTGTTTTATCAATAATTAATTTTCCAATCGATTGGCATTTTTGTCATCTTCTTCGTCACTCTGCAAATCCACACTAGCTGCCAGATGCATCTCATCGTTTACAGCATCCGGCTCTGAAATCAATAACTACCATACTTACGCTCAATCACACAAATTCCGGATTGGATTTTTAGGTATTTTTATGTTATCAAGATTGCAGGTTGCAGCAGCACCAGCTGCAGATTATATATTTATGTATAATTTTTCTCGGATTTTCTCCACAAGTTTGATTTAGTTTCCCCTTTTTACAGATTCCACAACGCTTTCCGTTCGGTCTTCACGAGATTTCGGATCCAAGATTTTTCGACATTTTGTACAAATTTTCTATTTTGGACTCTTTTTTTTCTTCAGGTAAATATATTTCGCCTAGTTTAGAATTTGGTATGAAAATCCGTTTTGGATTTTGAGCAATGAAGGTCTTAATGTGGTTGTGGCTGTGTAGGGGATATTTGGGAAATTGAAGACTGAAGAGAGGGTTTGAGTTAGTTGGTGAAATGATGAAGAACTCGGTTTCGGAGAGGAGTTTTTATATTGAGAGTGATGAGGAAGATGAGGAGAAGAGTTCTATCAAACAGGAGGACGATGATGATGAAGATGAAGGCAATGGATCAGAATCTACAGATTCTGAGACAGAAAATCAGCACCAGAATAAACCAAGTTCTTATACAACTACCTGGCCTCAGAGTTACAGGTCAATTTATTCTTCATTACATCTTTAAATCTGTATATATTTGTCGTTTTTGAATTTTAATGTTTTTGGGTAGTTAGTTTAAAATTATTTCTGATATGTAAATTTTGGATGAAGCACTGAGTTGGTTTTTACATTTTGAGCATCTGCAGGCAGTCAATTGACATGCTTAGCAGTGTACAATCGCCAAGTCTTGGGTTTTTGGGGACCCCTACGCTGTCAAGATTGGGCAGTTCATTTCTTTCATCATCATTAGTGAGAAGGCACACTCCTGAGGTGCTGCCTGGATTAAACAAGCCTCTTCTACCAACAGTTGAAGATGAGAAACTGCCTCCAAAAAGGCACAGTTCTCAATTTCTTCCTCCTTCAAGGAAGTCTTCGTTGAGGCCTACAGAAGCCTCCTTTAAAAGTTCCCAACTGTTACATGATGTTCCAGTTCGTCAGAGCTCTTTTGGACAAGCTGTGCTGAATGGTAAGCTCCAATGTTCAGTAATATTCTCTACAAGTATAATTATTGGTTACAAATAGGATTATTTATGATTCTCAATTACAGAGAAGATTCTAGGTAGAAGCTCTAGAAGAATGCTGTTGCAGGAAATTGTTGCATTGTTTAGGAGAACATCATATTGAGTATTCCCTCCAACTTGTCCATGGTTTTCTTTCTTTTCATCCATGTTTTTTGTAGGCATAAATGTTCTATGCGGTGTCGGGATCCTTTCAACTCCATATGCTGTGAAGGAGGGAGGATGGGCAGGCCTCTCCATCTTGTTTCTGTTTGCATTTCTTTCTTTCTACACTGGACTTCTTTTAAGATACTGTTTAGACAGCGAGCCAGGGCTCGAGACATACCCAGACATCGGCCAAGCAGCATTTGGTACCCCTGGGCGTATTGCCATTTCAGTAAGTCTTAATGATGCCTATCTGGTTCCATTTAGTTATTTTTTTCATGTACTTGCATAGTTTCCGACAGGAGACTGGGGTCTGTAGCTTTCTAATATTTGTCTTCGAAATCTGGTTGCAGATAATATTGTACATGGAACTATATGTAAGTATCTCTATCATTCTCTTGACGATTTTGTATATATTTAGCAATGTCGGTGGGCCTGTAACAGCTGCATCATATAGTTTATTACTTAGAACTAAGCTGTCTGAGAATGAGGATCGATTTCTTGGTGCATTCTGATTCCACATGGCTAATGCAAATGCCAAAGTTATGCAGGCATGCTGTGTGGAATATATTATCTTGGAAAGTGATAACCTCTCGTCATTGTTTCCAAATGCCCGCTTAAATCTGGGAGGGCTTGAGCTGAATTCACATCTTCTATTTGCATTGATAAGCACCCTTGCCGTCCTTCCAACAGTTTGGCTCAGAGATTTAAGTGTCTTGAGTTACTTGTCAGGTACTGCGGTGAGACTTGTGTAAGCTGATTAAATGTAACTTCATTATTTGCAATATATAACTGCGTCTGGCATTTTTCTTTGAATCCCTGATTCAATTTCAGATACTAAGCATATGTGACATTTTTAAAACTTTTTTGCTTCTTGTCAGCTGGTGGGGTAATTGCATCGATTTTGGTGGTCGGAAGCTTGTTTTGGGTTGGGACAGTGGATCACGTTAACATTCATAGTAAAGGGAGCACTCTGAACCTTGGCAGCCTCCCTGTTGCTCTCGGACTCTATGGTTATTGCTATTCCGGTCATGCTGTTTTTCCAAACATCTACACATCAATGCAAAAGCGAAACCAATTCCCTATGGTTCTTTTAACAAGGCAAGCTGAACAGGATTTTCTCTATTCATCCTCAAAATACTTAGAATTCTCTATTTAACACGGTTTAGTTTCTTTTCTTTTATATCAGTTTTGGTATATGCACTTTGATGTATGCTGGCGTGGCTGTAATGGGATACACTATGTTTGGGGAATCAACACAATCTCAATTCACATTGAACATGCCTACTGATTTGCTTGCCTCCAAAATTGCTGTCTGGACAACAGTAAGTTCTTAAAACACCTCTAAAATTTTATTTAATTCGCAGAAATTGTAGGTTCATGTGAATCATTATATAAGTGAAAATTTCTAATTTTAATTACGTAATTCCATTT
Source organism: Rhodiola chrysanthemifolia (assembly GCA_033675395.1). Lineage (NCBI taxonomy): Eukaryota > Viridiplantae > Streptophyta > Magnoliopsida > Saxifragales > Crassulaceae > Rhodiola > Rhodiola chrysanthemifolia. Next base: position 4,009,946 of record CM066206.1, read on the forward strand.
CTACCGAATTAACTTTACTGATTTGGAGCTGTAGGATGTTCTGTTTAGTGTTTACTACACTGTTATATTTTCATTTTCATATCCAACTTTCACTTATCAGCAAGAAAAGAGTATTAGACGATCTTGTCCGGTGCTACTACTTGAGATTTCCTTTTGTTCTTAATAATCATGTTCGTAACTTATTTCAACTTTCCTTCATTTTGCAGGTTGTCAATCCATTCACAAAATATCCTGTTCCAATTTTATTAGTTTTTTTTTTCCGTTGGTAGCAACATTTTTTTAAACATTCATACAAAATTTGGCCTTAACTGTGTGTGGTACATATGCACTGACAATAACTCCAGTGGCACTGAGTTTGGAAGAGCTTATACCATCAAACCAGCTTAAATCGTATATTTATTCCATCCTCATCAGAACGGCGCTAGTGATCTCTACCCTGCTAGTGGGTCTATCTATTCCTTTCTTTGGTAAGTTTGCTGCATTTAGAACATCCTCAAATAATCAATATTTTCATGTCTTGGTTATATATATATATTCACTCAGCTCCCCAATCGATTCGCAGGTCTTGTAATGGCACTTATCGGATCATTACTAACAATGCTTGTAGTAAGTATCTTTAGCTAATATTAAGGAGTTTTTTTTAAAACTGACCCAAATGAGTTTCGGGATTTCAAAACTGACCCACGCGAGTTTCACATTTCAAAACTGACCCATTTTTAATGAAACCGGATTCCCAGGATCCGGTTTTCTGTGTTTTTCAAAATACCCGGTCCGGTGTTATGTGCGCGTTCGAATGAGAGAACTCCACGTGTTGAGTTTGCAGGATCCGGTTTCATTAAAAATAAGTCAGTTTTGAAATGTGAAACTCGCGTAAGTCATTTTTGAAATCTCGAAACTCATTTGGGTCAGTTTTTAAAAAAACTCAATATTAAGTGCTTAACTGAGTGGAAGGCATTAGTTACTGAACATTGATATTTTTTTTCTTATCCCGTTTTCAGACACTCATCGTACCTTGCTTGTGTTTCCTGAGCATCTTGAAGGGCAAGATAACTCGAGTTCAGGTACTGTAATGATCTCCAAAAAATAATAATAGCCACATTGAAACAACTGTTTCTTATTGAGATTTTACCACCGCAGGGATCACTTTGTGTATTTATCATTACGGTAGGAATGATATCATCAGGATTCGGAACATATTCAGCCGTATCGAAGATCATACAAAGTTTGGGCGGATAAATGTTACCTCATCATTCCCCAGTCATATTCCACACGCTCTCTCTATTAAAATTAAAGATTGATTGATTTGAATTTGATTTCAGATTTTCTTTTTATTTGTATCGATCAAGTCTGTCTAAAGTTAAAAACATCAATCCTTGTTATATAGTAATTGGACATGTGAATTTAGACAAACGAAAAAAAGAAAAGGAAATTACCTTTCTTCATTCAACTGACAGACCTGGGGACCTTTGAGTTCGCCAAACGACGCATCTTTTCTCTCTTATTATCGCCTGAGGAGCGTCCTGCTGCAACGAGTCAGGGGAGCACTCGTGTTCAGCTATATTCGTCAAGATTTCCAGTACTTGGCTCATTTTGGGCCGCGCATTGGGGTTCTTGAGTAAACAGCGGTTGGCTACAGCTGCTAGTTTCTGAGCTGACTTGAGACAATAATTTGCTTCAAGTCTTGGGTCTAAAATCAGTTGGAACTTTTTTGTGTCTGAGAGGTGACGCCTCACCCATTCCAGTAGCTTTTGTTCGTTGTTTGGGCGGTTTCTTTCAAATGGTCGTCTACCCGTTATGAGCTCATAGAGGAAAACTCCAAAGCTCCATATGTCGCTTTTGCATGTGAGATGGCCGGTTTGAACATATTCAGGAGCTGCGTATCCAATTGTTCCGACAACCTATCACAAACAATCTGACACTCATTACAGACTTGGACGAATAACAAAGTACAACCAAGTCTGCAGAAAATGAACTTACTACGGTGGAGACATGACCTATGCCATCAGACGGACCCAACCTTGCCAAGCCAAAATCTGATAGCTTCGCATTCCAGTGCTCGTCCAAGAGAATGTTGGAAGATTTAAAATCTCTGAAGATGATCTGAGAAAAATGGAAATTCAGTATATATGCCTGTTCAAACTGGGATGAAGAGCTGCAATCATCTGTTACCTGAAAATCCATTCCTTCGTGAAGGTACGCCAGACCTCTAGCAGCATCTTGCGCTATTCTTAATCGTTTGGTCCACGGAATGGACATCTTAGAACGTTGGGACAAATGGTCGAGGACACTCCTATTAGACATATATTCATAAACCAACATACGATGGATACCTCGTTCATCGTCTTCTGCACAGTATCCGATTAATTTGACGAGATTAGGATGTTCGACCACCCCCAGAACGTTTACTTCCGTCACCCATTCCTTATGCCCCTATGGAAATAATTCGGATCAATACAAAATAATTCCAAAGACATAAAATAGAGTCACAAGGTAAACAAATTTACCTGCAAACCCCTTCTGCCGAGTTGCTTAACGGCCACATCGATTTTCTTACTCAGATCATCAGCAGCTCGCAACACACCCTTGTAAACCCCACCGAATCCACCCTCTCCGAGCATGAGAGACCGGCTGAAGTTTTTTGTGGCTTCTTTCAGCTCCAAGGACGTGAACTCCCTTATATTAGCAGGCCTCGGAGACAAAGTTAAATAAGAAATTTTCACACAGGAGCCATTGCTGATTTCTGATACCGTTTTGGAACTGAACTCAAAGTCTGATTTTCTAACTTCCTGATCTGTTGATACGGAAGCAGACGAAGGAGTTGAGGCAGACCTTACGGTCTTTGGCCCTTTGTCCTTGTCATTTATCGGGAGAGGGAAACAACTCATAGCCCCGAAACATTGGCTGCCTCTCGGCATATCTACAACCATATTTGAAACACATGTAAGGAGCTATAAGCAAAACTAAAAATCCGATAAAGGAAAATTATGTGAAAATGACATATTTCCCTAATTTGTTTTCCAAACCAACGTATGCAAAATGCAGTTTGTTCAAAAGTATTGAAAACATTTTGGAAGAATGGTAATTTGGTGTGGAAATATGACATGTATTTCCAAAAAAAAGAAGAAAAACAGTCCAGATTACACTTCATGTATTTCTGATAAGAACCTGATAAGCAAAGTCATATAATCTCAACAAACCACCAAGAAAATCAGAAACAATGCTATAACCAATTATTACCTCTTTATAAACTCAGAACTGCTGCCAAAAATTGAAACCCTAATTCCCAAATTTCCACAATAGGGCGAGAAATTGGGACATGGAAAGAATAGCTTGGAAATAGAGATGACAATGGCATGAGAGGCGAGCCATGAATTGATGGAGGTCAACCTCAAGCTGATGGGATTCAGCTCAACCACCAAGAACGCCATCTCATCAAGAATATAATAACTGGAGATATTGTGTTGGCCGAGTCGCGTTCGAAGCAGAATCTGACAACTGGGTTTTAAAAAAAGATTGAATCTTGGAGCTCAACGACTCTGAAAGTGATCGCTATGAAGAAGATCAAGAGTCGTGGAGCGAAGATACGAAAAAGGTCAAAATTTCTGATTAAACAGAATACTGAAATTTAAATAATTACAATGGTAGGGATTTGGATTCAGAAAATGTTTTTTTTTTGTTTGTAAATTTAATTGAGCAGAAATTGTAATGTACAACACATTTTTTTGTTTGTTGATAAAGTAATGTACAACGCATTAATGCCTCTCAATGGTGAGTGATCACATTCTATATTGCACTGTACATTCCGGCATATGGCGGAATATTTAGGCATGGATGTATCCCTAGCACAACTTGATGTGTAAAACTAAATGGTACCTGGGGAAAGATGAAACACAAGAGTTGATAGGTATGCTTATTTTATCTCCAAACAATGTCTCCGAGAAATCTCAGGGCTGGGACACCTCGGATCTCCATGTCAACTAGAGGTGCTTGGATGAGCGTCAAATCAGAGAGCTCAGAATCACTTCGGATCATGTCAAGAGCACGCATTTGATCCTGTAGAATAACCATAACAATTCGGATCCATTGTATTCTCCTCATATATGAATTATGCATATATTCAGTAGACAAATAAGATAAACATGTTATGTTATAACAAAGTGTCTTACCTTCCTCTTCATTGCACAAAACTTGCAATCAGAGCCAGATGGTGGGAGAATTTGATTGACAACGAGTCTCTTCACTGGAACATTTTCCTTCCTCAGGGAGCCGCGCAATCTGGATGACTCGCTAACAGCCATTACCTTGATGAAAGAAAGTAGACGACGGTTACTTACTAGTCATAGATGACAAGAAAGCATCCACACAAGCAAACAAATAGTTTTCAATGATACACTTGAAATAACTCAAGTTAACATGTCCCCCAGTTTCGTTTTTACGACAAGTTTTTAAACGCCCTTCCTTTGAACAAAATTGGAAAAACATGATTGGTGATAAAAAAAATATTTATGAACAGAAGACCACTGAAGGAAGTGAAAAAAAAAAGGAATAAGTAGTTTAACAAGACAAGACACTCGAGGAGTTTTCATCAGTTATTACCGTGGGTATTGTTACTATGACGAATTCTGTTGAATCGGTGTTGCGAAACAGCTCCCTCACTTTTACCATTCTTTCCCGAAGTTTTTCTAATTTGTCAGCCTACAAATCACATTGAGAAACAAAAAGTTTATGTGACTTACGTTCTGAAATTCTAATGAAGTCCTGCTTTTAGTTTAAAGTATGCTTACCGAGCTTTCCTTGTCTGATTCTTGGCCAAAGACGGACTTGATTGCGGAAGTTGCTGAAGCTAACTTCTGCTTTAACTGTACAAATATTAAATAGGGTGTGCCAGGTCAAGCATCATAAAAACAATCAAATAAACCAGGAAATGTAAATGATATCAATTGTTTATCACTAAGAAGATGAATACACCGTGCCAACTGTTTTTCATCTTTGATTTCCAACTACAGCAGCTAAAATAAAATACCACATTCTGTTAAAACGGACAAACAACTGCACGAGCTACTTATGATTCTTACCTTCAATATTTTCCCTATGGACGCATCCAAGAAGTCTGGCAGTGACAAAAGCCTCAAAGTATGACCCTATTGACAAAGACGATATAAGTACAAAATTATAATTGCTTTGCAGTATCGAGTTTAAATTATTCCTGAAGTAGAGATTTACTCACAGTGGGCGCAGTATCAAAAACAATCCGTGTGAACATGTTATACTCTGGAGACTCAAGAAACTGCATAACCTGTGAAAAGGAGCGTTGAAGCCAGCTAAAATACAACCCAACTGTAGAACAGCATGCAATCTGTGTAAGCTGAGATTTGCCTACCTTGGATATTGCGATGGCTTCATCTAGACCAGGAGGTGGAGTGTCTAAAAGCTCCCCTAACTTTAGGTCTCCTAACTTTAATTGAAAAAAATGGAAAAAATAATCGATAAATATTATGCGATAAGAGATTCAAAAAGGTGATATACTAATAAAAACATAACAAAAAACAGATTGAAAGCCAATACATGGAATCCGATTGAAACGTTCACATGGGAAAATGCTCATAAGACGTTCACAAGGCAAAATTTATGCACTTTTCATGATTAGAAGCTCTAAAAAAATTTGCCACAGCACAGAAATCCTAGAGTAATGGTGGTACCTGTTCCGCGAGCATTCCTAGACCCATTCCATCCATGATATCCTTCACCCCTGTGCCCCCATTTTTCTGACTAGCATCGCGGAACTCTTCCCTAGCTTTTTCAGGATTTATCTGCCACAAAGTAGCTAGTTAAAAAAGAATAAACAGAACAAATCCATCATGACTAACCAAATGCCCACAAAAGGTTTTTGCTGCTAACCTCGAGAGCAAACAAGGGTGCATCTGGGCCTTCAACTGGAACTAAAGCTCCCCCAGTCAAGTCCTACATTGGGGACAAAAAGAATGAGTTATGCGTACAGCCTAAATAATATTCTAATTATATCAGACGCAAATTGGTTAGCACATAATTGAGATGGTTTAAGGGAAGCACACAAACCTGGGCAAAGGAATCACTTAACGAGTGAGCAGGATCAGTTGACACCACTAAAGTTGGATGTCCGTTATTTGCAAATTTGACAGCTAATGATGCAGCACAGCTTGTTTTTCCCACTCCTCCCTTGCCACCCAGCAAATAAAACTTGCGCATTGTCCCAGAGGCCATTTCGTCAAACTCAGTTGGACTTTCAGTTGGAGCAGCCACTGATCTCACTGGTCGAGTTGCGTCATAAAAAAAATAGAAAACCAACAAACTCACTTGTCAGTTCCTATGGGACACAGTATGTAAGAAGATATCACACATCCGAATTATAAACAATAGTCAGACTAATATATAAGTGCCACACAAACTCTATCAAACTGAATAGATTCACAAATCCCTAAAGCAGCTAGTTCAGTGGTTATACTTATACATATGAGATAACTCAACCAGTATGAAAGAAGTGCGCTTTCCAAGAAATGGTACCCTAAATTTGATAGAAACAAATCATCCGGAGAATCAAACAATAGCACTTTAATCAGAAAAATCAAAAGGACTAATAAAAAAAACAACCTCGACACATAAAAAGGACATCAATACCAGCTAATCAGAAACGAAATTGGAAGAAAGGGAGTCACCTTGGAAGGAGGTCCTCCTGTGGGGTTTTCTTGATACGGAGATAGATAAGAAGCCGATTCCGGAAGAGGAGAAGGGTTTACTAAGAGAGAGGATTCTGGGCGAGGAAGAAAGTGGGCCGCCCAGGAGAGACATGGATTTGACGAGAAATGGGGAAGAGGAGATTGAGGTCGGAGAAGCCATAACTATCTTTCGCTCTTCTTCTTCTTCTTCTTTCTGGTCTTTCAAGCCTTTTGACTTCCCACTCTCCTCACATGTAAATAAACAAGATTGTCATACACATGAAGGTTTTAGCGACGAAAGTAACCAAATCAGGAAGAGCTACATATCGTCGCTAAAATTGTTGCACAAGATTCATAAAATCAGAGAGATGAGTAATTCAAATTGAACAGTTTTTAACTAATTTCTTCTGACTGAAGAATTTTGAAATATGTCCTTGAACAAAAATACTACTTATAATTGAAGTGCAAGCAATAAATAATTGTACTAATTTATAGATAAACAAAAATAGAACCACAGTACATCAGTAATAATTGGTATTCATTGGATTGGAGGACAAACTCCCATCTATTACTTTTAGTGTTCATCAAGAACTAGCAATCAAAAAGCAAAGAAAACCCATCCCTCAGAACCAAATAAATGGGTTCCAGGGAGAATAATAATAATAATATGAGCTGAAATGGAAATTTCTCTTCATATGGCAGGAGCCCAGGTGGATTTGGCATCAATGGCGACCTTACTGAAGTTAATTGAAGTCAGGCTTCTCAGGGTAGGTGCAGCCAGACCTTTGGATGATGACATTCGCAGCATAGCAACCAGCTCGAACACATTCCTCTATGGGTTTCTCTTGAACCAGTTGCGACAAAAAGCCTCCAACAAATGCATCACCTGACAAGACAAAACAGAGTCAGCCAAAAAGAGAGCAGATGATTTCATATTTTGGTAGTATAGCCATATCAAGATTTTAACTTAAGAACCTGCTCCATTGGTGTCGACGAGCTTCTCCTTTGGCAACAATATGACTGGGAACAATTTAACTTGACCATCTTCAGCCACTACTACTGGGTCAGCACCTTGGGTGATAACCGTGATTCTCTTGTGTGTTCCCGATGCCTTTGGCCACTGAGAGATCTTGATTGCAATCTCCTCAACATTGTCAGTCTGAATGTAAAAGCACACACAATTGTCAAGAGCCATTTTGTCGGAGCTTCGTACAACTATATACGGCTTCCCTTCCTTCAAAAGATGGAGAATACTAAAGGCCGGCATCAGTAAAATTAAGCTAATTAACTTACCTCCCAACCATGAACCTTTGAGAAGGTCCTTGCCTCTGTCTCATTTCCGAACACATAGTCCATGTATCTATTAGTATAAGAGAGGTTAGACATCCATGTTCAAGCAAAATCAGCAAAACATTAAGAGGAGGAAATCTTACGGGAGTACTTTCACTTGTGCATCCTTGAAGAACTCACAGATGAACGGAGCGGAGAGATTCATTGAGAAGATCTGGTGTAAAACAAAGCATTAGTTGACAGCAGTTCTGAAGTAAAACAAAAAAAAATTGAAAATATATAATATGAGTGAACCATAAGTATTACCTTGTTTTTTGCGGCTGCATGCTCAGCAACAAGTTGAATGGATTCAGGCGACACGGTAAGGAAAAACCCAGCAATGTAAATGTACTTGGCCTTCTCAACTACAGATATATGTGTGTATGTTACATAATTATATAAAATAAGCAAACACAACTCAGGAAACGAGGAAACAGAGAAAATATAATGCCTAGAGCCCAGTTTTCTGGCTTTTTCAAGTGCTCAAACTTGTAGCAGTTGGCAGCTGAGAGATTTGCAACAAGAGACCTATAAGAAATGTAGTATGAAGATGTAAGCAGCTACATAATTGAACTGAATTTATCTGCATATACTTACTAATCTTTTTAGATGCAACAATAAGAAATGATCAGATTTACCAGCAATATTTATGTAAGTATACCCAGCTTCTTTGGATTTATCTTGGACTTTAGGACATTAAATATCACGAGTTTGACACTACCTCATTTTAGATCAAATGCAGTTCAAAATTAAACATGTTACAAAAACTGGATTGCAAAATTACCTCTCTCCACCCACAACGCAGACCCCACATGTACCAGTTGGTGCTGCTTCATCCTCATAATAGTGAACCTAATTAAGAAGACAAGTCAATTATCTTATAAGAGATATTTTGCATTGCCAACAATTAATGCCAAATATGTATACATAAATCCAAAAAGTAAAAGAACACAATGAGAACAAGAAATGTACATTGACGCCAGCTTGCTTAGAGTGTTTCTTCATCTCCTCGCCAAACTTGTCCTTTCCAATGCTACCGATGTAACTAGTTGCACCAGGAGTTTGAAGCATCCACTGTAAAATGAGCAATACAGAGTCAGCTTGTACCTTGGGCCAAATTGCAAAGACATTAAATACACTATGTTAAACAAACCTGTGCCACCCTGATCGAGTTCTGTGTTGCACCTGTAAGAAAAATGAGGCGCATACATATTAACCGCCTACTGAAATTCAAATAATGAGGTCGCCAGAAAGCTCACGTAAACAACTCTAGTAATTAACTAATTACCTCCAGCAATGTATTCAACACTAAACTTGGATGCCATTTCCTCGTACCTGTAACATTTCATTTCCAAAAGAAACAATAAGACATTATATTCATCACTTTCGCTCATACAGTCGTGTAACTCGTGTCATCCGACACATCATCCATAATATAACAAGGATAAAGAAATGTTATATCAAAGTGACTTACAAAGGCAGGTGCTTGTCTTCAGCAAGGATAGCATTGTTCAATTTTAGGTCATACCTGTACTCAAACAATGACATTGAAATTGAACAAATCAGAGACATTAATGAAACTCACTGAAAATAACAGATAAAGCCACCAATAAATCAGGTAGCGTTCATAGACACACAGTCATTTCAGTTATAACCACATACATCAATCCATACACATTTCATAAACGGCATTGAGGAGCAGATCGGTAACCTAACCGATCCAAATCTCTCCACCTCAGATCTCACTCCAAAATAAAAACAAAAAATTCCACAAACCACAACAATCTAAGTGACAGATCTGGAACTAAAAGTACCAAATACCGACACAGATCTAGTCGTATCGTACATGAGAAAATGCGCAGATCTGAGAAGGGAGAGAGATTCATACTTTGACAAAAACTCCTCATCGACGACAGCGGAAATGTCGAGCAGGGGATTTCCCATACCGAGGAGAATACCTTCCGACGCCATTGCAGAAACTACCGCGCGCTGAAGAAGAGAGAAAGAGTGAAAATTGAGGATGAGATTTTTGAGAGGAGTGGGAAGGAGGTGAGTGTAGTTGTTAGTATTTATACAGAGAGCGGCTGTTAGCGTTAGTTACAATGCTCCTCCGTTTTGGAGGAAGCTGAGTCGACTCGTTCATCACCAACTTCCCCGAGCTGAGTTGTAAGCCCTGACTCGGTTTTAGGTGGAAGTTTGGTGAGTATATAGGCTTAACGAGAATTTTTAATCATTTAAAAATTATTATTCTCCGGTTTAACTAAAATTTAAATATAATAATTTTTAGTGTAAATTCAGTTTCTTCCAGTCATCGACTTGTATCATTCCAGATCTACTGCTGCTGCTGCTGCAAAACTGCAGAGTGCAAACAGCACAAAACCATGGAGCGAGTTCGAGTCATCTCAAGCAACACAATCCTTCCCGCCACATACACACCCGACTCAACGCGGCAGAAGATCCACTTAGCTCCCTGGGATCTTCAACTCCTCTTAGTCAGCTCCATCCAACAGGGTCTTCTCTTCACCAACTCCCCTCCCAACCTCATCCATCTACTAACCTCCTCCCTCTCCCGCACCCTCGACTACTTCTACCCTCTCGCTGGCCGCTTGGCTTTCTCCGAGGATGTCGGAAAAGATGCTAAATTGTACTATGTTGATTGCAACAATAGTGGAGTGGAGTTTGTTCAGGCGGTTGCGGAGGATGTGACTGTGGGGGAGATATTGAAAAGTGAGTATGACTTTGGAGTGATTCACAGGCTGTTTTCGATGAATGGGCTGGTGAATATTGAGTGTGATGTGAAGCCGTTTTTGGCTGTGCAAGTGACTCGGTTGGGTGATGGAGGGTGTTTTGTGGGATGTACTTTGAGTCATTTGTTTGCTGATGGGAGCTCATTTTGGCATTTTTTCAACTCATGGTCTGAGATTTGTCGTAGAGGGTCGAGCTTATCTAGTATTTCGAACTTTCCAGTGCTTGAGAGGCAGTATCCTTATCGGAAGGAGGTGTGGTTTCCGAATAGGAATCTTGGTAGGAGACAGGTTAGGAGGAGTCAGAGTGTGTTAAGAGAAAGGATGTTCCACTTTTCAAAAGAGAAAATAATTGCGCTCAAACAGAAGGCGGTTGGAGAATCGGGGAACCAAAAGATCTCGTCTCTACAAGGTGTACTAGCCCATGTATGGCGAGGAGTGGTGCGCAGTCGAGGTGTAGATCCCAATACTGATGTTCAATTCACAATGGCGATCGGTGACAGAACGAGGACAGAGCCTGCCCTGCCAACTCATTACCTAGGCAATGCTACCCGCCTAGTTAAAGCGACCTTAAAAGGGGAGGAGGTCTTAGCTGAACGCAGTCTCGGACGAGTAGCTTGTCAGCTGAACAAACTAGTTGCATCGCAAACTAGTTCTGTGGCTAAGGATTTCATCAGCTCGTGGTTAGAGAATCCGAGTGTGATTAATTTAGGTACGTTGGTTACCACAAACTATATAGTGACGAGTAACTCGCCCAGGTTTGATGTGTATGGGAATGACTTTGGATGGGGGAGGCCGGTTGCTGTGAGGAGCGGTGGTGCTAGTAAAGGTGATGGGAAACTTACACTGTTTACCGGATCGGAGGATGGAAGCATGGATGTTGAGGTTTGCTTGGTGGCTGAGACTTTGGAGGTTTTGGAAAAGGATGGTGAGTTTATGGATGGTGTTTACTGAAGTCACTTCCTCTTCATCTATGACCAGGTTTTGGCCTACAAGCTTCATATCCACTACACTGCAACAAAATCAATGTACTCCATAACTTGTAGGCTTGATCTGTACAATCTCGTCTTTAGGAAATGTAATATCTGTTGATCTAGAATGTACTGTTGAATTTAATGTAATTAATTGCAATAATAAACAGACGATTTGGAATGCAAGGCTCTGTAGTTCCATACGGATAAGCAAATGTATATGACAAAATAAATTAGGTTAAATAGGAAAACAGTTTACCGACACTTTTTTAAGTATCATCTCGGTTTTTTGGCCTCTGAACATCACTAGCACCAGGAACTGGTCCAGGATGAAGGCATTTTACTTCTTTCCAATAAAAACTGAAATAATCTCAATACAGCAGCTTCAAAATATCAGCCCTGTAAGTCCGTAGGTAAATTCTTGTGAGTATAAACTACTCCTTTATCACCATTGACAACTTGTCCTTTCCCTCTAAGTATCCTGCATAAAATAGTTTGCTTAACAGAAGAACATAGCAACCCAAATACTGAACACATTTTTAAGTAAATAATACTGCACGTACCATCGGGTTGTTAGCAGTCCTTCAACTCCAACAGGACCTCGAGCATGAATTCTACTTGTGCTGATTCCCACCTGTATAAACAGACGGCATTTTAGATGTGTTTTGATATTATGATAGTGAATCAAAACTAAACTGATGTTGTACCTCGGCGCCTAGTCCGAATCGAGCTCCGTCACAAAATCTTGTACTTGCATTGTGGAAGACAGCAGCACTGGCAGGATAGAAACCAAATAAATTGAAATACTGACTTTTAAACTGTGAATACAGATGCATATGATGTTATGTTTGCAGATCTTTTACCTGTCAACTTTTAGTAGAAATTCTTCAGCAGCTTCAACATCTTCAGTTACTATGCAGTCAGTGTGAGCACTATAACACCGATGAAAGATAACATATAAGAGTTGAGAACATACAGACAATGTGGAACTGGGTGGGTGGAATCGTTAACACTAATCTACCTTCCATGTCGATGTATATGATCAACGGCTGAATGCAGGTCGTCCACAATTTCGACTGTGCAGGCCAATGAGCTGTACTCGTGATGAAATGAGGATGCCTCTGGAAAGTTATACAAATTACTAGCTCTAGGTCCTCCATACAGCGCGACTCCTGCATCGATTTTTTTTTTGGGTCATAAATTTGAATACGCGATATGCCGATATCCCAGAACTTATGTCAAGTGCCCTGGTGACTTTGACATCATTAAATAGACTCAACGGTCTTACCCTCATTCTGAAGCTGTTTCAGAATTCCATTAAATTCTTCTCTGCTAGATATATCTTTGTGTACAAGAAGTGTCTCCTGAAATTGCAAGGCAATACATCAATGTTGTTTGATTCTTTTTTAACAGATGAGAAATAGCAGAACAAGTAGCAATTAAGCGGGCCTTGGAAGAAAAGTCAGATACCATAGCATTACAAGCTGCTGGATAATCAACTTTTGCATCCAAAACAATTTGCTTTGCTCTTAGAAAATCAGCTGACTTGTCGACATAAACATGGCAGATTCCATCTGAGAAGAAATTGTCAGTAATTAATAGATCTTCCTCATTTGAAGATTAAAGTTTAAGGACTTCTTTGTTACCAGCATGACCAAGAACAGGAATTTTTGTGGATTCCTTGATCTGAGAAACAAGCTTATTGCTGCCTCTGGGGATTACAAGGTCTATGACATCATCAAGCTGCACAGCACAACAGAAGACAAACACCGTCAACCAACAACGTGGGACTTTCATGGTCAGTTATTGTTTTAATTACCAAGACCAACCTTGAGTAAATCAGGAATTTCATCTCGTGAAGTTACCAGCCCGATTAGTTTCTCTCCAACAGTATCTGGGATGGCTGATGTGATAACCTTAAAGAAGATAATGGAATTACATAAATAACTACTCACCGATGGTGCTCTACAATCTGAGTACCTAACTACAAAGTACAAAAATACAATGTTTGATAAATAAATAGTAATTTCTTAAATCAAGAATTCAAGATAGATAGATAACCTTATGCAGTATAGCATTTGAACGCTTGGCCTCTTTTCCACCTTTCAGCAACAAACCATTCCCACTTCTGATGGCTAAGGATGCTATCTATTAACGAATAAAAGGGAATATTGAATGTGTGATCAAGAGATAAATGCATAATGGTGAATCATTCACAACTGCCCAGAATGAATGGGTTCTTGAAATGAAATACAGTATACAGAACATCAAAGGATAAACGCAGAGGACCTGAACCAGAGCATCTGGCCGTGATTCAAAAACAACGAGGAGAACCCCGAGAGGAGAGGAGAGTTTCTCCAAGACAAGTCCATCTGCTAACTGCATAGTGAGGAAAATATTTAGATACGTGGAAAATATCAAACTTCAAAAAAATAAAAGTAAAAACCTCAATTTCATCAACTCTTTTATTTCAGAAGCAATTTTGTAAAAGTTTGTCTGACCTCTGTTCTCCTTCTTACACAGCCTATAGGCTCTTCCATCTCCGCAAGTACGCGAACAGATTTGGCAAGGGCTGATATCTGTGTCAGAAACAAGAAAAATAAATGATGAGACCAAGAAAGGACCAAGAACCAAGAAGCATTAAAGAACCAAGATCTGATATCTGTTTCAGAACCAAGAATCATAGAAGAAACATGAAATTGCATCCAAGAAAATACTTGGCAGCCTTTAAAAATGTGTCAATGTATGGAGTTACAGAACCAAGTTACCTTTTCAGGTTTTAGTGATAAGCGATGTATCAAAGCCTTGTCATATCCAGCATGCACTGCTGCTTCAACATCTGCTCTATTCTCATTCAATATCAAGCTCACATTTGCCTCCAGCGCATCAGCGACATTCAGCAGTAGTTTCTTTCGATCTTCTGAAGATAGGCCCTACAATACGTGATGCCAATAGTTCAACCATTATAAACCTCTTAAAAGCAAACATTAGAAATAAAGGTCGCTTAATAGTACATTCAACTTGGAACATATTGCTTGAGGTCAACATACTTGTAGTCTTCTAGAGCATTCTCTTGCAGCAACAGCCATCTCACGAGCATCAATTTCGTGAACAGAAGACCACAAGTGAGCATCTTGATGGAATAAGGTACCAATTCGCTTTCCTTCAACTACTTTGATGATATTGCTAGTGGTAAAGCCACTGCAAACAAACCCAAATGTGAAAGTGTACGATTATTCGACAAAATTAAAATGGATTTCAGAAGCTTATACACTGTTAAGTAGAAGATCATGATCAGAAGTGCATAATATCATGTAGAGCAGAAGATACCTGGTTATGACGACAGGGACACCACCAGAAGAAGCATATGTAGCAGCTTTTACTTTGGCCATCATGCCGCCTCTTCCCACTCTGGACTTGTCGCCAAATGTAATATTTCCTTCATGCACCCTCTCATCATAAGTGTAGATCAGTTTGGACTTTGGATCACTGGGAGGACCACTATAAAGACCATCAACATCGCTTAGTAGAACAAGAAGGTCGGCCTTCAGTTCCAAAGCTAACAAAGCACCTAAACTATCATTGTCCCAAAAGACACCTAAAGAATCCTGAGGGAGAAAAAGGTAACTCAGAGGATCAGATGCAGCAGAGGAGAGAAATTGGATCTTAACATGCAAACAATCAGATGCTCAAGGTAGATATATTATACATACCTCATAGGGAGCTTTTCTCGTACTGATTGCATCATTTTCATTGAAAATTGGAATCACTTTGAGATCTAACAAGAAGTTTACTGTTTCAGCGAGTTGCCTCCTGAATTCGGGACTCTTAAAGTCATTATCAGTGACAAGAAATTCTGAAGAGTTTACATCAAGCTGCGCGAATAATTAAAATTTATTAAAACTATATAAAACCAATTTGTGGATTTTAAAGAAAGGTAAAAATATACAATCGGGGTCACACTATCATCAGAATAACCTGGCTGAATAGAGCATCATAAAGAGCCATGAGGCTACTCTGCCCAACAGCTGCACATGCCGATGGATCAAGATCAAGTTGCGGATTTTGAAGATCCGCCAGGCTGCAGAATTTCCTCACAGATAAGTCTTTGTTAAATTAAAAATATAAATGTATGTTACCTGAGACATAATGAAAAAGAACAAAGACGCAGACCTGCTATTGATCAATCTCCTGAACCTAAGCCTTTGGCGACCAACACCAACAGCGCCCGAGGTCACTAATATGACCTCAAATCCAAGAGATGACAGTTCTTTGATCTGCAATCAAATTACAGAACACGCAACAGTTAAGTTCCATTAGCAACTCAAATGAGGATGATTGTAGCTTTGTTTTCCAGTTCAGCTCGCAGATACATATTACAATGGCTTAAACATACCTGTTCGCAAAGTGCTCCAACTCTGCCCAATGCCAGTCTCCCATCAGCTCGAGTAACCACAGCTGTACCCACCTTCAATTACTCAAAACAAAGTCAGTTCCAAGAACCTGGCTAGTAAAAATCTAACCAATGACACAACATCTTCCGTATCACCAGTCCCTATAATTGGAACTGGCAAATGACACTTACATAATAATAAAAAACCGAAGTTTAACATCAACAAATTTCTCAACTTTGAATCTTTCAGAGCTGACAGACCGTGTCTATATAAAATTAATAGATACTTTAACCGAAAATAAATAAATAAAAATAAACAAAATTTCAGAAGAATCATCACACAAAAAAAGGATCTGATAAAAAAAAAACTTAGGGCACAAATGTTCTATAAAACAAAAAGGAAAACGAATAAAATGGCTGCTAAATCCACACACCTTAATAATCAGGCGCTTGACGTTAGTGACGAATTGGCGAGAAGGATCGATTGATTCCACGTACGAATCCTCTCCCGACTTCACCATCTTCGCCCGATATCAGCCACAATCAACTCAGATTTCAGTCGATCTCGTGAACTCACCAAAACAAAAATAAAAATCAAAACCGGAAGCGACAAAGAGACGCACAGTGGATGTTGCTTAAAAAAGGACACCAGATATTTTCTGCGCTTGAGTATTGGAATAAGCGATCAGACTGTTGAATCAGAAACTGATGCAGAATTGAGAACGAAGAACACCAGACGATGATAACGACGAGAGTAGAAAAGCGCGGAGTTGTAGATTTTTTTGTTACGTGTGGGGTTTTGTAAGTGAACTTGACGCCGTCGTTTAGCTGAAAAGGTTTTGCACAAAAGTAGCTACCGACCACGTGATACGCGATTGTGATTTATTAGCATTGTTGGGGGATTTGGTGATAAATTTATACCCTCAACTTTGATAACGATGACAAAAAATAAATACCAAAATTAAATTTAAACTATATAAAGCGATTATTTAGTAAAACTGAATTTGTGTTTTTCAAGTAAGAAATAGATACATATGGAGAAATTAGATTACGCTATGAATCTTGCAGAAATTAGATTTGAAAAGCTTTTATTTTAACATTCAAATTATATATATTAATTTTTGGAGTTTGGATTCGTTGTGTCCGCAGCTGGATTAATAGATGTTTCTTCGTCTTTTCGCTCTATGAACGCGTGAAGATGCGTATATATGCTTGTGAGTTTAAAATTAGAACTGTTTTACGATCTGCGCTCAACTAACGCGATTTAAATATTATATCCGCGTTAGATTGCTTGGCTCGTGTTCTAAGAACATCCCCACCATGATCTTTTTTATCATGAAAAAGAGTCATGAGAGGTGATTGAAAAAATCATGCATATCCACCATGATCTTTTTTATCATAGAAAAGATCATCTCATGATCAAACCAAATTTTGATCATCTCATGATCTTTTTTTAGTTTTGATCATGAGAGTTGAACCAATCATAATGCGACACATGTCACGCGTCAGAACTTTATCAGTTTAATTCCAGATTTTGTAATGAATATATCTTGAAAATTACAAAGTATTCAAAAATAAAAGTATCACTAATATTCATAATTTTTGAAGACCTATAAATAGAGATACATTTTGATATTTATATGCTTGTATTTATGTAGAAATAAGAGAGAGTGATGATGAACTTTATGTTTGGTCATGAGTGGGATGTCCATGACCAAATAGATCATGTTGGATGACTAAATAAGAGATAAGTGGATGAGAGAGATGGATGACATGTTTTTTTAATCATGGTGGGGTGGAGGATGCTCTAAACTTTTTGATTTTCATATTTACATATACACGATAAAATAATCATCTGAATATATATAAGATGTGCTCGTGTGTTTGAGATGTATATGTACTGTAAAAAAAATGGAGTTTACATATATTAATTAATTTTTGGCAATACATAATAATAAATCAAGTGGTAAATAAATATGTAGTTGTGAATTAACTTGTGGTTGTGGCGATTTGTGTGCATGTACTTGTAGCATTAATGCAAGATATGGTTTTCTTGTGTCTCATTTTGTATTGACTACGTGATTTTGTCATTTTGGCAATTTTTGTGTGTCCATTTTTTGAATGAGGCGATAAGTTGATTATGGAAGTAAATATTTATTTAGCGGAATATTGGGAACGAAACTGAAGACTAAATCAAGCGTACGTCTGGTATAGTTAGATCTGGTCTTTTGATTTTGACTTGCAATAGTTCAGGACTCAGATATTTTTTTTTTTGAGAAAAAAGTAGATGGAAAATTGATGAGGAAAGAAATAGGTTTTTAATGGCATCTATGAAATGTTATGAGAATGTTTTATACAATTTTTTTATATGGTTTATGTGTTAATTTATTCACTATACATATTAATGACAGATTATTTTTTTCGATACAAGCAAGGATAGATTAATTATAGTAACTACTTTCTCAGTTTCATTTTTTTCAACTTTTCACAAAAAGAAATTAATTAACTTATTTGAATTTTTTTTATCTTTATCTCTTAAAATTTTCAAGATTCAAATGGTCATTATTTTAAAAAAGAAAAATGGAGACGAAACATTGAATCTCAAATGTGATTACAAAAGCATTTTGGGAGATATATATTAGAATTGGATGAAATAAACAGAATGATCGCTCGAAGTTTTGTAAGGTAAACTACGGCGTGTAAAAACTAAAAACATAAAAATGCATAGTAACAAACTGACAAATGCATTTGTGATGGAAAGAATCAAAGGAAGAAATATTAGATCATTTGATCGAGCGCTAACTGGAATCACATGTACAGAAAAAGAAAGAAAGAAGTTTTTTTTTAAAAAGTTGTGAGAAAATTGATCATTTCAAAGGATGTTGAACTCTTTAATCATCATACCATCACCATAATGACACAATTATAATATTTTAAACTTGTTATATTGGACTTGACTATGTGCTTTATTAATATAATCCTCAACATAAAACCATTCTATCTAAAAAGACGTAGTTCATAAATTCACCATAAAATTACACAACTACTTTCACATTATTACGAAATAAACACATTGATACAAACTCAACTATCAAAATAAATTCTTCACCGTCTCTCCTCGCTCCTTGTACATTGCCATTACTACTCACATTGATCACATCCTTCCAAGTAAAAATTACGTGCCAAAATGTCCAGCAGCTTGTCACGTATCCCACATGATATCATCTCCTCCCCGGCCAAATTAACAATCCACCACTAAATTAAGCAACTTATTCATTTTCCAGCACACAGTTTTCCCCAATAAATACTATCCATCCAATAACGCTTCGATTGTTGTAGGAAGGAATTGATAATCATCATATCACATTAAATTCACTCCTTTTCTATCCGGATCTTTTATCCTCTCTCCTCGAAAAACTCCATCTTCTAACCGAAGCAACCTTTGCATCTCAGTCTCCACCGCCGGCGACCATGGTTTTCGGCCCGGGCTGGTCCGTCCTTTCCCGGAGCTGCTTTCACTCTCCGCTGCGGCTTCTCCGCCGGTTGCCGTGCTTCGCCCGGCGTCGGTTGGGGTGCGTGGAGAGGGTAGCGGGGACGGTTTTCATCCATGGCTGGAGGCCTTCCGACGGGTCGCCGGTGCCTGTTTTGGGTCGGTTTGTTCTGGGTGGTGCGTGGGGTGGCGGCAGTGACACGGACGGGTGGTGGTTCAGGCTGATGGACGGCGGGCGGAGGCTGTCCATGGGATTGGCTCTGGCTTGGCGGGCGGTTGGCTGTGGATTTGGTTTCGGTGGTGAGGGGAGCCGTCATGGATGGTGGTCGTTGGTTGGCTGGCGTGGTTCTCCGGGTGGCCTGGGTTCGTTTTTGTTGCTCGCTGTGCACTTCACCTGTTGACCGGTTGTGCCGGTTTGCCCACTTCTTAGTTTGTAAAGTTAGTTTAGTTTAGTTTAGTTTAGTTTAGTTTAGGGTAGGGTTAGTTTTAGTTTCGTTTTAGTTGTAGTTGAATAAGTGGCTATTCTCAGCCGGTTTCCGGACTGAATGAGTTGTTTGTCCTCAGCCGCTTGCGGACTGAGTGTTAGTCACATTAGTTGTTCTAGTTGTCCTATTTCCCCGGTTCTGGCCAGGGAATGTTAGTGGCTTTGATGGTTTTTCTGACGAGGATGGGTTGGCCATTTTAGGCATGTGCTTTAACCTGACTACATGTACTGAATCGAGTCATTGAGTAGTCGATGTCCGACTTCTGTACAATTTTTCCCATCAAAAAAAAAAAAAAAATTCACTCCTTTTCTCCTCTTTATAACTCGTTTCAGCTTTGAGCTATCAAGCTAGTCACAAACCTCTCTATAGATGAAAATGGCAATAATGGGGGAAATTCTTGATGCTGCTGCAGAATGGCTTTACAACCATGTCTTTATGTCTGACCTTGTTTTAGCTCTTTTAAGTCTCTTTGTTTTCAGCTCCATCCTCTCCAAAATCCGGCACAATGGTCCTATGTTATGGCCGGTTTTAGGGATCGTACCGACGGTGCTGGTCCATGTCCACAAGGTCCACGAATGGCTCACTGATTCTTTTAACAGCACGACGGGGACGTTCGCCTACCGAGGAATGTGGCTCGGTAAAGCCTATGGAATAATAACAGTTGATCCATTGAAAATTGAATACATTCTCAAGACAAATTTCAAAAACTTCCCCAAGGGGAAGTACTACCGAGAACGGTTTCAAGAGCTTCTCGGAGACGGTATTTTCAACGCGGACGACGAGTCATGGAAGCTGCAGAGGAGACTGGCTACGTCCGAGATGCACACCGGCCGGTTCATGGACTACTCTATGAAGTGCATCACTGACTTGGTGCACCACAAGTTGTTAAAACTTGTGGACAATCTTGTGGCCTCAGGAGATTGTATTGATCTCCAAGATGTTCTTCTCCGATTTACGTTCGATAACATCTGCATGGCTGCGTTCGGGGTCGATCCAGGGTGTCTAGACTTTAGTCTACCTGAAGTTCCCTTCGCTACCGCCTTCGAACACGCTACGGAGCTGACGTTGTATCGGTTCATATCGCCACCTTATGTGTGGAAGTTCATGAGGCTTTTTGGACTTGGTTTTGAAAAGAGGCTTAGCCAGAGTGTTAGAACAGTGCATGAGTTCGCTGATCAGACGGTCGCGAATCGTCGAATGGAGTATAGAAAGGTTGGAGATTTGAATGAGTGGTCCGATCTTCTGTCTAGACTTGTCGAAAGAGGCGAAGAAGATAAAAAGTCACCGAACTTCTTAAGAGACTTTTGCACAAGTTTCATCTTGGCCGGGCGAGATACCAGCTCAGTGGGTCTAGCATGGTTCTTTTGGCTAGTGAGCCAAAACCAGGATGTGGAAGAAAGGATACTCAACGAGATCAATGACATTTTCTGTCATCGTAGCGAATCAGACAAAGGACTAGATCATATAGTTTTCACAGTAGAGGAGCTAAGAAAAATGGTGTACTTGCAGGCAGCCATCTCCGAGGCACTAAGGCTATACCCTCCGGTGCCTATAGACTTCAAAGAGACTTTAAACGACGACGTATTCCCCGACGGAACGGCGGTGAAAAAGGGCTCAGGTGTATTCTACTCCATTTTTTCAATGGCTAGGATGGAGTCCATTTGGGGAAAGGATTGCACCGAGTTCAAACCGGAGCGTTGGATCAAAGACGGGAAGTATTCGGGCGGGGAGAATACTCAGCAATTCAAATATGTTGTGTTTAACGGCGGGCCGAGGCTGTGCCCTGGGAAGAGTTTTGCCTATTTGCAGATGAAAATGGTTGTTGCTTCGGTTTTGGTCAGGTATGAAATTAAGGTGGTTGAAGGGCATGAAGTTGTGCCTAAGATGACCACAACGCTTTACATGAGGAATGGGCTGATGGTGAAATTTAAGCGTAGAGATGGTGGACTTGGAAATGTTTGATTTACAAATAAAATCGGTTCAATTTGATGGATGCATTAAGATTTGGTTCAGTTAATTACTTACGTGGTCCGTCAGAAAATAAATTATATTATCACATAAATAGCAAATAAACTTTTTTTTTTTGATTCATTAGAAGCCCAGCGTTAACGTCTAGTAAGAAATGAATTTATGGTTAGAAATAAGAATTAATTCGGGTCATTGATCTTTCTTAATCAACAACAAAGATTACACACAAATAATACTCAAAATCAACATAATCGATCCTTACGGAGTAATTTAGTCATAAACAAATTCTCTAAAACCTCCGATCCCGTTGATTGCGAAACTTGCGAAATCGGAACTCAAGTGTTGAAACAGGGTGCGGGAAAAGATGGGGTCTTGCGGCGGCGATGAGAAATCAAGGGTCACGGTGGTTGGCATTGGGAACTGGGGAAACGTGGCGGCGAAGCTGATTGGTTCTAATACGTTGAAGCTTGACTCGTTTCATGGTAAAGATTTGATCTTTCCATGTTTTTTGAATTTAATTTGGGTGTGTTTGTTTGCTGATTTCGGAAAATGGGCTTCTTCTTATTTTTTTGGTGCGTTTCAGATGAGGTGAGAATGTGGGTTTTTGAGGAGAAGTTGCCAAATGGGGGAGAAGCTATCTGATGCCATCAAGAGAACCAAACTCGCGGCTTGAAACTCTTTTGGCAAACCTCCAATCGTTTTTTACTGTCAACAACATAAACAAATAATACGACATAACATGATAAATAATGCTACGTATTTTAGTTGGCTGTTACGAATTTTGTTTGTAATTGCTACGCATTTTAGTCGTAAGGGACCAAAACATGACTGCTACGAATTTTGTTTGTAATTGCTACGCATTTTAGTCGTACAGGACCAAAACATGAATGCTACGAATTTTGTTTGTAATTCATACGCATTTTAGTCGTTAAGCATCAAAATATGACGGCTACGAATTTCGTTTGTAATTGTTACGCATTTTAGTCGTTAAGTACAAAACATGACTGATACGAATTTTATTTGTAATTGCTATGTATTTACGAACAAAATTCGTAATATTAATTAACAAAATTCGTAACACCAGAATCGATGTCATATAATTCCAACTCAATCAACCGATAGGTTCAACGAATTATAGCCGATAAAAGGGAGTGAAGGAAGAAGATAAGAAGGAGAATGCCAGTGATGGAAATAAGCTTGATGGAAATCAGAATTTGTGACTGTCATCCTTCAGCGAACTCTCTCCCTCCTCTCATCCTTCCACTCCCCAACTCAGGCTGTTCGTCCAAAAGCTTTACATGCTATTCGGTGAAAAATGGCATGATGAGTAAAGTTAACAAAATCAATCCACCGAAAACACACCGATTTAATTCATGACAAGCGATTTATTATTAAATCACATGTCGACAACAAACTGAAGAGATTTTTTCAAACTCAACGTCTTGACAAGTGCGGCCACGGTTAATAGATGGAACGTGGGTTTTGAAACTAAAGGAATCTGATTTAACCCTAATGGCATAATGACATATATGACCTTTCCATCATATTAAATAGATATTCATATACAATATATTACAAAAAATAAGGATTGTTCATTCTAAGATCAAACGATTATGATTATATCTCATTTTTCATCATTTTTGTTACTTTTCATATGATCATTTTCGTAGAAGAAGCCCATACTGGCTTTCAAGAATTTTAATGGCATAATATAATTACTTACGGTTCATTTTTTTTGCTATTATCACATAAATAGCAAGAATTATCACCCTCTTAATTACTTACGGTTCAATTTTTGTTGTTGTTGCTATTATCACATAAAATAGCAAACAGACTTATTTCAAGAATTTTAATGGCACTCACCCACAAACAACAAAATGCACTCAGAGTCTCAGTCTCAAGCTCAATCTGGACATTTTCCTGCTAAGCAATTCAGCACCGGGGAAGATCTGCCGGAGGAGGCGGCAACTTCTGACTCGGCTGCGGACCGTCGAGGACTATCCATACCATTCTCAGACCCCAACTCGTATGGATGTCCAAGTGACAGTGCATGAACCAAACCCCTGCAATCACATGAATATATAATGTCATTTTGAGTTCAGTTTTTTCTGAATTGAATTGGAGAACTATACCGACCTGGATTATCAGCCAGGAAACGAATGGCGACCCAGCCACCGGCAGGCACGCCTATGGTGTTCCTCTCCATGGCATCAACAAGGTTAAAAGTGGCTGGATCACTGGAAGAGTTGAAATTGCCGAAGCCTAACCCAACGACGAAGAAGTTGAAGCCGTGGAGATGAAGAGGGTGGCTCTCAGCTCCGAGTATACTTGTGTCCTGCATCACTAGCTCCACACTTGTGTTAAAAGGCAGGACTAGTGTCCTTGTCCCAAAGCTTACATTTGTGTTGTTGGGCGGTGAGCCGGTGTAGTTGAACGGATTTGGCGGTTGAGTAGGGAAATCAGTCGTGTAAACGCCGCGAGACTGGTGGAAGAAGTGAGCTTGGAGGATTGCTACTGAAGGCAGAATGAATGAGACATTGTTCACTCCAGCTTGGAACTTTGTACCATTATTTGGTCCTTGGCATGTATTGTTCACCGGGCACGGGCTAGATCCGAGTCCCACGGTGAAGAAGAAGCGTTTGTCAACGGTCATTGGGACCTTGGCAGGGAATTTGGTGCTGGCCAAGCTACGGAATTTTCTAGTGTAGTTGGATACAAAGCCGGTGGCATTGATCGATGGCAGGGCTGGCTTGAGCAGAGGAAGTTGCGTAGCGTTTGCTTTCTGAGTTGCTGTAGACACGTATTGTAGGACACCGGCGGTGGTGGAGTTATCGAAGGTGCCAAGGCCGGTGAAGTAAGGCCTGGCGGTCATGAGGAACGTTGCATTGGGATGATGAGGTTTGGTTTTGAGGAGGACGTTTGTGGTCTGTCCAGGAGTTATGTGGATGACATCGGTACTGAAAGGCTTGACATAGACTGCATCACCGGCCACCACGGTGAGGCTGTGGTTGGCAATGCTGAAGAAAAGTTCGTCATTGAGTGCAGCATTGATCAAGCGCAGAAGATACGTCTTCCCTGGCTTCACTTTGAGCCTATATGTATCTACAAACAATCTCTCATTAGTTCTGATCAAAAAATATTCACTTGAACTGTTTCTACACATAAACAGACGAATATGTAGATAGATCTATCTACCTTTAGGAGACGAGCAGTTGTACAATGGTCCCGGAAGGCCGTTGATTGTGTAAGCATCTGACACATTAGGACCTCCTCCAGTCTGGAGAGCCTGAGCGATCACGGCTTCCGGGTCTACATTGAACCACTCCCCTGCAAGTTCAATTAGGTCAGACTAATTAATGTACTAGGAAAGGTATTGTACTACAGGTTTATTTAGGGTGCATCAATGTACCGAGTATGATTGTGACTTCCTTGTAAGGTTTCGCGAATGGGTAGGACTCGTTGCGTCTTGGGAGGATGATGATCGGTCCGTGAAGAGTTGATCTAAGCCATGAAATGTGAGCATGCCAGAAGAGAGTACCTACTTGGCCGGTTATGGTGAAGTTGTAGGTGTAAGTCTGATTCATCTGTATAGGACATTGTGTGACATAGGCAGGACCATCTGCCCAGCCACTGTTGAGCTGCCTCACTCCATGCCTGATGAAAAATAATTTACCAAGAAAAAAAAAGGGTTTACACACAAGCTGAGAGTCCTTAGAAATATGGTGATCACTCTAAAATCCAATGCAACTTACCAATGAATTGTTACATTTGTTGGAGTATGATTGACAAGCTTAACCAGGACCCGATCACCCTCCCTAGCGAGGAGGCGAGGTCCCGGATACTTCCCGTTCACCGTTATCAGTGCCCTCGTGTGGCACAGCCTAGTCACATTCTTCATCTCCACCTACATCGATCACCGACCGAGTAAAAAAAGGAACTGAAAAGCTTAAACATTTCACAAAAAAAAGTTAAGTAGGCCTAGCCAGTGATCAGATACATCGTAAACAAAATGTACATTGAAAGTGTAGTGTCTAGTTACAGCAGCTCCAAGCTCAGCCAACAAACACAAGTTGAATAAGTAGTAAATGAAAAAACCAGCAACTGAAGAGCCTTTCATGTCTGAAGGATATTTGATCAAGTGGCGCGAGAGCTATTTGAAATCACAAATCGGGAATGTGGTTGAAGAATGTATGTTGCAGAATAATGACCTGGTAACTCCTTTTTATCATTAGAAATTAGTAGCTTGATGAATGCATGTATGAAGATGCAAGCAAGCAAGCATTTCTGTGGTACGGTGTAAGTAACTGAAAATGAAATCTCTCCTTACGAGTTTGTCTGGAGAAAATCACCTAACTGAAGTGTAAGGTTTATCTAATATGTCATAGCAAAAGATGAACATGAACTTACACCAAGTGTTTATGGTTATGGTTATTGCTAGTAAACATTCTAACATCAAAACGATGTCGTTCTAAGGACTAAGCAATGTACCTGTATACTCCATGAAATTAGTAATTTAATTAATAAACAAAATCATACCTAGTTTTATGACGTCATCTTCTCCACAGAGCAACTTCCGAAACGAGCGAGCGAGAGCCACAGCGAAGCAAATGGATCTCGTTTTGACTCATTTCTCACCATTCCTCTTCACCTCCGCTCGCTCAACTCCATCTCAACAAACTCATATCCTCTTCCGCGTCAGCTCTCCAACACATTACTCAATGGCCGACCAACAATGATCGATCGGATTATTCAATCCCAATGTCGTGGTTGAGAACAGCCGTCCATCGTGCCGTCGAAGTCGGCGGAAACAACAACCTCACTCGCACCGTACGTAACTACGCCGACTCTGTGGTCGTCCACGCTGGCCATGCCGTCGCTGGCGGTGCCAAAATTTTCCAGGACCGCTTCGTAATTACCTTTCCTTTTCTCTGACTCACCTTTTATATTCAATTTATTTATTTGTAAATTAGAGATATTAAAATTAGGGATTTGGCGAAACTACTTTTTTAATAGCAGAAAAAACAGTTTTCTCTTTTCTTTTTTTAAAATTGTAATTTGGATAGTTTTAATTTTAAGATGTGATGTGTGATGCTTGATTGAAATGTTTGATGTATGTATATAGGGGCCACGTAATATGCAAAACTATAGACAAGCTGTTAAAAGATTAGAAGAAGCTTCAGTTTCATGTAGAGGGATTGAGAGAGTACAGCTGTTAAGGAGGTGGCTTGCTGCGCTAAAAGAAGCCGAGGCGATTCTGGAAACGTCTTTGGGATGTAATGAAGGCGAGGCTGAACAGTATCATTCGACAGTGGAGTACCAGGATTCTCCTAGAAGACCCGCAACAGTGAGCTGGTTTATTTCTGTGTCATTGGAATTAAATAACATGGATGTCTCAAAATGGTGATTGGAGTGGCCTCTATTTATTGATCATCTGACTATCTGATGTGTTTATGCTTTATTCGCCAGACTATGTATTTTGACCCTGATATTGGTGGTGATCCCATGAATTTCCGCGATGTTTTTCTTCAGAGTCAAGCTCTTGAAGGCATAACCCTTTCCATGGTAAGTTGAATAAATGACATGATTATGGATTCAAGACATGTTTTTTTGAGTTTGTGCCTCTGCGCACAATTTAAATTACATGGAAATGAAGCCTGGTGTTCTTTTTCGATGGATACTCTTGGTAGTTGTAGTTACACTCAACACCTTGAGAAGAAAATATAAATAGGTAATCCAAAAGAGAATAGAACTACTATGATTTAATGTCATCATATGGCATTTCTTAAACCACTGAGTTCGATGTTATTTGCCAAGTATATACATTTTATAGGTTTGATAATCATAACTCTTTTTTGTATACCAGATTCTTGAAGAACCAAATCCTGAAGAACTATCATTAATGTCACAAATATTCAGGTATGCATTCATTTGCTTGTCAAACTGCTGTTATCTGTATTCTGTTGTAGCAAATAGGTCCGGTAATAGTTATTAGATGTATGAGAAAATGAAATATATTAGACCTCACTCTCTGCTAAGACTGTGCTGGCTTATTCTTAATCAGCTATCTTGAATCCCCAACAATTTGTCTCAACATATATTAGTGGCACTCATGCTATTGCAATGACAACTGCATCTGCAAAATAGCTATTATATTTGGTCAACAACGTGCCACTGCCTAATCTCTTAAACCATTAACAATGGACCTCATATTTTTGTTTTACTCCCATAATCTTGTAAACTGCATATGTCCTTTGACACCAACTCGGCTTCCAACTCATACGAAAATACCATGAAATCAATGACATTGAGTGTTGCACTGTTTAATGAAATTTTGATTGAGGCTTGCTCTGTTTATCTTTTGCTTTGCATATGTGCAGGCTTTGTCTCACGGGAGGACACGAACCTCAAAATACTATTTTAAACAGCATACAGGATTTGGCTAAAGTTTTCTCATGTTATCAAAACGAAATTCTGGTATTTACTATAAATCTCTAATTTTCTAGATCATCTGAAAGATAAATATACAGTTAACTTTTACTAAATCTAGTTTTGTTATCTCCTTACATCGCTTTTTTGTTAAGTCAATAAATCTAAGTGAACATTTGTATTCCTTCTTTTGTTGTGTTTCTTATATGTATTTTTGTTCTGCCATTTTCACATATTTACTATATAGACAAAAAGAAAAGAAAATCATATGCATTATTTAAAATTAAAACAACTTTTTTTTAGCTCTCCTAATTAATTTATCTTCTGATTGATTCTCAATAAATTTGTCATTGCTCCAGGTAAAACGAGAAGAACTGCTACAATATGCACAAAGTGCTATCGCGGGGTTGAAAGTGCATGCTGATCTGGCCAGGTTGGTAAGCAACTTTTCTCTTGATTAGAATGTAACTGCTACCAGTAGGGATCCTGTTTCGCTGCGCATATCATGTGTGTTAATCATTCTCTTCTTAAGGTGTAATGCCAGTTCAAGCAGATATATAGGGATCTTAGTTTATGCATCTAGTCTCCGCACAAGAAAGCGTGATTGGTTACCTTACAACTCTGTATGTTCCCCAGTTGTGATTTTAGCATCTTGATCTCTCTTTTCGCAAATAAGCCCTTCTCAGTTTACATTAAAGAATCAAAATCTGCGGTCGATCCTGTTATAGTTCATTAGGTGTCAAACTCTGTTTGGGTGACCATGATTTTGAGGACTAATGTTCGTCATAGCTTATGTACACCTCATCTAAACCTGCCCACATTGTTACTTAATTCATGGATAAGTTAAGGCAGCTAAAACTGTAACTCGTGTTTTTTTGTTCTGTAATCGTGTTCTCTGCTCTCAGAATAGATGCCCAAGCCTTGAATTTACAAAAAAAGCTTAGTGAAATTCAAGCAAGCCAACGATATACAGTTGACGATCCTGACAAGTGTTCAGAAAAAAGAAGCATATCTGTAGAGGTCAGCTTTATAATTAATCTTCACCCCTTAACAGTGCAGGGACTGTATAATTGAGCATTGTATGCAATTGTGCTGTATAAATCCAAAGAAAATATCTATTATTTCAGTGAGCTGGCTCCTTTGGTATTCTTTTGTCTTCTGTATAGGATCTGAAGGAAGCACTTGCACAAGTTCAACTATGTTGTAAGTTGGAGGAGCTCTTGCTGAAGAAAAAATCGGTTACTAATGGTGACTCACCCCACGATCATGCTCAAAAGGTCTTGTACCCTAGAAATTTTATGTTGTCCAATAAAAATCATTCTGCTTTTCAAAAGGTTCTCAAATGATTATCTTTAATATGGATGAAGTCAATAATGTAGTGGCGTCGCCTTGTTTAACTTCCGTTATTGTATAATGAAACCATACTGGATTTGCTCAATTGAGGCTAGGCTAATCACAAAGTCATACTGATTTACATTTCACTTTTTTTACCTATTATGATCGTATAATTGCAGCTAGATAAGCTTAAAGTATTGGCTGAGTCTCTTTCGAGCTCAACTGCAAAAGCAGAGAAGCGCATCTGGGACCATAGGTATCAAATACCACTTATCATTCATATAGCTGTTATCAAGCATATATGCACTCATCAATTACCAAGGAAGACAACTTCATCTTTCCTTAAGGAATAGTAAATGTTTTTGGTAACATAATATGAAATGATGAGTTGCTGCTAAGCGTCAAAATAGCTTATTTGTTTTCATTTCCACCGCTATATCAGGGACCTATTGTATGCCAATTTTACTTATAATTGCATGACTCATTGAGTTACTTTCCTCGATGTTAGACTTTGTATGGCTTGTTGGATCGGTAACTTTATGTTCCTCATATGCTGGATAATTGACTCATTTCCCTCTTGACACCATGTTTTTTCATAGAATGGTTCTAAAGATGTACCATTTCTGATGTTAGTAGATCTCAAAAAGAAGAAGCACTGAGTTTTCGTATGACCAAAGCCAAAGAAATAAGCCAGCTGGAGAAGGTACTTTTTCCTTCCTAATGTTATACAAAAAACACTTTACCTTTGTTGGGTAGATTTGTCTGTATGTGTATAAACTATCGTTTTGCATCATGATTACTCAAAATATTGAGGAAAAACATCGTCTTCACTTGTAACGATTCAAATTAACTTAGCAATAGTTTCTACAACTATTTTCAGCCTTTTCTCATTTCAAAACTCGATACTATTATTGGTTTTTGGTTGGACTACTATCATACAAGAGGATTTGTTTTCCAGGATTTGGCAGTGGAAATTGCAGCGCTTGAGAACCGAAAGTATGAGCTTGAAACAGAACTTAAGAAGGTACGATTCATCATTTCATATTATGTGAAGGTAAGTTTTAACAATGCAAGATGCCCATCCACTAATCATTATCTTTTGAAGGTAAATACATCATTAACTTCTGCTCTTGCAAGACTTCGTAATGCCAGAGAAGAAAGAGAACAGTTTGATGAAGCAAGTGATCAGATTGTTGCTCACTTGAAACAAAAGGTTCACATTTTGTTTTCCAACCATGTGGTTTATATAATTGTCAATCGGAGGCTGTCTAAGTTAACTAGAGGTTGAATTAAGGCACTAAAGTATATCTGGAAATGAAAAGTGACTAATAACAGGGGAAAAATTCTACTTTGTTTAGAATGAGTTTACGTACTCTTAGAAAGGGTCAGTTGATATTCTCGTATGTGATACATGTTATTCTATCAAAAATGAAATATGTGACATCTTTATTCAGTTGTCCCTTTGATCCTAGGAAGATGAACTGTCCAGATCAATTTCTTCCTGTAGAGAGGAAGCAAATGTTGTCAATACATGGATAAAGTTTTTGGATGATACATGGGTTCTCCAAACCTTGTACAGCGAGCAAAAAGAGAAACTGGTCAAGTATGTATAAACGATGTATTATTTTTTGTCATTTTGTCCTCCTTTTTGTATATGGACAAACGACTCCTGTGGTTGTCATACCTGCCTTCTACTATACCCATAAAAGAAATAAAAATCAAGCTTGCCAGAGGTTTTTTATCTTTAATATGCATTATTTCTGCATGTTTTGCTAATGATAATAGTTTTTATTGATTTTGAAGTGAGGAATTGGACAAATGTGGTGAGCATTTTGTGAATCTGGCTGTTCAACTGCTCTCAGCTTACAAGGTGCCTGTTTTACATTAAACTACAAGGAATTTGAAATCTGCACAATGTATTAATCAAGACCATCCTGATCTTATGTCAGGAAGACTTGGGTCCTTCTATTATCCAATTGAAAGAACTGGCGGATGACTTGCATTCTCTTGAAGGGTAATTCACACAAAAAATTGTTTGTTGTTCTTTTCCTTCTATCGATTCTGTTGAATTATAATCTTAATTCGGAGGATGATCTGTGCAGGGGAGGAGACCACAGGATAAAACTCATAAACAAATATCTGGACGCTGAAGCTAAGGTGAGTATGACAAGGATTATTTGTTTTTGTTTTTTGGTCTACTGATACTTACTGAAGTAAAATCATTCAGTTTTCATTGACACTTTCAGATTTCTACTGCGTTTAGTGTAGTTGACCGGATGAGGGATCAGTTTGGCCCTCAAAAGAAAGAGCTGTGCAGGTACGCAAGTGTGCTATAGAGACACTCTTATTACTGGCACTGTCCAAGTCTTCATTTTTATGCATCTCGCTACAGAAAAGATGGAGAAAAGGTCAAGGAGTTACTTGAAGCAGTCACTAAGCTGAAACAGGATTTTGAATCCATTACAAGGCCACAATTGACATTCGATACTCAAAGTCGTTGCTCTGGGACTCATTTAAAAGGTTCACCACAGAAAGGTTTGTTTGTGAATGTTGGAGAAGAAGATAGTGACAACTCAGTAACCAGAACAGATGACCATCCAGAGTCTCACTATATCAAGGTGGAGGTGCTAACACCTCAAGCCAAAGTCACAAAAATAGAATCAAGAACAGGTCAAATTCATAGAGACTCGGCTGAGGATATAAACGACTGGGAGTTTGATTAACCCTATATACCGGAGCCTGACACGCAAAAAATAAGTGACAGCTAGCTATCCAGATATTAATTAATGTGTAAAATAACTCCATACATCTCATTACAGCTATGTCAGCATCTTCATTTTCTAGGAAAGAGCATTTATAAGTATTGATGTTCCTTTCTAAGAATTAGACAGGTACATAACGGTCATATTATTCTGCTGTGCGGACTATTAGGTTATCATTTTGTGCATGATTACCACGATTTATATTCAACCCTATGCAATCAGATCTTGCTAGGCACGTAGTTATTGTCGTTGAAACCTTGATAGACTCCAATTTAATGTGGGAATTCTCTAAGCTAATTGCGTCACGGATTATGCACTGATTCAACCTTATTACATCTGAAAATGATAGATTTTTTATGTCAAATTAAAGTATTGGGTTGAACAATAATTATGGCTTTGTGAAGTCTTTGCCTCCATTATTTTCTTGATTGGATTTGATATATGACTTGGGGGTATATATTACTCCACCTAATAGAAGCTACGTATCACTTTTTGAACTGAAAATCATGTGGGTCAGTCAAGGTCAAGGCTGATGTTATAGACCGATAAGGCATCAGCCGTGTATATGGACAAATGCATATCCGAGAAGTGCGTATGCCGATATGTACATTGATGCATTTTTCAAAAAGCCCCGCTCATCATCTGTTTTGAAAAGAAAAAAATTTCTTGCAAAGAGGAAGTCATCGTCCTTTGACCTTTATACATATTATCATATGCATGCATCACCTAAATTGATTTTAAGATCTGTTTCTGTTCAAATTGCTGTCCTCGGATTAGTAAACATTATTATTATTATAGGATTATACTTCATACATTTTATCCTATGCGTGCATCACATAAAATTGATATAAAGAACCAGTTTTTGTTCAAATTGCTGTCCTCTGATTAGTATTATAGGATTGAGATTGAATTTCTCATATATATCATTAACCATTTATCTCGATGATAAGGGGCGCCAAGATGAATAATATATTTCTACATAAAAAATAGGGAAAAATCCCAGAGAAGAGGTTTATGATAGTTTTCATGTGACAAATTATTGCAATTATAGAGAATTATATTTCAAATGAAAATGATCATGACAAATTTTATAAAAGAAACTCAATCATTTATAACTATTTGCAATTTAATTTAATCTCAATTCAAGATTATCAACAGAGAACAACGACAGGGACGGCGAACGAAACGACAGCGTTGAAAGGCCATCCTCCGCCTCTCCATCATCAAAATACAAATCCGACAAGTAGTTATTAACTTCATCAGGGGTATATTTGACCACCAAATTCAAACTTCCCTCCCTTCCCCCTCCTCCAATCCTACCGTTATTCACTCGATAAAACTCGCGATATCTCGGCAGGAGTTTTCTCGCCACGCACGCTTTTATTTCATCCCGGAGTCTCTGATCCGCTACGACGCACGCGCTCTGCTTCCTGTACGCCTCCCCAAATCTCGCGTTAAACTTTTTAAATCTCTCCTTCGCCTCCGCCGCCGAAATCGCCACCATAGGATCTGGCAAAGAATTCAGTACTCCGCCCCACGCCGCCGTTTCGTAGTTTACGATGAACTGGTTGATTTTTTCTTCCTGCTTTTGGATCCAACTTTCGCCGAGGATGTGTTTCAGATTGGATCGCCGGACTTTGGAGACGATATGTTGCAGATTGTTGGCGAGGAAAAGGTTTGAGGTCGATACATCTCTGTAAAGCTTCGATCTGTCGTCGATCTTGCTGAGGAGGATGAGGATTAGCCGCGCAACGTAAACAGAAATCGCCGGCGCCGGTGCTGGATCGGGAGACGGACTGTCACCGAATGAGGTCGACGTCTCAGAATACGATTCCGGAAACGGTGATCTAACAGGCAGGGGATGATTCCCGAGAATCTCATTCACAACGTTGACGTAATCAGAGAGGAAAGAGATGCTGTTCATGACGTAGATCGTGAGCGGATCAATGCCGCCGCCAGCGGCGGCGGAAGCTGCCTTCAACGACTCCTTCTGAATCGCCAATTCGAACTCCAGTAGCATTGATCTAGCAGCATTGGCGAGCTTGGGAAGCGAATTCGTCGCCAAAACGCGAACAGCCAAGCACGAATCGTAGGAGAACACAGCATCGACCTCGTTCCAGTGCTCAACAAGAGCGGTGTACATACCGAGGACGCGAATCATCTTCTCCGGCGACTTCTTACTCTTCGAGACGAGTTCTGGAAACGAGAACAGGAGGTTCGCGCCGTCTCTTGAAATCTCGATGAAGCAGGACTCGCGGAGAGGCTCAGAGGCTTCAAAGACGTGGTCGCAGAGTATACGTTCGCCAGCAAAGAGCGTCTTCAGCGCAATTTTGGTCGCGTGTATCCACTGCTGAATTTTCAGGTCCTGGGATTCCCAGCTGAGTTTGTTGAACTGGCTTTGGCTGATTTTCTCCACGCCAAGCTTGTACAGTCCTTCATCAATGATCGACTTGCGGATGATGGTGTAGACTTTGTAACACTCCTTTCCGTATCCGGACGCGATCATGCACTCGGCGATGCTTCTGAGGTTGTCCATGGCTAGCAAGGAAACCTGCTCGAGCTCCGAAATGGAGTCTCCTGAATGTAAAATCTCATCTTCAATAATAGCATTATTATCATCATAGTCCGAAATGCTTGACCTGGACGAGGTGCGGGAGGATCGAGACGAGACGGACTCCGGATCGAGATGAGCCCGGTTTGTTGATAGAATTTGGTAAAATTCCTTTTGAAGTCTCTTCATGGCTATCTGCATGAGGTTCTGAGCTCGGACCATGTTGTTGTTTGGATCATCGTGTCCTATCAAGTGCATGGACTTTTGTAAATTGAACACGCACTTGATGAACTCCAAGGCTTCCTGACGGTTTTCATGAAACATGGAAGTGACTTGGGCGTACCCGGAGGTATCCGGGTTCCATTTAGTCACCATGAGGTCCGCCATGGCGATGCTTCGGTCAATCATGGAGCGGCGCGGAGTTGATGCTAATGAGGAGGATGTGGAGGCTTCCCCGGGCGGGGGTGAGGCCCAGGAAGGGTGCTTGGATTTGAAGGTAAAGAGTAATGTTTTCATACCTTTCTTTGGCATATTATTGTGTTCTGAGTGATCAGTTTGTTAGAGAATTGTAGTAATTCGGATGCTTTAAAAATGGGAGTGTGAGAGTGTAGGAGTAAGAGAGGTGTGAGGCTTTGTGGGTTGAAGGGGCTGAAAATATATATAGAGAGAGATCAGGGAAGAAATAATACTGTAGCTTGAGATGGTAAATGATGCGTGGAGCCTAATTTTAAATAAAAAAAACTCTTAAATGTGACGCGTTTTAATATATGATGTGACTGGTTTTAATTTGATTGGTCTTGGGAAGACTTGATCAATGAATGAGTGCTTTACAAGACAATTTGTAGATACGTAGTCCTCAGTCTATTTATTTATTTTCCTATAAACATACACATTAATTTGTTTTGTTTTAAGACGAAAAAGAAAAAGAAGTGCCATATTCAATGATTTATATATGTGGGGTGAGGCAACTATGAATCGTCATAAAAGAATAATAACGTGTTTTGCAGTTATTATGGTGCAAATAAAAGTCATATAATAGAGGATAGGAGAGGTTCAGATCAGCTGCATCGCGCGATTGCATGAGATGGATATTGACTTGTTGACTTTTTTAAAAGGAGAGTTGATAAAGTCTTCCTCTCTTTGGTCATTTAGTATTTTAGAGGCGAGGATGATTCGAGAGGGATGACTTGTCCGCCATATAACGTAGCTACATTGTTGAGGTAGTCTGTATGGTTCATTGAGAGGACTTTGTCGTGTGTGTCAAACAATAATCGTAAGACATTTGGACAAGCTTTGTTTCTTGATGTTTAAGGTAAAGATGATAGAGATCGATAGGGTTGTTTTTAACAGCGAATTAACAAGATGGACGATATCTCCAGCTCTTTCCATCTTTCATTGATTCCTCTTCTTGGATTTATTTGGTGCAAGTCATCATCTTTCAAATTTCCTAGAATATATGTGGACACTAGTACAACCACGAATATATATATTTCCATTAGTAGGAATAATTGCTCCTCTGTATATATGGGGGGTGTTAAGTCATTATATATAAATGGAATCATTCCATTTCACATCCCAACACTTGTTTAAGGTTAGCTAGCTAGGGTTTATTAGGTAGCTTAGAAGTAGTGGTACTGCCAAATTATGACGCTTAATTTCTCGTCAAGCTAGTGGGGTATTATTTACCTGATTTGTGGCCATGCATAAAGGATAGACGACTTATGGGGCTCCCCCACTATCTTTCTTTTTCCACTTCACCAGCTGTGTGTACATCGATGCATCTAGTAGCCACGAGCCCAAAATAACGTGCAATTTCTCTCGTGTGTTTCGTTTGAAAAAAAAGAGAGAGGTGAAAACCCATCATACCAAATGTCAACTTATAATCATAAAGTTCTTTGATCGTGGTTCTAGACTAAATTTATTACATATTCCCTGAATACATGATCATATATTACATGGACACTTTTCTTTTTTAGTGTATATGTATTTCTTAAGCTACAACTCGCATTTATACTTGAATCAAACATTTTAAGCTCTGTCGCATTTAACTTGAAAATCATCGAGTAAACGCACTTCCACACATCCGTGAAGAAAAAAAAAATATATCATAAAAAACATATATATATATATATATATATATATATATAGGAGTGTTCAAATGAGGACACCCAAATTTGGTAAGGACGTAGGAACAAATCTCATCCATTAGATCATCATCCATCTAACCCCCGTGCTTTGTGTGTGCGCCACGTGTCCAAGTACCCAAAATCCAATAAAGCAAATAGTAAAATCCCACTACCAAAAAGCAAATAGTAAAACCCACTACCACATGTGACACGTGGCAGCTTGTGGATCATTGGATGAACCTCATCCAATGGCCAAGATTAGTCCCTACACCCTCACCATAAGACATGTCCTCAATTGAACGCCCCTAATGAGGACACCCAAATTTGGTAAGGACGTAGGGACAAATCTCATACATTAGATCATCATCCATCTAACCCCCCGTGCTTTGTGGGTGCGCCACGTGTCCAAGTACCCAAAATCCAATAAAGCAAATAGTAAAATCCCACTACCAAAAAGCAAATAGTAAAACCCACTACCACATGTGACACGTGGCAGCTTGTGGATCATTGGATGAACCTCATCCAATGGCCAAGATTAGTCCCTACACCCTCACCATAAGACATGTCCTCAATTGAACGCCCCCCTATATATATATATATATATATATATATATATATATATATATATATATATAGACGAAGGTAGAAATCCAGTCACTAGATCGTCCATACTAGTTGACCACTTATAATGACAACTACATTCATTATTTATCATTTCACATAAACACGTATAGAGGAGCGCTCAAATGAGAACCCTTTATTTTTTCGAGAACTTGAAACCTCAATCTTCACCTTACAAAATGCATCATCAAGTCATTTTGGTGGTGACACGTGTCATGTGCATTTTCCAATATGCATTTAATGCAAAGTCGGACATGTGTCACATGCAGATTCAAATATGCATCATGATTTAATGTTGAGATTTTTGTTCTCAAATTCTCGAATTTTTAAGAATTCTCAACCGAGTGCTCCCCAACACGTATATATACAAAAATTTAGTGCAAACACCTACAAGTCTGGACTTAAAACGCTTATTGAGATGAAACTTTTTTTTTTGAAAGGGCTGGATATACAAGGGTTTAGTTAGTATCCGTTCGTGTCTTATGACAGCATGAGGAATCGAAACCAGACGTGGTGTGGACGCTGGGTGAGTTTGTCCCACTGGGCCAGGGACGGATCTATTAAGGGCCGGGGGTGGCACATGTCACCCCCAAGTTTTTCGGAAAAATTTTCGGGCGAGCAAGTTTGCGTTCAAGAGGGTGAGGCCTGAGCGGGTTTCCAGCGGCTTTTTCACCATCTTAATGTCCGAATTAGGTCTTGGAGTCAACTGGAGAATTGTAACCCTTTGAGTTAGCTTTCCAACAAACTTTGAATCAACCAATTCGGACACCGTATGCGATCTGGGCATGCAAAATACTCCGACAAGGTCGGTTTGCCCTGTTTCGAGCAAGTTTGCGTCAAGAGGGTGAGGCTTGAGTGGGTTCCAGCGGCTTTTTCACAATCTTAATATCCGAATTAGGTCTTGACGTCAACTAGAGAGTTGTAGCCTTTTGAGTTAGCTTTCCAACAAGCTTTGAATCAACCGATTCGGACACCTTATGCGATCTGGGCATGGAAAATACGCCGGCGAGGTCGGTTTGCCCTGTTTTGCCCGAAACTCCATATTTGGCTCAAATTCACTCAACTTGTGCTCCATTTTATCTTTGAGGCTTCGAGTGAGACAAAATGCATTTTGGGACCTAATAGACCAAGAAGGGTATTTTTTGAAGTGTATTTTTCAAGAAATTTATACAATTTTTGTAAAATGCCCAAGTAATTTCAGAAAAAAAAATTTCATGATGCAATTATTATTTTTTCTGTCACCCCTTACCAAAATTCCTGGATCCGTCCCTGCACTGGGCTAAACTCAATCCTCTATTGAGATGAAACTTAACCGCTTACAAGTTTCACTTTTAAATCATCAATATAAATGCTTAACAAACAAAAAAAAATCATCAATATAATGGACCACGTGGATGAACGATCAACTCCTCGTATCAGAATATAATAACGTTTACTTTTCATCGTTAATAGGTTGGTCCAATTCATGTAAACTAAACCCTCCTTTTCATTTATAATTTTATCAACTGGCATTATAAATCGAGTTTTTTTTAAAAATAACCCAAAAGCAGTTTGGGTTTTCAAAAATAACCCAAACGAGTTTCACATTTCAAAAATGACCCATTTTTAAAGAGACCGGATCCCCAGGATCCGGTCTTTCACGTTTTGCACCAGACCGGAGTCCGGGAATCCGGTCAGTTACATTTTGTAACAGACCGGATGGGCAGGATCCGGTCTTTGGGAGATTCGGATGATGTGGACGAGGGTCGAATACGTGGATTCCACGTAAGACCGGATCCCGGAATTCCGGTTTTTTATAAGACCGGATCGGGGGAATCCGGTCTTCTGCGGCTTAAATTTTTTTTAAAAGTGCATAATCATTCGAAGGTGGACATTATAAACAAAGTTGTAGTAAAAATTGAACAACAAAATGAAAATAGGTACTCGGATATTGGATTTAGCTTGTACTGGCGAATGGACAAGACCTTCTGTTATGACCAGTTTGATGACATAATTTGCACCTTTGAATCCTGCCTGGGGGTTGTGATGATGAAGCCTGTCCTTGAGTACTGGACTGCCCGACATCCCTCTGGTCCATTTCAGTACGCCTTCGCCTTGTCGGATTTCTACCGACGTTTGTACGTTTGAAGTGAGGATTAGGCACATGATGAAGTCCATCATAGGGTTCCCAGAAGTCAGACTGAGGTAATGGACTGAAATGGTAACTCCAGGTCATGTTGTAAGCTTCAAGTGTATACTCACGGGGCACATAGTCGGTGTATTCCCTGTTCGTGAACTTACAAACTGCAATTGCATGACTGCAGGGAATATGAAGTGTCGTCCATTTTCCACATTCACATGTTCTCCCGGGTAGGCAAACTTTCCACAGATGATGCTTAACTCCCGTGGTAACCTGATAAATACCCTGGGACGCGTTAAAAAGTACGACTCTGTGGAACTGTGCCCTTTGTCGGAGTACCTCCAACCTCTCGTGTACCTTTGGTGCAAAAGCCGAATCCGAGTAGTTATCGTAACGATAACGACGGTTGTTGAAGTATTTATTCAACTGTTTGAAAGTGAACATAACCAATGCTGAAATTGGTAAATCACGTCCGTGCTTGAGAACGCCATTGAACGATTCCGAAGCGTTCGTGGTCATTGAGCCCCATCTCATACCACCAGTATCCATTGCCAAAGACCATAGATGAACGTCCACCTCGCGCAACCAATTTCGCACGTCAGCTCTGTCTTTCAATAGTGTCATAAGCTCCTCATATCGAGCTGCAAACTTGTACTCTTTTTTGGCATATGCAACTTTGCCAAGTTTTTTCTTCAAATAAGAGTCTTTGACCCTGGTGTTGAAGTTGCTCTGAAAGTGGTGAACGCAGATACGATGGTAAGCATTAGGAGCCGACCATTGTGGTTCACGCATAGTAGCCATTATTCCTCCGTGTCTGTCAGATATGACGCACAAGCCCGTCCGATCAGTGACACCCTGTCGAATGCAACTCATGAACCAACTCCAGCTGGAGGTGTTTTCACTCTCGACCAAAGCAAACGCAACAGGTAAAATACCATTGTTTGCGTCCAATGAGCATGCCACGAGGAGCTTGGCATCGTACTTACCGTACATATGAGTTCCGTCAATGGATAATATAGGACGACAATGCCTAAACGCATGAATACATTCAGAAAATGCCCAAAAAACACGATTTACCTGAATGTACTGACCATTGGTTTCTTCCGTATCCCAATAGACAACTGTTCCCGGACTATTATCAACTAACGCCTTCATCAACTGCGGCAGGTTTGCGAAGGAGTCATCCCATGTTCCAAATAAGTTAATCATTGTTTGTTGCTTCGCTTGCCAAGCTTTCAAGGGGGAGATTTCTAGCCCATAGTCTTTAAAAATTCTTCCTTGTATCTCTGCCACACTCAACCGTAATTTTTCTGTCATCACATCCCACAGTTCTCTAGCGATGTACTTGGGCGTCATATGAACGTTGTTGGCCATGATTGTGTCGGTCTGACATATGTGATGCCCACGATGCTTTCGCACTTCCCAGCGGTTACTTCGTCTTAGTGCAGCTATCCGGAGGCCCCATGGACAAACTTCTCTACCTTTTCTACATTGAAACACCATGAAAGAAGGGTTAGATTTTTTGACCATGTACTCCACCCGTGTCATTATCGACCACTTCCGCACCGCTTGTACGGCATCTTCTTTTGAGTCAAACTCAGTCCCAACTCCTAGGGATGCGTGGAGATCCGGTTGACCAAAATATCCTCCCATATATTCATCGGCTGGTTGATTGGTGTCCCAGGCCGAAACATCCTCGAAATCCGGATGATCCCATAAGTATTGGGGTACTGCATTCTCGTACTCCGGATTATGAACAGTGACCATCTCCAAATTCTCCATTTCGTCCCGATCGTACTCGTCCATGATCGGAACATCTAAATTATCAATAGTGGGGGTTTCCATTTCGAATGAAATTGAGAGAATGAGTGAAATTATGATAGATATATAGTAGGAAGTGTGTTTGGATGAAAAAAATGGAGTAGAGGAAGTTCATATTTATAGCTTACCAAAGACCGGATTCCGGGAATCCGGTCTTTGGTGAATCCCGACCCGTGCTCGTCCGGTCATTTCTGGTCGCGGCGTCAGAAATTCGGGTCCCGTGGAAGACCGGATTTCGGGAATCCGGTCTTCAAAATGACCTAATTTTTTTTTGGATTTTTCAAAAGACCGGATACAGGAAATCCGGCCTTTGAAAAATCCAAAAAAAAATTAGGTCATTTTGAAGACCGGGTTCCCGAAATCCGGTCTTCCACGTGACCTAATTTTTTTTTTGGATTTTTCAAAAGACCGGAGTTCCTGTATCCGGTCTTCAAATAAATTTTTTTTTTTACGCACATAATGTATTAGAAGTTAATTTTCGTACATTAAATTTTTTTTTACTTCAATTAGTGCACATAATGAAATTAAAACACATATTTAAAAGTCACTTTCGTACATTAAATTGAGAGTT
Organism: Rhodiola chrysanthemifolia; assembly: GCA_033675395.1. Lineage (NCBI taxonomy): Eukaryota > Viridiplantae > Streptophyta > Magnoliopsida > Saxifragales > Crassulaceae > Rhodiola > Rhodiola chrysanthemifolia. The sequence goes on from CM066206.1 coordinate 4,052,350, forward strand.
TCGTAGTACAAAATGTAATCAGAATCTTTTGTTACGCAACCTCTTAAGCCATGATTGTTTCGGTGACTTTCGAGGACGAAGTTCGTGCCCATGATCTGGTGGTGAAGCTGGCGCATCTGAGGTGGATTGCCGAAATGGTGGTGAAAGTGGTGCTCTTGAGCTTGATGGCCGAAACGATGGTGGTGATGGTGGTGCCCGGGAACTTGATGGACGATCATAACCAGCGGTCTGTGAGTCAAGGTTGGTGACATGATCTTCCTCTACAATCATATCATCATGGTCATCTGTCGTTGAAATGTATTAGTTAAATAATTAAATGCGATGGAAAATAGGTATCGGGTAAATGGAAATTTACCGTTTCCCAAGTCAATAAATTCAGGGTTGATGTTCAGCAACCGCAACTCGCCCAACACCCGTAGTTCTTCCACTACGGTATGAAAAATGCGATGGAAAACAGGTCTCGGGTCTGCAGTACTATGAAATCCTTCTGCAGCTTCCGATGCACAAATGAGCAACGTGCGAATCTATAGGAACAAATTGTTAGTGAACGTATAAAACATATTCATCACTAGGAATTTCAATGTGAAAACTTACATTGCTAGGTAATTCATGAGCAGTAGGGCGATAGTACTGAGTGTCCTCTTCCTTCAATTTGGGCTGGATAAGGCGACGTGTTACCCTTGAATACCAATACACATATTCATCACTAGGAATATCAATGTCCTCGTCATCCTCGCCCGGATCCCCATATATTAATCTCTCATATCTGGCATTCCATTGCGCAATATACTGTGCGAGGTACACTCTCCAGTCAACTGTCTTTTTCCTTTCCAACCCGTGGTGCGCATTCGTACATGCTATAGGAGCAGGTGGAATCATCTGCTTCCATCCAAACTGTCTCAAAACACGAATCGGATGATGCCACTCAATGATGTTAAAGCAAATAAGTGGCACATCTGCCGTCCATAATTCCCGTGATTCGAGACATACGGGATGCAGTCGGGCCAAGATCTCCTCGTCATATGGTTGGAAGATAAAATCAACATGAACCATTCGCTCCAGTTGATCCCGAAAGAAGACTAGAGAACCACGCGGGACCTCAACAAAGTGTTTTGGTCCAGCCCAATGTCTGCACATAAAAAATGCGTTACAAATTGAATATGAAAATTCAAAGTTTTAAATATGGATGCGATGGAAATTAACTTACAAGTACGACCAACAAGGTCGTAAATATGGATGAATGTCATCCTCAAGGGCTGGGGCCTCTCTATAATGTGGTTGTGGAGATCCAACACGCAAACGCTCCCAACTCCAAAACTGTAGTAACTGTAAACATCCAGCAATTTGCGACTTCTTAACATTGCTCGCTTTGCACAAGTTACTGTACAACACAGCTAAAACCGCGCTCCCCCAACTGTATCTCCGGACATTATCCAAATCCGCCAACAATGGAAGGTAGTGGAGCGCTACCTGATCACCATACAAGTCTGGCATGAGACTCAATCCCAATAGACACAAGATGTACGCCCTAGCGTATTTCTTCAATGTCTCTTCGTCCGCATCGTCCGGTATATGACTCAGGTAGTCATCGAACCATGTCTTCGTACCCATCGATTTCTTCTTCGGACGGTCGGGCACAGCACCCAATAAACTCAAACAAAGTGGCTCCCATTCCAACGAACCTAATCCAGATACAGCCTCCCCATCTATGGGTAATCCAGTAAGGAGAGCGACGTCCTGTAATGTAATTGTAGCCTCCCCTCCATTCAGATGGAATGTGTGTGTCTCGGGTCGCCATCTCTCCACTAAGGCGGTGCACAATTTTGGATCAATCTTCACGCCGCATACTTGGGTCCACGGTAGAAATCCGGCATTCGCAACGTACTGCGCAAGTCGAGGATCCATAGTTACGACATTATGACCAGATGGCCGCAATGGCTTATCAGACATAAAATCTTTATCCATCTGTAATATGTAAAATAATTTATTAGTATAACATATTGTTATTCGATATGAATTTCAAATATTTAATTAATGAAAATCATACCTGATTTCTCCAAATCGCCTCAGTGCGATGCACACTTTGCATTGTCAATAAGGATGGATCGATGGGTCCAGGATGAACGTAATCATCCATACCCATATCTGGATTAGCAGTCGCACGTGAAGAAGACGGCACATCGCGTTGACTAGTGCTTCTTCGCCTGTTACCGGACGACATTTCTGTACAAAAAAATATATACATTATTAATAATTCATGAAGAAAAATAAAAATAAATACAAATTATTTTCCAAGTATAAAAATATCACCACCAATAACAAAATTTAACACCAATAACAAAATTCAACACATAACAACCCTAATAACAAAATTCACAACATTTAAAATTCAACAGTCATACAATTAACCGGTTTAATCCGTCAATACTAATAACAACACAAATAACAACACTAATTTACACGTACTAATTTCACAACACTAATATATACACTAATAACAACACTAATTTAAACAATAATATCAAAGGACAAAATTCACACAAAAATCGTACAATTAACCGACTAATTTCAAATACTAACAATTCAACAACACTACAACAACACTAGTTACTCAATTGATGTTTTTACCTATCGATTTCGTAGAACTTTAGGGTTTTTACGGACGAAATCGGATGGCAACGAATCGGATGACGAAGATTCTTCGTATGGATGGACGGAGTGTGATGGACGGATAAATCAATGACAGCAACGGACGAATCGGCGACGGAGGAGCTCGGATCTTGTTAGGGTTTCAAGAAATTGGAGAAGAAGAATGGGGGAAGAGAAGAGATCTGCGCCTGATTCATATATCGCAGAAGACCGGATTCCCCCGCTCCGGTCTTATTAAAAAACCGGAATTCCGGGATCCGGTCTTACGTGTAATCCACGTATTCGACCGCCTCGTCCACATCATCCGAATCTCCCAAAGACCGGATCCTGCCCATCCGGTCTGTTACAAAATGTAACTGACCGGATTCCCGGACTCCGGTCTGGTGCAAAACGTGAAAGACCGGATCCTGGGGATCCGGTCTCCTTAAAAATGGGTCATTTTTGAAATGTGAAACTCGTTTGGGTTATTTTTGAAAACCCAAACTGCTTTTGGGTTATTTTTAAAAAAATCTCTTATAAATCTCACATGTTGTTGTTGTTGTATTGCATCAAAAGACATGACCTACAACGGTAGCTCGAGCCTGTCGGTCAAAACTAAATAAAACATCGTTGAAAATGGACCGGGCAATATGTAGCACATATCAAATCCAAATTTAAAATTTCGTTCATTTTATACTCAAACTTTCAAATTACATTCATATTTTACTCACTTTCTATAAGAAGCCGTTAGCAACGGCGTCTTAGGTTTAGGGAGCCGTTGTGGGCAGCGGTTTGGTTCTCGTGGCACATTTAAGACAAAAAAAATTGCTGACTCAGAGCTGACGGGGCATTTTAAATTAAGCCGTCGTTTCTTAGGTTTAATAACAGACGCAGATTCAAGCATCCCCTTTTGATTAAATCGCGCCTCAACCGAAATCCCCACCTCGCCGACGCAACCTCGACGACGCATCCTCGCCGACGCCTCCTCAACCGAAATCCCCTTATCCGACGCAACCTCGCCGAGGTTGATATTGTCCGGCTTGGCAACCTCCATTTCAACAAACATTTTATTGCAATGGACATAAAAGACTTACTCAAGAGGATTTAAGATATTCTCCTAAGCAAGTGATGAAGTTAATGGTTTCAAAGTATGGGTACAAGATACCTTACATCAAAGCCTGGAAAGCCAGACAAAAGGCATTTGCTTACTTATTTGGAGAATGGGAAGGATCGTTTGAAACATTACCAGCATACATGGACATGCTTAAAGAGAGTAATCCCGGGAGCATTGTTTATTGGGATAAATCGGGTATTCTGGGCATTTGGTCCGACTATTAATGGCTTCACGCATTAAGGACATTAAGTAAAATTTTATTGGCCGTTGTGGCAAATAACGGCTTAAACCTAGCCGCCATTAAGGACAGCGGTTAAGCCCTGCAAATTGTGTCAGTCTCTGAGTTGTAAAATTTTATTGGCCGCTGTGGCAAACATCGGCTTAACTGTGCCTCAGTTTTGTGAATGCCTCTGAGTTATTAGCCGCCGTTTAGGACAGCGATTCTTGTCTAGTTGGCAAATAGTGGAAAATGACATTTGTTTTGTCTTAAATGTGCCACGAGGACCAAATCGTTGTCCCCAACGGCGTCCGAAACCTAAGACGCCGTTGATAACGACGCCTTGTAGAAAGTGAGTAAAATGGGAATGTAATTTGGAAGTTTGAGTAGAAAATGAATGAAATTTTAAATTGTGGGCATTTCAGGAAATGTTCCCTAAACGAACGAACCCCATACAATGCGCGAAGAAATCCCTCCCAAAATCGCAGATCAATCAAATATGGATGATCCCATTTCTTCCCCAAAGCTGGATTTTGTTAGAAACAGCAATAAGCTAAGAAAATTGCAGACTGCTTTACCAGATACCAAATCAGTTTACTCTAGAATCAGTTATACAACCATGCTGTTTGCTACATGTTAAGTATATTCTCAGCTGATTCATGTATATTACCAAATCTCGACCAATTCTGCTATCAACTCATATGTCAGCAGATTTTCGATTTCACTCCCTACTAGGTCAATATAGTGAGCTGAATCGTACCACTCCAATTCCTCGCCTACTGTCTTCTCTGCTGTGGTTCCATCATTTTCTTGTGTTATCTGAATTTGCAGCCAGTTGAGAAGCTTTTCCTCAAGTCTGTCCCCATCTTGGTTATTACACAAGACAGTTGAGCAGAATGATTGCTTCACCCAGGGATGTGGGTCACGAAACTGTTTGAAAATCTCTACAAGTCCAGAATTTATCAGGTCATACAATATCTGCCTCTCAGACCTTGACCATATTGCTTGCTCGTCATACTTCTCTTCAAGTTTTTCAAATATAGTTGGACTCATGGGACAACTTGGCGAGTGCCGGTTGGCCATAAATGTGTAGGGGTCCAAATCATAAAAACCTGTGTTTTTCAAAGCATCAACCATGTATGAAGAGTCCAAGCTATCCACTGCCACCAATGATCTTTTCTCGGAAACTCTAAAGGACTCATCATCACCATCTTCGCTGCTGGAAATTGACAAGGAGCCATCTGCATAGCCAGCTGATTCTTGTTTAAGAAGTTGAAGCTGCATTCTTAGCCCTATAAAAGGATTAACAAACTCTTCAGTTTAAGATAATAAGAACAAACTTCTCAAAAAAAGAAAGATAATAAGAACAAATAAATACAGCTTGTGAAATGCCAACCTGTATAATAAGAAACTGAGCTTATGTGCTCCAACACAGCAGTTAAACATTTTAATCATTTAGGGCCATTTTGCCAACAAGATGGTCTGATTCGAGTCATACTATGCTACGTCTTACATGAGCTATCTTCAACAGCCATAAAAGTAACCTCCAAACAAGACAGGAGAAATATAAGGAGTTCCAAAAAAATTAACTGGGTAATTCATTGAGCCTCACATCAATGCAGTGTATCGGGCAATGAGCTTGTAATATAAGCCATCTAGACTATTCTACTAAGTAAAACGGCCAAGCCAAATGAATGAACATAATTTCCATTTGGTCAAAAAGCACCTTTTTTTAGCCAAGCAAGCAATTTAATCATAAGAGTGCTTTAAATAACATCCAAGTCAGGTGCTAAGGTTTGGACAACTGCTATAACAACGAGTAAAGAGAACAAAAGAAGGAGATTGGTAAAGAAACCCCGAACAATGGTAATTGTTAAAACAGTTGGTTTTCACATGTGAAAAATTAAAGTAATGTAAAATGTGTAAATATCATTACCCTGGAGATCAGCAGTCAAACTTCCAAAACATTCTGTGCCAGATGAAAGATCATCAGGAGAAGGAATGCCAAAAACTGACATTGAACTTGGCTGTTCAGCTTCCTTGGATCTACTTGGAGACTCTGGACCAACAGAAAGGTATTTCGAATGGGCTTCATACACTTCATCATACTGTGTTTCAGATAAAGTCTATAGCATCAAGGAGTCATGGTCAGAATATGAGGTCACAATAATCCGTAGCATCACAAAAAAATATGGAAAAGATTCCCAGGAACTCTCGTCCCATTGTACACTGAACTTGTAAAATGATATGAATACCTGCGAACCCAAGTCATGCTTTGGAGATAAGATTTCTGATTGAAAAGTTGATGTACTATGGTCATACTCCTCCAGAGGTGTCAAAAGTGCTCCCTGCATCTTATCAATAACCAATCCATCATTCAAGGCTGAAGTCTCCGACACTATGATCTCTTTCTCATGTGGAATTTCGTCACGAACTGGAATATCATTGGTCTGAGAAGCATGATATTCACCACTAAATTTCTCGTTTTCTATGTTAGAATGAAGTCTCTCACTTTTGGATCTCCGACGTCTGTTCTTTAATCCTTCTTCGCGGTGAGGTATTTCTCTCTTTGCCTTAGTTCGATCCTCGAGAGATATTCTCTGCATCATATGCCTATCGTCATCAGAAAGTTTACGTCTCATGGTTGACTCGAGGATTCCAAGAGAACTAGAAGAAGCGGGAATTGAACTCGATCTTGCTAGTTTCCTAACCTGGCCATACTTCCAACCATCCCTACTGCTGATGCCAAGTGGCCAGGCCTGCTCTTCTACATTGTTTAATCTGCGGTCCTTGATTGATCCATTTCCTTCTAAGATAACAATTTTCGATTCCTTTCTACTCTCTGAAACAGCAAGCATTTCACCCAACGTGCTTCTCTTACTCAGTCCCACCTCTTGAAACCGCTGAGTCATCTTCCATCTCTCTGAAAGTCTCTTCTTTGCTTCTTTATTTACAGATGATCCTGAAAGATGAGATAGAGACACCTTGTTTCTGTTATAACTATCTTTTATGTAACTTTTGTAGTCTGAACCACTAGAGGAATCATTTCCGGACTCATGTGAAGAGCTTCCATCTCTGGCATAATCTTGAAGCCCATGTACAGTGAAATCTAGAGAACCCGTACGAAGACTGCCTCTCATTGTCTGCGTGATTCTTTTTGCCAGCTCCCTTGATTCGCCTGCATTTTGCCTTGGGAGCTGGAGGCCATCAGTAAAATGTTTTTTTGCACGTTGTTCTGCACTTCGGCTTCTTGTACTCCGAGCTTTTATATTGTTCTCAAACTCTGATATGCTGGAAGTGACATCTGAATCCAAGTCAGAAACGTGTACCCTTTGGAAATTCGGTTTCAAGACAACAATCTTTGTTGGGAAAGTAGATCTATCATTAATTCTGTTGACCCATTTTTTAGAGTTACCATGATCGTACCTCTCTGTTCTATAAATCAGGGAATCTCTGGAATGCTTTTGAGGAGTGCCACTGTCATTATTCCTTGAGGATTCTCTCCGAAGTTCTGTGCTCGAGTTCTTGGTTCTAAAACTTAGATTATCTATAGAATCTTTAGAAACTGTATGAATGCCCTGACTTTGTCTAGCTGTTCGCAAATCATGCAGATGATTTGGCAACATGGAATCTGGTTCCTGAACCAGTTTGAGAAAGAGTTCTTTGTTCGACTCTAACACATCAAGAGCATCACTGAACTCTTTAGAACTTTGACATTTTTCATCGATGGCAAGGCGTTTTGCATCAATGAACTTCTGACGAAGAAAGGCCATTTCTGCCTCAGATAGATCTGATGTTGCAATTCTACGTGATTGGTATCTTTGGTTTTCATTCTTCGTAACCTCCGAAACCTCATAGACATCCTTAAATTGTTGTTTAAGCTTTGAAGTTTTTGTCAGCAAGTGGTCCTCATAATTTGTCTGCTGAGATTTGACATGATTGTTAGGGGAATGTTTACGAGTAGGTTGCTGGAGTGATAAACCCTCATATCCCATCAACCTTGCAATGACACTGGGTGACCGCCTCTTATGCTCGTGTTCACTTGACATCTCTTCAGATAAAAGCTGCTTTATTGAAGACCCGCTGAAGTGACCACCGTAGGTTCGGTCCTGCCCATATGCAGTCTGCAGTAAATTAGGCATATAATAAATTAACAAACTCACAAATAAATAGAAGCATTAACTTTTTCAGCAATCAGCAACATTTATGAAACTATTGTATTCAAGAGGAGAAAAAACCCAATAAAATATGAACTGAAGTATAATGTATGAGTATGAGTCAGCTGTAACATACCGAAAACTTATTTGAACCGTCAAAATTGGAGTCAATAGATTCAGATACTAAATTAGAATGTATCTGCTGTTTTTGTATCTTCACACCTCCTGAAAACCAACATGTATAGATAACGTCATCAAAATGCTAATCAATACTAATGTTGAGGTGAGATATTCAATAAGTACACACAGCTCATTGCAACTCAGACATTTGGCCAGTGATGCCAAAACAATATTCCTCAATCCCTATTGAAAAACTCTATGACAGTTCATGGCGTGAGCAGAAAAAGCTTAAGAGCTCAAATTATTGATAAGAAAACAAGAGACGAGCTATTTACACCCGTGTCATCTAAAATCCAGTATTTCATGTCAACATTAAAAATATATGCTTTACTAATCTCATTTATAAAGATAAAAAAAGTGACAGGGAGCAACTTTTCTGCAGTCAGTCATACCTGATAATCACGAATCATGATGGTGCCCCAACAATCTCAAACATCATGAGTAAAAAGAAATTCATCAACCACACAACGCAAAGCCCTAACTTTTACATTACATTATAACAAAAAGTAGAGTGAAAATATCATGTAACAAATTGATGACAACTTCAACAGTTTAGGCATCTTGTAACGCTACCAAACATGTACCATGAAATACAACTACCACATATCAAAGTCTCCAGGATTTCTTTAAGATTTTGTTCAATTGGTGTTATGGAAATAAATCTAGTATTTTCAATTAAACCAAAATGCGCATTAAAAATTAAAAAAAAAGGAGGCAAAATCAGTGAAAATCAAACCAGTCGCAGTAGCTGGTTCAGCAAAATCTAATCGTATTTCGCCGCTTCGATCTGCAACGCTTTCAACCACCGACTTCCTCCGCCATAACCTCCCCATTTTCACTAGACATTACGATAAAAACGATTTTTGTGAAATAACAGTAGATCGAGGCGGATGGCTGAAGGATTAACGAAAGGGCGAAGCGGTGAAGAGAGTGGTTTCCGAGCTGGATTAGAGAGAGAAGAAAAATCAGGAAAAAGTTAATCAGAAGTTGGAGTTTGAAGCTTTCAAAGGAGCACGGACGTAGAAACGGCAATTGGGAGAGGAGCAACAGCGATGCGCAACGGGAAGAGCATTTAATGGCGGCCGAGTTGAGGAACGAAAGCGATGGACTTTATCTGCTCGTTTCACGACTGCTCTTCTCTCTCTAAACAGAACCCGAAGCGTATTTTGAACTTTCAAATACCGAACCGCGAAAAAAGACGATCAACCCATGTTTTCTTACTACGTGGTGGCCTGTGAATTCGACACGTGGATAAAAATTGGGGTAGTTTAGGAAGGGAAAAAACAATTGTAAAATGGGGAAATTTATCATACCCTTGTTTCTGGGTTGGTTTTGTTATGTTATGGACCACCGAATGGATGCATTCATGCTGTAGGCGTTGTCTTACTAGCGAACAGATGATAGAAATAAATTAAGGGCGTAAACTGGGGGAGATCTTTCGGTAAATCTTTGAAATTGAAATGCGTAGCTAGCGAGCCTAGCTACCTTCCAAATAAAATTGTTTGTCCAAGTCAATCACCTACCCCCCAAAAAGGGCTTCTCCTAGGCAAATGACAATGTCTGTCCATGTCAAGCTCCATCATTTAATCAACTGGCCTACCACTCAACCTCATCACCCCTCTTAACAGAAATAAAAAGAAAGAAAATAAATCACACAACATTGTTCATTACAAGGTCTAATATGATGTAGTAGGAAGAGAAAGAGATAGTGGTGATGGGAAGACTTGTTGACGTAAGTTGCATGCGAGAACAATCCAAATTCCAAATCAGATGAAAATCTTAACCCGTAACAGACATGTGATTCACTATGTTCTTCTGGTAGGCCTTCCTTACCCTCCATTGTCAGCTGGATAACTCCAAGTGCGGATGCTAACACAGTTCTTCCCACTGTGGAGCGTTGGTGGCATGCAAGGTGGAGCGATAATGTAGCTCTTGTGAAGGGATGTATCATCATGAAGGTTCAAACGGCCAAATAAATTCTACCATCAGATGATAGCACATGCAGATAGAGTAACACATTAAGAGATACCACTTCAATAGAACTCAAGAGCCCTACAAAATGACACCAAACAACTATAGCCAGTTCAACCTTCATTATCAGGAAGAAGAAAAAACTTCAGAAAAAAAAAACTATCTGAAAATCCCCTGAACTGAACCTTGAGTTATATGGAACTAAATGACCCTTTAAAGTTGTCTGTTTTCTTAAGATACGAACCCAATTGCTAAAAGAAGTTCAAAAACCGGCAACACCTAAATTCCTTTGAAAACTTACCCACAAAGTACTGAGACATATACTGCAAGGCAGGAACTGTTAAAGTATCATCGCCAACAAGATGAGATGGATTCTCAGTGCTCTTACATTAAAAGTTCGAGATCAATGTTCCATGGTTAATGCTATGCTATGGCACTCACAAAAAAAAAAGACAAATACTTGTAAACCAAAAACAGGGCATCCCCGCCAATTGCAACTTGCAAGCATAGAAAATGGTAAATGGTCCAGAATAAAATGGGAAGTACTAAATCACAAAATCGGCATAAACAGCGAGCAAAAACCAAATCCATAACTATAACACTCATACATGATCGCAGTTTATTGTTAAGTTCGTTGACTCTGACCCAACATAACTAATAAATACTTTTATAGCCACATAAGTACATAACAATATATGTGTGAGCTTGGCAAATATTGGAAAATCTTATTGATTCAAAAAACCCATGTAGATACCACATATGCTCGTGCTGGAATCTCGTTGAAGATAAACAGTTTCTACAAACTCTAAGACATTAGCAAGCATAAACTAGCAAAGTCAATGTAGAGGCAAATTGACCTCAATATGACTGAGTCGCATTCTATCAACTCCCGGAAGAAGTTGTTTCCCTTGCCACCTTCTGCGAGAATACCTTTGTTGCTATCGTATTATCGTCAAAATACTGAGCATAAGGATGCCCCTTCGGCACAAGCCTCTTATACTTCTGAAACTGCTTCTCAGCCTCGTCATTCTTCTTCAACAATGTATATATAATCCCCTGGCACAAATAAGGCCTGAAATCTCTAGGCTCTTCCTTAACAAGCCCCTGATAAACATTCAAAGCATCATTATAATTCCCCTCAATAACACGAATCTGCGCAACCAGAAGCTTAAAATCTCTCAAATCCTCCTTCTTCCTTTCCTTCTTACAAACCACCATAGCTTGCTCAATTCTATGTAATACTTTCTTAAGCTCATCGACAGACTCAGATTGAGACACTGCCATCACAAGCCCGTGATATGCGTCAACAAGGAGAGGATCCTTTGCCAGCACCTCCTCAAACAGCGCCTTAGCGATTTCATACTCTCCATTATTAATATACAAATGAGCTTTAAGCAAAGGCCACTCCTTCTCCTCCGGCTCGATTTGAATCAAACGGTCTATAACATCAATCGCTTCTTGCAGCTTCTGATTCTTAATCTTCGCCTCCATCAACGACCTCAGAGCCTCGACGTCGTCGGGATGGGACGAGAGATACTCCTCCAAGTTTCTCTCCTTTTCTTCATCAGAAACTCCGCCCGCCGACTCTTTATCCATCATCAACGGCGAGATAGGAGCCGCAATTGCAGGTAACGACGCTCTGTGACACAGAACCGCGCCATTACGAGCGCAGCTGCGGCGACCGCCACACAAGAAGATTTGAGAAGAGATGAAGCGAGCGGTTTAAGAGCTACAGCCAAGTGAGTATTCACATTCTGGAAGACAGAAGATGATGATGATCTAGAAGCCGACGCTTTGATGCACGGAACCGGCTTGAAAGCCTTTGTTTGGAATGAAATGGACGATACTGAGGCGGTCAACGGCGGTCGGTGATGGCTGATAATTCGGAGAGGCTGAGGTCGGAGGTGGAGCTTCGAGACAGCTTCCATGGCGGATTCTGGACGAGATGAGAATTCGGGGAAGTTCAAAAACCCTGGAGATCGAGCCGAAGCGTGACTCGATTGTCGAGCTGGCTATTCAATTTAGCCGATTGGCTAGGCCCAAATATCAAAAAGCCCATCTGGTCCATATATCACACGTTCAGAAGTTCAAGGAGCTAAGTGTAATTCCCTAAAACAATTCAAAGACATTATAAACACGAGAATCACAGTTTACAAAATGAACCTTTGAATTTGATTAGTGGGGCCGTGAGGGGATATTCTTTTATTTTTTGATGGGGATCCGTGAGGGGATATTCTAACCCAACATTAATGATATTCTCCTAATTTTTTTCTAAACTTTGAATTTTCATAAAATAAATAAAATGAGAGTTGGATGCGCGCGCAGATAAATATAATTAATGCTGCAAATGTTAAAACAATATTTTAATAAAATGATCTATAAATTTATTCAAACCAAAAATGACAACCGATATTAATTCGTCATGCATTTAGCTACGTTGGTCGATTACAATACGTACATTATTACACTTCAAAAAGAAAAATAGAAGTCTATGGGTTACAATCTCACATTGGTCACGTGCTTCAACTCCTAGTGGTACTTAAGCATAAGTGATTCTCTCATCCGTCAGACAAGTCTTTTGTAATGAGTTATTCTCTTAGGCTTAGGTGCTTAACATTTGGTGTACTTCATTGAGAGTCAACACGGGGGTGACCTGGGAAAGGCTTCCTGATTACCCAACGAGGTCAGAGTGAAAGCCGTCCAGAGTGGGCAGTCGTGAGCGTCACTCGGAAGGGGCAAACTATAAAGGGGTAACCTAAGAAAGGGCTACCTGATTGCCCAAACGAGGCCAGAGTGATAGCCGCTCAGATTGGGCCGTTTAGAGTAGGTGGACGACGACGTCGGTTTTCAAAGGGCGGGGCAATGTTACAATCCCACATTTGCTGGTACTTCAACACCTAGTGATACTTAAGCACAAGAAGTTCTCACATCCATCAGACTAATCTTTTATGATGAACTATTCGCTTTGCACTTTGGTACCTAACATTATGATAATAGTAACAGTAATAATAGTGTTTGAGATATGGGACGGAGGTAGGCTGACGCCACTTGGGCTCAAGCCCTACCTCTTTTGGGTTTTAGCAAATTGGCCTGAGTAATTGGCCTGACATTCAATAAATCATGGTGCAACCCTACCACGTTTCATTAGTAAATCATGTTCCACGTTGCGCTAGATTGTGCTCAAGCCACTATAGTGCATTAGCAAATTGGGGTTTCGCCAGCCCAAATCATATTTTAATAACTTTAAATTTGTTCTTGTTGCTAAAATTCAATAATTAAAGTTACAAAAGTCAATGCAAGCTTGCTGACTACGGCCGACCTCAAAAAATTTTTTTAGCCCTACATAGATTTGTTGCCAGGCTCTCTCTGTCCCTGGATATTTCTCTATTTTCTACTAGCTTCTTCCTACATCTTCCCCCATCCCAGCATCCCTCTATATACATCTTCTTCTATCAACTCCTCATTCAATTCATTTCGCCACCCAAGTAGCAAACTTCCCTCTTCATCCTTATTTCCATACCCAAAACCAAACACACAGTTCTCTCGTTAACCAGAAAATCTTTTTTTGTTGCTGTTGCTACCTCTCTTAATGGCTGATGATAACCCTCACGCTGCCTCATACATCCACACTGTAAGCTACCTTATCAATAGGCGTTTCATATATTTGTGGATCTCTTATTAATCAATCAGAGTCATTATTGTGGTTTTTTGTTTGCTTCATTCATGCAGGTGCAGCATCTGATAGAGGAATGCATACTGTTCAACATGACTAAACATGAGTGCATGGATGCCCTCTCCAGACATGCTAATATCCAGCCTCTCATCACTTCAACTGGTAAATCTCTCTCTCTCTCTCTCTCTCAAGAATTATTAGCCATCGAATTGAACCATTTTTACACCGATTTTTCACAACAGTGTGGGATGAACTGGAGAAGGTGAACAGAGACTTCTTCCAAGGATACGCTAAGAGCATACAAGCTAGAACAAGAGGAGGGGCAGACCAGAACCAATCAAGCTCTGGCTCAGATTCTTCATCACAATAAAACGGCGCCGTTTAAACAATGCACGCCGTATCACGTATCTGAATGCGAATCACGGGAGCCAATAGGATTGCGAAGCGGTGTTGATACGGTATCGTTTTTCTTTCGTTGATTTAAGAAAAGGCGGCCTACTAAGGCCATTTGACTGACAAGGAATTGTGATAAGGGCACGTGTCGTGCTTGTGGGGACGCCAGCGCTTGTTCATCCGTGCACGTGTCGTTTCGTGATGAGAATGCACTGCGACCGTACCTGTACCAATTCAATTATTGAATATCGATTGTCTTAAATGTCTTCTTTTGATAAATAGATTATTAATATGATGTCTGAATATCAATTTAATATTACATAGTTATATTTTTTTTATCGAGAAAATGACATATAAAGGTCTGAAGGAAAAGAAAAATAATAACAGCACAACAGACGATCAACTAAAACTGGAACACAACATCTAACAAATAAAAGTAATTTAGTAGTATAACAATGCAACTTGTGATTAATATATGATTTAATTAGTAATCTTCTAATTTATGTACAAAAAATGATTAAGAAGTTAAAATATTAAAACAAATGTCAGAGTCGGATGATGAGATCCAACTAAGTTGGAGAAGTTGCACTTTCTTTCCTTCGCAGCAAAAGGCCAAGGGTTGAAGTGGGAGTCACAATTGCTGGTTTGCCCATATCTGGATATCTATTCAACCACGCTCCAAAATTTGCTTTCTGTATGATTGTAGTACGAATACAAAATAGCTTAATTGAACGTTAAACGTCGTCATCTAAAACAATTGTATTTTTAAAGATTAGGTCTGCGTAAATGCGTGATGCATTTAATTGGATTGAAAGACATTTAATTTAATTGAATGAGAGAACTTAATTTATATAAAGTCTCAATTACCATTGCGCTGGTTGAGTCCATATCTTGGAGTTTCAGACTGGATTACGTGACATCACTTACTTTTGACCAATTCTCAGATCATATATAAATTATGTGGACTTTCGACTTTCTAGTGGTATGGACTAATTTGACTTTTGACTTAATTACTGTAGGTCACAATATTTCGTATCAAATACAAAATAATGTTTTACAAATGATTTATGCTTGAGAGCAGAAGTTGTGTTCGTAATCTCAAATGCTCCTCTGATTCTACTGTATTGCTTGCTTCGGTCTACTCAGCTTGATGTGTGCGGATGCCTGGGCGTAGTGCAACGTGTCTTGCGTACAGTGGCGGATCCAGGACTGGATCGATGGGGGGGCGGATTTAAGTAAAAATAGAAATTTTTTTTGCGTTCGCATAAGACAGACCAGTCGCACATTGTATAAACCTAAAATCTCCAACAAATCAAACTACATTGACTCTTTACTACGAGATAATTGACATCTACGAGTCTCTAAACTTTGAAAACGATTCAAAATAGACTCGTTTTCAATTGTTGCAAACACACCCCTCTCGACAAATACCACCAAACTATCATTTAACCATTCATCTCCCATTTTGTTTCTCAAATCATTCTTCACATATTTCATGCCTGAGAATACCCTTTCAACAGATGCTGTAGCTACTGGTAGAAGTAAAGCCAATTCAATCAGACGGTAGACCAATGGAAACAATCTATCCTTGTCAGTTTCCTTCATCTTCTTTGCAAGACTTCTGAAATCCCGCACTTCAACAAATCGTTTGTCTCGTTTTACATCACATAAAAATGAATCTAACTCTTGAGGAAACAGTGAACGATCCATATTTGAGAAGTCATTCGGATAAAATTGAGGAAGCCGAGCAAGCTTTTCCACATCAAAATTAGAGAATCCATTCTTTGGATCGAGAGATGCAAAGCAATCCAGTAAATATGTGCTTGTTTCAGAGAACCGATGCTCAAACTCTCGTAGAATTAAATCGAGAACCTATCATTTCAAGAAGATAAGAATAATTATTAAAAATATTTGATAAATAAAAATATAAGAAATAAAGCTATAATTTAAATTATTACCTCATAAAAAATCTCACACTTGTAATGGTGATGATTGGTTATGGAGACTCCATCTCTCTTCACACGAACCATCCTTGGAACGATGTGATCCATATTAATTACTGGAATTTCATTCGCTTGACAAAAGATCTCCACTTCTTGAACCAACCCATCCCATCCAGAATCTCTGTACTTTTGCAACTCATCTTTCACAGTCCTAATTTGATTGATAGCATTCAACATGTTTTGATCTCTCTTGCAAAGCCATGGATAATGCATTTGTGATCCCCAACCACTTCTCCGTTCTTGAACCAACCCTAGAAATCGTTCCACCACTTCTCCGTTATTGTTTACATATCGAATAACATCAAGAGTTGCTGTCAAACGAATGCGATAATCTTCTTCACTTCTCAAGTTAGCACGCTGGATAACATAACCCACACTCTGCCTTTGATTTTTGAAATTTTCAAACTCAATTCTTGCTTTGTTATGTGAGCTGCCAACCGAGCCAACATGTTCTCTAAACCTCTCAGACGCATTTTTCCAATTACTAAACCCATTTGATGTAAATGCTTCCTCGCCCGGGTTGTAAAGCTTCGTCTTGAAAAGAAAGCACCAAAAGCAAAATGCTGCATCGTTTTGGACACTATACTCCAACCACTCAAAATCTTCAAACCAAGCATCTCTAAAGGCTCTATTATCTTTTCCATACTTCTTTCTAGGAAAATTATGTCCTTTGGGTTGACATGGGCCTTTAGCTACGTATTCTCTTCGAATACGATCTCTGATATTACTTTCATAACTCTCAATAGGTTTGCGCAACCCAGGATCAGCAACAATATCAGTCTCGATAATTTCAACTTCTTCATCATTCAAATTAGCTTCTAACTCAACGTTCGTAGTCAATATATCCGCATTTGAGGTTTGAGTTTGTACAACACTACTAGAAGAATCAATAGAAACTTTTGGTCTTTTCGAAAAATATCTCTCCATTTTGATTCAAAGCAACAATCTTTACCTGTCAAATTTACGACAACAAAATCATACACTGGACAATTTTGCAGGATTTAGGGATACTGTCAATGGTTACAACTTACAATGGCAATAAAATCAACAAAAATTCGAGAGTTCAAATAACACAGACTTCACATATCCTTCACCATTTCAATTCATAAACCAACTGATCCAAATTTATAAATTAATCCAAATCAAACGGCTACCATATTTTAAGATTAGTCTAAATTAAATATCATAAATTGTTTATAGATTAGATACCTGCATGGAGCCATGGACAATTTCAGGTTGAGCTTCCTGTCGCGGATGCCGTGCCTGTCTTTTTTTTTATTGCAGAGGAGATTTGTGTCTTGTGAGAGGAGATTTGTGTAGGGTTTTGTATAATTAAAAAAACAAACAATAAGTAATGGGTCTGCCCAAGCCCAATAATTAAGACATTCAAAAAAAATGACGTGGAGTCCTCAGTGCTTTCTAATCTAACTATTTTTTTTTGATGGGGCTTTCTAATCTAACTCTAACTACTAACAATTGTATCAAAAAAAAATTTGATGTGGGGTCGGCCGCCCCACCCGCCCCACCCTTCCATCCGCCACTGCTTGCGTAGCGAGGGTCTTGATGACTTGATCTCACATGCGCAGCGAAGTAAGGGTCGCGGGGACTTGGTCTCACGTGCTTGTGTTGCGGTTGGATGCTCTAGCAGACGACGTTGGGCTGCTGTGGCAGGCGACGCGTATTTGTCGGTCGCTGGCGGTTGATGCTTCCTTTGAGAGCACTCTTCTCTGTGCTTTCTTCTCAAATTTCAGAATCATCTCTTTTGTGAAGTGAAGTGCTCTATTTATAGAGTTCACTAGTGGGCTTGAGATTGGGCCCGTGCTTTGGGTTGAGTCTAACTCATGGACCGGACTTGTAGCTTTGACCCAAATATCCCTTGTGGGCGAGCCCATTTATACTTTAATAATCTTGATTTGGTCCTTAAACTTTTAGTGCCTACAAATTGCCCCCTCATGATCATGTTGTGCGACACAATTTGAGTGTCATAGCGTGACGTGATCGTGAGTGATTGACTTGAGGGTTTTGTGAACGTCGAACTTGTCGTAAGAGCTTTCACAAAATACAGTAGAATCAGAGGAGCATTTGAGATTACGAACACAACTTCTGCTCTCAAGCATAAATCATTTGTAAAACATTATTTTGTATTTGATACGAAATATTGTGACCTACAAATTTTGCCTACAATTACTTTCGAATTAATTTTTTTTAATAATGAGATACAACAATTCAAAACATTAAAATGTAATGACGCATTATCATCTAATATATATATAGGTTGTGAATTTTCATAGTTCAGACTATGATTTGTCAATAAGTGATAGTTCATACCTCTTTTTATAACTTTCACTAATTTCTTTTGACATGCATATAATTTTCAAAAGACGAAATACACATATATTTTTTTTGATAGTAAATAAAAATACTACGTATAATGTGACACTTTTCGAAATAGCCCTATAATTGGCCACGCCAAATGATTTATTTATTTATGAAAAAAGAAATACAATTTCCTAAAAAAGAAAACACCCCATTCACCATCAATTTTGTTCCAGGTTCTAAAAAAATTCCTTCCAATCAAATTCCGATCGATTAAACAACAATCAGCTCAAAAATATACAAACCCATCAAAATCCAAACTCGAAAGATTCGATCTTGATCGAAATGGTGGCACCCGAGCGTCTCAAAGACCTCCAATCTCATCCATCAAACAAGACCTGCGTCGATTGCTCGCAGAAAAATCCACAATGGGCATCCGTCTCTTACGGCATCTTCATGTGTCTCGAATGCTCAGGGAAGCACCGCGGCCTCGGCGTCCACGTCAGCTTCGTCCGCTCCGTCACCATGGATTCCTGGTCCGACATCCAGCTTAAAAAGATGGAACTCGGAGGCAACGACGCGCTCAATTCGTTTTTGTTACAGTACGGCGTTTCGAAGGAGACGGAGATCGTCGTGAAGTATAATACTAATGCGGCGCAGGTGTACAGGGATCGGATTCAGGCGCTGGCGGAGGGGAAGGGGTGGACGGATCCACCGGTTGTGAAGGAGAGTTTGGGAACTGGGAGGAGCAAGAACAAACCGCCGCTTCGCGGCGGCGCTGGCGGCGGTGATGGGTGGAGTGAAAATTCTAAAATTTGTGGAGGATGGGATAGTTGGGACGATGGTGATGGGTTTGGGTCAAAGATGGATATGAGAAGGAATCAGTCTGTGAGCGATTTTCGGAGTGGCGGTGGGAGGGGAGGAGTGCCGGCTAGGTGCAGGTCTACTGAAGATATGTACACTAAATCTCAGCTAGAGGCTTCTGCTGGGAATAAAGAAACTTTTTTCGCTAATAAAATAGCGGAAAATCAGTCTAGGCCTGAAGGGTTGCCACCTTCACAAGGTGGGAAGTATGTTGGATTCGGTTCTGCCCCGCCTCCTTCGCAGAGATGTAATAATGCGCAAGGGGATGTGTTAATGGACACTGTAAATGTTGTGTCGCAGGTAAATTGTATATTCTCGATGGTTTTGTCATATACTTTGTAATTGTACTTTTAGTCGAATTGGTATTAAAATGTTGGTTTACGTTTTCTGCAGGGACTTGGGAGGTTATCGCTTGTTGCAGCATCTGCAGCTCAATCTGCTGCTAGTGTTGTTCAAGCCGGAACGAAGGATATCACTTCAATGGTAGCCACCACCTGATCGTAATTATATTCTTGCTTGTGGTTTTCTTATTCTGATGATAAATGGTTAAGTGTAGAAATTTCTTGAAGTAAGAATTGAACTGCTTCTTGTTCCAACTTTTAACCTGAAAGAGTTACTCGGGTGGGTACTTGGTACAAATTTGATGTCCGAGAGTGGATGATATAAATTTTATGTATGACTTATGACAGGTGACAGAAGGTGGCATTGATCACAAAGTTAACGAAACTGTAAATGTATTAACCGCTAAAACAACAGAAATTGGACAGATGACTTGGGGAATCATGAAAGGGGTGGTGGCTCTAGCTACTCAGAAAGTCGACGAGCTAACTAAAGAGGGAGCAGACTGGGCAAGAAACAACGGTGAAACAAATGATTACTTCGATCAGTATCAAGGTCACGAGTCCAATGGATGGAACTCTTCTGGGGCCAGTCACTCACCAAACAGAAAAGTAAATAACATCAGCAGCGGTGGTTCATGGGATGACTGGGATACCAAAGATGATAGTTACACGAATAAAGGGTGTCCAAAAGAAGTAGCAGTAGCTTCTCATTCTGAAGACGGCTGGGCAGGATGGGATGATGCCAAAGACAACTATTACTAACAAAAATCTCCCGAACTTCTTCTCTGATCAAAAGTAGCGGCCACAAGCCCACAATGGTAACTTAACTCGGGTGATGTGTGGACTGGTCGAGGCTTTCAGTAAGGTCAATGTTCGCTGAAAACACTCTTTTATGTCTTAAATTTTTGATTCAACTGTATAGGAATTATACAAAAGGGAAGAGTCATTTGTAAGTGACCCTTGATCTCTTCAGAATATATGTTTTTTTTTTGTCTTCTGTTTAGGAACGTTTGTGCTGATGTAATTATGTCACAGCATCTGTGATCTTTTTGTCTCTGCTTCAAAACTTTATTATTGAATTCAGTGGTTAATATTTTTCAGAAACAAACATTGCAGACATTCCTATTTGAGAGGTTTCATTTCATCATGCAGGTCAATTTAATATTTTCTTACTGCTTCTGTATAGAGCATAAATCCTATTTAATACAAAGGATATTAATACGGAAATTGAAAATAATATAATTAAAAATGACATAAAGTTATATTAGTTTAATTTGCTTACAAAATATTTCATCGAAGTTCAATGTACTGAAAATAAGAAAACAAGTTAATGTTTAGCACTCATAAAATGTATTTTCGATAAATATAACTTTGATTGAGACGAAAAGCCCATTTAAATAGCCCAAGGCCCAATTGGTTCTCTCCTCCATCGAATTAAAAACCCTAGTTACGAGTATAAAGTCGAAAACCGCAGCAGTGTCATTCGAGCTTGCGGCCTGAGAGCAGTAGAGAGAATCGAAGAAGTAGATCAACGATGCCGGCTGGACACGGGCTTCGATCGAGGACCAGAGACCTGTTCGCACGTGGATTCAGGAAGAAAGGTTATATCGCTCTCTCGACTTACCTCAAGACCTACAAGGTTGGCGAGTACGTTGATGTCAAGGTGAATGGCGCCATCCACAAAGGTATGCCTCATAAATTCTACCATGGACGTACTGGCAAGGTCTGGAACGTCACCAAGCGCGCCATCGGCGTTGAGATCAACAAGCAGGTCGCTTATTGTTATTTACTGGTTACACTTAGTTTGTTGACTCTGCGTATTGGTATGCTTCATTTGTGTATCATTTTCTGCTAGCAATTGCTGATTTATGTAGCCTCAAATTGGGAATTTTAGAATTTGGTTAGTTGATTATTTATTGGATAGCTTACTTCAGTTTGTTCGATTAATAGACATGTGCAAACAATTTAGAACTCAGCTGGTTAGCTAGTGATCAGTTCAATTCAAATAGTTGTATATTTTAAAACATTTGATCAATTAATTATCGCCGTACATTGGTTCATGAGAATCTTTGTAGTCTTGAAGATGAGGAATGTAACACTTACGATTCTGCTCCTTTCTAATGTGTGTCCATCTACTAAAGTATCAAAATTGTTTAATTAAATACAATGTGTATTTTGTAGTCAGTATATGATGTGGAATTGATGGGCAGGTTAAATGCTAACAATACTGTCTCATTTGAACACTGAACTCTAATTCTTGAATATGATTTGTGTAGAAATTGGTAGTTTAGTCACTAGGCTTTTATTTTTTGATAATATGTCTATCCTTTTTTTTGTTTCCTTCTATTTTACGGCTGAATGTCTCATGACTGACCTGGCTTCCTTTGCAAACAGGTTGGTAACAGAATCATCAAGAAAAGAATTCATGTTCGAATCGAGCATGTTCAACCCTCGAGATGCGCTGAGGAAATCAAGGAAAGGAAGAAAAGGAATGACAAACTGAAGGCTGAGGCCAAGGCTAGAGGTGAGGTGATCAGCACGAAGAGGCAGCCTGAGGGACCCAAGCCTGGGTTCATGGTTGAAGGTGCCACTCTAGAGACCGTCACTCCAATTCCATACGATGTCGTGAATGACTTGAAGGGTGGATATTAGTTCCTTTCTTTTTTCATTGGTGATGTGGTTGATGTTTTCAAATGTTTCAAACTTCTGCAATTGTAGCTTCAACTTAAATTTTGTTCTTTTTGCTACTTTCATCAAGAAAAAACTTGCCTCAGGTGCTGGAATCTCTCTACTTCATTCGAGTCTGTAATTTTAACTACTTCATTATCAAAGTTCTTTATATTTACAAACTAATAAGAATTTAACAGAGAAGAATTTAAAAATAACATAATCTTTCAACATTTTGTTATTTCTTATCGAAAAATTATTTCATAATTACTTTCGCATTAATTTGAATTTTGAACAAAGCATAATAAGAAGCAAACCATTTTTTGAAAAAAGAAAAAAAGAAGTAGGGCACGCACGACACGAAAGGGAGAAAAAGACCAACAAGAGACGCAATAGATACCAAGAACATCATCAGTTTTTGTGCAGGTTCTGTTGTTGCTGCTGATTGCTTCTGTCGCCGTTGCTTTTTGGATCGATTTCTTCCTGATTGGTTTGTGCCAGATTCTGCTGGGCTGCTGCTTGCTTACTGCCATTGGCTGTTGCTTCAGGGGAATTGTTCGATCGGACCCGGTCGGTGTTTCACTCTGCGTTCTTTGTAGATTGATTTCATATTATTGAAGACTTTGCATCGAACAACTAGTTTCTATGTTGTTCAATGAACTGATTTTGATTGGGTTGCTTGCGCTGTGATTGTGGCTCCTCTGCAGAGGTGCTTTCTTTGGAATTTGTTGAGAGGGGTTATGGCAGATTCGGCTAAGGTAGTTTTTCATGTTGTCTGAGGAAGAATGTTGAAAAAGCCTAGGTGTTTGGTATAAGCACTCTTTTAGTCTTTTGAGGATAGATGAAGGGTAGGGTGTTTAGGATTTGTAAAAAACATCCTTCTAGTGGTTGGATCGTCAAATAGGCGCTGCTTCACTGTGTAGTTATACAAGGCAGAATGACATTTTGACTGGTTATCTGTCACCGTAACAGTTTTGGGAAGATACTCAATTTGTTGTTAAGTGTGATCATCCCGTGTAGATTTTGTTATCAAAGATATTGTATTGCAATAGCCATAATATGATTGTTGTTTGTGTCTGGTTTCCGCATCATTTCTTGAGCAACCAGTCCCCTTTCAGTTCAAACCTCATCTAGCTTGGTACTAACAGGGTCAAAGAGCCTTGGTGAGGAAGCAGGTGACTTAGAAAATTTGGGTTTTTCATGGCTCAATCAACCATGGGTAGCAAAAGAATGATTGGGGATTATCAGGTGGGAAGACAAATTGGATCTGGCTCATTCTCAGTTGTCTGGCATGCGAAGCATTCTGTGATGGGGACAGAAGTTGCAATTAAAGAGATAGCGACAGGGAGACTGAACAAAAAGTTGCAAGAGAGTCTTATGTCAGAGATATCCATTCTTAAGAAAATATATCACCCGAATATAATTCTTCTGCATGACATAATCGAGGTATGTATTTTTATTTTCATAATATGAGCTGCATAATATCTGTTTTGTCTTTTGTGCATGAATGGAGCTATAGTATTACATTTTATGTTATTATGTATGCGGGCACATTACAAGCTAGAACTGTATCAATTTTTGCCATTTTTTTAGATGCCAGTTAATCATTCATGTCATGATAGCATATTCAATGGAAAATCTGGGTAGTTTCCTAGTTTACGACCATCATTGATACACATAAAAGAAAGGTCACTTAGTTGATGGGCGAGGGTGATTAGCAAATGTCTAAAAGCCTACATATTACGAGTACCAAGCCTGATGACTCATAAAATTTTACCTGATAAAGAATCTGAATTTGGTGGCGTATTGTAGTTGTAGATGCTTGAATCTCATGTACATAGAAGAAATTCGAGCTTGGTAAGAAAAACAAACAACACTTGAAGTTAGCAGTTGTCATTAATTTTCCCTTCATCGTTGAAGTTTTTTGGCATTATTAGTGCTTTACCATATCTTCATTTGTATATTTCAACATCACGTGTCTCTGTATATCATGTATCAGAAACCTGGAAAAATACACTTGGTATTAGAGTATTGCAAAGGGGGTGACCTTTCGATGTATATAAATCGCAATGGGAAAGTTCCTGAAGTAACTGCAAAACATTTCATGCAGCAATTAGGTACATTTGAACAGCATATTCTTTCAGCTTGTGCTGATCACACAATTTAGTGTACCGTGTTCTGGTTATCTTACCAAGTTTTTTCTCAGCTGCTGGTCTGCAAGTACTCCGTGATAATAATATGATTCACCGAGACTTAAAGCCACAGGTCTGTCTCATTTCGCAAATTAATGAATATGAGTAGATTCTCAGACTCTAAAAGATAATTATCAATTGTCTAATAATAAATCCAGATGATGAGCTGGCAGATGGCAGTGTTTATGACTTTAGTGCGATGTTAAGAGTTTCACTATGGATAATTGCATTACCAGGTAAATAAGTGAATGGTTTTCTGATATTGCATCATTTCCCTGCAACAGAATCTTTTGCTATCTGCGAACGACAACAAAGCAGTCTTAAAGATTGCTGATTTTGGATTTGCGAGGTTAAAATCTGGCTCACCAGTCTTACCAATTATTCTTGCTAAGCATTATTGTTTCAGAAAATTCATTATACAAATGCAAACAGCCTTCATTGGACAGATGTACGTAGATGGATGCCTTGTTAGGTCCCAACACTTGCTGATCCTTTGAACATCACTCCTCATTTTTGTCAGATCATTGCAACCTCAAGGCCTTGCTGAAACCCTGTGTGGATCACCTCTCTACATGGCTCCCGAGATCATGCAACTTCAGAAGTATGACGCAAAGGTGAATTAACAAATTACTTTCTTTTGGCATTAGTAATTTCTGGCACAATGTTCCTATTCGGAGTCTTGAGTCCAATCTGCAGGCAGATCTGTGGAGTGTGGGTGCCATTTTGTTTCAGCTTGTGACAGGAAGACCACCATTCAACGGAAATAACCAAATGCAGGTGAACTAATGTGTAGAATGAATATTTCGCATTTGATTATAGCGACATTGATCATTAAAAGTCGGACATCTGTCTTACAGCTGCTACAAAACATTATGAAATCAACTGATTTGTATTTCCCACCAAACCCTAATAATCTGAGTTCCGAATGCAAAGATCTTTGCAGAAAGTTACTGCGCCGAAATCCAGGTAACACGAAATACCTCCTTCCTATTTTGTAACTTCACTGTTACAGTATGGTTTTCAAAGTGGGTTTCAGCTATTCGACCCACACTGACAAGTTACAACTATTTACTACACTGTTAGTATGATACCATTAGGATTCCAGTTCTCTATGTGACTGCTACTTGTCAGTTGTCACACCGTGTATGACTATTGTTAGTTGACAAAACTCAGACGGGAATTAGCTCTTTTAGCTGTACCGTAACACTTCAGACTTTTAGTTTAAACAGTCCCATCATCTTAATTCTTATTTAATTAGGCTTAATTTATGCTTTTTTTTATCAAATGCAAATAATGCATATGGATCTAAGGTTTCATGGGGATCGACATGTACTTAAGAATTTTATTTTTTCTAATGAATACCATACGTACCTACAAACTAATCATGTATGCACAAATAAAAATGGTATACATATTTAGTGAACCAGACACACTATGGGGTTCTATTATTTGACGACTCTCTATGCATACAGTGGAGCGATTAACTTTTGAAGAATTTTTCAACCACCCATTTCTTTCTGCTGGACAACCTGAAAACTTATCTAGGTGAGTTACCTCATTTCATAGCTGTAACTTTGGTATCAAAATTGAGGTCTGTTGCTTTCTAATTATGAATACTCGTGCATGCAGGCATACTAACTCAGCAAGAGTGGTAGAAGACTTCCCAGTTGCTGATATTGGATTCACGAGGAAGACGGACGGAGTTACTCAAGAGGATTATCTGCCTTTTCCATTAGATGATAACTCTAGTGGTCTTGATGGGAGCCCATCTTCTCTAAGGAGGAAACCTGTGTTTGGGTTTCCTGTTCCTAAGAATCATGATAGAGGGCATGTGACTCCGAACGTTTCCTACAACATCTTTGATGCTTCTACTAATAAAGCTAAACTTAAGAATGAACATAGCCAAGGTCAAATTGAAGGCCATAAGCTTTTACATGGAAACTTAAAGGAAAATATGAAATGCGGAGGCTACAAACTGTCAAATACTCAATCCAAAGGTACTCATGGCTTCATCAACTAGTTGTCATATGTTGTTATATTATCTTTTTGATGAATATTTATTTTCCCATACACATTGAAAAATTGCTATATTCAAGTATGTGGTTATACATCTGAGTATGTGGTTATACATCCGATTGTTGCCTCCCTACAAATGATGAACAATAAACTTGATCATAATGTCTCCAGTTGGAGATTCACTGGAGCTGAGTGACCTGGATTATGTGCTTGTTTCGGGACCGCCCTTGGATGGGTCATCTTCTGTAGTAGGTGCATCCAAGCTTGATCATCCTCTAATGAAGTCAGAGAATCTTCTCCCATCATCTGCGCACCTAAAGACCAGATCAACCGCCCCAATGCCTATTGTGGGAAACACAACCAGTGGCCTATGTCGCATGGGAAGTTTGGAAAGTGAGAACTCTGTCCCAAGAAACTCTCAAGGTTCCATGGATTATTCAGATTCCTTGGAGCGACCCTCCACCCATGGTCTGACAAGAATTAATTCATTGCAACAGTGTGCGGCAACAATCAGTGAGCTAGTGAATGAGAAGGTAATGTTCATTTTTATGATTAATATTCTTATGTATCTTGATATAATAAAGCAATTTAGTGCTATTAGTCTTTTTGATTTTTAACTGGTCTCCTACTGGATGATATCTTCTCCGTTCATTTCTTAAAAATGTTACAATTGAAAGTTTGAAAAAACATATAGTCTATGAGAACGCACATCCATCTGAATCAACTTGAGATTGGCGGGGATTCATTTTTTCAGTGAAGTCGGGAATTAGAATCCTGTAGATGTCCCTTATTCAGTCTGACAAAGATTGTGTTTCACTAATTTTTTTAGAACTGATTCATTATTTTCATTCATGCTAAAAGTTGTATGGAGGCTCGATAACGTACAAGTTATGGTTTATGGTTTGGTGTTCTTAATGAATAAGCAAAAAGTCTTTTGGAATGAAACCATAAATGATATTTATTTGAGAGTTGTATACTGAAAGGAACGCTATATATGATGGTCCTACCTCCGCACGTTTCAGATTAAGTTGGGAAAGCAGCTAGAAGCATTCTCGATTCAGCTTGTCATTCTAGCAATATGGAAACAAGCATTGCATATTTGCCATACACATGCTGCTTCTGCTATGGAAGGGAGTCCCAACCAACATTCAGCTAAATGGAAAAGTGCAGGCAGGAATCGCGCCAGCTCAGATATGCAAGACTCTCTTGATGTTGCCAATGATAAAAGGCCAGAGGATCTGTCTTCTAAAATTGAGATGGAATTTCTCACTGAAGTAGGGCGTGCGGAGGAGCTCGCCCAGGTCATCGAGGCTGGTATGACTTTCTGTTTAATCCTTTGATATGTGATTGCAGTTCAAGTTTCCCAAGATTCTTCGTGTATGAAGATGTTCTTGAAATCTTTGTTACAGTTTAAGCAAGTAATATTCTTTTCACGATGCACATTCTTACTACAAACATTATCAGTTTTGTTTTATGAATTTCATGGCTTATGATTTTCGAACAATGCCTGAAATTAGGTTAGCTGCAGGAAATATTTTTGCTGTGGTGCAGGAACTTCAACCACTATTAACAAATTCATTCATCTGCATGAATATTCCTGCAGGGAAATTTTATATGGTTACAAACAAGTTGCTAGAAACTAAACACGGTTGATTCTCTGATACAATATTTTGGCCACCTCAATGTAGGGACTGTTGAAATGCCTGATGCAATGGAGACCATCTTTCAGTCTGCTCTTTCTTTAGGCCGCACTGGAGCGGTAAGTCATTTTGGATTTTCAGTTATCAAATGTATGACAATTGACTTGTATTATCCGACGTGTCAAACTATACACACAAATTATGCATTACTGTTATTTATAAGGAAATATATTTATGCCTCAATAGGTCGAACCCGTGAGTTAGCAATAGCGTTATAATTTGTCGAGTTATTGTTTCAGATGTTTTCTCCTAAAACACATCATGCAGAAAAATAGAGAAGGTGCAATTATATGGCTAGGGATAAGAGACAGCCCAAACTTCTTTTTTTTTTTTTTTGATGGGAACCCAAACATCTTATCAATGTTTAGAAATTAATTCATATGATATATTTGCATTGGCTGCTATGGAAAGAGAATTGGCTATATGTTTGCATCTTCCGGATGGCCTTTCTACGTGAAAAAAAGAAGAAGGTATGAATATGAATATCAACAGGACTGATGGCTTGAAATGTTATTTTGTAGGTGGATGAGCTTATGGGCGATGTGGAAAATGCCTCC
The DNA here is from genome assembly GCA_033675395.1 of Rhodiola chrysanthemifolia. NCBI lineage: Eukaryota > Viridiplantae > Streptophyta > Magnoliopsida > Saxifragales > Crassulaceae > Rhodiola > Rhodiola chrysanthemifolia. Next base: position 4,081,339 of record CM066206.1, read on the forward strand.
ATGCTCTACTCAAAAGCTGTGCAGATGCTGGTATTCATCTTAGTGGAAGCTCCATCACTCATACTAAATCCTCCCCTCTCCCTCACCAGCTCAGACCGTTACAGGCTCAGAACATACATCGACATCCTCAAAAACAGGTTAGGCCACTCCAGATCCCAGAACCTAGCCCTTCTCAAATCAGAAGAACCACTGAGCCTATAAACACCTAATTTAAACTCTCTATCCTCCTGATTGTAAAATAATATCATTGTACAGTTCCAAATCAAATCTCTTAAAGGAGAGCATGTTCTTAGATGGTCCATCTGCCCCTTGCCTTAATGTATCATTTAACTTTCATTCTTTTATACATTAGCTTGACCTTGACTTTGCACTTGCATATACTGATATACAACAGCAGCAAACAAGTCTTATTTGTTCTCCAACTCTCAGTGACATAATCAATGACGTTTTTAGCTCAACCAGAAATTTATTTTGTCTCGATATTATTAAACTATCCCAAATGCCCCATGACTTAGAAATTTATTATTTGTCTTTCCAGTGAACTACTCTCACAGTTGTCATCTATAAAAAGACCCATCAACATTTGATTCTAGTATCAAACCTTTCAAGTTCATATCCTTCTAGAAATGGAAGAGGTTAAGTTACTTGGTTTTTGGGCAAGTCCATTTAGCCGCAGAGTCGAGATGGCTTTGAATCTGAAAGGCATTAAGTATGAATATGTCGAAGAGGATCTGGCTACCAAGAGTTCTTCCTTGCTGCATTACAATCCTGTTCACAAAAAGGTTCCTGTCCTGATCCACAATGGTAAGCCTATTTCTGAGTCCTTGGTCATTCTTGAATACATTGATGAGACTTGGAATGCAAGCTACCCACTTCTACCTTCCGATCCTTGTGCCAGAGCGTCCGCTCGTTTTTGGGCCAAATTTCTTAACGAGCAGGTATATTTGCCTATTGAACTTGGATCGTTCCATCAAATATTCGTAACATTATTTGAGTTTTAAGTACTGAAATCTAAATGAACTGAATCGATGTTAAATGAACGAACATTTGTTACAGTGCCAGCCCGCATTGTGGAAAGCTTGTGCAAACCCGAACGAGGATGTGATAGGAGTAGCATTGTCTCATTTGGCAAAGCTAGAAGATTTGCTAGAAGGGAAGAATTTCTTTGGAGGAGAGGCGATCGATCTAGTTGATCTCACAGCTTGTTTCATTGCCCATTGGCACTCATCGATCCAAGAAGCAAGAGGTATGAAAATGCCGCTGATAACGAGCTCAAAATTCCCAAGATTAGCCAAATGGAGTGAGGAGTTTTGCAAGATTGATGCTGTTAAGGAATACTTGCCTGATAAAGAGAAAATGGTAGTCGTTTTGAGAGACATGTTCGCCCCTCCCGTTCCTAATGGTCCTCCAAAATATGTATATGTGCCCAGAGCCTAGGCTCCCATCACCTTCTCCATCCAATAAAATGATACATCATGATTTAAACACGTTTGATTAAAAATGTTATACTATTTTTTTAAAACTAATTTCAACAAAATTATAGGTTAAATAGAGTTGCAAAACATGTGAAAACGCATTATCGATGAAAATTAAAATAATTAATAAATATTAGGCCAAAATTCAAAATATGGACATAAAGAAAGAACGTGAGGTGATGGCATGACGTATCAAAAGCTGCAGGCCCCGACTGGCGTGACAGGTCAGACTCTTGAAGAGCTGCAGGCCCCCAGACCGGCTGTCTTCCCATGTTACCAAAAATGTTGTCGCAGCCCACCTCCTCATTTTATTTATCAATTGCACAAAACAAAAACAATGCTTTATGTAGTTTTTTTTTTTGTGTGATTAAGTTGCCAATCGGCAAGAACAGTACAAATCGCCTAATAAGGGTCTAGCAAAGTCCGATCGCTTTACCGAAGCAGACGACACTTACAACGAAATATAAAACAGAGGGCCCTTAAACGAACTTTGGTACAGCCGAAGCTGACCATATCCGACCTAAGCCGACAATGTCCGGCCGAAACCGTCAAGTATCCCCAATATTGAATATTCATATGTAGTTTTGAACTTTCAATTAAAGTCATTTTCTAGCAAAGAAATTAGCATTAGATTCAAAATTCAAACTTGATCAGACCCCCCCAATGTTGAATATTCATATGATGACAACAAAAAGTCCCATTGTAATTTCTTGCATTGTTTTCTTTTATTTTCCATTGGAAAATTATTTCTTCCTGTATTGTTTTACTATTTCATGTTTTTACCAAATTTTCTATATTCAATGAAAGAAACTAAAATCTCATTTCATTTCCCATCAAAAAAAAAAATCTCATTTCATTCATCTTAAATTATTAATCATCAATATATTTGTATTCTCCATATATATTCTTCTTTCAAATTCAAAACAAATAGTTATTTAATATATATATATATATAAAAAGTAAATTTTAAATAACTTTTCAAAAATGCAGTACGTACCTGTAAAGTCAAGGAAAAGCCCCATTATTTTTATAAATATAATCTCGACGACATTCTTTCTCTCTCCTGCAACTGTATCTCCGTCTCGAGCTCGCGTCAAGCACAACTTGAGAGAAACAAAGATCCGTTCAATCGACCGATCCTCTTCGATTTTCGATTTCTCATCATCTGCAGCTCCAAAGCCGATCGTTTTCCACCATCCGCCGCCGATTCGATCGGCGATTACTTTCCACCTATGTTGAACTCAAACCAGCATGGATGCGATTGAGTTTGGCTTTGAACAGACAATTACGATACGGATATAGTGAGTATGACGCTTTACATCAGTCGAGAAGCTTCCAAGGTGCCTCTTTTCGTTTATTAGTTTTGATTTGATTAGTTTTGTTGTACTTGGATCTCTGATAGTTTTTTTTTTTTTGCATTTGAAGATTTGGAAGAGGCTTTGGGCGGAGGTAACTACCGAGTTGAACCTGCTTGCTGAGAGTTGGAAGTATCTTTTGGCCGGGCTTATTTTTCAGGTCAGGGTTTAATGCAATTTGTTGGTTTTTTCACATATGCATGCATTTCTACTAAGATTTTATGGTTGAGGTTTAAAGTGAAACAGTTTTAAATTAAAATGAAAGGATACCAGCTGCAGCATTCTTTGCTAGTGTATTTTCTTTTCCAACTAGAGACTTATGATCAGAAAGTTTGGCTTTTTCATAGTCAATTATAATTATTTTTGGTGTACTAGTGTCTGTTATTTTGTTGTTGAAACGTATTGACTCTGCTTGTTTTTCTTTACACAGTACATTCATGGTTTGGCTGCCCGAAGTATTCATTATTTTCACAGACCGGGACCACTACTACAAGATGTTGGATTTTATCTTCTTCCGGTGCGTGTTAGTGTAGTGACTACTGGGTGGGAAATTTATCATTGGACATGAGGTCATCTCCAACTGATGGAACTAACACGCCAAATACTATTTTGTGTACCTGTAGGAGCTAGGCCTGGAGAGATCTTACATCAGTGAGACACTATTCACATTTGTCTTCTTATCATTTTTCTTGGTAAGTAATCTGTTTTGAAGTGTCTGGTTGTATAGCCTGCTGCTGATTGAGGTGTTATTCAGATGACAAGAAAAAAAAAAGAAATATGAATGACACTTTCACTGCCACACTTGTTGGATTCAATTGTTTAACTACCATGTTTGAAAATATTTACGTTAAACGTTAGTTATATAAGTCTAAAGAAGCTAAAAAAAAACACAACTGTTAATCATTTCATCTGCCAATTAGTAGCATGGTAGTACTAGTCCTAGTATATCTTTCTTGTACCCTTTTATCCATCAACTAGCACAGTGAGTTACGAAATCCACTTATTTTAGAGTTACTCTGCTTGTTATTAGAACTATTTCGTTTACAACTTGTTTTTCTATTTAAAAAAAAAGGTTTTTTTTATTATTGTTTTCTAAGTACATGCCTCTTGCTAATTGAGTGCTTCATGCAACCTCTTAACAGTTGAGGCGTGAGTTGGATAGTTTCTGACATAAAATTTTCTTACACTGCAGTGGACTTTCCATCCTTTCATCTTTAAGAGCAAGAGGATATATACGGTCACGATCTGGTGCAGGGTTTTAGCTTTCTTATGCGTAAGTTCAGAGACTTTTTAGTTGAGTTTGTTCCTCTTGATGTTTGACCTGATTCAGTTTTCTCTTAGTAGTTTCATTAAGTGGGAACATAACATATATATTTCAATTTTCAATCCCTGGGGTGATGACTAAATCGTCACTGTGTGATATCTGTAATTAAGTATAATTTGATGCATAATTTTATAACATTACAAGTATGAAAGTTGAGTGTCAATTCTTTACCTGAGCGGTGAACATATTGCTAGTTTTGATGGGAGGATTAACCAGATATTACATGGTCGATAGTCTTAACTATTTTAGTTTCCGAGTAATATGATATGTTGTTTTTACTTTTTAAGGTGCTGGTAGTGGTAAATAGGAGCATTTGGTATCCTACAGTGCCGACGTTGTTGGACCAATTTTAAGTAAAAATTATATTTCACTTATGACTTATGGTTTATGCCAAACCACTACCCTGCTGACCATTATGTGTGAACTTATTTCCGCAGGCTTCTCAATTCCTCAGGATCATCACCTTCTACTCTACTCAGCTTCCTGGCCCCAATTACCATTGCCGGGAGGTACAATTTCTATCAGTTGTCATTATAGGATTCCTTTATGCACATGTTTTTTTTTTTTTGGAATAAAGGTGATTTTATTCAAACGGTAAAAAGTGGCAAATTGCCATCAAACAAGGAGGACAACAAAACTAGCTCAAACTAGAAAAACAACCAACCAGGGCCCTGGAAAAAAATGATACCGAAAACAAACCATCATGTTACTATGCCATTATATGTTTTTTAGAAGGGTTTGTTTATGGTATTGTCAGTAGTCTAATATTTCATAGGGCTCTTTACAGTAAGAGAGCAACTGTAGCAACCGTAAACTAGTTTTACGTTTACAATTTTCAGGGTTCAGAACGTGCAACATTACCCAGACCTGACCATATAATTGATGCTTTTATCATTGGTACCCATTCTACTCCTTTCACACTACTGACTTCTTTATATATCTTGATTTTATTTTTGATACATGGTTTTGGCAGTTCCTCGAGGAATAATTTATGGATGCGGTGATCTCATTTTTTCATCACATATGATTTTCACTCTCGTCTTTGTAAGGACCTACAATAAGTATGGCGCGAGAAGGTAGAAAATGCATGACCTTATCTTGAAACTTGTACAAGATATTACTCAGACTGAGAGTTGTTTGGCATATCCTGGAAAATGCGTGTCAGTTAGACAGTGAAATTCATTGTGTTCCTGTTACGATTTCAGTTTTCTATGTGTTTTTAATGCACAGATACAGTTACATATTCAGATAGAAATAGTTTGTGGTCTACTTATCAGATTCAATATTCAGATGCCGGCACAATGAAATTTCAAAGTTCTTCTTTCAAACATCTATTGGCTGGATGAGATGAATCACTTGTATGAACACACTGCGATTTGTTGCAGTTTTAATTAATTGGAAAATATAGGTGGGGTTTAGGATTTTGTTGTCATCATTCACTTCTGTAGAGAGATCACTTATGGTGATTCAAGCTTTTTTTGAGCCAACTTTCTTTCTTTATTTTATACTGTTGTCCTGTTGTTGATTTACATGGATTTCTAACGTGAAGATTGCATCTGATTTTAGCACCATTTGGTTTCGCTGTGCATACAGGTTTATAAAGATATGTTCTTGGGTAGTCGCAGTTGCCCAGAGCTTGTTAATCATAGCCTCTCGCAAACATTACACTGTTGATGTAGTTGTTGCTTGGTACATTGTTATTATCACTCATATTTTCTACTGTTGTCAGTGCACTCTTCATAAGTCATACTTTTGACGATCAATGCTTTTCTTTTCTTTTTTAACAGGTATACGGTTAATCTAGTAGTATTCTTTATTGACAAAAAATTGCCAGGTGAGTATTTTATGGTCATTTCATTATATATATAATTAATGTACGAGTTTACATAGGTTGTTGAATTATACATGTTATAGCATAAAGAGGTGGAGAGCTCTGGGTTGCTTTTGGCTTCAACATGGTTATTGTGCTAATCTATGGAGTTTCTCAATGCAGAGCTTCCCGACCGAGCAAGTGGTGCTGCCACTCTGTTACTACCAATAAGCTCTAAAGATAAGGAATTAAGGAACAAAGAAGAAAACCACAAACTGATCAATGGAAATTCTGGAGATCCTGTAGATCGAGTATTTAGTTATTCATTATCATTTTTACACATTTGTATTCAAACCAGGTAATCATGAATTAACTAATTAGTCAATCTTTGCAGAGACAGAGGACACAGATGAACGGAAAGATAATGGATGATGCAAGTCAGGTCCCAGCTCATGCCGGTGCCACAATGAATGGAGTGTTGTGATGTTGTCAGACTCAGAGTTCACCAATCACCAGTTTATCGTCGTTCTAATGGAAAGCTATGCATCAAAGCCTGGATGCTCATTAAATCAGAAATCGTCCAAGGCATTCTTGTAGAGGAAATAGAATCAATGTCTGTAACAAGATTATGAATTTAGGTCTGTACACTCACCTGTGCTGGTACCCTGCAATAGTCTGATTTGATATTCAAGCTAAGTTTTCCCAATTCTATAAGTTGGCATATCAATTTCAAAAACTATCTGAGCATTATTTCATCCGAGCAAACAGATTAGGCTTAAGATTGGTATACAACAAATAGGATCAATAAACATCAGTCATAATTTTTCAATGCATCTTTGAGAAGAGTTTGCCTTGACTTCAAGGCGGCGTGAAAATACTATGATGGCACATTGAAGTGGAAGAGCCAAGATATGACGAAAGCAAATACCATGCAAGCAAGCAGGCAATTCAGGAAGCGATGTCCTTGCCAGAAACTTCTTCTAGTTGATTCGGCAGGAGATGGTGGCGCTAATGATGCAGTAACTATATTGGAAGCGTTGCCTGCAGTTGACTGTTGCATTAGCTCAAGCTCGCTCACAACATTGACGTTTTCTGCCGTAGAGTTGCATATCTCGCAGGTCCTGAAAAAAGAAAGAAAAAAGAGGTGAGCAAAAAGGGAAATAAACAGTGAGCGAAACTCGAGAAGAGGTTCCCTCAATTCAGACTGATAAAGATATTAATGACATGTGCATGTACTGATCAAGAACACAGCCTAGCATCACGTTAGCAGGATTTTAAAGAGAAAATGACGCAGGGGAGAAAGAGTCTTAAGGAGGTAGAACCAACTTTCCCAAAGTTAAAGTTCTGACTGTAAAAGCAAAGCGAAAGACCTTTAAGTTGTCTTTGTTCAAAGAAACCAAAACAAATAAAGCAATATCAGGCACAGGACTGATATGTTTACATCAATATTCACATCGAAGTTATATTTTCCGACAATTGAAATTTGAAAAGATGGAAACACAGATAGATAGTATGGACCAATTGTTCATCACACAAGCAATATATGCTTTACACGTAAACAAAGGATCCAACATCATTGGTCGATTTTACAGCACTTATCCTCACACTTTTTTTTTTGAATAAAGAATGATGTCATTACTAAAAAACTGTACAACTCAGCCCCAAAACAGCGCCAACCAAAACAAGGCAACCAAAGGCCTAAAGCATGATCTAGTGCTTTGTTACGGCACTTATCCTCACACTTTTGATGCAGCATTGACGAAAGAAAAAAAATGTTACGAAAAAGCCAAAGCATGCAAAGTAATGCATCAGAAAAGTGATCAGCTAGAGCATGAATAGTTGAATGCGTCGATTAGGTGTCAATTCTCCACTTTAAATAAAAGAAGCTAAAAGACAAATGGAAACATACCACATGAAATGAAAAAGGAAAATAAAAGACATTTTAGGCATGAAACATGGAAATCGAATCATCTATGGCGTAGTGTACTAGTATATGCAGATCCATTCTTAAGCAACACTTTAGTTGATAAGACCACCTTTTAATTACTGAACCATCCAATTATTTATTATCATCAACATACAGCATCTTGTTCAAAACATCCTTAAACAAGTCAGTCAGCTCTTTCACACATTTTAATGTTTGAAGTATGCGAAGCAATATGCTTCAGTCATCAAAGTGAACAAGCGCAACAGTTTTAACATGCCTTCTCCAATAATCGAAACACACAAGCTAACATTGAATTAGAAGATTTTAAAAGTGACTGACCTATTTCCTCTTATCTTGAACCATCTCTCGGCGCAATTCGAGTGGGCAGCAGCCAGATCATTCTTGCAATCACACCCCAATTCAATCACACCACTCCCAGTCCCCAAATTCAAATGACATATCCTACACTCCCTTAACTCATCCCCAACCTCTTCATCATCATCCAAATGCACCTTCACATCTCCATCTTCATCCTCTCCATGAATTTCAACCTCAACTGAACAATTGGAGACAGAGGAGTCTCTCCTTGATAGTGACACGTCACCCACCTCATGATCAGTGAACCTTATGTCCTCATAAGACCCACCAGCAGTTGAGTAGAATGTAGAGTAACAAGAACCCTCGTCAGCGTCAGAGAAGCAGATGCTTGTATTGTCCTCGTCATCGCTCCCGGAGTTGGTACGGCGGTGTTGGTATGTCATCCTCCCTTGCTCCAAATCGATGTGGGCGGTTGACATTTGGAAGACCCCAGATGCAGAAAGTGGAAATCAGTTCATGAAATTCGCTAAAGATCGAAACTTTAAGGTCCTCAGAAATCGATGTAACCGGTCGACATTTGGAACACCCAGAAGCTCAACTTTACTACTAAAGATTGAGACTTTAAGGCTTGCAGGACTTAACAATGAGAGGTTAAGAGAAATCAAATGCAGAGGGGAAATGGGGCTTTTGAAATGGAGAGATGGGTGGTGTGAGAATGTGATGCTTTTTTTTTCCAGCTGATAGGAGTTGAAAGTAGGTAAGAAAGGTTGAAGCTTTGAGTAGTTGTGGGACTGAAAAGAGAGAGAGATAGAGAGAGAAGGGGAGTGATCAGACCAACAAACATATGTATGATTTCATATGACAAAACAAGCATGAGACAAAGACATCAGTTCGGACAAATATGTGTAGGATTGGTGAGACACTTTTTTTTACTGAACTGTTGTGGGATTCTCATTAAAGAAATTTCTGTGTATTGTAGATCATGATGATTCCATGTCTCCTAATTGTGAATTTTCCAACACCAGTCTTAAATTGTCAAAAACTTATATAACTTAAAAGTTCAAAAAATTTTCGATAGAAGAACTTACAGTTCAATTGATGCTGTTAAATTTGCTAGATTAACTTGAAAACTAATCTTGTAAGACAATTTGTTATCCAATATACTCAATTCTCCACAGTAAGTAGTATCACATGGCTGAATTCATTTGCCATGGAATCACAATATCTGTAATGTTGACATGAAACCAACCATGTGATAATGATTAGGTAAATTAAACTGCATGCTAAATGTATGGTTTTTTTTATACACAATTTAACCATCAAAAGTGGGTCAGTCCTAGTAATTTCTGTCTGATTTATGAGGATCACTTCTCTTGAATGGAGCTTGCACGTTTTGCTTCACAAAAAAAAGAAGAAGTTATGTTATACAGAGTTTCTCAAGCATGATGAAAGAATTGAACAGTAGAGTAACTTGCTGTTACGAAATTACCCGGACTTGTAATTTCAATGCACTTGGAGACCAGCTTCATTGATGTATATGAATCAGCGCATGCTGCTGTTCAGATGTTAAAGTTTCTTTGAGGATTAGTTGATGATTGGAAAAGAGAGATGGTCAGTTAGAGAACAATTGGAGTGAGTTGTGTACCGGAAATTGCTTGTGCCGTAGTTGATGATGTTACGGGAAGCATCAGATCTCCACTGGTCACAGTTTCCACGGAGCAAGGATTCAACCTGATATAAAAACATAAAGCACAAATTAAACCAGGTGGAATGAATTAGATTTGCCGTGATTAAGCACATTAATGTTATTGAATTGAAATTCATACCCTGGCTGATGGGAGGCATCTTGTTCTTCACAATGTAGGTCGAAATCCATCAGCAGATCAGAAATGTTGAAATCCAAATTTGGCAGATCAAGGTCAAAAATACTTGCATCATCTGATTCAGAAGTGGAACTCTCACCCGCCGTTGATTTCTCCAAACTTGTCATCTCATCAGCGCCATCAAAATTAAGCCTTCCTTTGACATGATTCCTCTTGATAGATCTTTCAATTTCAAAGTCACCCTTGGCTGGTGAACGTGTAGAGCTGCAATGTTTCTCTACCGAGTAATAAGTCTCCTTTTTATATGGACTGACGATGACAGTCTTGGTAGAGACTATGGTACAGTTAGATGAAAAATCTGGAGGCGGGGTTTTGTTATTCGAGTTGGAACTGGAAGAGTGGCCAACAGGAGATGCATTTTTATCGCTATGAGCAGAAGGCGCACGTGGAGGCGTCGCAGGACTTGAAGAATTATGAGCTGCAGATGCAGATGTGGTGTTATGAAACAAGACTTTAGCAACACTAGATCCTTGAGCTGGCGTCACATTAGCCACACAGCCACTTGTTGATGATTGAAGTGTAGATGGCTGCGGACAATTAAATTGACTGCATCCTGCGACATTAGTGCATAAAATGAATCCAGGATTTTCATGTACAAATTTAGCATCAAAAACCAAAATACAAACAAGAAGTCACCCATCTGGCAAAAGCACTGACCATCTCTCAATTGCTTGTTAGGCATCCTGGTGCGAGATTTCTTAGTGTTAATTGGAGCACCAGGTACCGCATTAGAACCTTGCCTCTTTTTGGAAGATGGATTGCCAATGCCAACCATAGGTGTGGTGAAGCTTGTAGGCCCTGTGGACATATTTTGAGCCACCCATGGCTGTCTGGCATTGGGCGAAACATTAACAATTTGTCCTGCCAACAAACCAACATTTATCAGACAGATCACTATAAGTGACAGTGAGTATTAACACAAATACCCGATAAGGGAACCCCAATTCCCAAAATCTACATATGATATGATGAAACACACTACATAGAATCGCATTGTCAAATGAGTTGCAAGCTTATATTGAATAGCTGAATCATGACTGCACTTCATTTTCTGTACTTTTGAGTCAAAAATGAAATTCAGCAGAAGCAGCCTTGAATCCAACAGCTCAGCTAAAATGAAAACCCTAAAAACTCTGGAAAAGTCAATACCTGCAGGAGATGCATTGGTGAGATCTGATTGAGGTGCAACATAAATTAAATTTTCGGAGACCGGAGCAGAAGCTAAATCAGGGAGACTAGCTGCAGCGACCACAGGAGAAGCTGAAGCATTGTAAGCATTCATGACATTCTGCATACCTTGCAACAACGTCTGAACCCTAATTCTCTCTTGCTCCAATTTCCGTTCCTCCATTTCCACCACCAGCTTCTGCTCCTTCATGCTAACATACTCGTCAATAATCGTCTGCAGACTCATCAAACCCTTCGGACCCTGCAAATTTTCCAAAAAAATTAAAATTAAAAATTTGAAATTTGAAATTAAAATCTGGAGATGGATGTGTGAGCATACCTCTTGAACTGGGGTTTTGGAGATGAGAGACGACGCTTCAGATCTGAACGATGAGCGAGTCTGGGTGAAGAGATTTTCAGAGAGGTACTGGTCGACTATGTAGGCGATCTGGACTGAAGTTACCTTCCCTTTTCCGAACTGCTCGGGCTTCTTCGCTCTCGCCTGCCTCCCCATCTCGAATCGCAGATCGATCAACTGAAGCTGAAGTGAATGATGTGGTAGAAGCGGTCGAATCTTCTGGCGAAACTCAACGCGGGAGATTTCGAAAAAATTAAAGGTTTCATTTCATCTCTCGTTTTCGCGGGTCCATTTCCCGGGAAAAAAAAGAGAGAGAGAGAGAGAGGAGGAAAGCACACATTGTGATATCTTTTAAACGACAGCAAAATGCAGCGTTTTAACTGTTTCTTCAGAGTTGTATTTGATAATTAATTTTTTTTTTTTTTTTTTTTGATTAAAACTGTGAATTACAAAGACAACGGCGAACCGAGGACTTAAAGCTGGGACAAGTTAACCAGCTGGGAACAGAACAGACAAGAAAAATAAACATGAATAAACAGGAGTCCGCCGCTCCACTTCGTCTCTGGCTTGAGCACATCGTCCCGTCATTCACAGCTGGGAGAGGCAGGACCACTTGAAAATCGTCAATGTATCGTCCGCCGGCGATCCAGTCTCTAATTATTTGGCCACACAGGACACAACAACTAAAACGAAAACAGGAAATTACAATAAATAAAATAAAAATCTAAAAATACAGATCCACAGCCCCCTCCAACCCACCCATCCACCTCCCCCAACCCATCGCCGGTACCTCATCCCAATCTCACCTCCATCTCCACCACCCACAAATCCAGATCTGATTCAAACAGCTTGCATGTTGCTGAAATTGGATCAGATCGGTTGTGAGGCATGAAGCAAGGAGGGAGAGGGAGGAGGTCAGATTTGAGGAAGGGAGGAGGAGGAGGAGGAGAAAGGGGCTGAGGAGGGAGGAGAAGGGGGGTTTGTGGGTTTGTGAGTTGTTTGAGGGAGGAGAGAAGGAGGAGAGAATGGGGTTTGGGTAGTTAGATACAGCTGCTGTATTTGATAATTAATTGATAGACGAAGAAATGGACTTCTAATTAGGTTTTTTTTAAAACTGATCCGTTTTGAGTTTTAAATATTAGAAATAATCCATGTGAGTTTGCTTTTTTAAAAATGAACTGTTTTTAATAAAATCAGATTCTCGGAAATCGGTTTTTTCCGTTTTCTCAAACACTGGATGCTTAGGAACCGGTTTTATGTACAGAAATGTTAATTTTTTGAGAAAATCCGGTGTTTGAAAAATGGTAAAAACCGGTTTCTGAGAATCTGATTTTATTAAAAATTAATCATTTTTGAAAGAGCAAACTCGCGTGGGCCATTTCTAATATTTGAAACTCATTTTTGGTCATTTTCAAAAAAAAAAAAACTCTCTAATTAGCCTGATGTTATTAAGAATTAGAGGGAGGATAAAACCCAATATCAGGAACGATGGTGCGAGTTTTGGACTTTGCTTTCTTTGGGATCAATATCAGTCTGTTTTGCATAATACTTATGTGATGCAGAAATGGGCACTTAAACTAGGTACTACTCTACTACTGCAAGCAAAGAATAAAGAATGATAAATGTTAATGTAGCTACGCACATCAACCAACAATATGTTATGCATGAACTAGCTGAGCTGTGCTGACCTTTTCGTTCACTTTCTGATTGTTTTTTCCTCCTGATGCTTCCTTCAAGCATTGTGTAAGTTACCCCAATCTATGCACCATTATCTCTATGTACATTGGAGACTTGCCTAAAAAGGATCAGACTGCCGCCTCGGCCCTCGGCAATATGGAGGTTCATGTGTGCAGCCGATCCAGATGTCTGCAGACTATGGTACTCCTGTGAATTGATTTCATGTCCTGAATCCTATCTTGCAGCTGCAGAACTTAGTTTTGATCTCTGCTTAAATTTCAGGCTTTCTGCTTCTTGTTCACGAGACTTGTTACAGAGACAACCAGGGAGAGGGTTTGCATAAAAGTTCTCTTCCAGGCGTGGAGATTCACCTGGCTTTCTTAGATATGGCGCACCCAATCTATTAGTGTGCATTCTCTTCACCTGTGAGCATAACTCTTCCCATGTTAGGGCACCCTCCTCCAACTTATCAATGGCCCTCACAAAATTTTGCCTACAAAAGGGAGAAAAAAAAACAAGGAATGTCTTCTTTTTTTTGTTTACTTTCTAAAATCCGTATATAATGTAGCCGAATGAGTAGTCAACAACACAAACTTACCTGTCAGGATTAATTGTCTTACGAAATGCCTCAAACCTCCTATGCCCTTGCACCGCCTTGGCCATATTTCCATCGTATGTGTACACAAATACATCACTTTCCAGTGCCATCAGATAATCCAAAGCTGCAAGTCGGTTCTGGTAATTCTTGAAGGGCTCCAACTCTTCCTCAGTGGCTAGAGTAGAATGAGAGAAAACATTAGGGTATTCCGATCTGAATGAAGATAAGCTTTGGCTACCATAAATTTCTCCAGCCACGATATAGATGGTAGTTGTTGAAGGGTATCCCATTGCCTTGAGGAACAAGGCAGCTTCTCTAGGAGACATTGGGCATCCACCTTCAAGACGCCGTGCTTTGCTGTCAATATCTTTTTCTTTCCAATGTTTGACATTATACCGCATGACCCTAAGTTCCTCAGCCTCAGCAGCAGTGAGATTGTGACTACATCCAGTAAATGCGAGCATATCTTTCTCATACCTACATCAGTATGAATCATTTTGAATGGTTGGTTCATATAATCATAAAACTTTGGAAGCGTCATTTATTAGAGGGTGGCAAATGTAACCTTAGATGGAGGGCAATGTAGGGCTCTCCATTTTTTCGCAGCCGGCTAACTAATTTCTTTCCAAGCTCTTGAATTTCAGGAGTATACTGCAGTGCTTCATAATTTGCACGACATCTAAGTTTCTGAATAGATAACGAGAGGCCATTATTGGCTAGGCGCGAGTCTGTGTGGGTAAACTTGATCACTTTATGTTTCTTCAAGAGTGAAAGCATCTCTCCTCTGTAGTAACTAGCCTGCAAAAGAGACAGCTTGTCTATAGATTGATGAAAGGACACTCAAAACCATCAAATTTGGAGCAAGTAAAAACTGTATTGTTACCTTTGACCAGGAAATAGGAGCCTTTAGCAAAGGATTCCTAGATGCATATTTTGGTGGAAGATACTCAACTATCTCAACATCATCTTTCAGAACTTCTATGAAGCGCCTCCAATCAAATATATCTTTGAAACCACTGAAAAAACACCCCCATAATTTAGTTTGAGTAATTGATCTATTTATAGCCAATTTACAGTTCAAGCCTTAAGGGTACCTCGGATCAGTCCAAAATGATTCATGATCAAGAGAAGGCAGAACCAGTGTAGCATTCATAATCTTAGCAACAGCAACCATATCACATATCTGTAAATTCAATTGTGCCAGTCAATAAATTACATGTGGTCCAAACAGCAAACCCACTTGGAAGAGTCATTGGTCTGTATTAACAATAAAACATACCCCTGTTCTCATCTGATTCAGCCCACCATTAGCATGGATAAGAAGGTAGCCGTTAGTACGTCCTCCAATTTCTGCAATATTTTTTCGTCAAATTAAACTGACTGTATGCCCCACTAAAAGTTATTTAATGAGTCAAAAGTGGGAATGTTCACATACTTCTGCCTATTTTAGGCCGAGAAACGCACTGGTAAAAATTATCACTGTCTGGTTTCCTCCAAATCTCTGGAATCTACATCAAGACAAAGACAGATAAACTTTTTAGACAAACATCAGCATCAAAAAGGCCAACACAACGGCCAAATGAGAATTTTCTACAATTAATCAACACAAAAAAGTTTACAATTAATCAACAAAAAGAAGCCAACTCATTCATTGAATACAGCTAAAAATGAAAGCATGATTCTTATTATATTCCTCAAAGCCATCTCGCCATATTCATTCCACTCGTTTAGGATCCTCAAGTCAAAAAAAGAACACGCAATCATACCCACCTTTCAGAATCGCAACGCTCAAAGCCTTTATGTAGTTGACGAATTCACAGCTCAAATTCAACCCAATAAAAATCAAACATTGGGTTGCTTTCCATTATCAGATGACGTCAATTTGATTCCATAAAACCTCAACTCCTCACCGTCACCAAATAACTATATATGATTAACATGAACCATATATAATTTCTTATTTCCAGCTACGATCTCCCATCAGAATATTTGCACACTCAACAGAATACTAATAATTTATAAACTTAGTAATTAATTTAATCTTCCGGCAATGTATGGGTTTCTGCAGAGAGCAGATGATACAGCACTAAACGATCCTAACGTTAACAGAAGTGATGCCCATACTGTTATAATTTTTTTTTAACATATATGGTTAAGCATAAAACATTGCTGGTGATGACGTACCGGATATTTCTCCAGAACCCTGGTAGGCATGACAGATCCGCCAGAGACGGCTGAGGAGATGCTGGTGGTAGAATCATCAATTTCAGAGACAATATTCTGAGAGGCGCTCAGATCATCTTTGAAGTGAACAATGAAATTCCGATTGCTGCTGCTACTGCTCCTTTTCCCAATCCAATCCATATGAACCCTACTCATAACCGAAACTTTCAAAAACAACGAAATGACTGCCATCATCATCAAAATCCCTAATATCCTCCGCCCCGTGATTTTCCTCCTCGATATAACAGATTGCATCAAGCTCGCCGTCCAGTAAACCACGTCTTCGATCCGCAGCAGCCACGCCTCCGGCACGCATAAGCACATGCGCCGACGGAAGAGTACATACTTGATTAACGGATGGTGGTGGTGGTGGTGACTGTGGTTGTGCACGTGGCTGCTTGTTGGCTCGTCATCTGACTCCTCGTCGTTGTCGGAGATCGAGGTGGCGGGATTAATTGGGGCTTTTTCTGCGTCTACGAAGTCCGCGACGCGGCGTCTTGTGGTGGTCAACCTCGGGCTTCCGCTGCAGGAATTGGCGCCGCCTGTCGACATGGCCGGCGAAACTGGTGTTAATGAGAGTCGAAACAAAGCTCTACGACGATATGGTGATACCGGTGGCGGTGGCGGAGAGGATTGCTGTCAAAGGCCGCCGCTGGTTTGTCGATTAACGAAGCTGCTGGTTGCTATGATGGCTTTCGTTGTCTTCGTCTTCTTCGCGATTCTCAATGGAGAGCAAAAGCTCCGAAATCCATGGCGATCATGCAGCTCTCTCTTCTTCCTTTGTCAAATTCCCAAACTCGATTCTGTTCTTCTCTCTCTTAGAATCGTTTATATATGATTTTTAGCTGTAAATTGAAATACGAAACTACCCCTGACTGCAACTGTGAATCTATTTCTTTTTTCTTTTTTTTTTGCACTAACTGTGAATCTATTTTCAAACTATTGAGGAATTTGATAAATATTATTTTAAGGAGCTTGATGTTTACAAACGGAAATTCTCGAATTCCCGTCGAGTACATCCAATACGACAGCGTTTGATAGAGCGAAGGAAAGACGACACGCCACCGTTTAGTCTTTGATTTCCAATTCTCACTCTATTTCTTGTATATATAATTAAAATTTATTTTTCGTATTATTATTTTTACTCATCTTCCAGTCATCGTATGGCGTCGAAACGATCGGAGTAGATTCCGATCCCGATTACATCACCGCCATTGGATCTCTCTCTCTCCATCTCCGCTCCACTCTATATTCTCCCTCCACTGCACTGTCCTCGTCTACTGACCGATCCAATCTACAAACCTCCACTACTTCAACTCGCAACCATTGCGTCAGTATCCCCAACATCCGAAGCGCTGGAGCCGGCACAGGAAACGCAATCCCTGAAGGCTCCCGCCGCAGGTACCGGCCAGATCCGATACCGGTCAATGTCCGCATCTGAGCTGTTCGAAGCGCAGACGAATCCCGACCACCAACTCGACAAAATGTTCAAGCGGCCGAGCCGGCAGCATGAGACTTTGACCGACAAGATTAATCGTTTTAGAGGCGTCATACTCGTTGTGTGTATTCCTTTGGTGCTTATTTCTTTTGTGCTGTTTTTAATGCCGTCGCGAAATGTGTCGGAGTCGTTGGGGAGGAAGGGGTCGCTTAAGGATGTGAAGTCGAGATCGTATGCGGTAATTTTTGACGCCGGAAGCTCTGGAAGCCGCGTACATGTGTTTTGCTTTGATGAGCGGTTGGATCTTGTTTCCATTGGACAGGATCTTGAGCTTTTCCTTCAGGTATAGATATCTGTTCTTTAGACTTTACTGATCAATATTAAGTTTAAACGCTATTAATTACTATAAAATCTATCCAATAATTAATGATGGTTGTTATGTATCCATTTCTTGTTTTGGCTGATGGCATCTGTGCTTAGTTCTTGTATTATGTTATTGAAGATTTCGAATATGCTCATCCTGCTGCTTATTATAGTGCTATTTGTTATGTTGATTGAGTAGCAAAAACCAGGGTTAAGTGCAAATGCCACGAATCCCAAGCTTGCTGCAGAGTCTCTTTTACCATTATTAGAGAAAGCGCAGAAAGTCGTTCCTCCTGAACTGCATAGTGCAACAGCTGTCAGGGTTGGAGTAAGTGTCCTTTTTCACATTTTAGTATCCTTTTGTTTGTGTTCTGTTTATGATTTCACAGTAATCCAAATGTTTATGAATGTAGGCAACTGCAGGGTTGAGGGCTTTAGGGACTACTGCATCTGAAAATATCTTGCAAGAGGTACCCTTTTCTCTACTTGCAGTTTATATTGAATGAATGGTTAATTTCACTGTAAACTTCACTCACATAGTATATTTGTTTTACCACTTTTAAAAGGTAAGGAATCTACTGAAAGACAGAAGTAGTCTGAAGTCCCAGGAAGACTGGGTCACTGTGCTAGATGGGTCTCAGGAAGGATCCTATGAGTGGGTATGTCTGTGTGCTCGTCGAATTCCTGGGTTCATACTTGATATAACATGGTGAAGTTAGACCTTGACACGTGTCTCCTCTATCAGACGTCCTTGTGAATTATTAGCCTGACGAACTGCTAAGAACAATAAGTTTTCCCAATATATTTCTATGACTCGAAATATGGATATAATTTTTGAATATATACATGTGGGCTTTTATTTGAAGTCAATAAACTTATGGAAGTCTATAATTCTTATGGTTCTCAGCAGATCGATCAAACCACAGTGCTGACAATATTGAGATATATTATAATGGAAATCTGTGAGATTTAAAGTAGTATTCCGGTATAATGTCTTGTGCTGGTTTAACACGTAAATTTACCTTGTGTTGGAAAAATTGCTGGGCCACACTTCCCATTATGTAATGTTCATATTCATTATCCTCCAACATAATTGGTGAATCCAATATATCAAGTGATATGTTTTAATTTCTGGTGTAGGTGACCATAAATTATCTCTTAGGCAATTTAGGAAATGGTTACTCTAACACAGTTGGAGTTGTTGATCTTGGTGGTGGTTCTGTACAAATGGCTTACGCCATCTCGGAGGAGGAAGCTGCCAAGGCCCCGAAGA
This sequence comes from Rhodiola chrysanthemifolia, assembly GCA_033675395.1. Lineage (NCBI taxonomy): Eukaryota > Viridiplantae > Streptophyta > Magnoliopsida > Saxifragales > Crassulaceae > Rhodiola > Rhodiola chrysanthemifolia. The sequence continues at coordinate 4,100,528 of CM066206.1, forward strand.
TTTCAGATGGTGAAGATACTTATGTTAAGGAAATGTACCTTATGGGAGCAAAATATTATCTCTATGTTCACAGGTTCGTCATCCGCTTTCTTGAACATGCTTGGTTATACAACTCCATATGTGAGAGTATTAAGCTGCAGTAAATTAATAATTCAAATACAAAATGGTCTTTTTGCAATATGTCCTGTTATTCTCAGCATATATCTCGAACATGACCTGTTTGTTCTTTTATAATAGTTATTTAATATCATATCGACTGCTCCTACTATCATGTTCTTCAACCAACAACCTTTTTTTTGCATATTTCTGTAGTTACCTGCGCTACGGACTATTAGCAGCTCGAGCGGAAATCTTGAGCGTCAACAAAGATGCTGACAATCCATGTATCTTAACTGGATATTATGGTAAGTTTACTTTTATTTAGAGACCTATTGTGATTTGTGCATTTGCTCATTGCAAATAGCCAAATACCTGAGCTGCTAAGTTAAATGAATATCTAGTTATCACACGAGAGGATAAAATGCATTATACTGTTTTACAATGTCAGAACAGTGGAGAGCTTTGCAGTTTTTCCAATTATCATTTTAGTTTATTTACTCTGTTAATTTGGTTGGTGTTGAAAAGCTAAAGTTTATTGCCATGAGCCATCAACCTTCTCTTCGTCAAATATATGGATGGCTATATTTTGTAGCAGGCTTGTGAAGACTGCTTGCAAAATCATTAACTTTCAGCACTATGAGCATGTGAGGGGTATCAGTTTATAAAACATTGGTTGTCTAAAAAAAGAGCTATTCGTGAGTGATTGATATAAACTCTCATATATCTGGTTCAGTTGTAATGAAGCTAGGCCTGGTATATATAAATGATAAATGACAGATTATGTTTACGATATTTTATGGACTATTTGCTGAAGGGTCTTATAATTACGGAGGAAACACTTTTAAAGCATCTGCTTTACCATCTGGGGCAAGCGTGGATGAATGCATGGGGGTCGCTTTCAAGGCTCTCAAGGTTAACGAATCATCGTGCACACACATGAAATGCACATTTGGAGGTGTATGGAATGGAGGTGGTGGGGATGGACAAAAGAACTTGTTCGTGGCCTCATTTTTCTTTGACAGGGCTGCCGAGGTACTACTCTACTAGTAATTTTCCAATGCTTGATTGTATCAAACTTTATGCCTGAGCTGGTTTTACTTTTAATTTAATCCATACATGCAGGCAGGTTTTGTTGATTCCAGCAAGCCAACTGCTGAAGTAAAGCCTCATGATTTCAAGGTAGCAGCTCAGAAAGCTTGTGAAAGTAAACTTGAAGATGCTGAATCTGCATATCCTCATGTCGAGGAGAAGGACAATCTGCCCTACTTATGCATGGATCTTTCTTACCAATATACTTTGCTCATTCATGGATTCGGTAAGACATGCATCCTTTTTTTTACAGTGCACATTCACTAAAGGCAGACGGAAAAAAATAATCCTAAAATTATATACCATTCTCCTATAACAGGGCTGGATCCATGGCAAACGATAACATTGGTAAAGAAAGTGCCATATGGCAAGTATCAGGTGGAAGCTGCATGGCCATTAGGCAGTGCCATTGAAGTTGTGTCCTCACAAAAGTAACTCATGTGATTTCTTCAGTGGCTCCACACTTTCACACACCTCCCGTAAAATACAAATTGTTGATTCAGTTGCAGGGAGCTTTTGCAAATTTACTAAGTAGGTATTCACAATATATAGGTATTAGTTGTAGGATTCATTTGATGATATTGTTGATCAGCCCAGTTTTGGGGAATAAATAACAAGCATGTATTTCATTAGTGCATTGTTCCATGGACTACATATGTTATCAAATACAGGAACCTTTAACTTTACTTGAATCATGTGAGACTTGTATGCTATTATATATAACCCAGGTATTGATCATTGATGTAAAACTGTGACCATTCGACCTGAGGATCAGATTCAAGTCATTATAAGAACACATATATATATTAATTTGGTGATAAGATAACTAATCCACTTAATTATATATATATTAAGTTTACATTTCTTCTTATCTAACCCCTGCTGGCAAAATGGAAGCCAGGGATGCATGGAAATGAAAATAGGATAATAATCATGCCAGCAGTAAGCAATAAAAGTCCAAATGAGAGAAACTTAAGGTTTAAGCATTACTACATGCAGTGGCTAATCAAAAGGTTGTCGTCTTCCTCTTGAAGTGCGGACAAGACGAGTGGACGACAGCCTTTCATCCCGAAACTTCCATGTTTTCATCCATCAAATTCGCCGAAGGTTTCTGATCCCCATGATCATTCACACCTCCATTTATACGTAATGAATACTCTACTGGCACAGTACTCCTGCTAACTTGTAGAAAATAATACAGAGTCAAGTTGCAGTCTAAAGTCATTAATCACTCATGTTTTCCGCGCAGCTACTTGTATAAAAGAAAAAAAAGTTCCTGTACTGCTATAATCTCGTATTCACGGTGCTTTCATACCATATCTACGCTGTTGACCATACGTAGCGTAGAAAAAAGACTCCACTGAAAACTCTGCAAGAACTTAGACATTACCTAGAAATTACTGAGCTGATTAAATACATGAGAACTTGAAACTTCTGCGTAAGGTTCCGATAATGAAGAGTCATCAGAGTAATGTCGTCCTATTGGCTTTCTTGTTTTTTTCTTCATCATCTGAATCACCATTTTTGTCAATAGGAATATTTTTTAAATAAAAATGAGATATCAAGCTGCTGATTTGCTGATCAACAAATCAACAGTATTCTAACACAGCTAATTTAAGCTAATCTAAGAACTAGCTAGTTTATTTCTATAATAACACATCTTTAACTTTCAAGGCTTTGTTAAGCTACCCCAAAGCGTGGCTTAAACCAGATATCACGCATCGAACACCGAATAAAAATACAGCAATATTGTATTTATATATATACATTGTGTATATACAATAATCATTAGAACCAGATAGAAGATTACTTGGATATAAAATCCGTGACAACACCAAGGATCTGAGTAGTGCTTAATACGTTGTAGCGGCGATTGATGCTAATTATTTTTTTGTAAGAGAGATTAATATTTATGGAATATTCAATCTGACAGTTTGAAAAAAAATGGCTTGCCATGGAACCAGGGTGGATCTGTTAGCACAAAAATATTCGAGCTTATGCTGTCTAAGTACCATGTACTTAATTAATTTTAAGTAAATACATGCCTGCGTGTTTATCCATTAACGTATACGAATATACCTGATTACAAACGTACGGCAGTTAATTAATTTAATTAGAAAATAAAATAGACATTAGTCTCATAACTGGAACAGTCACCTTCTTGTGATTGTTACAGTCTAATTAAAATATTAATTACCTAGATGATTAGTATACTAATAATCTGTTTAAGACAAACTTTGGAATATCCACAGACATTTTTATAACTAATATATGCTGTATTTCATTGGATAATGCGAGCATCTATATATAAGATGGTCTTAATTTGGTCATCTCGGACGTCACTTGGAAGAAAAATAAGAATGTTTTCGAACATATTTAATTTTGTTATTAGAATGTGTCAATCAGATTCAGATTTTTTAATGTAATTATGAAATTGAAGAACAGACAACTTCATCAATCAATTGTGAGTGTGTGTGAAGTAAGAAAGAATTCCATGACATGGAGTGGAGTGGTTGTTTATATACAAAACTATACTATATTTTATATTTTATTTATTTTATATTATATTTTACAGACTCCAACATATTAAGTAATTACATACGCATTTTACATTGATCCTAACACACGACGACTCATATGTATACTAGACATTACTTATAAACATGACGCGACATGAGTTTTTTTATCTACGATAATTATGATGCGACGATATTTACTCTATCTCTAGCTAGAACTAGGAGCTAATGATTAATTAACATAGAGTTTTTGATGTTTAGTAACCCCACGGATTGGACAAGTCTGGCACCGAATCCTGCTGGCCATTGCTGTTGATCATGTCATTGAAGCCAATCTGCGCGTCATGGGAGAAGGCGCCCTTAGCTGCAGAAGGTGCACAATGCTGCTCCACATTGCCCTGGTGGTCAAAGTTGAAGTCCTCCATCATAGGCTCAACAACATTATTATTCTCAACCTTGGGTTGCTCGAATTCGTAAGGGTTAGCAGGCACTTGGAATAATGGCTCGGAAAATGTGGGGTAATAGTAGGATGGATCTGCAGCGTAGATGAGCTGATCTTCCTCATAAGCATCGAAAACAGATGAACTAGGATGCCACAGCATATTATAGGCTTGTTGCATATCAATAGGCTGATGAGAGAAGCCATTAGATTCAGATATCGGCGAAAATGAGGACTTTATTGTTGGCTTGAATTCCTCGAGCTGAGGCGCATTTGGAGCTGCTGGAAAAGGATCAACTAGAGGAGGAAGTGATTCAAATTCATCATCCTTGATGAGATCATCAGTAGAGAAGTAGTCATCTGATTGTTGAATCTGAGAAAAAGAACTCTCATTGCCTGTGCAGGTGTGCTTAGGCATCATCCCATTCCCATTGCCAACTGCATCACCTGCATTATTATTCTTGTGAAAAACCCTAGATACAACCCATCCATCATTCTGCAAAAGAATAAATTTTGTACCATATTATCAGAAAAAATTAAGTTATCTCGGAATAATAAGTGTAAATAAAAAGAGATTAATTAATACAACACAGAAAATTAAATTACTGAAAAAATGATCATAATGAAGTCAGCCAAACTAAATCAATGATTAATTAAGAAATGAGTGTACTGATGAGAGAACCTGACCTAGAAATAGGTTATGCTGGTCTGAAAAGTGAAGTATTTAAGGGAGTTGGATTTTCCACGACGGTGGTTTAATAATCGGGTATAGCGCAGCATTCTGCGCGCAAGGAATCTTAATTTCCTTAAACTAATGTTTGATCATATGCTCTCTCACAGGGAAATATTTCAAGTCATAAAAATAAAGGCAGGGGGGAGAGGAGAGGAAAGGGTCACCTTAATGAGAGTAAAAAAAACACAACTAGTCCTTAATATAAAGGGTTCTATGTGTATCTATATACCAATTAAAGGGGAAGGGGATAAAAGGAGGATGTACAGACTCTCGGTAAAATCATAATTCGACCGACACATGATCTTTTTAAGGATTGTAGATTTTTTTGGCAGTTACAAAATATATATTAAAAAATACGTTAAGGCGGTGCGTGTCAGGTGTCAGAAAGTACTTATAATTATGCTATGTTAACTTTATATTATTTTCTAAAATGATGTTAATCATGTTTAAAGGCGATGAACGGAGGTGGACTCATCAGGGGCAATCTGAAAATGGGACTGAGAATTGATCAGGAAGAAATAAATATTTTAATTTACCTGAGGGAGGAGACTGATTTGGGGAAGGAGTAGTCTGAATTCATGCATAACCCAATTGGTCTTTTCACCCCTTGGAGCCCTTCCTTTGTAGAAAACTAAAGTCTTCTTCATACCAATTATTTCCTTTCGATCCCCGTTCCCGGTGTAAATTTCCCTATCTTTTCCGGTAGCCTTCCAATAACCAGCACTCGTTGCTCGGTTGGTTCTCAGCCCCGCCGGGTATTTTTTATCCCTCAGGCAATAATAGTACCGCTCCTCTTTTTCCCCAATGTTCACAACTCCTACAAAAATAAATTTCAAACCATGACATTTTCAGCACATAGATCACAAAAATATGAATTATATAAATTTCCAAATGCGGAGAGGTGGATCGATGGATCTTTACTTGGTAAGTCCCATGGCTCGCACTTATTGAAATCTACTTGACCGATTGCAACTGAACTGAACTCGCTGTTCATGAGTTTTGGTATCAAGTAATGAACAACTATTTCCTCATCAGTAGGATGGAATCGGAACCCATGAGGCAATCCCAAAACATTTTCCTCGATCACAACTTGAGCATTCAATGGAACTAAGTAATTCGCCATCGCTATGACAATCTTCGCTTTCTCTCTTTCAAATTAGCCCGCCTCACTTAGCTAAAAAAACCAGGTGCATATGATGATGATCAGGTGTCGTCGAAGGTGGGATATTTATACCCCGATCAAGATTTTTTCGGGCAATCGGATAAGTTTGAGAGAAAATGACATTAAATGAAAAAGTTTGATGAAAGGAATGAAGGGAAGAAAATGGGGCTTGAACAGAGGGATAGGGAATGAGGAATAACAGAAAAAGTTTCTGTGGGCAGCAAGAAATTCCATTGCAAGAAGCTTCCTTTTAATTAAAAAAGTTCATACTACAAAATAATTAAAAATAAAAAATTTGAAAACTTCCAAACAAAAACCACTTGACACTTCCAACACAATAATATTTAATTACATGGGCTTGTTTATGTAAAAGAAAATCTTCATAAGTCAAGAAGAGAATGTTGTGCTTTGTCATCATTCATGTGATATTGTAGTATTAATTATTTGAACTAAAATCTTATATGAAGCCAAGTAATGTCATTTATTCTTTCGATTACTAAAAGTAATGTCATTTAAACTAGTCTTACCATGGTTTGAAACTGTTTTGCTTCAAAAAAAAAAGAAGAAGTTCATTCAAAGTTTGTGTCATCATAATAACATGCATGAACACTATAAAGTTAAAACCGTGTAGGAAAAAAATCTACGCGTCATCGTATCGTTGAATGCCAGACCTCAAAAAATCAATCTCTTCCGTATTTTCCGGTTCGCTTTTAATTTGTTACATTAAATATATTCGTGTAAAAGTTAAAATAATTCATCATTCATAAATTTATGTGGTGATTTACCCTGCCAGATACGCACGACTTTTCGATTATTCTATTGAAGCAATAATTTCATACAACAAAACAAGATATAATTCGTCATCCGCACATTTCGTGTGGCTATTTACCTTGACAGATATGCACAACCTTTTTTTCATCGAAATGTTGGAACAATGGCACCCTAGCAAATTCATTTTTTTTGAAACTATTTACCCTTTACAAATGTGTAGTGTCAAGGGCGAAAGCGAGTGCTCCAGTGGTAAGGAGGTTCCCCCAGGTGCCAAGCCACCTGGACCCTACTAACCCCACTAACATTAACTTTAACCCCCAATCAAAAAAAAAATGTGTACTGTCAAGTAAATTCTAACATAGAAAAATAATGTAAAACATTCACACTCCGTTTGGATCATGGAAACGTGGTAGTAAGAAAATGAAAAAGTTGTTTTCCAATGGAAAATGATAAGGAAAAGTTTGTATTAGATAATTTTCTTTGTTGTTTCGGATTTTCCATGGCAAACCAAAAATATGAAACTAAAATTTCCCTTGTATGTTCTTTTCATCTAAGAAACTTTCCACAAACCAAACGGAGCGTAGTTAAATGTTGAAAAATAAACTTATGATTTTCTCCCCCGTTTGATTCATGGAAAGTTTTGGATATGGAAAGAAAATTTTGAGGAAAACATAGTTTTATGTTTGGGTTGACATGAAAAATGCAAACAAAGCCAAACGATCCAATACAACGTGACATGGAATATGATGATTGTTTCTTCTGTGCATTCTGGTGACTGTTTTACAGGATTGCAAATGGCAACTATAATGAGGGCCGAGAGAGTGATGCCAGATGCTACGACAATGTTGTGGTCACAACTATAAAACTGAAATCATTTGCTTTCTAGATGATTATTGTTTCTAAAACTGGAATTGCTTTTGCAGTTGACATTACAGACTGACTGATGTTTGATAATCGTGCCTATGCTTTCAAAGACTAAAAATCAAATATAGAGTGATCCCTGGGGTATCTGGAGTAGATCACCTGAGCTCGGCATGATGATCTAGGGCACTTCAATAGCTCTGACATTAAGGTGAACTCTGCCTCACTAAGAATATCCATTGTCGGTTCAGCAAAGCCAGTATCTAATCCAGTCAAATACATAGTTTTCAGGACGGGGGAGCAGGATAGTACCATTTTAACGAACATGATTCCGACTTTACTTCCCAATAGCCCTTTCATCTTTATTGTTAAGAGACTCTTCAGAGTTTGGGGTTCACTTGTCTCCATTTGAAGCAAGTGTAAAGCAGCCTCATCCTCAACAGTTTTTGATTGAACGATCTATAGCATGTCACAAAGAGACTGATGAGTAAGATTTTATCCAATAACTAATTCTACATGGAAGAGATCGTGATAAAAATGAGGAAAAAAGGAAACCAGGGACTTGGCAAGCTGACTTCTCTTACCCCAAGATTCAGCTTTTGTAAATTGGGCGAGCTTTTTAATATGCAGAGGACGAAGTAAAAGCACTGCGTATATGAAATATCAATCTCCCGTAAAGTAAGACTCGTATGATTATGAAGAGTAGTAGGAAAGCTTGTCGGAGCATCTTGAGGCATAGCCTAAAACAAATGCCAGTCAGTAAGCAACTAATGACCAGAGAACAGCGAAAGGAAAATTCATAATATAGAAGTGTTGCTATAAGAAATACCTCTATCATGAAAAGAGGGCGCAGAGTAACATTCTCCACTTTTGGCACTGAGCTAAAAACATCAAACAGATCACAGAAACTCACTGTTGGGTCCAAAAATTGGAGTGAGATGGCGGTAAGACTGCAAACATTCTTCAGTTTGAAGAATGCATCCCGCGAGCAATGGGCATGTAGAAAAAGGAGTCTAGGGGCATCAATAACCACGGGATGTGTGCAGAGTGTGCAACCTAGGGACAATCTTTCAAGCAGGGGACATTTCGAAACCAAATTGCTGATCTCATCTTCATATAGGAAACCAGACAAATCAAGGCTAAGGAGATTACAGAATCCTCTGAAATCCTGAGGAGGAGGATGAAGATAGAATTCGTAAAAATCTAATTTTAAATGCTGAAGCTCAGTGCACTGAAAAATGTATGATGGCAATCTGACTTTCCATTCATTTTCGTCTTCAATGATAATTTCTTTCACCGCATTTTGGGAAATGAAAAGCATCCATGAACTGAGGTCTTGAAGAGATTTTCGTTTGGAAAAGTCTGGAATATGAAGAACAAATTTGTGAATGTGTCCAAGGTGAAGTAACATAATTTTACCAATGATGTTACTGTACTCAAGTTTCTCTCTTGCATTTCTTAACCCTCTTAGTTTTCTAGCCTCGAAGCCTCTTAGTTTTCTAGCTTTGATGACACGGTATTTAAATTTCTCATCAAACACAAGGTTTGGTATTCTCCTCCACTTGTGCCTCCATCCCTTTGATAATACGCTGGTTGCAACAACATCATGAATAGGCATGCGATCCAAAATACAGTCAATAATGATATTATTCGGAAGATCGCTGATTCTATCAGGTAAGCTGCTGTCTATAACAATTTGCTCGCTATCCATTTCGGTTATCTACAGTTTCAAAAATTGGACCAACAGTCATGAGCATCATAAGTCATAACAACACACAAGTCCACAAAGAAAAGGATTCAAGACAATTTCATAACCTCTTAACTTAGTACTTAATCTGCAACAGATTTTTGTTTTTGTTTTGAATAAAGCACTTTCATTCAAAAAGGTGAGAAACAACAAAACCCAGCCCGCTGGCCGACGAGACTACAATAGACTCAACCAAGGAATCAACCCCTGAAACTAACCCAGAAAAACACTACTAAAACCAAGGACCAAGCTGAACAACTAATCTGCAACAGATTGTGAAGAAGGGAAAGTAAGATTTGAGTAAAACAGCTTGCAAATTACCTCCTTGCGGTAGCACTTGTGTGCCCTAGCTCGATTTTTTGTTCTTCGAATCGACACAGTGAACTCACATATGAGAAACGAACTCGTCTGAGTTCCAATCGACCACCGACGATTGTGATTGAACGATCGTTAACGAGAGAGCGAAGACGAAGATTGGGGAAAGCTTAGGGTTTTTCCATTTCATTTGTTTTCGTTACAGGAGAGGAAAGACAAGGAGGGATTATATCACAGGACCAAACGACGCCGCTTAACACTAAACGCAAACTTACACGCTATTGCTAAAACGACGTAGTCACCACCCTGTAACAGACTTCCCTATAACCAACTTTCCCTCCAGAACTCAAACCAAAACACAGGACAAATCCTTGCACTAAAACCCCAATTTCAATCTCCAATACACTTCAACTTGCATATGAGAGAGTTAAATCAAAAAAAAAACTTGCATATGAGAGAGACCTTTTAATCAAAAAGCTTGAGTTTTAACATCTCTTTGACCTTTGATCTCATCTGAACCAACGGCCATTATTTAATCCCACTACGGTGTACGAACTATTATTTATTATTATAAGTTCTTTTTTCTTTATGCCAACAAAAAAAACAGGTATACAATGTTCCTTTTTGAAAATGCGAGCTCATTAGTGCCCCACCGATCACGAATTTGGTCATAAGAAATGGTTAATTATCAAAGATTATACTAATGACTTTTTGGTTCATAAAGGGTGATCAAACTTAAAATTAGTCATCCCTAATCAATTTTTAAAATTTGGTCATGGGATTGGGACTCATATAAAAGTAAATGAATCAATAAAAATTAGATACACGTCATGTTAATACAACTTAATCTTATACTTATAACGATTTTAACTTACAAAATTAGAAATACAAAAAAATATCAATGATTATATTATTTTGAGATCTATAAATAAATATGCATATTGCTATATTTTAATAAAATGTCCGAATTTTATGATGATGAACCAATAGAAAATGAACACATGTCAAAAATAATGATGAATTTTTTGGTCATTAGTGGAATGTATATGATAAAAAAAATGATTTTTTGATCAATGATGTACATGGTCGTAACAACCAGTGTAAGTCTTCAATTTATGTGATGAGGTTTTTGTTTGCTCTGCGAAGATGTTAAGGAGAGCATTGCCACCGATGAATTTTTGGGTCATAAAAATTAGTCATAGGAGGTGACTCAAAAAAATAGACATAATACCAATGATCTTTTGAGTCATCAGGCATGATCAAACATGAAATTGGTCAACGGGTGACCAAATTTTAAAATTTGGTCATGAGGTGGGACCGACATAAATATGAATGAACCAATAGAAAATTGACACCCGCCAGATTAGTAAAACTTACTCTTATACTTGTAACGATTTTATTTTACAAATTACAACTCTAAAAAATACCAAATTTTTTTTTATCATTGATTATATTATTTTGAGATCTATAAAATGATATGCATATTTTTATATTTTAAAAAAATTTACAAGTCTATAAAAAAGACCATGGTGCTACTTCATGTAGCAAAGTCCAAATTTACAAGAAAAAATGTCTCATATTGCAAGTCGAACAACTCATGTCTTGCTTAAATCAAATTTAACTAAGCATATTTGGCAACGATATATAAATAATACTAAAGAATAGGCCCATGAAAGAAAATTTATGCGTATAATTTTTAGAAAAAATTAAATAATATTTATCCATTTATTTAGATATTTGATAGCGTTGATTTAATTATTTACCCATATATTAATTATGTATCCATATATTTTAAAGAATTATGATGAAAAAAGTATATGAAAAAAGATGATGAACTTTTTAGTCATTACTCATTAATGGGATATATATAATCAAAATGGTCTTGAAACATGACAACAATCAACAATTTAGAGGATGAAAGAAAACGTGAATAGAGAGAGGAATGACCAACTTTTTTTATTATTATTGGTGTACATGATCTAAGGCAATATGGGATTTAAATCATTAGCGGTTAATTTATGGCACTGAACTAATTTGGTGTTAAGTTATACTAGTATATCTTTTCCAGGAGCGAGAAAGCTCCTGAAACTTCTCCAGTACTCTTCCGTCGCTCAGCGTTCGAACCTCAAGCTTTCGTCTTCTTTTCTCGTCAGCCGCCCTTTTCGGCTCGGCTTCTCTACTGGCCTCTTTGTTTTTTCTGTTTGTTTTCCCTGGCGCGGCCGTCCTCCTCACGACTGGTCCTTCTTGCTGGAGTCGTCACCGGTGGGATGCCTTGGCCGCTGCTCCTGATGTTCGGTCGGCTGGGTGGCTGCACGGAGGTGGGCGACGCAGTTTTCATGACTGGCAGAGCGAGCGGCGCCTGGTGTTGCTGGTCTGCGATGGATGGTTCGGTGGAAGGCTGGTGCTGCTGTGGAGTGGGACGGGGTGCTGGTGGAGCTTCAGTGGGATGATGGGGGCTGGTGGATGTAGCCGACCGGACGGGGTGGCAGTTGGTAGGTGTTTTTTTGGTTGTCGGCGTTTGTGCGGCTCAAACGTCTCATCTTTTTGAGCTTGTGCTGTCACCCTGACGGTGTGACCTTTTAGTCGCTTTTTTAACTTTTTCGTTTTTAGTTGTTAGAAGTTTAATTTAGTTCTCAGGAGTTATTCTCCTGTTCTTATGGTTGGTTGGATGAGTGGCCCTTGTTGGCTTGGTCTTAATTTGGCATTTATGTACCGTCTTGAGTCACTGCTTAGTCAGTGTCCAACGTCTGTACAACTTTTCCCATAAAAAAAAAAGTTATACTAGTATTTCATGTCAAATAAATGTTTGTAAGCCTTTAACACTACTCAACTCAAGAACCAGCTAGGGGTGGCTGTATGTACAGGTTCCAGCTGTGAATGACGGAATGACGTGTCCATGCCGAGACGAAGTAGTGCAACGGACTCCCGCTTATTCATGTTTTATTTTTCTTGTCTGTTCTGTACCCAGCTGGTTAACTTGTCCCAGCTTTAAGACCTCGGTTCGCCGTCGTCTTTGTAATTCACAGCTTAAATAAAAAAAAACATAAACAACGAGACTGTCTTTAAGAAAGACATGGAAGAGACCCCTTTTCAAAAAAAAAAAAAACATTTTCATGTTTTCTAAAAATGGAATCATTTTTGCAGTTGATGTTACGAACTGTCCAACATTGAAAACAATCTTGCTTATGCTTTCCAAAACGAGAAGTTAAATATTGAGCAGTCGCCATGATATCTTGAGTACATCACCTGAGCTTGGGGAGAAGGTCGTTTGCAATTCAATAGCTCTGACATCAATGTGAACTCTGCCTCCTTGACGATATTTCCAGTTATATACAAAGTTTTCAGGACAGGGGTGCAAGACAGTATCAGTTTAATGAACATTACTTCCCGATAACCCTTTTATCTTTACAACTATAAGGCTGTTCAGAGTTTGGGGTTTCTTTATCTGCATGTCCAGGAATTGTAAGGCAGCCTCCTCCCTAATATACTCTAATCGATGGATCTACAGTAAGCCATAAAGAGACCGTAGTCGATGTGTTAGATTTAAACCAAGAACTCATTCAACATGGAAGATATCAATATAGAAATGCGGAAAAAGGAAAACCAGAGACTTGGCAAACTGATTAACTGACTTCTCTTACCTCAAGATTCAGCTTTAGTAAATTATGCGAGCTTCTTAATATGCAGTTGCAGTGGATGAATAAAATGCACTGCGGTGAAGAAATATCAATCTCCAGTAAAGTAAGACACCTGAGGTTATGAAGAGTGGTAGGAAGACTTGTCGAAGCATCCTGAGGCATATCTTAAATCAAAAGCCAACAAGTAAGCTACTTTAACCAGAGAACAGAAAATTGAAAAATCATAAAATAGAAATGTTGCAATAAAACTTACATTTATTGCAAATAGGCAGGAAAGAGTAACAATCACGACATTCGGCACTGAGCAAAAAATATCAAACAAATCACAGAACTTCATTGTACTAAATCGAAGTGAGAGTGAGATTGAAGTAACTCTACGAACATTTTTCAGTTTTAGGTATGTGGTCAGGGGGCACCCGCACCATAAAGAAAGGAGTCTAGGAGCATCAATAACCAAGGTATCTCCATCGGCTACACGACTTATTGACAATCTTTCAAGCAAGGGACATTTTGATACCAAATTGCTAATTTGATTTCCATCTAGTACACCCACCAAACCAAGGCAACGGAGATTACAAAATCCTCCGAAATCCTGAGGAGGATGAAGATCAAGTCTAGGAACTACTATTTTCAAAGACTGAAGCTCACTGCAATTAAAAATGTATGAAGGCAACTTGAATTGTGCAGATAGAGCTTGAATTTGTGAGTTCTTTCACCTCCTTTCGCGATATGAAATGCATCCATGAAACAAGTTCTAAATCCAAATCATTGCAAAAGGATGGAATATGAAGAACGAATTTGTGAATGGGTCCAACTTGAAGTAACAGAATTTTACCAATGATGTTACTGTACTGAAAAGGCATTCTAACTTCTCTTTGTGACCTAATACCGGCAACCTTGTCAAAAAACTCATTATATTACAGGGAAGATCACTGATTCTATCAGTTAAGCTGAAATTTGTAGTCATTATTTGCTTGCTACCCTTTGTTGCCTACAGCTTCAAAAAGTGCACAACAGTCAGCATCATACAAGCACACAAGTCAACAAGAAATTGATTCAAGACAATTTCACAAACACACTGTGAATAAGAGAGAGAAAGATTATCTCCTCGGTGCTTAAAATCAACCAGCGATTGAATTCATCCCGCAGTCGCAATTTCGTGCCCTAGCTTTTTCACTCATCTCCCAATCGCAGCTTCTCCGAATAATACAATAAAATAAATAAATAAACGAAAAATGCATTTTCGTGTTTCTTTTTGAGCCGGGAGGAAAAGCCCAATAACTGTTCGTAGATTCGGTCCAATATTTATAAATTGAGCCGAGAATGTCGGCTCATTCAGCTTTAATTGAACCGTTGACTGCTAATGGCTCTCTTTTCATTTTTTTTTTTACTTTTTTTTGTGGAGTTTTTGTCTGCTGATCGAAACGATTGTTGTTTTAGGATTGTGGCAGATGAGAGGACCTGAAGTTGCAGCTGTGGAATTAGTAGTCTCTGAACAGGTCATGTAAGTCTTCAATTTATGTGCCGAGTTAACTTTGTCTTGTGCTTGTTAATCTCTCAATATGTTGATCAATTTTGAACTGCTTGTAGTAATGTTTCTTAAAATGGATATGAATACAACTTCGTTCATCTTAGTATTATGATGTTTGTGTATGATTGAAACACTTGCTTTAATTTTACCGCCAATCTATATGTTACTCATTAATAGCGTCTAGCAAATATTTACCAATTTAGATATAAGTGGCTACTGAAATTATTTCCAGATGATGTGAAATTGTATTTAATATCAATCTCGTAGCTTTCCCATCCGTTTGTTTGTTTGTTTCATTACCTCTTTCGTCGCGGACTTTGAATTAATATTCTAAAATTGTGATTCTGTTAATCCCATTTTCAGCCCGTGTATCAGAAACTTTTTTTTTCTTCTTCCAAATAACCTTGTATTCACGGTGCTTTCATACCATATCTACGCTGTTGACCATACGTAGCGTAGAAAAAAGACTCCACTGAAAACTCTGCAAGAACTTAGACATTACCTAGAAATTACTGAGCTGATCCCAAACTGCAAATACATCAACTTGAAACTTCTGCGAAAGGTTCCGATAATGAAGAGTCATCAGCAGGGGCGAAGCCACTTGGGGGGCTAGTGGGCTTCAGCCCGGTAAGATTTTGGGCTAAAAAATTTCTGATTTTTTTTTATTCAAAATTTTCTGATTTTTTAAGGAAATACATATGACTGCAATAAGTCTGGCTATTGGGCTTCAATTATTGGGCTTAATTTTTTAAGATATTTTAAAATAACAAAACATTAGCAGGAGACATCGATTGAGGGTTAAACAAAACAAAACATTCTAGAAAACCTCAACCACCCAACCAACCGGTAGCCATCCAGCCACCCCAGCCGGCAGCCACCCCAGCATTCGTCAGTCCGCCTGAATTCTCATGTAAGTTAACTAATTGCAATCAATTGTGATTAAGTCAAGTATTAAATCGTATATATTTTATGTCAATTGCCAGATTTATTAGTTTAGGGTTTGACACTCAAATGTGGAAATGAAATGTTTATGTGCAGTTTGGTGGCTTCAAATATAATGACAGAAAAAAATCCCAAGCGTTTTAAGAGTTTACTATCATGGTACAAAACCGATGCTACCATAAGTGTTAATATTAGTGGGCATCATGAGAACATAGTTCCATCTTCACCGATTCTAGAAGATGATCATCAAAATGGCAGTCCAGAAGATGAAGAAATCTATGATATTAATTCACTTGAAAGAGATCCGGGGAAACATCGTCCAATATATAAGTACAATGTGAATGAACAAGACAATGTTCGAAGAGCCTATTTGATGTTGGGACCTAATCAACCTTGCTTAAACGATTATCCATCTACTTGGGATGGAGTTCAAAATCGAAAGTTTAGTCACAAATGGTTCAAGGATTGGCCATGGCTTGAGTATTCTATTTCAAAGGATAAAGCGTATTGCTTCCCATGTTTCTTATTTGATAGTGGCTTTAACGGTCATTCACATTTTACTAATGTCGGGTTCAATGGTTGGAAGAATGTTATGTGCAAGAAAAAGTCGGGAATCTTAACTCACATTGGAGGTATTAATTCGAGTCATAGTTCTTCGGTGTACAAATGGGAAAATTTGAAGAATCCTTCCAAGCATATTGAGAGAGTGTTAAGTACGTTTACCGCTAAAGAAATAATGGACAATCGCACTCGACTTGTACTTACTATTGAGGTGGTGAAAGTATTGGCACGACAAGGATGCTTTTTTAGGGGTCATGATGAATCAATTGATTCCCTCAACGGTGGAAACTTTGATGCCCTTTTAGATCTCTTGAAACGAGTGAATGAGGATTTTCGCAAAGTCCTAAGCAATGCTCCGAGAAATGCTAAGTATACATCTTCGACAATTCAAAAGCAAATTGCAAATATCATAGGAAACAAAGTTAGAGCCAAAATTCGTGAGGAAGTGGGTGAATCAAAATTTGCCATTCTCGTTGATGAAGCCCTTGATGTTGCGAATAAGGAGCAAATGGCAATTATCTTGAGATTTGTGGATTGCAATGGACTAATAAGAGAGCGATTTTTCAAAGTGATTAGTGTCTCCAACACTTGTTCTCAAACTTTAAAAACTGAAATATCAAAGATTCTTGCTCACTATGATCTCAAAGAGGAAAATATGCGTGTCCAAGGGTACGATGGTGCAAGCAACATGCGTGGTCACTTTAAAGGATTGCAAGCTTTGTTTCTCAAAGAGTGTCCTCAAGCCTATTATGTTCATTGTTTTGCCCATCGCTTACAACTTACTCTAAACGCGGCGGCTAAAGGGGTCTCTACTGTGTGGCAATTATTTTCTACTTTGACATTGATTGTGAATTTTATTGATTCTTCCGCTAAGAGGCATATGCTTTTAAAAAGTTACAGAGAATCAGAAGTAGAAGATTTGGTATCATCCGGTTATGTTATGACGGGTTCGGGTAAGAATCAGACTTCTACTTTGCAACGAGCTGGGGCAACTCGTTGGGGTTCACATCTTCGCTCTATTTCAAGTTTAATAAAGCTCTTTGGGGCTACTCGAGCAACGATTGAGGATTTGCATGAAAATGGAGTAGACAAGGTTCGTGGAGAAGCAAATGGAATCATGAATGCAATGGAAAATTTTACTTTTACTCATCAGAGTAATGTCCTATTGGCTTTCTTGTTTTTTTCTTCATCATCTGAATCACCATTTAGTCAATAGGAATATATATTTAAAAAAAAAAAAGAGATATCAAGCTGCTGATCAACAAATCAACAGTATTCTAACACAGCTAATTTAAGCTAATCTAAGACCTATCTAGTTTATTTGTATAATAACACATCTTTAACTTTCAAGGCTTTGTTAAGCTACCAAAGCGTGGCTTAAACCAGATATCACGCATCGAACACAGAATAAAAATACAGCAATATTGTATTTATTTACATTGTGTATTTACAATCATTAGTTAAAGAACCAGTGAGAAGATTACTTGGATATAAAATCCGTGACAACACCAAGGATCTAAGTAGTGCTTAATACGTTGTAGCGCGATCGATGCTAATTATTTTTTCGTAAGAGAGATTAATATATATGGAATATTCAATCTTAATGAAAACTGACAGTTTGAAAAAAAAAATGGATTGCCATGAACCAAGTGGATCTTTTAGCACAAAAATATTCGAGCGCTTATGCTGTCTAAATACCATGTACTTAATTAATTTTAAGTAAATACATGCCTGCGTGTTTATCCATTAACGTATACGAATATACCTGATTACAAACGACAGTTAACTAATTTAATTAGGAAATAAAATAGACATTAGCATTACGCATAAGATTATCTAGTCTCATAACTGGAACAGTCACCTTCTTGTGATTATTACACAGTCTAATTAAAATATTAACTACATAGATGATTAGCATACTAATAATCTGTTTAAGACAAACTTTGGAATATCTGCATACATGTTTAATACTAATATGCTGTATTTCATTTTGGATAATGTGAGCATCTATATATTAAGATGGTCATATTTTGGTCATCTCGGACGTCACTTGGAAGAAAAATAAGAATGTTTTCGAACATATTTAATTTTGTTATTAGAATAATGTCAATCAGATTTTTTTAATGTAATTATGAAATTGAAGAACAGACAACTTCATCAATCAATTGAGTGTGTGAAGTAAGAAAGAATTCCATGACATGGATTGGTTGTTTATATACAAAACTATACTATATTTTATATTTTATTTATTTTACATTATTATATTTTACAGACTCCAACATATTAAGTAATTTGATCCTAACACACGACGACTCATATGTATACTAGACATTACTTATAAACATGACGCGACATGAGTTTTTTTATCTACGATAATTATGATGTGACGATATTTACTCTATCTCTAGCTAGAACTAGGAGCTAATGATTAATTAACATATAGTTTTTTATGTTTACTAACCCCACGGATTGGACAAGCCTGGCACCGAGTCCTGGCCATTGTTGTTGATCATGTCATTGAAGCCAATCTGCGCATCATGGGAGAAGGCGGCAATAGCTGCAGAAGGTGCACAATGCTGCTCCACATTGCCCTGATTAAAGTTGAAGTCCTCCATCATAGGCTCAACAACATTATTCTCAACCTTGGGTTGCTCGAATCCGTAAGGGTTAGGTAGTACTTGGAATAATGGCTCGGAAAATGTGGGGTAATAGTATGATGGATCCGCAGCGTATATGAGCTGGTCTTCCTCATAAGCATCGAAAACAGATGAACTAGGATGCCACAGCATATTATTGGCTTGTTGCATATCATGAATAGGCTGATGAGAGAAGCCATTAGATTCAGATATTGGCGAAAATGAGGCCTTTATTGTTGGCTTGAATTCCTCAGGCTGAGGCGCATTTGGAGCTGCTGGAAAAGGATCAACTAGAGGAGGAAGTGATTCAAATTCATCATCCTTGATGAGATCATCAGTAGAGAAGTAGTCATCTGATTTTTGAATATGAGAAAAAGAACTCTCATTGCCGGTGCAGGTGTGTTTAGGCATCATCCCATTCCCATTATTACCACCATCACCGGCATTATTCTTGTGAAAAACCCTTGATACAACCCATCCATCATTCTGCAAAAGAAGAAATTTTGTACCATATTATCAGAAAAAATTAAGTTATCTCGGAATAATAAATGTAAATAAAAAGATTAATTAATACAACACAGAAAATTAAATTACTGAAAAAATGATCATAATGAAGTCAGCCAAACTAAATCAATGATTAATTAAGAAATGAGTGTACTGATGAGAACCTGACCTAAAAATAGGTTATGCTGGTCTGAAAAGTGAAGTATTTAAGGGAGTTGGATTTTCCACGACGGTGGTTTAATAATCGGGTAAAGCGCAGCATTCTGCGCGCAAGGAATCTTAATTTCCTTAAACTAATGTTTGATCATATGCTCTCTCACAGGGAAATATTTCAAGTCATAAAAATAAAGGCAGGGGGGGGAGAGGAGAGGAAAGGGTCACCTTAATGAGAGTAAAAAAACACAATTGGTCCCTAATATAAAGGGTCTATATACCAATTAAAGGGGAAGGGGATAAAAGGAGGATGTGCAGACTCAGTAAAATCATGATTCGACCGACACATGATCTTTTTAAGGATTGAAGATTTTTTTGGCAGTTACAAAATTTATATAAAAAAAATATGTTAAGGCGGTGCGTGTCATGTGTCAGAATGTACTTATAATTATGCTATGTTAACTTTAGATTATTTTCTAAAATGATGTTAATCATGTTTAAAGGCGATGAACGGAGGTGGACTCATCAGGGGCAATCTGAAAATGGGACTGAGAATTGATCAGGAAGAAACAAAGATTTTAATTTACCTGAGGGAGGAGACTGATTTGGGGAAGGAGTAGTCTGAATTCATGCATAACCCAATTGGTCTTTTCTCCCCTTGGAGCCCTTCCTTTGTAGAAAACTAAAGTCTTCTTCATACCAATTATTTCCTTTCGATCCCCGTTCCCGGTGTAAATTTCCCTATCTTTTCCGGTAGCCTTCCAATAACCAGCACTCGTTGCTCGGTTGGTTCTCAGCCCCGCCGGGTATTTTTTATCCCTCAGGCAATAATAGTACCGCTCCTCTTTTTCCCCAATGTTCACAACTCCTACAAAAATAAATTTCAAACCATGACATTTTCAGCACATAGATCACAAAAATATGAATTATATAAATTTCCAAATGCGGAGTGGTGGATCGATGGATCTTTTCTTGGTAAGTCCCATGGCTCGCACTTATTGAAATCTACTTGACCGATTGCAACTGAACTGAACTCGCTGTTCATGAGTTTTGGTATCAAGTAATGAACAACTATTTCCTCATCAGTAGGATGGAATCGGAACCCATGAGGCAATCCCAAAACATTTTCCTCGATCACAACTTGAGCATTCAATGGAACTAAGTAATTCGCCATCGCTATGACAATCTTCGCTTTCTCTCTCTCAAATTAGCCCGCCTCACTCACTACACCATTTTGCAGATTAGGAGATGATTTTTTTCTGTCGCATAATGCCCTATTTTTGTCGCATATACTTTATGCGACCAACTAAATGTCGCGTAAAATTTGTCGCCAAAGCCTAGTAGCGTAATGTCGAGCGACATTTTTAAAATACAAATGTCGCGTTAAGTTTTTTGCATATGCGGCATTTTCTTTAGTATGTCACATAAACTGGAATGAGTTGTACTCTTTATGGGCATACGCTACTTCAAAAATTAAGAACAGGATGTCGCATAAAAGAACATAAACTACAAAAATTAAGAACAGAATGTCGCATAAAAGCACATAAGCTTTAAAATTAAGAACATAATGTCGCATACAAGCACATAAACTTTAAAAATTAAGAACAGGATGTCGCATAAAAGCACATAAACTTTAAAAATTAAGAACAGGATGTCGCATAAAAGAACATAAACTTCAAAAATTAAGAACACAATATCGCATAAAAGCACATAAGCTTTAAAAATGAAGCACATAATGTCGAATAAAACATCTTTATTCAAAATTCTCAACAAAAGTTTATACACCTCATGTATGAGATATCCAAGTCATACATCTTTATTAAAGTTTCAAAATTCGCTGCCATCCTCTTCGGTTATTCTCTTACAAGAATCCTACCTTCAGAACACCTCTCATTCACCTAACAAAAACAATATCCATCAGATTAGAGATAATATAATGCAGAACACAAAAATAAACACATAATGAGGACCATGCTGCCAAATAACCAATCAAATGGAAAACTCATCATGGTTAACTATATGAATGTGTACCCAAGAAGACTATACCTTCTGATTATAAGGGTTAAACTTCAAGAAAATATGAGCTGTAATAAGCTTAAAGCTACGGTTCTGAACTTCCAAGATTGAAAAGGGGATTTCATTCTCGTTGATTTACAAGAATCAAGCTCGCCGGTTTAAATTAATCTACAGCTTTTTTGATAGAAACAGACCATGCAGTGCACAAGTAAACTATGAACAGTCTTAGTTTATCACACACCTTTGAAACTTCCCTCTCTGACTTGTATAAGGGATCTCTAGCATCCATAGGAAGCTCTGTAACATTCTGGATTCCATAATGACTCATCGCACACATGATGTACTGCAACAGTTGAAGAATAAAAACCCACATTTATACAAAGAATGGACATATCTCTAACTTCTACATAGAGCATACTACAGAGTATTTAGATTGGTCAATCAAACCTAAGTTACCCTTCTGCTGCATATAGGTGCAAGAACTTTTGTAATCGCATAAATCTGTATCTGACTGGGTTAAATACATCTAAAAGTACACAGAATCAACATATATAGAACACTAACCAAAACCAAAACATTAAACAAATCCAGCACAATTCGGGGCATGTGAATATTAATTAACTTCAAAAAAACTCACCCCTAGCAGATTCATCTTCGTTCCAGAAACCGTAATCCGCGGTGTCCTTGCTCTTCTAGTCACCTTCTGGTGCCAATCCGAACCACTAGTCGCGATCGGCAACGGAGGAGATCTGCACCAGCTCGTGCCTTCTGGCCAACTGGTTCTCTGAGTGGAACGCGTCGTCGGTGATGGAGAATCGACGAAAGATGCGATTGATGGTTGGATCTGGAAATGGATTAATGAAGAGATTCGGCGAGATGGGGTATGGAGTTCTTCGATTTCGCCATATGGTTTTTGGTGTGGTAGTTAGGGTTTTTGTCGAATCCAGATCTGGTAGGCAGGACGAAGGTGAAGTTTGATGTGGGTAAAACAATAAAGGATGTGCTAGGGTTTGATGTAGGCAGGACGAAGGTTGGCTGGACGAAGGCACGACGGATGGAGGCAGGAGATGCGGTTCAAAGTTAGGGTTTGGGCGGATGGAGGCAGGAGATGCGGTTCGAAGTTAGGGTTTGGGCGGATGGAGGCAAGACACGGGTGAAACAACACTTAGCTATTTTTGTATTTTGGGGTGAAACAACGATTCAAGCATAACATTCAGATTTGGGCCAAATTACGTACCTTTAAGCGACATAAGAAATTTCAGTTTTCCCTGCTCGAAAAGTTCATTTCCCCCTAATATGCAATGCATTCACTTAAACCTAAAAAAAACCTGCATAATTTAGCCCCTGCCAAAACACATAAAAAATCTACATTTAGCCCCACCATTCACTCGAACCAAATTGTAAACACACAAAACACATAAATTTGAGTTTTACAACATAAGAGGCACAAACAAGAAACAACAACATGCAAAGTATAGATCCATTAATTAAGTACTTTCATCATCACTATGATCCATTTCATCACCATCCCCTGATTGATCCATTTCACAACCTACGACGCCTACATGGACATTTATGCGTAGAGAAAAATAAGATCAAAGTGTAGAGAAAATGTGAGTTTATTACCTTCAAAAAAGTATGCTTTTCACATGAAGATTTGACAAAATCTGAGTGTATTCTCCGACAAATGGGGTCTTGGTAGCAGCAGGTTCGAGTTTCAGTAGAATTAAGCTAGGTAAAACTTGAATTGAAGCAGGATGTGTACGATGTTCTATTCTGTATTTAATTTTTATTCTTTTACGCGACATAATTTGGATACAAACGTCGCTTAAAGGTAAAACGGTAGGTCGCCGTTCCTTTATGGCAAATCAATTTTTAAACTTGAAGGCGTGTCATGCCAGCTGTGGATGAGTCGATCTAATTGCCATGATAACGTGACATAATTAAAGTTGTCGCTAGATTAAAGTCGCATAAAACATGTAACGTGACATTTCATGTGTGTCGCTTAAACAAATGTCGCATAAATTGTATTACGTGACATAAATAACGTGTCGCTTAAACGGATGTCGGGTAAACCTCATTATGTGACAACACTTTTTGCGTCGCTTAAATAAATGTCGCATATTAATGTTATTGCGACAAACATATCAAAGTGTAGTCCTATAAACTATTATATGCGACAAAGTTCTTGTGACAATTTTCAAACTTTGTCGCGTAGGATGTAAAATGGTGTAGTGACTTAGCTAAAAAAACCAGGTGCATATGATGATGATCAGGTGTCGTCGAAGGTGGGATATTTATACCCCGATCAAGATTTTTTCGGGCAATCGGATAAGTTTGAGAGAAAATGACATTAAATGAAAAAGTTTGATGAAAAGAATGAAGGGAAGAAAATGGGGCTTGAATAGAGGGATAGGGAATGAGGAATAACAGAAAAAGTTTCTGTGGGCAGCAAGAAATTCCATTGCAAGAAGCTTCCTTTTAATTAAAAAAGTTCATACTACAAAATAATTAAAAATAAAAAATTTGAAAACTTCCAAACAAAAACCACTTGACACTTCCAACACAATAATATTTAATTACATGGGCTTGTTTATGTAAAAGAAAATCTTCATAAGTCAAGAAGAGAATGTTGTGCTTTGTCATCATTCATGTGATATTGTAGTATTAATTATTTGAACTAAAATCTTATATGAAGCCAAGTAATGTCATTTATTCTTTCGATTACTAAAAGTAATGTCATTTAAACTAGTCTCATGTATATATGATATACCATGGTTTGAAACTGTTTTGCTTCAAAAAAAAAAAAGAAGAAGTTCATTCAAAGTTTGTGTCATCATAATAACATGCATGAACACTATAAAGTTAAAACCGTGTAGGAAAAAAATCTACGCGTCATCGTATCGTTGAATGCCAGACCTCAAAAAATCAACCTCTTCCGTATTTTCCGGTTCGCTTTTAATTTGTTACATTAAATATATTCGTGTAAAAGTTAAAATAATTCATCATTCATAAATTTATGTGGTGATTTACCCTGCCAGATACGCACGACTTTTCGATTATTCTATTGAAGCAATAATTTCATACAACAAAACAAGATATAATTCGTCATCCGCACATTTCGTGTGGCTAATTACCTTGACAGATATGCACAACCTTTTTTTCATCGAAATGTTGGAACAATGGCACCCTAGCAAATTACCATTTTTTTTAAAACTATTTACCCTTTACAAATGTGTACTGTCAAGATCGATAGAAATACAATGTAGATCCATTCGTAAATTCTAACATAGAAAAATAATGTAAAACATTCACACTCCGTTTGGATCATGGAAATTGGAAAACGTGGTAGTAAGAAAATGAAAAAGTTGTTTTCCAATGGAAAATGATAAGGAAAAGTTTGTATTAGATATATTTTTTTGTTGTTTTGGATTTTCCATGGCAAACCAAAAATATGAAACTAAAATTTCCCTTGTATGTTCTTTTCATCTAAGAAACTTTCCACAAACCAAACGGAGCGTAGTTAAATGTTGAAAAATAAACTTGCTTTATGATTTTCTCCCCCGTTTGATTCGTTCATGGAAAGTTTTTGATATGGAAAGAAAATTTTGAGGAAAACATAGTTTTATGTTTGGGTTGACATGAAAAATGCAAGCAAAGCCAAACGATCCAATACAACGTGACATGGAATACGATGATTGTTTCTTCTGTGCATTCTGGTGACTGTTTTACAGGATTGCAAATGGCAACTATAATGAGGGCCGAGGGAGTGATGCCAGATGCTACGACAATGTTGTGGTCACAACTATAAAACTGAAATCATTTGCTATCTAGATGATTATTGTTTTCTAAAACTGGAATTGCTTTTGCAGTTGACATTACAGACTGACTGATGTTTGATAATCGTGCCTATGCTTTCAAAGACTAAAAATCAAATATAGAGCGATCCCTGGGGTATCTGGAGTAGATCACCTGAGCTCGGCATGACGATCTAGGGCACTTCAATAGCTCTGATATTAAGGTGAACTCTGCCTCACTAAGAATATCCTTTGTCGGTTCAGCAAAGCCAGTATCTAATCCAGTCAAATACATAGTTTTCAGGACGGGGGAGCAGGATAGTACCATTTTAACGAACATGATTCCGACTTTACTTCCCAATAGCCCTTTCATCTTTATTGTTAAGAGACTCTTCAGAGTTTGGGGTTCACTTGTCTCCATTTGAAGCAAGTGTAAAGCAGCCTCATCCTCAACAGTTTTTGATTGAACGATCTATAGCATGTCACAAAGAGACTGATGAGTTAGATTTTATCCAATAACTAATTCTACATGGAAGAGATCGTGATAAAAATGAGGAAAAAAGGAAACCAGGGACTTGGCAAGCTGACTTCTCTTACCCCAAGATTCAGCTTTTGTAAATTGGGCGAGCTTTTTAATATGCAGAGGACGAAGTAAAAGCACTGCGGATATGAAATATCAATCTCCCGTAAAGTAAGACTCGTATGATTATGAAGAGTAGTAGGAAAGCTTGTCGGAGCATCTTGAGGCATAGCCTAAAACAAATGTCAGTCAGTAAGCAACTAATGACCAGAGAATAGCGAAAGGAAAATTCATAATATAGAAGTGTTGCTATAAGAAATACCTCTATCATGAAAAGAGGGCGCAGAGTAACATTCTCGACTTTTGGCACTGAGCTAAAAACATCAAACAGATCACAGAAACTCACTGTTGGGTCCGAAAATTGGAGTGAGATGGCGGTAAGACTGCAAACATTCTTCAGTTTGAAGAATGCATCCCGCGAGCAATGGGCATGTAGAAAAAGGAGTCTAGGGGCATCAATAACCACGGGATGTGTGCAGAGTGTGCAATCTAGGGACAATCTTTCAAGCAGGGGACATTTCGAAACCAAATTGCTGATCTCATCTTCATATAGGAAACCAGACAAATCAAGGCTAAGGAGATTACAGAATCCTTTGAAATCCTGAGGAGGAGGATGAAGATAGAATTCGTAAAAATCTAATTTTAAATGCTGAAGCTCATTGCACTGAAAAATGTACGATGGCAATCTGACTTTCCATTCATTTTCGTCTTCAATGATAATTTCTTTCACCGCATTTTGGGAAATGAAAAGCATCCATGAACTGAGGTCTTGAAGAGATTTTCCTTTGGAAAAGTCTGGAATATGAAGAACAAATTTGTGAATGTGTCCAAGGTGAAGTAACATAATTCTACCAATGATGTTACTGTACTCAAGTTTCTCTCTTGCATTTCTTAAGCCTCTTAGTTTTCCAGCCTCGAAGCCTCTTAGTTTTCTAGCCTCGATGTCACGGTATTTAAATTTCTCATCAAACACAAGGTTTGGTGTTCTCCTCCACTTGTGCCTCCATCCCTTTGATAATACGCTGGTTGCAACAACATCATGAATAGGCATGCGATCCAAAATACAGTCAATAATGATATTATTCGGAAGATCGCTGATTCTATCAGGTAAGCTGCTGTCTATAACAATTTGCTCGCTATCCATTTCGGTTATCTACAGTTTCAAAAATTGGACCAACAGTCATGAGCATCATAAGTCATAACAACACACAAGTCCACAAAGAAAAGGATTCAAGACAATTTCATAACCTCTTAACTTAGTACTTAATCTGCAACAGATTTTTGTTTTTGTTTTGAATAAAGCACTTTCATTCAAAAAGGTGAGAAACAACAAAACCCAGCCCGCTGGCCGACGAGACTACAATAGACTCAAACTGCTACCAACACAACACAACCAACAAACAAGACCCTAACCAAGGAATCAACCCCTGAAACTAACCCAGAAAAACACTATTAAAACCAAGGACCAAGCTGAACAACTAATCTGCAACATATTGTGAAGAAGGGAAAGTAAGATTTGAGTAAAACAGCTTGCAAATTACCTCCTTGCGGTAGCACTTGTGTGCCCTAGCTCGATTTTTTGTTCTTCGACTCGGCACAGTGAACTCACTTCAACTTGCATATGCTTTTAATCAAAAAAGCTCGAGTTTTACATCTCGCTGATCTCATCTGAACCAACGGCCATTATTTAATCCCACTACGGTGTACGAACTATTATTTATTATTATAAGTTCTTTTTTCTTTATGCCAACAAAAAAAACAGGGTATACAATGTTGCGAGCTCAGTAGTGCCCCACCGATCACGAATTTGCTTGGTCATAAGAAATGGTTAATTATCAAAGATTATACTAATGACTTTTTTTGGTTCATAAAGGGTGATCAAACTTAAAATTAGTCATCCCTAATCAATTTTTAAAATTTGGTCATCGGATTGAGACTCATATAAAAGTAAATGAATCAATAAAAATTGGATACAATACAACTTAATCTTATACTTATAACGATTTTAACTTACAAATTAGAAATACAAAATACCAAAAAAAAATATATCAATGATTATATTATTTTGAGATCTATAAATAAATATGCATATTGCTATATTTTAATAAAATGTCAGAATTTTATGATGATGAACCAATAGAAAATGAACACATGTTAAAAATGATGATGAATTTTTTTGGTCATTAGTGGAATGTATATGATCAAAATGATTTTATGGTCAATGATGTACATGGTCTTAACAACCGGTGTAAGTCTTCAATTTATGTGATGAGGTTTTTGTTTGCTCTGCGAAGATGTTAAGTAGAGCATTGCCACGGATGAATTGTTGGGTCATAAAAATTAGTCATAGTAGGTGACTCAAAAAAATAGACATAATACCAATGATCTTTTGAGTCATCTGGGATGACCAAACATGAATTCAGTCAGCGACTGACCAATTTTTAAATTTTGGTTATGAGGTGGTGGGACCAACATAAATAATTAAATATGAATGAACCAATAGAAAATTGACACCCGCCAGATTAGTAAAACTTACTCTTATACTTGTAACGATTTTATTTTACAAATTACAACTCTAAAAAATACAAATTTTTTTTATCATTGATTATATTATTTTGAGATCTATAATTTGATATGCATATTTTTATATTTTAAAAAAATTTACAAGTCTATAAAAAAGACCATAGTGCTAACATTATTTTCAATCTTCTCTTTTATTTCAACCTACTTCATGTAGCAAAGTCCAAATATGCAAGAAAAATTGTCTCATATTGCAAGTCGAACAACTCATGTCTTACTTAAATCAAATTTAACTAAGCATATTTGGCAATGATATAGAAATAATACTAAAGAATAGGCCCATGAAACAAAATTTATGTGTATAATTTTTAGAAAAAATTAAATAATATTTATCCATTTATTTAGATATTTGATAGCGTTGGTTTAATTGTTTACCCATATATAATTATGTATCCAAAGATTTTAAAGAATTATGACGAGTAGTTAAAAAATTATATGAAAAAAGATTATGAACTTTTTAGTCATTACTCATTAGTGGAATATATAATCAAAATGGTTTTGAGACATGACAACAATCAACAATTTAGAGGACGAAAGAAATCAACAATTTAGAGGATGAAAGAAAACGACAGAGAGCGGAATGACCAACTAAGGCAATATGGGATTTAAATCATTAGCGGTTAATTTATGGCACTGAACTAATTTGGTGTTAAGTTATAGTATTTCATGCCAAATAAATGTTTGTAAGCCTTTAACACTCAACTCAAGAACCACTAACATAAACTAGGAGACTGTCATTAATCTCAATACTAGAGTTTGAGAAAGACATGGAAAAAACCTTCTTCAAAAAAACATTTTCATGTTTTCTAAAAATGGAATCATTTTTGCAGTTGATGTTACACACTATCTGACTTCTGACATTGAAAATAATATTGCTTATGCTTTCCAAAACGAGAAGTTAAATATGGAGCAGTCGTCAGGATATCTTGAGTACATCACCTGAGCTTGGGGCGAAGGTCGTTTGCACTCCAACAGATCTGACATCAATGTGAACTCTGCCTCCTTGACGATATTTCCAGTTAAATACAAAGTTTTCAGGACGGGGTGCAAGACAGTATCAGTTTAATGAACATTATTTCAACTTTACTTCCCGATAACCCTTTTATCTTTACAACTATAAGGCTGTTCAGAATTTGGGGTTTCTTTATCTGCATGTCCAGGAATTGTAAGGCAGCCTCCTCCCTAATATATGCTAATCGATGGATCTACAGCAAGCCATAAAGAGACCGTAGTCGATGTGTTAGATTTAAACCAAGAACTCATTCCACATGGAAGACATCAATATAGAAATGAGGAAAAAGGAAAACCAGAGACTTGGCAAACTGATTAATTGACTTCTCTTACCTCAAGATTCAGCTTTAGTAAATTAGGCGAGCTTCTTAATATGCAGAGGATGAATAAAATGCACTGCGGTGAAGAAATATCAATCTCCAGTAAAGTAAGACACCTGAGGTTATGAAGAGTGGTAGGAAGGCTTGTCGGAGCATCCTGAGGCATATCTTAAATCAAAAGCCAACAAGTAAGCTACTTTAAACAGAGAACAGAAAATTGAAAAATCATAAAATAGAAATGTTGCAATAAAACTTACATTTATTGCAAATAGGCAGGAAAGAGTAACAATCACGACATTCGGCACTGAGCAAAAAATATCAAACAGATCACAGAACTTCATTGTACCAAATCGGAGTGAGAGTGAGATTGAAGTAACTCTACGAACATTTTTCAGTTTTAGGTATGTGTTCAGGGGGCACCCGCACCATAAAGAAAGGAGTCTAGTAGCATCAATAACCAAGGTATCTCCATCGGCTACACGACTTATTGACAATCTTTCAAGCAGGGGACATTTTGATACCAAATTGCTAATTTGATTTCCATCTAGTACACCCACCAAACCAAGGCAACGGAGATTACAAAATCCTCCGAAATCCTGAGGAGGATGAAGATCAAGTCTAGGAACTACTATTTTCAAAGACTGAAGCTCACTGCAAATAAAAATGTATGAAGGCAACTTGAATTGTGCAGATAGAGCTTGAATTTGTGAGTTCTTTCACCTCCTTTCGCGATATGAAATGCATCCATGAAACAAGTTCTAAATCCAAATCATTGCAAAAGGATGGAATATGAAGAACGAATTTGTGAATGGGTCCAACTTGAAGTAACAGAATTTTACCAATGATGTTACTGTACTGAAAAGGCATTCTAACTTCTCTTTGTGACCTAATACCGGCAACCTTGTCAAAAAACTCATTATATTACAGGGAAGATCACTGATTCTATCAGTTAAGCTGAAATTTGTAGTCATTATTTGCTTGCTACCCTTTGTTGCCTACAGCTTCAAAAAGTGCACAACAGTCAGCATCATACAAGCACACAAGTCAACAAGAAATTGATTCAAGACAATTTCACAAACACACTGTGAATAAGAGAGAGAAAGATTATCTCCTCGGTGCTTAAAATCAACCAGCGATTGAATTCATCCCGCAGTCGCAATTTCGTGCCCTAGCTTTTTCACTCATCTCCCAATCGCAGCTTCTCCGAATAATACAATAAAATAAATAAATAAACGAAAAATGCATTTTCGTGTTTCTTTTTGAGCCGGGAGGAAAAGCCCAATAACTGTTCGTAGATTCGGTCCAATATTTATAAATTGAGCCGAGAATGTCGGCTCATTCAGCTTTAATTGAACCGTTGACTGCTAATGGCTCTCTTTTCATTTATTTATTTTTTACTTTTTTTTGTGGAGTTTTTGTCTGCTGATCGAAACGATTGTTGTTTTAGGATTGTGGCAGATGAGAGGACCTGAAGTTGCAGCTGTGGAATTAGTAGTCTCTGAACAGGTCATGTAAGTCTTCAATTTATGTGCCGAGTTAACTTTGTCTTGTGCTTGTTAATCTCTCAATATGTTGATCAATTTTGAACTGCTTGTAGTAATGTTTCTTAAAATGGATATGAATACAACTTCGTTCATCTTAGTATTATGATGTTTGTGTATGATTGAAACACTTGCTTTAATTTTACCGCCAATCTATATGTTACTCATTAATAGCGTCTAGCAAATATTTATCAATTTAGATATAAGTGGCTACTGAAATTATTTCCAGATGATGTGAAATTGTATTTAATATCAATCTCGTAGCTTTCCCATCCGTTTGTTTGTTTGTTTGTTTCATTACCTCTTTCGTCGCGGACTTTGAATTAATATTCTAAAATTGTGATTCTGTTAATCCCATTTTCAGCCCGTGTATCAGAAACTTTTTTTTTCTTCTTCCAAATAACCTTGTATTCACCGTGCTTTCATACCATATCTACGCTGTTGACCATACGTAGCGTAGAAAAAAGACTCCACTGAAAACTCTGCAAGAACTTAGACATTACCTAGAAATTACTATGAGGTTATCCCAAACTGCAAATACATGAGAACTTGAAACTTCTGCGAAAGGTTCCGATAATGAAGAGTCATCAGAGTAATGTCGTCCTATTGGCTTTCTTGTTTTTTTCTTCATCATCTGAATCACCATTTAGTCAATAGGAATATATATTTAAAAAAAAAAAGAGATATCAAGCTGCTGGATTTGCTGATCAACAAATCAACAGTATTCTAACACAGCTAATTTAAGCTAATCTAAGACCTATCTAGTTTATTTGTATAATAACACATCTTTAACTTTCAAGGCTTTGTTAAGCTACCCAAAGCGTGGCTTAAACCAGATATCACGCATCGAACACAGAATAAAAATACAGCAATATTATTGTATTTATTTACATTGTGTATATACAATCATTAGTTAAAGAACCAGTGAGAAGATTACTTGGATATAAAATCCGTGATCACACAAAGGATCTAAGTAGTGCTTAATACGTTGTAGCGCGATCGATGCTAATTATTTTTTCGTAAGAGAGATTACTATATATATGGAATATTCAATCTTAATGAAAACTGACAGTTTGAAAAAAAATGGCTTGCCATGGAACCAGGGTGGATCTCTTTAGCACACAAAAATATTCGAGCTTATGCTGTCTAAGTACCATGTACCTTAATTAATTTTAAGTAAATACATGCCCGCGTGTTTATCCATTAACGTATACGAATATACCTGATTAATTACAAATGACAGTTAATTAATTTAATTAGGAAATAAAATAGACATTAGTCTCATAACTGGAACAGTCACCTTCTTGTGATTGTTACAGTCTAATTAAAATATTAATTACATAGATGATTAGCATTTACTAATAATCTGTTTAAGACAAACTTTAGAATATCTGCATATATACATGTTTAATACTAATATGCTGTATTTCATTTTGGATAATGTGAGCATCTATAAATAAGATGGGGTCTTATTTTGGTCATCTCGGACGTCACTTGGAAGAAAAATAAGAATGTTTTAGAATATATTTAATTTTGTTATTTTTTTTTTGATTGAGTGCTTTAGCACTAAAGTTGCAGCATCTGTTCTTTTTTTTTTTTGATGCGCTGATAGGGACTTGAACCCGGGATCCTCATGCCCGGGTGGAGCGCTCAACCAGGAACATATTTAATTTTGTTATTAGAATAATGTCAATCAGATTTTTTTAATGTAATTATGAAATTGAAGAACAGACAACTTCATCAATCAATTGAGTGTGTGAAGTAAGAAAGAATTCCATGACATGGATTGGTTGTTTATATACAAAACTATACTATATTTTATATTTTATTTATTTTACATTATATTTTACATACTTCAACATATTAAGTAATTACAGACAGACGCATTTTACATTGATCCTAACACACGACGACTCATATGTATTCTAGACATTACCTATAAACATGACGCGACATGAGTTTTTTTATCTACGATAATTATGATGTGACGATATTTACTCTATCTCTAGCTAGAACTAGGAGCTAATGATTAATTAACATAGAGTTTTTGATGTTTAGTAACCCCACGGATTGGACAAGTCTGGCACCGAATCCTGCTGGCCATTGCTGTTGATCATGTCATTGAAGCCAATCTGCGCGTCATGGGAGAAGGCGCCCTTAGCTGCAGAAGGTGCACAATGCTGCTCCACATTGCCCTGGTGGTCAAAGTTGAAGTCCTCCATCATAGGCTCAACAACATTATTATTCTCAACCTTGGGTTGCTCGAATTCGTAAGGGTTAGCAGGCACTTGGAATAATGGCTCGGAAAATGTGGGGTAATAGTAGGATGGATCTGCAGCGTAGATGAGCTGATCTTCCTCATAAGCATCGAAAACAGATGAACTAGGATGCCACAGCATATTATAGGCTTGTTGCATATCAATAGGCTGATGAGAGAAGCCATTAGATTCAGATATCGGCGAAAATGAGGACTTTATTGTTGGCTTGAATTCCTCGAGCTGAGGCGCATTTGGAGCTGCTGGAAAAGGATCAACTAGAGGAGGAAGTGATTCAAATTCATCATCCTTGATGAGATCATCAGTAGAGAAGTAGTCATCTGATTGTTGAATCTGAGAAAAAGAACTCTCATTGCCGGTGCAGGTGTGCTTAGGCATCATCCCATTCCCATTGCCAACTGCATTATCACCTGCATTATTTTTGTGAAAAACCCTAGATACAACCCATCCATCATTCTGCAAAAGAAGAAATTTTGTACCATATTATCAGAAAAAATTAAGTTATCTGGGAATAATAAATGTAAATAAAAAGATTAATTAATACAACACAGAAAATTAAATTACTGAAAAAATGATCATAATGAAGTCAGCAAAACTAAATCAAATGACTAATTAAGAAATGAGTGTACTGATGAGAGAACCTGACCTAGAAATAGGTTATGCTGGTCTGAAAAGTGAAGTATTTAAGGGAGTTGGATTTTCCACGACGGTGGTTTAATAATCGGGTATAGCGCAGCATTCTGCGCGCAAGGAATCTTAATTTCCTTAAACTAATGTTTCATATGCTCTCTCACAGGGAAATATTTCAAGTCATACAAATAAAGGCAGGGGGAGAGGAGAGGAAAGGGTCACCTTAATGAGAGTAAAAAAACACAACTAGTCCCTAATATAAAGGGTTCTATGTGAATCTATATACCAATTAAAGGGGAAGGGGTTAAAAGGAGGATGTGCAGACTCTCGGTAAAATCATAATTCGACCGACACATGATCTTTTTAAGGATTGTAGATTTTTTTGGCAGTTACAAAATATATATTAAAAAATACGTTAAGGCGGTGCGTGTCAGGTGTCAGAATGTACTTAATTATGTTATGTTAACTTTAGATTATTTTATAAAATGATGTTAATCATGTTTAAAGGCGATCAATGGAGGTGGACTCATCAGGGGCAATCTAGAAATGGGACTGAGAATTGATCAGGAAGATAGATTTAAATTTACCTGAGGGAGGAGACTGATTTGGGGATGGAGTCTGAATTCATGCATAACCCAATTGGTCTTTTCACCCCTTGGAGCCCTTCCTTTGTAGAAAACTAAAGTCTTCTTCATACCAATTATTAATTCCCTTCGGTCACCACCGTTCTTGGTGTAAATTTCCCTATCTTTTCCGGTAGCCTTCCAATAGCCAGCACTCGTTGCTCGGTTGGTTCTCAGCCCCGCCGGGTATTTTTTATCCCTCAGGCAATAATAGTACCGCTCCTCTTTTTCCCCAATGTTCGCAACTCCTACAAAAATAAATTTCAAACCATGACATTTTCAGCACATAGATCACACAAATTAAATATGAATTATATATAAAAATTTCCAAATGCGGAGAGGTGGATCGATGAATGTTTACTTGGTAAGTCCCATGGCTCGCACTTATTGAAATCCACCTGACCGATAGCTACTGCACTGAACTCGTTGTTCATGACTTTTGGTATCAAGTAATGAACAACTATTTCCTCATCAGTAGGATGGAATCGGAACCCATGAGGCAATCCCAAAAGATTTTCCTCGGTCGCAACATGAGCATTTAACGAAACTAAGTAATTCGCCATCGCTATGACAATCTTCGCTTTCTCTCTCTCAAATTAGCCCGCCTCGCTTAGCTAAAAAAATCAGGTGCATATGATGATGATCAGGTGTCGTCGAAGGTGGGATATTTATACCCCGATCAAGATATTTCGGGCAATCGGATAAGTTTGAGAGAAAATGACATTTAATGAAAAAGTTTGATAAAAGGAATGAAGGGAAGAAAATGGGGCTTAAATAGAGGGATAAGGAATGAGGAACAGAAAAAGTTTCTGTGGGCAGCAAGGAAATTCCACAGCAAGCTTCCTGTTAATTAAAACTACAAAATAATTAAAAATAAACTTTGAAAACTTCCAAAGAAAAACCAATTTACACTTCCAACACAATATTTAATTACATGGGCTTGTTTATATAAAAGAAAATCTCATAAGTCAAGAAGAGAATGTTTTGCTTTGTCATCATTCATATCATGATATTGTAGTATTAATTATTTCAACTAAAATCTTATATGAAGCTAAGTAATGTGATTTTTTGTTTCGATTACCAAGTAATAATGTTACTTAAACAAGTCTCATGTATATATATATATGATATACCATGGTTTGAAAATGTTTAATTTGCTTCCAAAAAAAAGTTCATTCAAAGTTTTTGTCATCATAATAACATGCATGAACACTATAAAGTTAAAGCCGTGTAGGAAAAAAATCTACGCGTCATCGTATCGTTGAATGCCAGACTTAAAAAAATCAACCTCTTCCGTATTTTCCGGCCTCTCTTTTAATTTGTTACATTAAATATATTCGTGTAAAAGTTAAAATTCATCGTTCATAAATTTATGTGGTGATTTACCCTGCCAGGTACGCACGACTTTTCGATTATTCTATTGAAGCAATAATTTCATACAAAAAAACAAGATATAATTCGTCATCCGCACATTTCGTGTGGCTATTTATTTTGACAGATATGCACAACCTTTTTTTCATCGAAATATTGGAACAATCGCACCCTAGCAAATTACAATTTTTTTTGAAACTATTTACCCTTTACAAATGTGTACTCACAAGATCGATAGAAGTAAAATGTTGATCCATTCGTACATTCTAACATAGAAGAATACATGTAAAACATTCACACTCCGTTCGGATCATGGAAACGTGGTAGTAAGAAAATGAAAAAGTTGTTTTCCAAAGGAAAATGATAAGGAAAAGTTTGTATTAGATACTTTTTCTGTTGTTTTGGATTTCCCATGGCAAACCAAAAATATGAAACTACAATTTCCCTTGTATTTTCTTTTCATCTAAGAAACTTTCCACAATTAACCAAACGGAGCGTAATTAAATGTTGAAAATAAACTTGCTTTATGATTTTCTCCCCTCATGGAAAGTTTTTGATATGGAAAGAAAATTTTGAGGAAAACATAGTTTTATGTTTGGTTTGACATGAAAAATGCAAAAAAAAAAAGAAACGATCCAATACAAACTTTTCCATATCATTCTCTTTCCACTGCATTTTCCATGATTTTTTTGGCAAGAAAGAATTTATTCTTAATTTTGAACTTAACTTTAGCCGGTCATTTCAGCATTTCATAAACTCCATTTAAAATAAGCACTCAATTTAAATGAAGTGTCTGATTTTTTTGAGCTTAAAAATTTCGATTGAAATCTCCTTTTTGTTGAAAGTATGTTTTGTATTAATTCTTCAATGATCTTTTATTCTCATAACCTCGAGAGAAAGAGAAATCCAAAATACGAACAAATAAATAAAAATAGATAGATAAATAAACAATCTCATTATTTATACTAACTAAAATCTTATATGAAGCTAAGTAAAATGTGATTTTTTTCCGATTACTAAGTAATAATGTCACCTAAACAAGTCTCATGTATATATGATATACCATGGTTTGAAACAGTTTTGCTTCCAAAAAAAAAGTTCATTCAAAGTTTTTGTCATCATAATAACATGCATGAACACTATAAAGTTAAAGCCGTGTAGGAAAAAAATCTACGCGTCATCGTATTGTTGAATGCCAGACCTCAAAAAAATCAACCTATTCCGTATTTTCCGGCCTCTCTTTTAATGTGTTACATTAAATATATTCGTGTAAAAGTTAAAAATTCATCATTCATAAATTTATGTGGTGATTTATCCTGCCAGGTACGCACGACTTTTCGATTATTCTATTGAATCACCATACAACAAAACAAGATATAATTCGTCATCCGCACATTTCGTGTGGCTATTTACCTTGACAGATATGCACAACCTTTTTTTCATCGAAATGTTGGAACAATCGCACCCTAGCAAATTACAATTTTTGTTTGAAACTATTTAACCCTTTACAAATGTGTACTCACAAGATCGATAGAAGTAAAATGTTGATCCATTCGTACATTCTAACATAGAAGAATACATGTAAAACATTCACACTCCGTTTGGATCATGGAAACGTGGTAGTAAGAAAATGAAAAAGTTGTTTTCCAATGGAAAATGATAAGGAAAAGTTTGTATTAGATACCCTTTTTTTTTTTGGATTTCCCATGGCAAACCAAAAATATGAAACTACAATTTCCCTTGTATTTTCTTTTCATCTAAGAAACTTTCCACAATAAACCAAACGGAGCGTAATTAAATGTTGAAAATAAACTTGCTTTATGATTTTCTCCCCTAATGGAAAGTTTTTGATATGGAAAGAAAATTTTGAGGAAAACATAGACATGAAAAATGCAAACAAAGAAACGATCCAATACACACTTTTCCATATCATTCTCTTTCCACTGCATTTTCCATGATTTTTTGGCAAGAAATAATTTATTCTTAATTTTGAACTTAACTTTAGCCGGTGATTTCAGCATTTCATAAACTCCATTTAATATAAGCACTCAATTTAAATGAAGTGTCTGATTTTTTTTGACCTTAAAAATAAATATTTAGTTGAAATTTTCGGTTGAAATCCCCTTTTTGTTGAAAGTATGTTTTTATTAATTCTTCAATGATCTTTTATTCTCATAAGTCATAACCTCAAGAGAAAGAGAAATCCAAATTATGAACAAATAAATAAAAATAGATAGATAAATAAACAATCTCATTATCTGATTAAATGTGTTATGCGTGAGATAATAAAAGATAGTTTTACTGCTTTTGAGTTTGTTGGGGTAAGTTTTGTGATAATATCCAATGAGTGCGGTTCGGATACAAACCAAATTATAAATAAAAACAACAAACCGATTCTTAAGCTGACACGTGTCCCATTTTAGTCGAAATCCCGGACAAAACACGGAGGGGTATAATAGTCATTCCCAGTGGCGGATCCAGAAAATTTTCGGACCGGGGGCGACATAAATATATACGGTTTTAAATTATTTATGAATAAAAATTTAGATAAAGATAGAGTTATGAGGTGTCTACTCTTCTAAAGGAAAAAAAAAGATAGATACATGGAGCGGGGAGTTTTTTTTTAAAATGACCCAAACGAGTTTCCCAGTTTCAGAACTGACCCACGCGAGTTTCACATTTCAAAAATGATCCATTTTTAATAAAACCGGATCCCCAGGATCCGGTTTTCTGTGTTTTTTACAAAATCGGATCCCCAGGATCCGGTGTTATGTGCGCGTTCGAATGAGAGAACTCCACGTGTTGAGTTTGCACATAACACCGGATCCTGGGGATCCGGTGTTTTGAAAACACAGAAAACCGGTTCCTGGGGATCCGGTTTCATTAAAAATGGGTCATTTTTGAAATGTAAAACTCGCGTGGGTCAGTTCTGAAATTTTGAAACTCATTTGGGTCATTTTCAAAAAAATCTCTGGAGCATGAGGTGTATAGTTCTCGTTACAAAGAGCAAATATTAATTTTAAAATTATACATGTCACAAACATTCGATCGAGCATGTTCGCAATTCGCAATACAATTTGTTTCATGTGTTTAATATTTATTTAATAAATCTTCTTTTGAGTAAGTGTATGTTCGTATAGGAACCTAAACTGTTTACGCTCAAATTGTACAATTAAATTATACTCGTTTTATAAATAAACTATCAAATTATTTAACTTAAAATTTATTTTGTCTTAATAGTGGGGGCATAATTACAAAACGAGTGGGGGCGAACTGTAAAAATTATTGAAGTATTAACTTAATTAACCTAACATTAAGTAAATTTTAAAAAATCGACCGGGGGCCACCGCCCCCATTACCTAAACCCTGCATCCGCCCCTGGTCATTCCACACGGAGGGTTTAAACCTAATAATGTTATTTTCAATTTAGTCCAAAAGTTGTTAATGATCAGACTTAAAAGACTTAATGATCATACTTAAAAATAGACAATGATCAGACTTAAAAATGGTAATGATCAGACTTAAAAAGCAGCAATGATCAGACTTAAAAATAGACAATGATCAGACTTAAAAGACTTAATGATCAGACTTAAAAATGGTAATGATCAGACTTAAAAAGCAGCAATGATCATACTTAAAAGACTTAATGATCAGACTTAAAAATATACAATAATCAGACTTAAAAGACTTAATGATCAGACTTAAAAGACTTAATGATCAGACTTAAAAAGCAGCAATGATCAGACTTAAAAGACTTAATTATCAGACTTAAAAAACTTAATGATCAGGCTTAAAAGACTTAATGATCAGACTTAAAAATAGACAATGATCAGACTTAAAAATAAACAATGATCAGACTTAAAAGACTTAATGATCAGACTTAAAAATGGTAATGATTAGACTTAAAAAGAAGCAATGATCAGACTTAAAAAGACTTAATGATCATACTTAAAAATAGACAATAATCAAACTTAAATGACTTAATGATCAGACTTAAAAGACTTAATGATCAGACTTAAAAGACTTAATTATCAACCTTAAAAAACTTAATGATCAGACTTAAAAAAGCAGCAATGATCAGACTTAAAAGACTTAATGATCAGACTTAAACTTGGAAATGATCAGACTTAAAAGACTTAATGATAAGACTTAAAAAGCAGCAATGATCAGACTTAAAAGACTTAATGATCAGACTTAAAAATAGACAATAATCATTCTTAAAAGACTTAATGATCAGACTTAAAACACTTATTGATCAGACTTAAAAGACTTAATTATCAGACTTAAAAAACTTAATGATCAGACTTAAAAGACTTAATGATCAGACTTAGAAATACCCAATGATTTGACTTAAAAGACTTAATGATCCGACTTAAAAAGCAGCAATGATCAGACTTAAAAGACTTAATGATCAGACTTAAAAGACTTAATGATCAGACTTAAAAGACTTAATTATCAGACTTAAAAAACTTAATGATCAGACTTAAAAAGCAGCAATGATCAGACTTAAAAGACTTAATGATCAGACTTAAACTTGGAAATGATCAGACTTAAAAAGCAGCAATGATCAGACTTAATGATCATTGTTTTTTTTAAGTCTGATCATTGTTTTTTTAAGTCTGATCATTGCTTTGTAAGTCTGATCATTAATGGTTGAAGTCTGATCATTAATGGTTTAAGTCTGCTCATTATTATTTTTAGTCTGTTCATTGTTTTTTTTACGCTGATCATTGTTTTTTTAAGTGTGGTCATTAATGGTTTAAGTCTGATCATTGTTTTTAAGTCTGATCATTACTGGTTTAAGTCTCATCATTATTTTTTTAAAGTCTGATCATTGTTTTTTTAAGTCTGGTCATTAATGGTTTAAGTCTGATCATTGTTTTTAAATCTCATCATTATTTTTTTTAAGTCTGATCATTGTTTTTTTAAGTCTGGTCATTAATGGTTTAAGTCTGATCATTATTTTTAAGTCTGATCATTACTGGATTAAGTCTCATCATTATTATTTTTAAGTCTGATCATTGTTTTTCTAAGTCTGATCATTGTTTTTTTAAGTCTGGTCATTAATGGTTTAAGTCTGATCATTGTTTTTAAGTCTGATCATTACTGGTTTAACTCTCATCATTATTATTTTTAAGTCTGATCATTGTTTTTTTAAGTCTGTCATTACTGGTTTAAGTCTGATCATTGTTTTTTAAGTCTGATCATTACTGTAGCGACAGTCAAAAGTGCTACAATTTTACTGTAGCAAAAGTCAAAATTTATTCTAAATGATCAGACTTAAAAACATAATGTAGCGAAAGTCGAATTTTACTTTAGCGAATTTTAGGACGATTATACCCCTCCTATCTTTTATATATTTTTAAATAAGTCTGCGTGTGTTTTTTTATTTATAAAAAGAACCTCGACGAGATGACGTTCGGATGAATTTTGATTGGTTAATTTTTACACGTGTCAAATTTTTTATGAATTTGTAATTTTTATTTATAATAGTGGTTTGTATTTGATCCAAACTCATATCCAATAACCACACCACCCTTTCTACTCTTTAATAAAATGTTAGCAATCTAATCACATCTTAGACGAAACCGTTCGGTCGAACCGAGTCAGAGAAAGATGTCAAACAACGGTCGGGCTTGAGTATCTCCGGTTCAATTGCATCAGAATAAAATCCCAAAATTGAAACAATTCATCTCTCTCATTGCCCTAAAACTCCTGCGGAACAAAAAGCTTACTAGCGATCACATCGGCATCGAAGCTGGAAGGTTTTATAAGTGTTTTCAATAGATCGAGAGCTCAAAGCTTCTTTTCATTCTATTTCTGTGAGTCGAACTATCCGACTCGACAAAAGTTTCATTTTATCGTATGTTAGAGTCGACTGGCGTTTCTTGGATTCCGAAATGGCTGCCAGTAGGAAGTTACAAGGCGAAATCGATCGTGTTTTGAAGAAAGTGCAAGAGGGCGTCGACGTTTTTGATAGCATTTGGAACAAGGTAGTTTGCTTTTCTTTTCTTTCGAAATTTAATATTATGGATTAGTGTGTGATATGCACTGAGAGACAATAGTGAAATTGTTTGGAAATTGAAACTTGCATATTTGTATTAGAGAAAAGATGGTTAATCTTTGAGTTGAGCAGTTTCTTGTATGAGTGTGTTAGTCACTGGCCAAGCTGATAGATGGACCTATCCAATGCAATTTGGGTTGCTTTGCTTTTAATTTATGCTGTTGCAGGTTTACGACACAGATAATGCAAATCAGAAGGAGAAGTTTGAGGCAGACCTGAAAAAGGAGATTAAGAAACTCCAGCGGTACAGAGACCAGATTAAGACATGGATTCAGTCAAGTGAAATTAAGGACAAGAAGGTTCTTACTTTTATTATTTACTACATTTTAGTCAAGATACATACATATTAGCATAATGCCGTCATATAGATATTTACACCAGCTTTTTAACACTTCCTTTTCTCCATGGATAGCATCTAAATTTCATTTGATTTATCATCGGATTAACTTCTAATTATCTTCTTTTGCTGGCGTATGTTAACACAGGTTAGTGCCTCTTACGAGCAGGCCTTGATGGATGCTCGTAAGCTCATTGAACGTGAAATGGAAAGATTTAAGATTTGTGAAAAAGAAACTAAAACAAAAGCATTTTCAAAGGAAGGGCTAGGCCAACAACCTAAAACGGTAAGTTTTAACTTGTCTTCGATGATGACTTCCAGGTATTCCCAATTACAAGATCCTTCTGACTGAATTTTTGTTCTATATTAATTTATTCTCAAATGTAAATTTTTATCACAACCTTTTGGGGGGGGAGTACCAAGAAAAATCCTTAACTTTAGGAAGATCATTATAATGATATACCCTTAATATATTTCTTTTTGTCTCATAGACTGAAGGCCATGCAGTCCATTCATCTACATAGGGCTTTATGTGTTACTAAAATGAAATATAACCGCTTAACTCCTTTTTCTAGTTTGATCTTTGATATGCTTTCAAGATCCTTGTGTAGACTGAAGGACATGCACTGTATCTATCTACAGAGAGGTTTTATTTGTTACTAAAATGAAATATGTTCTCTTTTTTCTTGTTTGATTTGCTTTCAAGATCCTTTAGTGGGTACCTTTTGTAATGTCACAAATTTTGTATCTCTACAAACACTCGTGGAGATTATGAAGTTTAGGATCATGTCTCTTGTTTTTGTTGTTCACGTACTACTACTACTCATTGATAATAGACTGTGTACGGCTGAAGCTTTATTTTCTATAGATTTGTGATCTTCCCAAAGGATTGTTGGTTAAAATGTCTGTTCAGCAGGATGAACGTTTACACAATATGACTCTATTGATCATCTCTCACAGGATCCGAAAGAGAAGGCAAAATCAGAAACAAGGGATTGGTTGAACAATGTGGTATGAACTTGTTTGTTTTGTTCATAACCATCACATGTCTTTTTTGTGTGTAACTTGATGTGGAGTCTACTGACCCATGCACAGTTGCACTTATACATATGTATTTATGTATGATTGCTTCCGTCTAAACTTTGATATGCTCGAGAGATCAATTACTTTTCACTCGATACTTTACTGATCAGGTAAGCGAATTGGAATCTCAAATTGACAGTTTTGAAGCTGAGATTGAGGGATTAACAGTGAAGAAAGGAAAGACGAGGCCTCCAAGATTGGTAGGATTAGCTGCACTTTGTGCGCTTTGCTGACAACACGTTCACTTTATATTTTACTTTTTGAGACTATTTTTCTTCTTCTATTAGACACATTTAGAAACATCTATTTCTCGACATAAAGCTCATATCATGAAGCTAGAGTTAATACTGAGGCTACTAGATAATGATGAATTGAGCCCAGAGCACGTCAATGATGCCAAGGATTTCTTAGAAGACTACGTCGAACGAAATCAGGTCTAGCCTTGTGTATATTTTCCTTTTTCTAGTACTTTCCTGGATAACTTCCTATTGACTTTAGTGTATTTTTTATCATAGGAAGATTTTGATGAGTTTGGTGATG
This sequence comes from Rhodiola chrysanthemifolia, assembly GCA_033675395.1. Taxonomy (NCBI): domain Eukaryota; kingdom Viridiplantae; phylum Streptophyta; class Magnoliopsida; order Saxifragales; family Crassulaceae; genus Rhodiola; species Rhodiola chrysanthemifolia. The sequence continues at coordinate 4,144,994 of CM066206.1, forward strand.
TTGATGGGCTTTACAAAGAATTGGGACTGGATATGGTGGATGCTCTTGAAGAGCTGGTTGCAATTGTCCCACCTGCATTAGTTAAGGTGATTTTTCTCTTTCTTGTATCTATTGGCTAATGTCTGTTTCTCAAGTAGCTAATGTTTGTTTTATTTTTATGCCGTTCTTTATTATTATGAGCCAAAACGAAAAGCTGATTTATAAATATTGCTCTTTACTGGTAGCGGGTTTGAACGGTTTATCTCGGAAGTTCATGTTATTTTTCTTTATGCTTACATCCCTCATCAAATCCAATACTTTGCACTGTCCCATCCAGTATGTGTTTTTTTAAACTCAAAGATAGTCTCTGCATGACAGGGTGTCGGAGGGGCGAGTATGAATTTGAAATCCTCTTTGCCGCCCTCGCCAACTGAAACACCGGTATGTTTTTTACTCAATGAAGAATGTGATTATGAAAATATCTTAGGGACATTATAATGCGAACAAAAGTAAGCGATATGAAATGAGTAACACATGCATTTAGTACCCCGTATTTAGCAGCAAAATGGGGACCGAGCTCGTCCTGGACTCTTCTGATGAATTATAAGAACGATTTAATAAAAAAAAGACTAGAACTATTCCGCTTGTAATGTAGGTATATGGATAGAGTGAGAAAGTCAATTCAGTTGTAGTACAATGTATACAGTTGTACAGCTTGCATATGATTCCCTTACGCTAGTCTTTCTAATCCGTAGTAATGCATGATTTCCCTGCTTGCTCATCTAGAAATGCTAACGAAATTGTGTATCACCTGAAGGCATCAGTCACACCAACTATACCACTGGGCGATTCTGCTGACAAGCAAGCGGAGGAGGTGGCCTCCCTGAGTAGTACTACTGATAACATAAAATCCCCTCCTCCCAAAAGTAACGTAGCTAGTTCTTCTGTTCCATCGACCCCAGCTGGGGGTCCTGCAACTCCTGTTGCTTCAAACCTTGCCGGGTTGTCAGCTGCCTCAGCTTCCCTCCCAAGCTCCTCTGTTTCCCATGGTGTCATAGAAAATGCAAACCTTGTTGTGTTGTTACCGTCGATGAACCTCTCTTCTTCATTCAAGGACGAAGAAGTTGTTCCTGGTCGGCGACCTGCCCCTGCCTTTTCTGATGTTGGATTGGTGAAAGGAGTAGGTAGAGGTGGTCTGTCCAATCAGCCAGTAAGTACTGTACCTTTTAGTTCTGGTATAGTAGTTCCTAGCAATGGTGCTCTTGTTGGTAAATCTTCAGATGCAACAAAGAGAGTTGTCGGAGCGGATGATAGAACTGTGAGTAGTGGGTTGGTTCAGTCTCTTGTCTCCCCGTCGAGTAGCAGAATCATGAGCCCCCCTGCACTTAAGGCCAATGTTGGAACTGTTTCTAGTGATGCCATTGGTGCTGGTGAAGCTGCAGCACTGTCTGGGAGATCATTTTCACCATCCGGAGTTCCGGGCATGCAATGGAGGCCTGGAAATTCTTTTCCGAATCAAACTGAGGTGGTATGTAACTTTATCACTCTGGTCAAGCATGCTCACTTTATACTGCGTCCATGTTGGTATGTGGACTTCACTAGTTGGATTTCCTTGAATATGTGGAAATACTGTACTTTATTTGATTGCAGGTTGACATCGACGAGCTATCGTGCTTGTATTGTTCATTTTGAAATTGTTACTGGCATGCATCATGTATGTTTGTTTTTTATGTTGATTTATTCTTTCTGTTGTACGACACAGGGACAAGTTCGAGCAAGAACTGAAATTGCACCTGACCAAAGAGAGCAGTTTTTGCAAAAGTACAACAATGTCAACAACCTTCTTGGGATGCCATCGCTCAGTGGAGGAAATCTCAAGCAGTTCTCTTCACAGCAGAATCCGCTCTTGCAACAGGTTATATTTCTTTCAGTCATCTGGTTTTTGCGTCTATCTTTGCGTGCCTTCAGCTTGATACACACTAAAACAGGGATCATAGGGCAGTAGGGAAAATTTAATGTTTCAGACATGGGTTAAATCGAAGAGTGATGGAGCCTTTGCTTTGTTACATTTAAACTGTGGTGAATGTTGTATTGTATACATATGTATACCTGCGCACCTATTATAACCTCTCACCAAATGTGCTTATTTGTCTGCCTTTATGCAAGTATAGTATCTTGGTCTCCTGTTATATTGAACCTGCAAATTGCAATCTGTCGACATTTAATTTATGTTACGAGGATACAGTTTTCTTTTTCTTTGATGAGTAAACAAAGGACTGACATCAGCCTCTTTGAGTATTGACACAACTAGTATCACATGACTTCTAGAGGTAGCTTTTAAGAAAACCGATAGCATTGACACATCAGCTTCATTGAGGTAGTTTGGATTCTAAACCCTAATCAAGCATGGTTTGTAGGCAAACTGATTGGTTTGATGTGATTAAGTTTTTAATATTAGAAACCAAACCTAATTGGACCATACCATTTTGATATATTTCACTTACTGTGTAAATGTATGTTATTGTGTATATGAATTTTATACTAGCATATTATCACATTTTCCTTTTTTGTGGAAAATAAAAAAGATTCTAATTAACGTAAACAAACCAAACCACTTGATTCAGTGTTCCTACTAGCACTTATTGTTTTGGTTTGAAACTGTTCAAAATTATTACGAATCATTAGTCCCCTAGATCTTTTGATGCACGAAAACGGTAACGTCTGGGAATTGGTGTCTCTCATTTCCAATACGCAAAGCTTGCGGAAACGCAAATGGTCACGACGACTCTTTTGAAATATATTCTAGTTTACCCCTTGTAGTACTTTATAATTATACTAAATATCCTTAAAAGTCTTTAAAGTTTCACAAGTATTGCAGTAGACAATTCCAATTCTTTGAAAGTAAATAGGGGTTGAACGGTTCATAATTATATTTCCCGATTTTGTGAAGTTTTTCGTATTGTGCCCTGAATCCGTACTCACTCTCGCTTCTGATTCCCTGCAACACTAGCGGATTCTGTGTGACATGGAAAGAATAATAAAACTTTCTGCGTTTGGATTCAACCAAACACGTGTTCTTGTGTAATAACTGAATCATAATATACTAATTGTAATATTCATTCTCCCTTGGGTTCACTCTTTTTGGGGCATAGAATTTAATTGCTCTTGCTAATTATCTAAACTTAACTTTGGCTTAAAAGTTGTAATCCTGCTCATTTGTGTTTCTGAATGTTGATACTAAGGAAAAGTTGCATGATTCTAATTATGTTTCTTCAGATAAATTGAACTCTTGGGTATGTAATGATGAGTATCGACAGAACTATATGAGCTCAAGTTACTATGAATATTAAGACAACACATTCTGTTAACTATATGTATTGATTTGATTAAACTACTTTGGCTTAAGCCAACTCATTTGTGTTTTCGGGTTTCATCTCTGAAGAGAGTTTGGAGCTTATTTTTCTTATGCTTGGCTTGGACATTGCCACAATGGTTGTAATTTTTTCAGAGTCTTATCGGTTCATATCATCTTTATCTGTTTTTTACTAGTTTGTAAATACAATAAGACACTATTTCTTTTTTTTGTAATGTAGTTCAATCCACATAGCCCATCTGTTCAATCCCAAATTGGTTTTGGGCTTGGAGGTCTAGGGACAGCTACCTCTGCTGCTTTGCAACAATCAAATTTTACTTATCAGCAGTCCAGTCAACAGTCTGTTCTGCCAAATGCAACAAAGGAAGTTGGTATGTTATTCCATAAGACATTTCTTTTCAAATACATTGGATTGTGTTAGCTGCAGAAAGTTTCTTTTGCACTGTGCTGAACTGAGATTGTGTTACAAATTTCTTGGTTTGTAGTAGGACTTCTGTAGTGCAGTTATTCTCTCAGGGTGGCTTTTAGCTTTGTATAATCTTATTTTTCAGAAAATGTCATTGTTTAAAGGTGTATCTGGGATTTATAGTAAAATCTTAGTTATTTGTCAGACTTTTAGCTCAAATTGCAATAAAATTATGTGCTTGTTTTGTGACACTTTTGATGATTCACGCTCTCTGCTTCTTTATTGAAACTTATATATAGTTAACACATCTGTGATTTATGTTCTTTTTCTTCAGTGTTGTCTAAATAGTTTGCAAGTTAAACTACAATCAGAAGTATTTGGTAAATCCAATAGATTTCAGTGTTTTGTCACATATTATGTTGCAAAAAAAGGGGATTTCATCTCCAAAAATATGTGATACAGATTTCCCTTCTTCCAAGATTGACGATGTGCAGCAGCAGTCACCTGACGACAATGAAGAACCTGATTCAAGTAACAGAAAGAATACTATGAAAGATGAAGACCAAAAAACTGCTTATGTTATGGATTCATCTGTAAGTGAAGTTTGCTTAAAAAATTATTATCATTTTTTCCTTCTTCAATGGTTGCCTAATTTGCATTTTACCATTACAGTTGCTTCTTATAATAAGAGCCGCTTGGGCTCTTACTATAAGAGGCTGCCTCTGTAGAAATAGCCCCGGACGGACTTTTTCATTTTCCTGATCCACATGTTTACTTCATCACTGTAAATGATTTCTGATGGTAGACACAACATAGAGAAGACTGAATGATTGTCGGCAGCAGCCTAGCATTACTATACGCGATGGTTCATAGCATATCGGTTTTGAATTTGTTGTTTTCATAAAACGTTGAAGTCATTATAAAGAGAATCCTTATGGATAAAATATTTTTGTCTTGCAGGTTGGTTTGTCCGAGTCTGTCCAAACATCTAGAGATGGCGATCTCTCTGTTGGTCAACAGTTGCTGTCTAATCAGCCATCTGCAAATCATGGTGTTATAGGCCGAAGAAGTGCTGCAGAGCTTGGGACAATTGGTGACAACATCAGTGGATTGAGTTCTGGGGTAATGCATGATCAGATGTACAATTTACAGATGCTTAATGCAGCATATCATAAACTTCCCCAACCGAAAGACTCTGAACGCTCACGGAGCTACATTCCAGTAAGAGAAACTTCACCCCTGTCAGTAATAATGTCACTTCATTATTTGGTTGCATTTGTATGGTGACTTGATATCCGGCCATAGAAACTTTGTCTAATTAGAAGGTGCAAACTCTATTTAATTAATATTCTGATGTCAAGTGTTTTTATATTATACAGAAGCATCCAGTGGCAACTCCTGCAAGTTATCCACAAGCTCAAGCACCTATTGTAAATAATCCTGCATTTTGGGAGCGATTGGGCATGGATAATATCGGCACAGATACACTGTTCTTTGCATTTTATTATCAGCAGGTATTGCTAGTCTTATTATACTTGTATACTTGAAATGAATGCGACTCACACATTAAAAAACCCAAAATGAAAGGCAATTTTCATTAATGATTCATTCCCTTAACGATGATTCCGTTAGTTGTAACTATCAGTTGACCAATTTGGCTTTGGTGTCATTAGAATTGATCTGTTGTCAGCCGTAATTGGTGTTTGCCCTCCCTTACGCCTCCCGTAATTTTTTTTACTCTTCTTCCTTGCCAGTGCTTGGTTTATCTCATTTTCATTAATTTTCTCCAGAATACATATCAGCAATACTTGGCTGCCAAAGAATTGAAGAAACAGTCCTGGAGATACCACAGGAAATATAATACTTGGTTTCAGCGGCATGAGGAACCAAAAGTTGCTACTGATGAATATGAACAAGGAACTTACGTCTATTTTGATTTCCACATTGCTGATGATAACCTGCAACATGGATGGTATGTTTCTAATGCTCTTTCTTTTTACTGCTATGGTTTGAATGCACACTGTTAAATATAAAAGCTGTGTTAGCATAAGTATAAAATTCAAGACCACAAGAGTCCGCTTCTGTTGGAAGAAAATTTGTGCCTTTAACGAGTTTTTTGTGTGTGGATTCAATTGTTATCCAGTGTGAAATGTTTATGACTTCACATGGGAGTGAAGAGATGCTGATGGCTTGTTTTACTCAACAGGTGTCAGCGGATTAAAAATGAATTCACCTTCGAATACAACTTTCTTGAAGACGAGCTGGTATAGGAGATCAGTGCAAGAGTGTTGTTATATAACACTGTCTCGTTGTCCCCACTGTCTCGTTGAAGTCTTGGATATTATCACACTTCCTTCCTTCCCCCCGCTGTTGATCCATCAAATGGGGTTTCTTTCCACCTGAAGTGTTGTGTACCTTGGTCATGGAGTACATGTAACCGGAATCTTGTGATTAAGCGAATAAATATAGTGCGCATGGCTATGAGACTATCAGAAAGTTCTTATTTTTTAGTGCAAGGTACTGCTAAATGTTGCTTGAATTTCGTTAACCATTTCAAGAGTCGGGTAGGTACGCATAATTACTTCCTGTAGCCTATATTTACAACAGTTACTCCATAAAAATGATGCTAAGGCTCTGCAGATGGCATTGATAGATACTGATGCCATTCTTCAGGTGTTTCCTTCCTCATTCTCAGCGTCTGAATTGCTTTGCTTGTCAGAGGTATAGCCACAATGTCAAAGTCCTTTGGGGGCTGTAATCACCAGCATCAAAGAACATTATGCAACTCACTCTCACAGGAGGTTAAAAGTCCTCCAGAAATACTGTCCTTTGATTTATACCTTGGGAGTCTTCATCAGCTTCATATTTGCTTCTTCAACTGTCTTTTGCCCCTTTCTCGAGTTACATCTGGAACAAGCTGCAACCTGTGTCATATAGAACAAAACCATCAGAGCAAAGCATGTGAATCCTTGTGAATTTCTACTGGCAGTCTTACCAAATTCTCCCATTTCCAAACACCACCTCGAGCAATCGGCAAGATGTGATCGATGGTCAGGTTCTCATGCGATGAGCAGTACCTACGATGCAGTGTATGCAGCAATATAATCACTGAAAGTGAGATTCTGACAAGGCCTGAAAAATATGAAAAGTGACCAGCTTACTGGCATGTGTAGTTATCTCTGTACAGTATATTTTTTCGACTAAGCGTGCTCTTGACTCTTCTTCTCTTGACAACAGTTAGCAGTTGAGGAATCTGAAAATAAAGCAAAATCAGATATCATGAAGCTGACCAATTTAGTTTATTCAAAAAAAACATACCCTTAGGACAGCAGGTATGTAGTATGAGCCACTGGGAGAGTTAACAGTCTGGTCATAATATTCCAAAACATCAGCCTGCATCAACGGTTTAAACTCTGTTTAGATTTTGAGATTACAACATTGATTGGCCTGAGGTAACACACAGTCCAACCTTCTCCAGGAACTCCAGACAAATGGCCCTCCTCCAGCACACAACATTGATTGGCCTGTAAGATTATCAGAGACACAAATCATCAAACCAACTCACCAATCTTTTTGCTGACAAGTAACAGAAGTCAGAAGGTTAAACCTGTAAGAAACATCCAGCACTAGGCCTCGGAAACAGTCTAGATCATCTTTATGAAACTCAAAGTTGTCATCATAGCAAACTTCATACACCCCAGCATCATCTTCGTCCATCTCGGGACTTGACTCGATTCTCAGACCGCTAGATCCATGATGGATTGACGCGGCTGAGGAGGACGAAGATCGCAATCTTGACGCATAAGAAGACCTTTGCTTTGGCTTGTTTTTTATCAGGTAGCTGCTGCTTGATAAGATGCCATATTTGTTGTCATAGCAGAGAAAAACTCCCTTTTGTTCTAACCTCATTCTTGCACTGCTGTCTCCATCCAGCAGTGGCTTGATGCTTGTGAATTGCGCCATTGGTAGAGAAAATGATAAGTTTGTGTTTGGGAGGGTGATGATCAGTGATGGAAGTTTCTAAGTCAGAAAATCAGGCCGTTGGAAAAATTGCAACCACCAGACACCACATGTTCTTAATATCTTCGAGACAAAATGACATGTATGCCCTCTGGCCATACACGTTGCTTATATTTGCTCGGATGGTCTAGTGAATTTTTTTTTTCAAAAGAAGGGTTTTATCCCTAATAGTTGATCAAATAGTCTGCAAATTAGGATAATTATGAGATGACAGACTTCACTCAATTACCAAGAGTTTTTAGTGGTAATTGAATCTGGAACCTTACTGAAGTCAATTACCCACCCACCTAATCGGCCACCAACTATATTGACATAAATTTTTTTGATCATGAGATGATCTTTTTTGGACTTGATTATGAGATAATCAAGTGAAACTTTGCTGCCACATAAAAGAGTTAATTTAGAAGAACAGAGAAGCAAAAATCAAAGAGTTCATTTATGAAATTTCCTCTGGAACCGATCAACCTGTCAGCAGTGCCTGAATAATATAGAAATGAAAATTTGTGTATGAAACAAATCCAAATACAACAGGTTCACTTTTCAGGAGTAGCACAATGTCTACATTCCAAGAACTCCATTAACTTAGATCCTGAAGGAGCAGGGCATCGTTCTTCAAATTTGTTTTTCGAGCCGTTTTACTCATTTTGAGGACTAAATCTTCGCAAACACCATTGACTTGCTATCAGATATGAAAGTGATATGATGAGGAAGATTGAATCCTTCAAGTCAGATCACTGCTGCTGCCCATACGGCAATGGCTCTTCATCTGATTTTAAACCAGGAAGTAAAAAGACATCAGTCGTACATAGTAAGAAAAAAACTAAGTCAACGTGAAGCCTTACAGATGTCAGAAACATGTAACGCTACGCTTGGAGGTCGAACATAACATTATTTCTAAAAATTCTGGCTATGCTTATTATATATTAGATATTACCACTATCACCCTCTGTTATAGTTGCAAGCACTGCAATAGCATCCACGAGAGCTTGTTCTTGCTCCTGTAAGTGGGTATAAAAGTTGACATTGGGCAATTGAAATTAAAAGTAAGTGAGATAACATAATTGGAATTATATTTTCTTACTCTCAGCATTTTCTTCGCAAGCTCCACCTCAGCTGGATCAGGATTACTAGAATTGAATACCCTCTCCACCTGAAAGATAATTAGCGTAAATGTTTTGGAATGAGATTGCAGAACATGCAGGAAGTTCACCAAAATTACCTCTTTGATAAGTGTATCAGTATCAAATATTTCAATGTCCTCAGGAAGCTTATTTCCGGATCCAATTTGATTTGGTGGGAATTGTACAGATTGACCTGTTACCTCTCCACCTTCTGCATGACCTTGGAGGCTGACACCCCCAGCAACGAGTTCACTAGGATCCTCACCTACCCAGCGAATGTCAGCAGGAGGAATCTGCTCATTCAGAAAACCACAGTTCACATGATGAATGAAGTTCTTGCTACAAGAATATGAGACATATATACCCTCTAATCTCTATGTTATCCATCAGAAAATAACTCATAAAACATCAACAAAATAACTCCATTGCCATGGCAAAACCGACTTTCAATAACGCATGTGCTTCCGTTGTAATATAGATATGCCATAAATGAATCTGATTTTGACACCGCCAGAGACATCAACCATGTGCCTGATCTTCTTCCTCCTAAAATTGAGTTTAATGACACCTTCGTATAGCACTATTTTTTGAAATGCATGTTTAACTCTATCACTGACAAGAAGTGATTTTAATTATTTACAGGAATCAAGCTATGTTTAAATGTCAAGTTGACATTCAATGTTACAATTGACACTTTCCACCGTTCCATATAAGAGCAATCCATAATCCAACAACAAATAATACCAATATCCGAGATAAAAGAGTGAACTATGATAATATGCATCAACTTACCTCGGCAAGAGCAACCCATTCTGACGTTTCATTAGGGGTATCTTTGTCATAAGCCAAAGCATGTCGTCTCTGATATGGTAAAGCAAAAAATAAGGCTCAAACAATAACATATGCAATGTGCCAAACCTAAAGTCTATACTAATTAAATCTCATGTTTGCATCTCAGGTAATGTTCAATCAAATTTCAGGACCTGAAAAGGAACTACTCGAAAACAGGAAACAGATCCGAAGAGATAATGTCAGGCTTGTACCAGTATAGAAAATGGAGGTAATGAAAACTTTCAGACCGGTCCTATTGTGTGACCATCAGCACAGATCAATTGCATAAATGGTGATGAATCAAGAAGGGCAATCGACATATGAATTAGATATACCTGAATCGGGTCGTAATCAATAATAACAGCTTCATAAAAGTTGTTGTCATCAGGCCACCTAGTCATCACTCTCCTCCCAATCAGGGGGTTTGATAAAGCTGTTGCGGTGTGTCTATTCGCAGCCGAAGATTGATTCATGACGTGACTAGTGCCCGCCGGACCAGAGGAGATCTTCATAGAATCATAGTGTCGTTGAAACAGGCAGGCAAAGGGTGACCAAACAATCAAATGTCAAAACCAAACCTAGAGTTCCTATTTAGATACATAAAAAGGAAAGCAAAAAAATAAAAAAGTTTACAAATCAATATAACTTTCTAAAATAAACTGACATTTGCTTTTGGTCTTTTGCGGCCTCTTGCTGGTCCACTTCCTTGGTTTAACGACGAAGGAGCCACTGAAGCATTCATAGAATGAAAATGCAAAGGCCCTGACTGCATTCTTTGAGCATTGGACATAGTATGAGATGGATTGGGCATAGCAGCTTGATGCCCGATACTCTGCCTCCATTCTCTATAATCCAGGACCCAAATGTTATTCATATAAAAACAACTACCAAATTGAGGTCTAAGAGATGTTTAGAAATTGGCAATAATAGAGAAACCTGATCCTTTTGATTACATCATCTGCGTTAACTCTGGACAAAAGGTCTCTATGTTCATCGTCCGATACTCTCAACTCCTTGCGAAGTTCGGTGATCAAGCTTTCTTTCTCCTAAAAGAACAAACATCCCATCAAGCTTTTACATTAATCGACAAAAACTAACACACAAATTATATAACAGTATACCCAAGTAATGGCATCTGCCTGGGCCTTGAAAGCTCGCAGCACAGCACAATAAGCTTCTTGCTCAAGATGGTGTATCTGGATTTGCATATCATTATACATCTTCAAATAAATTAGTCACTTGATTCGACAAAAATGAGCTGGCTTCCAAAAACTACTTCGTTGTGATGTCGGATGACGTCAGATTACCTACATTAAACAAAGGACAAGATACAGTACCTATAATAGAAGGTTAATAAGATTCAAAACCACTCCACGTTTCAAATTCCACTCCCGTCTAGTATGGAGACTCAAAAGATTCATACCAAAGAATCAATCTTTCGTGCTAATTTGGAACACCCAAAAAAAATACACACACCACTCAAACAAATCTACTATCTGCCCCTTTGCATAACAATCAAAACACTTTCTTTCCAAGGACTTAACCCTACAGTCTCTCAAAACCACATCTTCCAACCAGAAATCACAAACAACGTCCCAAGATTCATACTTTCACAACACATTTTCTTCAATCCAACTTCAACTATGAGTCTACACTCTACATACACGGAAATGGATAGACACCCGCTTACCTACCATTGGAATCATTTTCTGTATAAAAACGCATAACACTTCCAAAATTTCGAACAAGAAATTGCCCTTACAGTGGTAGTAAGGGACGACAACGACGGTGATGACGTGACCCTAATCAGTGCTACAACAGGAGGAGTTTGGATTCGAAACCCTAATTTAATTTAATGTTCTATACAAAAGGATTCCTTCTGCCAAGGCGGTCTTCAGTTCTTGCTTTCTTGCTACCGTTATCTATGGGTAGTTTCGTAATTTTATATTTACTACATTTGCAATTTGGTTACTACACTATCCGATTTGATAATTGTCATTGTATTCTGGTTCAATTGTTAAAATCACATGGCGATTCGACTCAAAAGAAAATAATGCGGCTCAATCGACAAAACGTAATAACCAAGCATAATAATCATTCAGTTATATTCCCAACATGAAAACAAAAACCCACTTGCTCTGCTGGCTGCTTTCACCGACAACCTCTGCCGCTCTCACTCATCATACCACACTTGTATTTCACATAATTTTAATTAAAGATAAATCTTGGATTCTGAACCACATTTTGGATTATATTTTTGGAATTATATTATAAGTATATAAAAAAAACTGCTGTAATTAATGTATTTCAAAAATTCATAATTCTTCTTTTTCTTCTTCACCAACATCATTCATCTCAAGTTCAACCGCCAACTCTTCCCACTTTCTCCTCCGCCATTTTCTTTTCCTCTCCTATCACTAGCATCTCTCACATCTCTCCCAATCAATCCTCCATTTTTCAGAAAGATACAATCTTTACACCAATAACCGACACTCAAAAAGCACACCTTTCGCTGTACATTTCATATTTTCACTGCTGGGATTTTCACCCTTTTCTCGCTCCATTATCTGAATCATAAGAGATTTTGTATTTTTGTCTTCTTCTTCGGGATCTGAAAAAGGTGAGTGCTTGCTTACTCTTAGTTGACCAGTTCCTTTCTGTTTCTTGCAGTTGTCTGGTTTTTGTCATCGGATTTTCAAAGTAAGTTGATTTTGTTTGCAGATTGACATTGCTGAAGGGCTGCCGTGTTGTGTGACAGTGTGAGTGTGTGTTTAACTGATGGATGCGTTCAAACTGTTTGTGATTTTGTCTCAGTGGAAAATCAAACACTAACTGGACTTTTTGTTGATGTTTAGTGAATGGATCTGGTTGGTTTATCAGGGGCCTTCTGCTTACAATGTGCTTTCTTTTTGTTATCTTTTTGAGATGTGTGATAGAGAAATAGGAACCATGCATTTCATTAGTGAGTTTTTGTAAGAGATGCCGAACTTGATTGAAAAAATATATATATATTTAGAATCAGTGTTATAGATTGTTAAGCTAAAAGTATGTCTGCCAGGCCATTACAATGTTTTTGAAAAGAATCTAAGCCTGAGTTGGCATGATGTTGACAGGTTTGCTCGTAGTGTGAATCAAAATGGTGATCCGAAATTCTAATGACCTGGAAAAACAAGTGGAGGACACTGGATCAGAAAGCGGAAGCTCAAAAGATTCAGTTTCATCGCATGGTGATTTTGTGGTGAATGCAGATCAGAAAATGTTGAATAGAACTGCTAACAAACATGGGGATGATATTTCTAATAGAAGTTCTCGTGTGTCAGCTGCAAAAAATAATCATATCAAGGCTACAAAATCTGGTGAGCGGATAATTGTCAAGAGTGTGCCAAAATCTAATAGGAAGCCATCTACAGTAAGTGCCAAAGGCTACAGCGGTAATGTCGTTGAAGAGAAGAATACTCTGTCAAAGACATCTTTCGAGTCATCAGAAGGAATGGAGGCGAGGCAATTTGATGATGTAAAGGAGATTAGTAAGATGGATCAGGTTTCCGGTGGAACTCAAAGTGTTGAAAGTGATGAAGAGGACACTGACAACGTTGCAGTAGCTGAATTTGAAAGGAGTGAAAATAGTGAATCCCTAATTAAAGAGATGGAATCGAAAATCGAGAAACTTGAAGAAGAACTGAGGGAAGTTGCAGCTCTTGAAATTTCGATATATTCTGTGGTACCAGAGCATGGGAGCTCAGCACACAAGGTGCACACACCGGCTAGACGACTTTCTAGGCTCTACATTCACGCGTGCAAGCACTGGAATCAAGACAGGCGAGCTGCAATTGCTAAAAATACTGTATCTGGCCTTGTTTTGGTTTCAAAATCTTGCGGCAACGATGTCCCTAGGTACAAAGACTGTTCTTTTTGCTGACAAATATGTTTAAATGGTCGATATTTATTGATCCATGCTTATTGTTTATCGATCTAGGTTAACCTTCTGGTTGTCGAATATTGTTGTGCTGAGAGAGATTCTTTGTGAAACTTTTGGAGCTTCATGCGACTCCAGTCCAGTTACCAAGGTTTCCGAAATAAACAGGAATAGCAAAAAAAGTGATGGTAAATATCCAAATCAGAAAGGCGCTTCTTATGGGAAACCATCGAATAAGCCAGTTTTCCTACCACTTCAGGCTGAATGGCAAGAAACAGGGACATTTACGTCTGCACTTGAGAGTGTTGAATCCTGGATCTTCTTGCGTGTAGTTGAGTCGGTGTGGTGGCAGGTTGGAACTACTCAAATTTATGAAAGATTTAAACTCCCATATCGACGGCTTATGTGAAAAACCTTTCTCAAAGCATGTTTGACGTTGTAAATTTCAGTTGTTAGAAAGTTATCTCAAAGTTGGCTAATTTTAATGTGCATTGATCTTTCAGACATTAGCTCCAAATATGCAATTGGGCACCAAAGACCATAACAAATACAATGCGAGGGTGCCAGGGCCATTGTTGGGAGACCAGCAGCAAGGAAGCTTTTCCATAAACCTCTGGCAGAAAGCTTTCGAAGAAGCATTTCAAAGGCTTTGTCCTGTTCGGGCCGGGGGTCATGAGTGTGGTTGCTTGCCTGTATTGGTGAAAATGGTATGCTGGCTTTTCTTATCATTTTCAATTTCAGTTTACCATTTTCATGGCTGTTAAGTATTCTTTGATATGTATATTGTGAAAACACCGTAGGTAATGGAACAGTGTGTGGCTAGACTAGATGTTGCTATGTTCAATGCTATTCTGCGAGAGTCGGTGCACGAGATCCCAACTGATCCAATATCAGATCCAATTGTTGATCCAAAGGTCCTTCCCATTCCGGCAGGAGAGTTGAGCTTCGGGTCTGGTGCTCAACTAAAAAATTCTGTAAGTACAATCTCAAGTGCTTGGTCTGAAGCTTTCCGGTAGTCGTTGGATCTACTGCCAGATCAGAATCAAATGTCTGTCAAATCTTATCATACTTAGTATCGCAGATCGGGAATTGGTTCAGATGGCTCAATGATTTGTGCGACGCGGATGTAAACAGTTCTCCAGGTGGCCAACATCAGATTAGTGAGGCTTCCCGTAGTAGCTCAGCAGACTCTATCTCCTTTCCACTACTTAATGCTCTGAGTGATTTGTTAATGCTTCCTAAAGATATGCTTATGGACAGATCCGTGAGGAAAGAGGTTAGCAGTCTAGCTCCGGGTCTTAATAGTTTTACAAAAACGAACTCTATCTCATCATACTCTCTCCCGTAGGTATGCCCCTCGATTAATCTTTCTCTAATTAAGAGGGTACTCTGCAACTTCACTCCAGACGAGTTTTGCCCGGATCCTGTTCCTGGAACTGTGTTGGAGGCGCTTAATGCTGAGGTATATTGCTTCTGTTTTTAAATAAATTACAGTTAGATATGAACTCATGAATCCTTGAAGATATTTAGCCCCGTGCAAGAAGGCGCATTATAATTCTAACGCCTAAATAATTTTTAGATTCCAACGAGAAACACGTCTGTCTCATAATTTTACTCGCGAAAATAATTTTCTGAAGCACCAGTGTTCTGCGGTTATTGCAGAGTATCGTGGAACGCAGGCTGTTAGGAGATTCGTCAAGCAGCTTCCCATACAAAGCTGGTAATATCATTTACTCGCCTCCCAACACTTCTGCTGTAGCCTGCAAAATAGCAGATGTGGGAGTGCGATCACAGTTAATGAGAAATACGTCTCTTGTCCAGAAGAAAGGGTACACTAGTGACGATGAGCTGCAGGAACTGTCTTCTCCTCTGAAATTAATCATCGACAAACTACACATTTCTTCTTCACTGACAGGAAACCAAAACAGATCCGATAATAGAAGCGGCAATTGTCATCCAGGTGATTGCAGTGTTACAAATACTAGGTATGAGTTATTGGGCGAAGTATGGAATGCATAATACTCGAGCAAAAACCTTAAGCATGCTGACATACCCAAAGCCAAAAAAGTGGCATTTCTCGTGTGTATAAAATATACTACAAAGCGTTCAATATGCTCAGGCACCTGGTTATATTTTTGTTTGGGCTTGTTACGTAGACGTCTGTTGTGTTGAACTTAAATTTCAGTTTTTAGTGTGCTTGGATTATTTTTCTTATTTACATGTTCTGTTCCCGTACCAGTCGATTGTCTGTTTGCTGTTGTTGTTTATCTTTTTCTTCAGGTCTTTGTATGCCATTTTTTCTTCTATAAAAAAAACAATTCAGTTTTTGGCATTTTTTTTTGATTGGAAGTTTTTGGCTTTTTTTTTCTTGGATTGCTTAAGCACTTGATAATAGATTTTAAAAAAAGTCAGGCTTATTTAATTTTGGGCCAGAACTCAGGACGAAAGCCCATTATCAGTTCCAGGCCCAGATAAGAGATCCGCACTTTCCATTTCCAGATAAAGCTTTATACGCCTCAGCTGACGGAACACCATCGGCCGCGGCGGCGCCACCTTCTCCTCCTTCGGCCCTTCACGGCGTCAATTTCTTTCCGCGGCACATATTCATACAAATCCAATCAATTTTTTGAATTCTCCGCCGCAAGTAAGTTGGAGCAATGGAACGTTTTCCGTAGCTATCTGAACGAAAAGCCTTATCTAGGGTTTCCGGCCTTTAGCGAGCTTGATAGTATCTATCCGTTGAGCTAATTTCGGAGCTTGTTTTTTTTGTTCTTTAGAGGAGACTACTGGATTTTTATATATTTAATTTTTATGATTTTTCGCCAACGGTTTGCAAATGTTGCGCAGTGGCTGCTTTGGGGCGTCACTGAGTAGAAATTTCTCTCCATTGTTGTTAATTCTTCCGAGGATTCCGTTTCGGAATACTGACGGTAAGTGCAGGAGTGTTTTGATTCCTGTATGTGAGTCCAATAGATTTTGTAGTGGCCTTTTGAGGAGCTCTAGGAAAATTAGTCCATTGTGTAGAAGAAGTTACAATCTTTGCACTTTAGTGATGTCGGCAACTTCGCCGATTCATGAATCCTCTGAGAAAGGGATGGATAATCTTTCAACGAGGGCTATGAAGAAGGCGCGAAGAGAAAATCCTGAAAGTTTGCTGAAATATAAGTTGGACAGGTGCTCCAAGGATGGCAACTTGAAGGAAGCACTTGACTTGTATGATTATGCTAGGAGGGAGGGGATTAAACTTGGTGTGCAGCATTATAATTCACTGCTTTATTTATGCTCTTCAAGGTCATCCGCGATTGGGGGTGATGGAGTGGATACTGAGTTGGGACTAAAAAGGGGAGTGGAAATACTAGAACAAATGCGGATGGATAGAGTTGATCCAAATGAGGCCACTTTTACTAATGCAGCTAGACTTGCTGCCGCTCGGGATGATCCAGAAATGGCTTTCAGCTTGGTGAAGCAGATGCAGGGTTTTGGAATTCCGCCAAAACTGAGGTCTTACGGGCCTGCATTATTTTCTTTCTGTAAGAACAGTCAAGCAGAGAAAGCTTACGAGGTTGATGCTCATATGAGGGAGTCGGAGGTCTTAGCTGAAGAACCTGAGCTTGCTGCTCTTCTTAAGCTTAGTACTGATACCGGTAATGCTGATAAAGTGTATGAGTTGCTGCATCGGCTGCGTGCAACTGTCAGACAAGTCTCTGAATCTACTGCTAGAGCTATTGAAGAGTGGTTTCAGTCAAAAGCTGCTGCAGAGGTAGGGGATAGGAATTGGGATGCTGAGAAGATAAAGGAAGGGGTTAGTAAGGGAGGAGGTGGATGGCATGGACAAGGGTGGCTGCGGTGTGGTGATTGGAAGATAGTGCATATTGCAATGACTGGAAAGGGAATCTGCCAAAAGTGTGGGGAGAAACTAGCGTGCATTGATATTGATCCTAGAGAAACTGAAAAGTTTGCTAGCTCTCTTTCAAGCTTAGCTTTCCAGAGGGAGGCTAAGAATGATTTTAATCGGTTCCAGGTACAAATACATGTTTCATACCAGCCCAAAATGGTACTTGAGGAAGTCGTAGATTCAATATTATTTCGCGAGAGTTTACTCACACAAAGATTTAAATGAATCTTGTTCCTTTTCTATATACACTATAACTTTCTACTGAGGGATTGTCATACTGCATAACTGCGGTCTTCTTAATATTAACTGCCGTAATTGTTTCAGGAGTGGCTTAAGGAGCATGGCCCATTTGATGCTGTTGTAGATGGGGCAAACGTGAGCCTTGTATATCAAAAGAATTTCAACTTTACTCAGGTAAGTGTTAAAGAGGGCCTAATATTTTACTAGTTTCATTCAGTATCTCATTATCGATTTCAAATGCAGCTGAATATTATTGTGAACAAGCTGCGTGAAATTAGTCCAACAAAGAAGTTACCACTTGTTATACTGCATACAAGTCGTGTGCATGGTGGCGCTGCAAAAATCCCTCATAACAAGCAATTATTAGATAACTGGAAAAGAGCTGGTGCCCTATATGCAACTCCTCAGGGTTCAAATGATGACTGGTAAGACTTTTTCCCAAATTGATGCTTGCTTTCTTCCATATTCATGTGTGAGGAATGTGTAACTCAAATGCTTAGCTTTTTACTAACTGCGATGAACCTGCATTGTGAGCAATATGTGGCTACTTGCTTTCTGTCTATTGTTATCATTCTTTTCAATAGTATTTTTGTAGAAATACTATTTTCAACAACAACAACAAAAATTTAGGAAGCAAAAAGAGTATTACATGGTTTTCACTTGGTTTTGTTGACAGGTATTGGCTTTACGCAGCAGTTAGTTCCAAGTGCTTGCTTGTGACAAACGACGAAATGAGGGATCACTTATTCCAACTACTGGGGAATAGTTTCTTTCCAGTATGGAAAGAGAAGCATCAGGTATTACTCTATGGTTGGCCTTTCATATTGACATAACCAGCATACCAACGTTTCCACATTAGTTATGGCTTGGGCTCTCTCTTGTACCTATCTCCATGATCCAGATCCGTATCTGTTATCCATGTCAATTATTTTAATAAACGGAAACATGCAAAGGGAGTCAGTTTTTTCGTTCTTGGTATCATTTTACTGGGAGTGGTCTGCGATTGTGTTTTATCCGGTGTTATGATTTGAATAACATATTAATCCAAAATGGGATACATCTGCTGGTTCCTGAATGATATGACTTACATTGCAACTGGCCAGTATCTTCAAAATACTGAGATACTTGCTAATTATCTAAAACAACTTGCAGGTTAGAGTGATAGTCGCGCCAAAAACAGGCCCCATTCTCCACATGCCCCCACCATATTCCATTGTCATCCAAGTCGGTATCTTTTCTCGTATCATGCACTTTCCTACAATCAATTTTATTCAGTGTTGATACATCTACTGGAAGTTACGCTGAAACATTTGTTGATTGCATTTGCAAACGCAGGAGTCTGAACAAGGTAGTTGGCATGTACCCACCGTCACCGGCGACGATCTTGAAACCCCCAGACAATGGTTGTGCATTACTCGTGGAAGCTGATGATCTATATCTTCTCTGTTTCTCTCTACAATATTCTTTTGATCTGCTGAAAAAGCAAGCCTTTGTATTACATGCTTGTAACATTTTGAGCTCTCTCACTAATTTAATCAACTGAATCCGTTGTAAGAATTTTAATGGACATATATATGAACACATGTACGAAGTGTTTCAACATTCTTGAAATGGAAAACAGGTGTTTCAGTCTAGAAGACTCATTGTTGGAATAAATGTGCCTCATTATTAGTGATGAAACGACGCCGTGCACTGAAACGGTCAAGTCGTGCGGCGTGCGGAGATAAAACGACGTCGTAAGCTTATTGTAAGAAATCACTGGTAGGCGTCGATTTCTCAATTCTTCGCCGCAATCTGTTCGCGGAGGAGGGCTCTCCGTTTCTCACTCCTCCACCAGCGCCGCTCCAGTTCTATCGACGGCGGAAGAATTTCAAAAATGGTTGGACTCGTGAAAGCAAGTCCACGGGAAAAGATCGCGTCTTTGATCAAGTCGGCCAAGACAGGCACCGATGTGCGAACGAAGCTCGAGCCTCTGCGCAAATTGAAGGGCGACTGGTTCCAGAACGACCCCGTTCTTGTATCTGAATTCCTTCCTTGCTTGTTTGAATTCCAGCCTGATCGGTTCAGTGTTGTTCGCCAATTGGTCATTTTGTAAGCGCTACACTTGTCTGAACCCTAACTTTGTTTTCAAAAGTTTCTTGACGGCTTCGTTTCAAGGTATCGATTTTGAGTTATTTTATTTGGCATTTTCTTTGGTAATATAGGTTAATTGGGGACATTGGGTTGAAGCATCCGGATGTTTTGCCAGAAGTTGTACCTATGTTGATAGCGGCTCTTGAGGATAGTACACCTGCTGTTGCTAGGCAGGCACTTAACTCTGGAATTGGATTATTCAGATGTATCTTGGAGAAAGTTGCCATTCAGGTTGGTAATTGGAATGTGGTTTTACAAAAAGGGTTCAGGACATATGAGGCATATGGATGTAATTTCTTTGTTCTTTGCTTCATAGAAGGATTAAAATATACACTTTTATTTTTCCTGGCTTCTGTGAGTTTGGTCTCTCATCTGCAAAGCGGGCAGGAAATTTTCTGGTCTTTTGTTTTTGTACTTGTGATTTGGCCTTTTCTTTTATTATGCTTGGATATGTGCATTTCCTGATGTTTTATTTTACCATATTGGCAACTTGTCTTTTCAATTGACAGAAGAGTATTGGTACTCTCACATATATAACTTAAAGGATGTAAAATACTCTACATTACTTCTCTCCAATGTGTTAGGGTTTACTCTCCAGCGAGTTGGATGATTCACTTGAATCTGCATGGACATGGATGCTGAAATTCAAGGAGAAGATATGCTCTATGGCATTCCAGGTAAGCTTTAACTTAGGCGATGTCATATTCATGTTGGTGCATTACTGATCTCCTTTTTACACTTTATTAGCCAGGCAGTGACAGCACAAGGCTGTTAGCTTTGAAGTTTGTGGAAGTAATCATTCTTCTTTATACACCTGATCCCTATGGATCATCACAACCACCTCCAGACCAAGTGTTCGAAGGTGAATTTCAAGAAACAGGAGGTCTAAATCTTTAATTTAGTTGTTTATGTGTTGTTACACTTATAGTTAGGCGATCATTTTTTCAGGTAACACCGTGGATTTTAATATGTCTTGGCTTCGTGGAGGGCACCCTCTACTTATTGCTGGAGATTTGTCAATTGAAGCGAGTCAAAATTTGGGAGTTTTATTGGATCAACTTAGGGTTCCTGCAGTGAAATCTCTCACTATCTCCACGTTTATCGTGTTAATCAAGAGGTGGACATCTGCTTCTTGCATCCATTACAGAAGCATATCTATCGTTGACATGTCACTTGTCAATGTTGATGACACTTTTGTTGCTCATGATAATTTTATATCCCATGGTGACATTATGGTACTCCCGCTTGATTTCAGTTTTGATATTTATTTGCCACATCTTCTTTTGTTGTTGTCAGTCTTGCAGCAATTGCAGTGAAAAGGCCTGCATTCTATGGGCGTATCTTGCCTGTTTTACTTGGCCTGGACCCATCTAGCACAATGATAAGAGGTTTTCATGTCACTGCAGCACACTACGCTTTGAAAAATGCCTACTTGTCTTGCTTGAACTGCACACATCCTGGTGCTGCACCGGTAATACTCTGCTCTAGTTTTGTGCTTAACTGTCTTGTATCTGACTGGACATCAAATGGGCAATTACTATACAGTCAATTAGAGCTTCTCTGTTACCATTTCTTTCAACCAGTACCAACATTGTGCTTGCATTTTCAATACAATTAGAGTACATGGGTCTTTTTTTTTATGCAATTAGTCCATTTGAATCATGTACATATATTAATACGAGTTATTATCAAAAAGTAAACATTTTATTCTAAGCAAGCTTTAAACCTAGGACTGTATTTTCTCCAGTGGCGGGAACGTTTACATGGGGCCTTGAGAGAAATCAGACCTGGAAAGGGATCAGAAAAACAATTCTCTCAAGTTTCCAAGGATAAAGACAGCTCAGAAGATAAGCAGACAAACTTATTCTGGAAGGTATGGTTATATGTGGATTGGTTTTCTTTTTCGATGCAAATATATTGTGCCATCACTAAACATAATACCTTTGCACATGTAGGAAGAGAAGCCATTGATTAAAGCATGGGATGATGTTCACGATAGCTCAGGAAAGAAACGGCTTGGGGTGGAAGATAATAGCCGTAGGGAAAATGATGATCTTTCTGCAAAACGCATTAAATCAACTCCTGCTGGATCTAAAGATATGGTTAAACAGCGCAAGATGGAACTCACTCCAACACTAGTTGAATCGGCCAGTTCTAAAGTAGATTCTGACAGTGGACCCGTTCACCAACTCATCGCTATGTTTCGGGCATTGGTTGCTCAAGGAGAAAAGGCTGTGGGATCTTTGGACATTCTAATTTCAAGTATATCTTCAGACTTAATGGCTGAGGTAGTAATGGTTAATATGCGAAACCTCCCACAAATTTCTCCTAAAACCGAAGGTGACCAAGAGTTCCAGCAGATCAGTGAGTTGACGGGGACTAGTTATAGTAGAAAGCACCCATCTTCTCTGGCTGCTGAAATTTCTGAACTTGCAAATGGAATTCCACTGATAGCTTCGTTATTAGATGTCAAACACCAATTTCGCATTGAGGTAGTACTTATAGTTCTTTATCTTATTTGGTTAAGTTATGCCTTTTTTACAATTAGTGGTCTTAGTGATTCCCTTCCCCTCTATAATCTACTTGTTTCATATGCATACTTTGGGTTGTACTGTGAACTCAAACCTCAATTCCTTTTCTGAGTGACCAGGAGGATGAAAAACTGAATGCTCTGGCTCAAGGTGGTTTTGATATTCCGTTAGCTGAAACTGGCAGCGCAACTGATTTTGTATCACCTGTTGAATTACCGACATCTGTTGATAGTGAAAAAATGGAGGGGATCGAATCACCTATTGAACTCGGCAGGTCTTATTCGGAAAACTTAGAAAATGAGATACCAGGTCTTGAATTTGAAGGTATTGCACATGGAATGCCACAAAGCATAGTAACTCCTTCCTCTATGGCTCCTTTCTGTTCAGACGATGCCAACCAAGAGCAGGCCACAAGTATTGATGACAACGCAACATCAAATATTGTTCAATCAATATCCATTGATCGGTCTGAGGAGCTTAGCCCACGTTGTACAGCTGCGGATGTCAATAGCCTATTGTCCTCAACTGCTACATCTGTAGGATTTTTGAATCAAGTTACTTTACCCAAATTATCTGCTCCAGTTGTCGAGTTGACTGATGAACAGAAGGATGGTCTACAACAATGCGCTTTTACACGTATTGTAGAAGTTTATAAGGAAATGGTGATGGCCGGAGGTCTTGACGTGCGGTTTTCCTTGCTTGCTTATTTGGGAGTTGAGGTTGTTAATTTACTCTTAATCCTTGTTCAATGATTTAAGAACGCGCTGTGCTTTATATATGCTTTTATAGACAACAATATTACTGTGGCCGTATTTATTTGGAAGTCGCTTAGGGCATTTCACCGGCCTTTAATTTTGTTGTTTTTCAGTTTCCCTCGGAATTGGATCCATGGAGAGCTGTACGAGAACATATATTGTCAGATTATTCCAATCATGGGGTTAGTGATTCTGTTATATTTAATCATCTTCCAATGTCTCTTCTAATATGCTCATTATGTAGATTGTAGACTAACCTGCTATCTCCCTCACTCGTCACACATAAATAATCAACCTGAAAGCTGCATATTGAACTTTGCATATTCTGTTAATTCAACTTCGAGTCACCTGCATTTCACAGTCCATTTCCTTTTTCTGTTCTTGATGGGTGATATTTATTTAGTTGTACATTTGCTGATTCAGTAGTTTAAAGTAAATTATTTTCTTAAATGTTACAAAAACTAACATGATATGGCTAAGCTGCTCTCTCCCTCACGCGTAATAAATCAAGCTGAAAGCTGCATATTGAACTTGCCTTATTCCGTTGATCCATATTTGAGTCACCTGCATTACACAGCCATTTCCTTTCTGTTCTTGATTAGTTATAGTTTCCATTTTTTAAGTTGTACATTGCTGATCTAGTCATCTAGCAATATCATATAAAGTATTTCTTAATTGTTACAAAAACTGACAGCGTTTTATGGATGCTTCAGGGGCACGAGTTGACATTGCGTGTCCTCTACAGGTTATTTGGTGAGGCCGAAGTAGAACATGATTTTTTCTCTTCAAAAACTGCCACCTCTGATTATGAAATGTTTCTTCAGACCGTGGTACGCATATAATTCATGACTTATTTAAATGGTTATGGTCAATATGAGAAAGAACCTTCATTTGGCTTCTCCGCAGGTGGAAACTCTGAGAGATGATTTCCCAGCTACTGATAAATCTTTGAATAGATTATTGAGTGAAGTCCCATTTATTCCGAAGTCTGTGTTTAACACTTTGGAGTGCCTCTGTTGTCCTATGAAAGAGGAAACGGAATCCCCGTCTGTAGATAGAGTTAAACAAGGTCTCAGTACTGTATGGAGTCTAATTTTGTTGCGACCACCTATTCGTGATGTGTGCTTGCAGATCGCGTTGCAGGTATTCTTGTTGTATGATCACTCGTGTATTTTCTGCTTATATCTACGTCTATTGGCCTGACAGTTTGCTCTTAAGTGACTAGTTATTCATACATTGTTGTATGTTTTTTCCTTTCCCATGAAAATTGATCTTTCTCCTTCAAACAGAGTGCAGTTCATCATTCAGCCGATGTGCGCAAGACTGCTATACGCCTGGTAATCAACCCAAAATGTACATTGGAGCCTAAGAAATACACTTCTTGAATTTTAACATTAATTTGTATCTTTATAGGTGGCAAATAAACTCTACCCGTTACCATATATTTCACAACAAATAGAAGAGTTTGCACAGAAGTCATTACTTTCTGTTGTGAGCGACACTGAAAATGGAGATACAGCTACAGATATATGGAAGGTAAATCTTTTATGTATTTGAAAAATGTGTATTTTAAATAACAATATCTATCTAAATATCAGGGCTCTCCTGAATGAGGGCTTACTTTCAATAAAAGAAAAAAAGAAGAAGTGAGGGCAGTTCATTATGCTACTGTAACTAAAATTGTGTATATCTGAAATTATGTCCATTTAGGATTCTGATACCGAGAATACGTCGCACAAATCCGCGGGCCTCATTGCCAAAAGTACTTCAGCTACTCAAGAACTAAATACATCAGAAAGCTTATCCTCTTTGACATCTCAAGCAAGACAGAGCATGGAACTCTATTTCGCCCTCTGTATAAAGGTGCTTTTTGGAGTTTTTTGTGGTTGCTGTTAGACTTGATACATCATGGTTAACATTGTTGAATCAATAATTTGCTTACTTCGAATCTGACTCACAGAGACATTCTCTACTGCGCGAATTATTTGTGATCTATAGAATGATTCCAAAGCTGGCAAAAAAGGTATAGCCACTTATTCTCTTTTTTCACTCCTTCCATATGAATGTGCTTTGGGATTCTCATCTGATCATATATCCGATGCAGGAGATTCATGACCATATTCCACAGCTAGTGCGAGCTACTGGCGTGTCATCTGAGCTACTTGAAATAATCTCAGATCCTCCGATCGGATGTGAAGACCTTCTATTCCAGGTTTGTTTAATGAAACTCACTTATTTTATATGTGTTTTGAAGGTAATCACTCTGACCCTTAAAAAAATTGTGCAACAGGTGTTGCACACTTTAACAGATTCTGTTATTCCATCTCCTGAGCTGATAGCTTCTGTTAAAAAAGCATATGATACAAAGTTAAAGGTATCAAATATTGTCAGTTGCATTTAAAAATAGATGTCGTGTTGAATTCGTCTGATAAAAGATATCTAATTTTGTCTGAATGCAGAATGTGGAACTTCTGATTCCCTTTTTACCGTACTTGTCAAAGGAAGAGGTACCAATTTGTGTCTATATTATGTTCTGTTTTCATTTGTTCTTATGTGATGGATATGTTCTTTTGATATAGATCTCTTATGTCATACATATAATGGAAACATAGAGCATATTTTTCAGCCTTTTTGAACATTGAGGATTATGCATATCAAAGGAGCGTTCTTACCTTCTTAACATTTAGTTCTCGGGATATATTGAAGCATGGTTGTGATACTTAGAAAGTAGAAACTGTAATACTTGGACCCGACAGTATTGTAGTTGATTGATGCTTTAACACTACCCGTGCTCATGTTAGCTTTCAACCATAATTTTCTTAAACTGGTTCTGCTTTACTGTTTACCTACAAAATATAGTCTGTTAGTTCATAGTTTTTTTTGGTTAGTAACTACTCTCTTACTGTTGAGGTATTGATTGATTGGACCTGAATGAGTTCTGAAGAATATTATACTACATGTATTATCTTTCATAATCCATAATATGTGGAATTGTTCCTTTCTAAAAGTTCCATATTTCTGCATTCAGAAGACTGTTCTCATATAATTGTTGGCTGTCACCATTTTTTCGCTGTTTTGTACATCTCGTGGTATTTAAATTTCTAATGTATGTTATTGTGTTTCCTTAGGTTCTGCGGATTTTCTCTCGTATTGTGGATCTTCCGATGGAAAAATTCCAGGCAACACTCTCTCTTTTGATGCAGGTATTTTTTTCTTCAGAAACGGTATTTGAACAAGCATTCTGTTAGTTACTAATGAAAAGCTATGCTTGTGTGGCATTGATTGGTCCACGGGGACTTCAAATATTTTCCAGCGACTTAAATCTTACTTAGCTTCAGAAATAGTTATGTTTTCATTGTGAATTGTAACAAAGGTAACTTGACATGACTGTATGTAGGCTTCCTCTCCTGCCGGTCCATTAATGGACCCTTCTGAAGTGCTTATAGCTATTCATGTAATTGATCCAGTCAAAGAAGGCATTCCTGTGAAAAGGGTATAAGTTTAACCTTTAAAGTTGATCACTGATTGGCCTTTTAATTTGTGTTTGCCAAATATTAACTCTTCTGAGTTCAGGTCACAGATGCTTGCAATGTGTGTTTTCAGCAACAGCAAATATTCACCCAACAAGTTCTAGCCAAGGCCTTGAATCAAATGGTCGGTATATTTTGAATTAGTTGCTTTGCATTGTTGTTACAAATTTCTTTCATATTATAAAATTTGCATCCCATCATCACAATGACCATTTCTTACACAGGTCGAGCAGATCCCTCTTCCTCGACTATTCATGCGAACAGTTATTCAAGCTAAAGTGGCTTTTCCTGACTTGGTATGATCATAGAATGCTCAAAGCTTTTCTGCTCTATAGAACAACTTAGTACTCTAAAGGAAATGAACATGCCATTGGATCTTGCATTCCAATGGCAGTATCTCTTCTTGCAAAAGGAACCCATGAGTTCTTAGTAGGTTTATGCTACAGATACAAAAGTAATTATTTATTTATGACGTGGTACAGACATGAAAGATATTTAGGGAACAATATTTTCATCAACATGAAAGGATATAATCATATTCATACAACTAAGTTCTCGCATTGATTATCAATTATTTACAACCTTTCATTTTAGGTGGAGTTTGTGATGGAGATTTTATCACGTCTAGTGAGCAAGCAGGTGAGTTCTATGCTGATTCATTTACCAGCTAGAAGTTACACAAGGAAAACAAACATACATTGCTCCAAAAGGAAACTGTACAGTTTTTATTTTTCTTTCCTGTTGAAAAATTTGATGCACCTTTTTATCTTTCTAATTCTATGACCATCTATGACAGATCTGGAAGTATCCCGGTTTATGGGTAGGATTCTTAAAATGTGCATCCATGACAATACCACAATCTTTCAGTGTACTGCTTCAGGTTTGTGTACATGTGATTATGTAGATTCTAAAATAATCAGCGTAGCAGAACTCAGACAATGTGTCTGATTGTTTATTTTCAGCTTCCTCCAGCACAACTAGAAATTGCGCTTAAAAAAACTCCGGCAATCAGAGAGCCACTGGTTGCATTTGCTAGCCAACCAAACATCAAATCTACACTTCCCAGGTTTGTTTGATTATCCAGGCTATTGTAAGCAGCTTTAAGAGAAGCTTTTCTGGCTTTTCTTTGTTGAAATTAGCCTTGATTCTCCAATTTCCATGTTGTTGGATGAACTAGGTCTGTCTTGGTTGTCCTCGGTCTTGCCCCTGCTCTTGAATCTCTGAATTCAAGTCAAGCTCAAACACCACAGCCACAGCGACAGGCTGAGCCTGAAATCCATGTTCAGTCCGAGACGGAGGTTGAATCTCAACCACAGGCTCAGTCACCATCCCAGATTGAGTCTCAGTCACAGGCTCAGCCACCATCTCAGATTGAATCTCAGTCGCAGGATCAGTGCCAGGCTGAAATTCAAACAGAGACCCAGGCTCAGCCGGTATCCCATGTTGAAATTCAAACAGAGACCCAGACTCGGGCTCAGTTGGAATCCCAGTCTGAATCTCTAAAAGAGACCCAGAGTCAGTCCCAGTCCGAGTCCGGTTCACAACCTGAAACTCAAACGGAGACCCAGACTCAGTCCAAGTCCCAGGCTCCAACAGTGAATGAGACTGAGACGACGGATGACGAGAACAGCACAGAACAGGAAGCGATGAGCAAAGACACTTCACCAATAACTGAAAAGAACTAGTAATAAAGAGTAGATTGCCAGATTTTGTATACAGGAGGAGTTGGCCTTGTGAGCCATTCAGCATTGATGTACCGAAGCTATAATCAGCTGTCAACGACATGACCCTAAGCCGTTTATTCTGTTGAGATAACACTTGTATGCCCCACTGATTTTCAGAGTGTTGTTTCAACCTTCAATTGAATTCCAGCGTCAATACAATCCAAAGTACATTCGAGTGGAGCAGCATACTACTGAAGGAGCTGATCACGGCATAAAAAAAAATTGCTTGGCAAAGGTTGATTATGTGACCAAGGGACCCTAATAAATTGTAGAAAACTGAAAGGAAATTTTTAGAGAAATATGTGAATATATATACTCGTTTAATATGCAAAATTAAATGAGGATTGGGATTGGGATTTAGCCTGGTGGTGACATGTCCGCTCGAGTGCTAATTCTAACGCACTAACTCATGTATAAAAATAAAAAATAAGCAAAATTAAAAACAATATAAAAATTTCCATATATGTTTTGTATTAACATATGTATTTTTCTTTCATATATTTATACTTAAATTTCCAAAATTAATAGGGCTGACATAAAATACAGGGGAGATGGTGAAAACAAGGCTTGCTTGGTGGATAAAATACAGAAATTCCGGGAGCCCATACTCTCTAACAACCATTAGGAGATGCATCGAAGAAGTGAGACGCAGTCAATAGAAAAGAGATGGAAACCGCATAATGAGAAGCAGGGGAAAGTGGAGATAGGATACAGCGAATGAATGCCGATGAAAGTAGTGACGTGCTGCGGTGTAGAGGAGGCAGAGTCCTAAGGCCATAAAACAAACTTACCAGAGTGTCGGAGAGCCTCTGTTTTGATATCAGAAGTCAGAGTTTTTGTGAAGGAAAATCCTAAGTTGTATTGAAAAATCCAAAGGCTTTTTGTAACTGGCTAAGGCCTTATGACCTTGAAGGTCCTTTACTATATCAAAAAAAAAAAAAAAATTCTAACGCACTAACCCTTGTATACAAAAAAAAATAAGCAAAATTAAAAACAATATAAAAATTTCCATATATGTTTTGTACTCCATTAACATATGTATTTTTCTTTCATATATTTATACTTACAAAATTAATAGGGCTGACATAAAATTCGTTCATCGCATAAAGCTTGTACGAGTTTTCATCATCAAATCCAGCGATTTCACTAATCGCAGATTCTTCCTTTTTTAAATCTCTGTGTTTTTTCGTCCGTCAAGCTGAAGCGAAGAAGGAAGCAGCAGAGCTCGACGGCAGAGCCGGTGGTTGGAATGGGTGTAGATTACTACAAAGTCCTTCAAGTAGATCGAGGCGCCACCGACGATGACCTCAAGAAAGCTTATCGGAAGCTCGCTATGAAATGGCACCCTGACAAAAACCCTAACAACAAAAAGGACGCCGAAGCCAAGTTCAAGCAAATCTCTGAAGCCTACGATGTACACAATATCTCTAACTTTCTTCTTCCCTTATGGTTATGCACTTTTTAGGTTTTTGAATTGTGATACCTTCTTTTTGTGTAGGTTTTGAGTGATTCACAGAAGAGGGCTATTTATGATCAATACGGGGAAGAAGGTTTGAAAGGTCAGGTACCGCCTCCGCCTCCTGGAGCTGGAGGTTATTCAAGTGGAGGATTTGATGGTGGTTCCGCCAGTTTCAGTTTCAATCCTAGGAGTGCTGATGACATATTCTCCGAGTTTTTTGGCTTTTCTAGTCCTGGAGGGATGGGGGACATTGGAGGTTCACATGGAGGAGGAGGAGGTGCGTTTACTAGAGGCATGTTTGCAGAAAATATATTCAATTCTCTTAGAGCTGGAGAGGGTTCAGGGATTCCACAAAGGAAGGCCCCGCCGATTGAACGTACTTTGCCTTGTAGTTTGGAGGACTTGTACAAGGGGACTACAAAAAGAATGAAGATTTCGAGGGATGCTATTGATTCTAGCGGGTAAGTGTTTTTGGTTTCTCGGAAATCCATATCAGCTGTGGTTTCACATTGATTTTTTTTTTTTGTGGTATTGATGCATTTCTTTCTTATATTGCCTGATGTTATTGCTCATGTAAATTTTGTTATGCCGTGGAAGTTATAGGACCATCATGAGCTAAATGCATGCGATAACTGAATGAGGCTAACTACCACAATATTAAATACACAGTTTTTAAGATGGAGTTCAGTTCCAATATTTTCCTTTACTGTACTCATAAGTCTTCCTGCTTGGATAAGAGTTAACGGACACCTCTGCCATCATGTTTGAAATAACGGACTTTTGTTGCCTTGTTTTTTTCTTTATTAAAATGGGCCAACACTTCTAATTTGTTTCCAATACCTTAACATGGCTTCAAAAAGTTATAAGTAAAAAAATGTTAAGTCAACCAATTTTTAAAACTTAGAGAATTTGTCGATAGGAACTCAAATTGCTTTTCATAAGGATATATATAACTAACAGTGGAAGCTATGTGAGTATTGTAATTGTCTCTCTGGATGTTGATTAATATCTTTGCTTTCCCACTTCGGTTTATCTTTACGTACCCATTTTGCATACAGATTTTTGGCCGCATCAGACTGGTATCTTTTTTTCCTGTTATCAAATCACTATCTGAGATCTTAGCCATAGGCCACATGATCTACTCCTTTAGGGATACCTCTTAATTGACACTTCCTTTAAAAATCTCAAGTGGATACTAGTTGAAATGCAGCTTGGGGAGACGAGACAAGTATATTTATTGCCTTACAAATTCCAATTTGGCAATCTCTCTGTAAACTATTTCGTTTGCTGTATAGCAGTTTAGATTATCCATATGCACCTAAGGCTATTTCCTGTTTCAAATTCTCATGTTAGAACTATATTTGCAGGAGAACCAACTCTGTTGAAGAAATTCTTACAATTGAGATCAAGGCAGGTTGGAAAAAAGGTACAAAAATCACATTTCCACAGAAAGGAAACGAAACACGAGGGGTGATACCATCTGACCTTGTCTTCATCATTGATGAAAAGCCTCACAGTGTCTATAAGAGAGACAACAATGATCTTGTTATCACAGAGAAGATATCTCTTGTAGAAGCATTGACTGGATATACAGCTCATATAACAACTCTCGATGGCCGGACCCTCACTATACCAATCAACTCCATCATCAGTCCTACATTCGAAGAAGTTGTCAAAGGCGAAGGGATGCCCATTCCAAAGGATCCTTCTAAAAGAGGCAACTTGAGAATCAAATTCAATATTAAGTTTCCAGCTAGACTTACAACCGAGCAAAAGACTGGCATCAAGAAGCTCCTGCCATGTCCTTAAATATGACACTGCTGATATGCTTTTGGATTGGATGTCCAATTTGAGCAAGATCTTTCTTTTGCTGCAAGAGACTGATCTCTACTTGTGCGAATTAGGTTAGCATAGCTTGTTACACTTCATTTATTCCTTAAATTATCCACATCACACTTTGTAGACAGATGATCTCACTATCTATGCTCTGCTTTTTCTTAGCTATTGTAGAAATTCAATTGTCAAAATTTGACTCCAATACTGTTTAAGGCATATCAAAACCCCATTTGATCTCTCCAGATTAAAGACAAATACTTTGAAGCAATGCATACATTATGTATTTACTTGAGAGTTTTATTTTTATTTTTGCCCTGTTTTCAAAACTCAATCTCGATTTTGCCCTGTTTTAAATTCAAATATCGATTTTCCCTGTTTTTAGTAAAATCGGTACGAGGGAAATCGGTTTCGCTCATTTTTGATAAAAACCGATTTTGGGAATCCGGTTTCGTTGAAAATGAACCAAACCGGTTTCTCCCAAACCGGTTTGCTGACTGTGCACATGCGTGACATTATTTGGTTCTACGTGGACGGAAAGAAATGTAATTATGGCCACGTGTAAAATCGGTTTCCGCCAAACCGTCAAACCGATTTATAAAATTAGAATTTCTTTTCTTTTAATAAAACCAGTTTTCTGTAGTCAACAACAATTATTTTGAAAAATTTAACTAATTACCGCCCAATTCAACAATTCAACACAAACAATTCAACTAATTAATAATTATCACCCAATTCAACAATTAAACACAAACATTTTAACTAATTAACACTCAATTCAACAATTCAACACAAACATTTCAACTAATTAACACTCAAATCAACAATTATATACAAACAATTAAACTAATTACTACCCAATTCAACTAATTATCATCTAATTAGAAAAGAATCGGCGGAGGAGAAAAGAAAAGAAACCCTAATTTTATTCCGCATGAAACCGGTTTGGCGGAAACCGGTTTTACACGAGGCCATAATTACATTTATTTGGGTCCACGTGTGACCAAATATTGCCACGCACGTGTACAATCATCAAACCGGTTTGGGGGAAACCGGTTTCAATCTAAAATGAGCGAAACTGGTTTCCTCCAAACCGATTTTATTAAAAATAGGGCAAAATCGATATTTGAGTTTAAAACAGGGCAAAATCGAGATTGAGTTTTGAAAACAGGGCAAAATTAAAAAAAACTCTTTACTTGAGAGGTGTGAGTTTAGTCAGTAAAACCTGAGGGGTATGAATGTATTCAGTAATACTTAAGGGGATGAGTGTATTCGACAATACTTAAGGTGCACTTAAGGCATATCACAATACTTTGAAGCGATGGATACGTTTGTAATACTTGGGAGGTGTAAGTTTATTCACTATGACCTAAGGTGTGTGAATGTATTCATTAATACTTAAGGGGTACGCTTCGAAAAACGTAACGAACAAAAACCCACGTTCGGTTGTTCGGACGACAAATCGGCAATGGATCGAGCTCACCTGCTTCTGATCGGACTACCGATCGTCCTTTTCTGCTCCGACCTCTTCAATCTTTTCACTCCTCCGCCGCCCAAGCCTTCTCCGCCACACCACCACCACCACCATGGATTCGGCGGTCACGATCATCCTCATAGCCACTCCGTCCCACACCAAACCCTAGAGTTCCCAACTCAGGTATATCCCTCGATTTCAATTGATCTAGGTCTTCGTAACTTGATTTTCTTTAAACGTTTTTGATTGATTGACGCTTTATTGATTGATCTTGTTTGTAGAAAGTTAGTGGAGTCGGGCTTGGGAACACCGTCTTGATCAGATATTGCTCCTCTTGTTCGTATAAGTACGTTTCCTTCTCTTGTTCCCAATTCTGCTGTTTTCTTTTGGGTTTTTGCAATACTATAAATTGAAGTTTTTTCCTGTGTTTTTGTTTAACATGAATCTTCTCTAATGTAAGTTATCCTTGTATAAAGTAAACTATTTATCTGGCAGTGTAGCTGAATTGGTTCTTGGAATCATTTATATAATAAATGAGGCGTATTAAGTTTGATGGTCTACATGTGCATGGATTGAAACGGTTATGAAAATGTCATCACATGCATTGATCTATGCTCAACTTAAGCAAGCCAGTAGACGCTGATGTTTGAGGCTTTTGGCGAGTGGTTCACCGTTTTGTATCAGTGATTACTTTCTGATGTGCTTCTCGGTGGTATTTTGACAGAGGAAACGCCATGAAAACTAGAGAGATGCTGCTTACAGAATTTCCTGGAATTGATGTTGTGCTTGAAAATTACCCTCCGGCACTACCTAAACGCATGCTCAGTAAATTGGTTCCAGTTTTTCAGGTGGGAGTGATGGGCGTAATGATGGGAGGGGAACAAATCTTTCCAAGATTGGGTTATGCGGTGCCGCCTCCATGGTACCACAAGCTGCGTGCTAATAGATTTGGAACTATTTCAACCACATGGCTTCTTGGGAACTTCTTGCAGTCATTCTTGCAAAGCTCTGGTGCATTTGAAGTGTACTGCAATGGAGCACTGGTACGTTTCCTTTCCGTTTAATACATATGATGGGAATAGCCTGTTGCTTGTTTCTTCACTTAGATACCTGTTTGTAACTCTGTTGTTAATATACATAAAATGTTAGTAACGTATGCTCTTGATAAAGCTCGCTCTAATGCGTATGTACTGAAATTCAATAGGTATGTTAGTGCTTTTGGACTATTGACTTTTACCAGAGAGGAGCAATTAAAGGCAGGATAAAAGTGGTAGTGAATCATTTTGACAAAATAGGTTTTAGTAGCTTACATCAATCTCGCTGTCTTCAGTTGAAAATATTTCGGTGATGGGGTTTCAGAGACGTATTACCTTAACATTCAAAGTATCACATGTCTATTTATAATCTGGATGTTTCGCCTTTGAATCCCATTTCACAACCTTTTTGTGAATATATAGCTGTAGGCAGCACAAAGCTGGTTCTAATATTCGACCTCAAAGTGTTGCGCGAATTCAAATTGCACTATGTATTCAAGATTTCTTGTTTGTCTATTTAATATTCTTTTCTTCTTTTTTTTGGGATTTCGGATTCATGTTTGCACTTCTCGTTGAATTTGTTTTATGTTTTGTAAATAGGTATTTTCCAAGCTGCAAGAGCATAGGTTCCCAGGTGAAATAGAGCTCAAGGATCTAGTGAGCAAGAACATCAAAACCTCTGGAATCATCAGTGGAAATGGAGAAAGTCTCTGGTCTTAGTTCACATTGATCATGTCCTTTTTCATCATACCTGCGATATTCTTCTTGGCTTCACCATGGCTGCCCTTTTTTTTTCTTTTTTTTTGCCCTTGAAAGTGTGTCCGACGGTTAGTTACTCTCATGATTGACAGTGTAGTTTTGGTCCAACTGTGAACACATAATGCATTTAGATATGGCCAGTTTACATGCATGCAATCACAATACTTTTGCATCAGATAAAGTTTCAACTGTTTTCTATGATAAGAGTTCACCTAGATGGAAATGAAAGATTTTGCATTCACATGAGGACCGAACTCAATTACTTGGGGCTTTTTGACCAAGTGTTTTTGAATCTGAATCAAATCATAATAAAGTCATTTTGGCAGATGAGACATATTTCACAAAAGACCACATAATCGCGGCCGTGAACAAAATTGTCTTCCATTGGCTTTAACAACAGCCATCACACCTGCAGCCACTCCAGCCCATACTACAGTTGATATGAAATGCTGCGCATGTCGTCCAGCTACAATAACAAAAAAAGGTTGGCATTTCATGATAATAAGAAATTAGCTTGCAAGGATCTCACATCACTGCTTTCAGAACAGTACCTTGGTTGAGAGTGAGGGAGGTCCATGTTAAACCACCAATCACTAATGCTGACGCTACAGGTAAGTACTGCCAAAAAGTAGCCAAACATCAGCAGAATGAGTTTGAAATGAAATATGTAACAAACGGGGCTCAATCAGCTAAACAGAAAAGATTCAAGTGGCTTACTGAAAGGGATTCAAATCCATTTAGCGGAAAAGGCGAAGGGTTGTTTCTATTGATGTTGTACCGACCAATAATAAGATCAATTGCGTCCTGAATTACACAAGAAAAAGGATAAATGACTTTTAAATGACTCACATGCCCATTGAACATAACAAAGTAAGAATAAATGAAAGAAGACTCGCCTGTCGTAGTCCATCTTGAAAATTGTTCAGATAATATCTAGACAGAGCACTCATTCCGTCCTTAATTATCCCCGAAAAGGTCTGTTTTCCGAATCTGCAAACAAGTGCGGTTACCAAAAATGTCATTAAAATGAGTTTATGCACTCAAAGTGGTACCTTTATTAACATGATATTCACCTGACCATGTCCCGCTTCAGTGCATGCGTACCAGCATATTCAAGGCTTATTTCATCACCTTGATCAACCCACACTACCAAAGACATAAAGTGTCAAGTTTAAAGCAACAAACTACTTATAATATTATGACCTAATACAACGAACAACAGTTAGTTTCTTACTGGTCAAAAACTTATCATACAGTTCCCCAAACATGCAAATGCTCTCGTTAACTGAGAAAACCCCAATCTTTTGCAATTGTGTATTTAAGGATTTTTGTGCGAGATAAGCCTGTAAAAAGAGAAGCAAAAAAATTTCCTTGTATAGAGAAACTCATTTTATTATACACCACATGCAGCATTTTATAAAAATAGCAACTCAATCAAAAACATATTCACCACACCTGTGTGACATTTGTTCTATCCAAGCAGTCTATGCAATTAGACCTGACAATTCCAGTTTGATGCTTTACCGTATTTCCATCAGAATCCATCAGGAAGTATCTGCTCAGCTGCAATAGCAATAATTAACCACAGAATCACAAAATTACTAGAACGTGCATCACAAGTGCAGTGGCATTCTTCTTCATATGGACTAATTGATACAAACTTCATTACCCTTGCTTTTCAAAGTCGTCGGCTATTTCATTGAAGAGAAGTTGTAAGTTCTCCAAACGCGAGTTACCACAAGCATGATGGAAGTCAAAATGCACATACCTGCAATATGTAGAAAATTTTACAATTATTTCTTTGCGTTGAGGATAGGCACAAGGAATCGAGGATAAGAACAACATCATCCATAGCAGGCGAGACTATAGCACGAAACTTGGTGAGAAACATTCCACTTACAGAAAAGCACTTCAAAAAATAAACATGACATTCCACTGGACCGAGTCTTTATTCAGACATCCAATTAATCATTGACAATGAATTAGTGGCAAAGGCAAAAATCAAGTGGAGCAAAGATTCAATGAAAATCCAGAAAAGAAAAGGTGAAAGAAATATAGGATCTTTAAAGCGGTCACTGAGAGAATAGAACTCAGTTCCAACTTGTGCAGATAAAACCATCTATTATGCACAAGTAAATAATGTCACCTCACATTTGGAAGCTTTTTCACTTCGGCAGCATACGCAGAACTTAATTGACCTTCATCACCATGCTGCAATATTTTAGAAAGTAGATTTTAACAGTTTTATTCTGATGTTGGATGAATATAGGGAATGATGTAAAGTCGCTTCTCGAGTCAGTGATAAATCAGATAAACTGTGTGCACTTATTGTACTTCAATTATATATGATACATGATGAAGTGATAGGAAACACAATGACATACTTGGTCAGTTAAATCAACCGCTATGGTCTCTCCGTATCTCTGTGCAACATCAATAAAGTGGCGTTCCACTACTTTTGGCTAAGACATGCAATGAATCGGAGATGAGACTCAGAGTTTGTTATAGGAAAAAACAGCACTTCGAGTTGGTGGGTTGTTACTAACCGTTTGTTCATGATCAATTATTCTCAAGCGCGGTTTGTAGCTCAAATCAACTATCTGCTCCCATAGCAGAGGAATTGAACCACGGATCTAGAAGATAGAATAGAAACAACGTGCTTGCGTGAGTAGGGAATTCAGTTAAAGGAACAACAAAAAGCTTCGACAATAATATAATTATGTGCAACTGCCAAGTAAGAAAGATGTACACTTATCCAACTCGATTACATCATATTCACTCTGTATTGCAAGTACTTCCTACATGTTTCTATACCTGCAATAGTGAAGACTTAAAACCTTTAGCCTCTAACAACTGCTCAGTTTCAATAAAATTAGCAGTCGCTCCCTCCAAATTGGCTCCTCTTCTCCACATTCTGGTACCTTTCATCAATATGAACATCCTAATATCAAACCGTTTACACATACGAATTGGAATTAATAAACCAGATGTTCACTTCCGGAATTAAATACCTAGCCGGCGTGTACACCGTCTTGAAACTAATGTTATAGTCACAGAGCAGTCTTTTATATCAATCTGTACGGACTGAAAGCTTAGATATATGTTAAGGTTACCAAACGACATATACTTCGGGGAACAAAACAGGTGAAGCTTTAAGTTTAAAAATGATAAGTCTGCCAGAATTAGATAACAAAGAAGCACAGTGAAGGTGGCATGAAGTGAATGATTTTCCAAATCCTATATTTGATAGATCATTAAATAAAATAATAACCACAAAGCTTCAGGATATTCCCTTGCTGCAGAGGAATGATGAACTCGTCAAGCTGTCAGCAAAAATGAAAACATTTCAGGCATTAAATGGTTGTCATTCATAGATCATTAGAAAGTTCAGATTTTAGGAAACGCTATTTCTTTTCTTTGTGATGGCAGTAAAATCTGTTTTATAAACAAGAATAGCCTTAAATATTATTCACAACCATTAGACCTTGGGGTCAGAACTCACTTTGTATTCAATAAGCTCCTCTAGCAGATTTCTATTCCAAACAAATCGAGGATCAGCCTGCCACACATAGATGAATGAGATTTAAAAGTTGACAACATTTCATCCCTTGTCATGCAATATTGTTAATTAGTATTAGAAACTGAGTTCTAAAGTGTTATGACTATTCTGAAAGTGACGATTGTTAATCGGCATCCTTTAGCTTTACGTTTTTGAATTAATCATTGAAGATGTAGCTAGGCCCCTACTTGTTAAAAAAATGTAGCATTATAGCTTAATCTCTACACGCGAGTACCAAAATAATCCCGTCTCAACCCGTGGATCTAATCCCAGGACAAGCTCCAAAATTAGTGGTTGGTAAATACGTGAAACACAGATAAACTAGGTTTAGGAGAGGCGCGGTGCATTCTCAATTTCTCATACAAGCATCACCCTTTGGATTAGGACGAAATGAGCTTGTAGGGTTTGATGTATCACTATAAGTCTAGAGTGTCCCTTTTACCTATTTCACATAAAACCTATAATGCAAAAAATTAAACCATAACGGAATACCCTTCATCCATGATACACGTTCGTAGTCTGTACTCAAAGCACTCTAATCAATTTTAAACTAAGATCCTTGTACATAATTTATGAATTTCATTAATAATGCAAACAATGTAAATTACAATGGGAGCTAACCTGCTTCCACAGTGGTTTCGCATGCCATACATTAGCTAATTTGACTCTTCGCTGCAAGCTATCAGGAGTGATTGGACATTTCAGTTAGAGGCAAGGATCTATACATATGTTAAGGAAAGTGTATATATTTCATGAGTAAAATTAATTCTAAAACCACACCACAGTGTGTTATATTTAAACATTACTTCACTGTCATGTCTGTTTCATATGAATAATACAGTCCAGGTGTTGATTCCACTGTTTTTAACAAAGACATGAAGTATGCCTCATCTCTTTTCTGCACATGATAAAAGATAGTTTGTCAGGGGACTTGCATTATTTGTTATTCAATAATACAAAATTGTAGAGCAATTGTCGCTACAAAAAAAAAATCCTCACTTCATAAGAAGTTGAAAGGCTCAAGGACTCATTGCATGAAACAAATTCCATCGACATCACCCGGAATACAGGAGAGCCTAGATACCTCCCTACTTCCTCCCGAGATGTGATTACAAGCAGATAAGTACCTGTTGAAAAAGAATTCAATCTAAGACTTAAACATATTGTTTGTATTGGATCAGTGACAGGTCACTATATGAGTACATAAA
The DNA here is from genome assembly GCA_033675395.1 of Rhodiola chrysanthemifolia. Lineage (NCBI taxonomy): Eukaryota > Viridiplantae > Streptophyta > Magnoliopsida > Saxifragales > Crassulaceae > Rhodiola > Rhodiola chrysanthemifolia. Next base: position 4,184,774 of record CM066206.1, read on the forward strand.
TCAATAAATTAGAGCTATATTTGAGACACTTTCAGTTGGTTCTTTTATTCCACATTAGTCATCATTTCACTGAACTATTGATGCTAATCGTCAGTTAAGGGGCAACTCTGTGTAAGCTTATTCAAATGATATAATTATGCATGACACTATAACTAAGTCTGAACAAGAAAGTGTGCCTAAAAAGCCATTATTTAACATTTATACAAGTGATACTGGAGAACAATCAACGCAGTGACTTATCAAACAACCACAGACCCAACTTAGGTGAAAGAGAAGAGTTTAAACAAAGATGGTTCAGACATGTGAAAGCTAGAGTCAAGAGGCAGAGAGTTTTTTACTTAGCATGACTTACTACCTGCGAGCAATCTTATTGTTCCCGCAACACCGTATATTGTAGAGACTTTAGACGGATTTGCGACACTCGTCTCACCTGTGCAGTAATTAAATAATAAGGCTTCAGATAAAAAGTCATGTACAACAGATAAGATAATTCGCACTTCAGCAATGTAAATCGATAGTCGTGAAGGCGTAAAAAAATTTTCTTTGAATAGATACAAGAATGACTGTTATGGGCAACAGGATATAATACTCATTCCCACACAACGAAAGCTATTTGCCTTTGCAGACATGCAAACCCGCAATTTTTAAATCATACGTTGCAAATGGGCCACACAAGACACAACAAAATGCTTCCATCTGTTTTCGTTTCTGTCTAACTCACACTTAAATGGCCTCTCAGTATAAATGGTTGGTGTGCTAAAAGATTATAGAAATATACATAACCATCTGATAGTAATATTATGTGGTGTTTTCTACACATTCATAAGCAAGCAAATTTCAAAAAATAACTTTAACGTCATACAAGATATGTGCTTTTCCCATGATCAAATTGCTCAGAAGCTACATCAATCCAGCTAACTAAAAGAAACCATGTCTATGTTTAATAGTTTTCAATAAGCTAATTCCATCAATAAACCCGAAAAAGAGTGAAGCACAAAAAGCAAACGCCTTACTCCCGAGTAGCTCTATATTTCCCTCATGACGACCGATCGAAAACCCCTTATCAGGAGACTGCACAGACTTGACAATAAACCGATCAGGAAACTCAAGAAGATGTAGCTCGTCGTAAAGCCTGAACGGAGCCGTTGAATTTGACGGCGATCCGGTCTCCATTCGTTGATCAGTATTCAACTCAAATTGTTTGAACAAAAATTAGAACCCTAGAAAGAATAGAATGTTTTGGGTTGGCAGTTGACAGAAATGAATTAAATGATGAAAAGGACAACAACCGTTGTCGTTGTCAAGTTGCGAAAGGGACGGCGGACGGAATTAAATATGTGGTTAAGATGATTGAACTTCTATTCTAACTACCATTTCACTCTTGTCAAATTGTCTGTTAATATATATGTATTTTTGGCATTTTCGAAATATTAACAAAATGAATAGTATATATTCAACCTACCATTTTCACTCTTGGCATTTTCTATTATAACTACCATTTTCACTCTTATCAAATTGTGTATTATTTGAATTTACATATATATATATTTTTTAAATGGAAAAAATAATTCTTTTTTCTATAATATAAATGATATGCTTTTGTAACATTTTTAATATTGAATTTTATATTATAATTTTTTTGAGTGAAATTTTATATTATATTTGATCCTTTCTCTTACGGAATACGGACTGATACAAACTTAATTTATTTTACATATATAACGTATTAACGTCTGTAGGATATGGGAACACAAGAATACTATATCAGGGGCATCTTATTGTATTGGAACAGCTCTCTTGCGCAAACAACTCTTTGCCAAGCTTAGCATCAACTCAATGTAGCATTGCATTTACCAAAAAAACTCATATGGTCACTCCAGGCTAACCAAATCAGTTGTCCCGTATGATGATGATCTGGTTTTTGACAAAGGACTTTAATTAGCTTATTGCACTCATGGAGTGGAAACTAAATGCTTCGCCTTGTACTGTTTGATTTCTTTGATAATTCCATCGGTGAGTTGATCAACATCGTTGTTTTTCCCAAAGAATTTAACAAAGTCCATGTCGGGCCCCATCAAGTACCTGCGGGAGAAATGCAAAACACCATGATTAAAAGGTCGCCACTCTGGGCTGCTTAAAACAAAAGTCATTTCATTCGCACAAAAGCGTAGGCAATGAAAAAGCATATATAGTAATCCCTGAAAGTAAAAAAGACATAACATAACCACCAATGACATACAACCACAGGACATACATTATGATTGAGTGGTCAACGAGATAATCGTCGTCTTCCTCATTAGTTTTCATGAAGTAAACTCGATATGCCCGAGCAACATCTTTTATCTCACTTGGGGTACCAGTTAATCCAATAATTTTTGGGTGGAACTCTGATATGTCAAACATTAAAACAAAAGGCTATTAGCACTGCACATGTAATTGATACTTGTACAAAAACATATTACTCAAAGGCGTACCTCTAACATATTCACCAACTTGTTCGGCAGTATCCCTCTCAGGATCCACAGATATGAACACAGGTGTAATATCCAACCCTGATTTTGCCTCTGTAATCATAAGGCAACATAAAGTTAATGGAATATAGTAAAGAAAAAACATAACTTCAAAAGGACGTAAAATCCAAAAAGACGTAACAACTAAATCAACAACAGGGACTAACTTCAGACTGATCATGGATCACAAACTGAAAGGCCATTGACACGGCATAAGTACTAAAATCTGAAAGCAAAATAAAATACTGTAAGAAAGGTGGAAACAGGTACTCACTTATCTTATCAATAGCAGCAGCAAGCTTCTCCAGTTCAGCTGGACATATATCAGGGCAGTGGGTAAAACCAAAATATATCAGGGTCCATTTGCCACGAAAATCTTTGTCCGTGACGCGTTTCCCCTCGTGATTGATAAGACTAAATGGACCCCCAATAGCAGCTTTTCCAACAGAAGGTCCTTGTTTTACTGCTGTTGAGGCGATATTTATTTCTACAAAATATGAAGAAATGTACAATCTTCATTTGGGACTCAGATATGTATAAATGAAACTGATTTGCTATAATTAATGGCTTGAGCAAACAACAACATCGACCAATGTCTTCGTGCAAATGCAAACACAAGCCTCCTCCAGATTTAACAAAACCATATGGCAGGGAATTGGCACAAGATCAAGCATTTATGACAGCACAGCATATCCAGCAATATTAGAACTAAAGCAAGTGATACTAAGCATGTACCGTCCTACTCACCATAGTAATATACCTTCAATGTGCCGTTTCTTTTCATTGTCGTAATACCATATGATCCCAGCTCCAGTAATAACAAGCAACAGGAAACTCAACCATGAAACGGGCTGCCAACAATAACAACCAGTTAACGGCACATATTTACCAAGGATAAAACAGCAGTTACAAGGATACAGTCACACACATCCACATCTACATACCCCGCCTCGAACTGCCTTTCCGGTGTCACCAGACTGCTGCGACCCGGAGTTTTCTGAATCCCCAGAGTTTCCTCCATCCTTAGGTTTCATTTCTTCAATCTTTTCAGCCCCTTGAGTTTTCAAATTCGAGGAAGGAGCCGCCCCAGCAGCACTGCATAAACACATGCTTTGTTGCCTCATCACATGGTTCCCCGTACCAAAAGCACCAATCTGACCACAACCATAATAAATCAAAGCCAAACTCAAAATAATAATAATAATAATAATAAATCAAAGCCAATCAGATCACATGTACAAACATGCTCAACCAAAAAATATATCAACATACCGACACAGATACACTCAATTCAATCTGAATTCAGAACAAGTGACACGAAAATCACAATACGAAATAAAAATCAAATTGTAGATGCGAGAACACATCATACCAAAGTCGATCTAGCTACCGGATGATGGATAGGAAACGAACTGGACATTACACGGACGAAATCAATCGCCGGAGAAGACGAAGACGACGGCGCATTTGACGAAGTCAACTGCTTGAGCGCATAGGACGAGAAGCGACGACAGGTCGCTCGAATTTGAGCATTTCGCAGTACGAGAGTCGCCATTGAATTGTTCCCAAACCCTTAAACCCTTCTCCAAGGCCATTTTCAATCAAACGAAGCCACAAAATGTAGAAGTCGTAAACTTAAGGTGCTTCTTCATAATTATAGAAAAGTTAATTGAGGGGGTTTTTCTTGTAATTTTCATGACGTTCGGGGGTCGGTTGTAATTAAGTAAAATCTCAGCAAGGATCGAGTGGTTAATTTTTAAATTGTTCGCAAATTCGTGCGTCACTCCACACTCAGCAAGGATCGAAACCGCGCTATTAAACTCGGGGACGGAACAGTTAATCTATCGCGACCAACTCGACCGTAAGCCAAAACGATTCATCGACGTCGTAAAATGAAGAAAAAGAAAAGCAAAACCCTAGAAGAACCTCAGCCGCAATCCGCCTTCTCCCACGCCCTCACGCGCGTCGCCGTCGCCCAAATCTGCGAATCGGTCGGCTACGCCTCCTCCAAATCCTCCGCTCTAGAAACCCTAACAACCGTCGCCTCCCTCTACTTACAATCCGTCACCGCCCTCGCCGCTTCCCGCGCTAACCACACAGCCAGGACTCAGTCTAACCTCCTCGACATCGTCGCCGCGTTGGAGGATTTCCACATCGGAAAAGGGTTTAGGGGCGCGTCCGATGTCTTCATACCGCTGCTTAAGTCGTCTCTTTTGGTGGAGATTATGGATTTTGTTGATCGCGTGGATGAGATTCCGTTTGCGCAGCCTATCAGGAGATCGATGCCCGTTAGGAACCCCAGAATTGGATTGAGTGAAGTTGAGGCGCGTAGAGAGCATCATATTCCGATGTGGCTGCCTCCGTTTCCTGATCCGAGGACTTACCGGGAAGCTGTTGAAGGAGAAAAATTGGGACTTGGAGGCAATGGGGAGGTGTTGTGGCCATATGGGAGTTATGAGGAGGTTTCTGTTAGTGGGAGTGATCAGCGAATGGGATGCAGGAAGAGGGAGTTGCTGGCTGATAGGTGTAGAGTGGTGTTTAAATTTGGTGTGAAGAGAAAGAATGGATTGGTGATCAAAGACTTTTGTGATGATTCGGTTTTTGTAGGCGGTGAAGTAGAAGTGTCAAGGGAAGAAAGAGGTCAAACTTTGAAGGAAGAGAAAACTATAAAGGTTTATAGTCGTAGACGCTTATTGTTTAAACATTCGGAGAAGAGGATTGTTCGCAGGAAGTGTAGCTTTTTGTCGAGTTGATGCCTTACCACGAGGTCAATAGATGTCATCTGAAGCTGGTAGTTATTTTGAGCTATGGGTTTCTTTTGAGTTATCTCAGTTTTTTTGTCATAACATGTAAATTACTTTAATATTGAGCAGCATTGCTTATGAAGGACATTTAGTTCATTCTCGTTGCATCCTGGTGTGTTATTTTTCTTTCATCAAATGATTTCAAATTCATATTTAAGGTTGCTTTGTTTGCAAGTCAGGTCAATGAATTTCTTTCATATGTGTCAGGATGATCTGCCTTTTGCAACTGTCAAGGGTAGCAATCAGAATCCTTGAGAACATGGCCGATTCCTTCATCTCGATTCAATCACATAAGACTTGGTCTCTCATTCAGCTGGCATTCTGAAGTCAAGAACAAGCTTGAAGTCGTTGATCGTTGCAGCTCCAAGTGCAGCAATCAGGTTCAAGCTTGTGGTTAAGGGCACACCATAACTTAAGGGTCCATGCCAATTTGAGGCTATTTGGTCTTTGGACAGCCATTGACTTTAGATACCCAAGTCTACACACTAGAATCTCAATCTTAGAGTCAACAAAATGCCAGACTAGCAGTGTGAAAGGAAGCAACAAGACAAGAAGATTCCCTTGAGAAGAACCTTAAAAGAGTCCTAGGTATCTGCATTGTAGGGATCCACAGCAGAGCTTGTTAGAGCTTTAGAGTTGGGAAAAATGGCTTCTGCTTCTGTTGTGCCTATAGCATACCAGTCGATGAACAACACCAACGTGCCCGAATGGCTCAACAAAGGCGACAATGCGTGGCTGATGATCTCCGCCACGCTCGTGGGGATGCAAGGCGTGCCGGGGCTGGTGATCCTTTACGCTGGCCTAGTCAAGCGTAAATGGGCACTCAACTCTGCCTTCATGGCCCTGTACGCCTTTGCAGCCGTCATGCCTGTTTGGATCCTGTGGGGCTACAAGATGTCCTTCGGCCATAGATTACTTCCCTTTTGGGGAAAGGCTGGTCTTGCACTTTCACAGGACTTTTTGATACAACAAACTGTGTTACCTTCCACAGACTACAAAGACATTGTTTCTGACATGTCCCCGTTTTACCCGTCCGCGACCATGGTCTTCTACCAGTTTGCATTTGCTGCCGTGACAGTGACGCTACTGGCTGGGGCACTGCTTGGCCGGATGAACATCAGGGCTTGGATGATCTTTGTGCCTATTTGGGTAACATGTTCCTATACTGTAGTGGCTTATAGCATTTGGGGTGGCGGCTTCCTGTTCCAATGGGGCTTGATGGACTACGCCGGAGGCTATGTGGTCCATCTCTCGTCCGGGGTTGCAGGCTTCACTGCTGCTTATTGGGTGAGTGTCATCTTCATTTCTTTGATACTTTAGTTCCGTTGAGCTAGCGATTTTCAAAATTTGTCTTCCCGTACAGGTTGAACCGAGACTGAAGGAAGACAGGGAAGATTTCCAACCCAATAATCTCTTGCTGGCGCTGGTTGGAGCTGGGTTTCTATGGATGGGGTGGACAGGTTTCAATGGAGGTGACCCTTTAGCTGCTAATGTAGTCTCATCCGTTGCAGTTCTCAACACTCACATTTGTGCCACCACTAGTCTCCTTGTATGGACTATTTTGGATGTGCTTTTCTTCCAAAAGCCATCAATCTTCGGTGCTATACAAGCTATCATAACCGGACTAGTCTGCATAACTCCCGCAGCAGGTATAATCCTTAGCTTTAGAAAACAAAAAAAAAGATTCGTGACAGCACGACCATATGCTGCGAGTGCTAAAACGATATCTTTTCAATCGAAAGTAAATATTGTCTGTTTGGATGCAGGACTTGTTCAAGGATGGGCTGCAATGCTGATGGGAATGGTTTCGGGAAGTATCCCTTGGTACACCATGACAGTCCTAAGCAAGAAGCTTCCATTGCTTCAAAAGGTGGATGACACACTCGGCATCTTGCATACTCACGCCATTGCCGGGGTTCTAGGCGGGGCTCTCACCGGACTATTTGCACACCCTACGCTCTGTGGCATGTTCCTAACCGTGCCCAACTCAAATGGCGCTTTCTATGGTTCCAACGGTGGAATCCAGTTTCTGAAGCAGCTAGTGGGTGCAGCCTTTGTCATCAGTTGGAATGTTGTTGTCACTTCTCTCATTCTCCTTCTCATTCGTTTTTTCGTACCTCTGCGAATGTCGGATGAAGAACTTAAGCTCGGAGATCAGGCCGTGCACGGCGAGGAAGCTTACGCTTTTGGAAATCAAGGCAAAAGTATCCACAATCACTGGACTGGAAATATCAACCAGGTCCAAGATCCTCAAGTTTGATCTCTTCAGTTATATACTTGTACTCGTAAAATTTCAGTTGCCATTTCAAATTATGATAGTGATCCTATCAAATGAATATTTACGTTTTGACTAAAAATGTCATCGCCTCATGTAAAATCTATAATATAATAAAACGACGTCATTTTAATTGAAACAAATCACAATTTTTTTCCCTTCCTTCTGACCATTGCACAAGTCTCAAATTTTTTTAAAATTATTTATATTTCAATCTGATCCAATTCTGTAATAAAATAAAAAAGATCGAATTCTAAGGAATTGTCATAATTAAGTAGAATTGAGATATTTATTCAAAAATTTACAAGTTGATAGTGATGCCTCTGGCACCATTGACATAAGGAGACTGCATAGCATCATTAGGTCCTAACTCAAGATGTCCGGACGAAGATCTCACATTATGTTTTGTGGGATCAAACTTCTCCCCATCACCCCACAACGCATATGCTTCCTCTCCGTGCGCAGCATCGTCTCCGATCTGCAACTGATCATCTGACATCCTCAACGGTATAAACACCCGAATAGCTAGCAATATCAACGTGGTCGAAACTATGTTCCATCCTATGACAAACAGTGCAGCCACAACCTGTTTAAAAAACTGCATTCCTCCGTTGCCACCGTAAAACGCGCCCCTCGAGTTAGGCTCTGGTAGGACTAGTCTGCATAACACAGGCTCTGCGAAGAGGCCGGTTAGAAGCCCTCCTAGCAGCCCGGCCACTGCGTGTGTGTGAAATACCCCAAGTGTGTCATCCACCTAATTTCCAGTCAAAATAGGATGATGAAAAGTTAAGAAGGATTCAAAAGATGAGACATGAGACCATTTGGTTGCCATAGTTGACTAGGTATTTCTTCTGCCTTAAGACCCACTTGCCTTTCTTTTTCTACTTTGCTGGAAACAATCAATTCTCCTAACGTCCTCTCCTTAAAGACATCTCTAAACTCAAGTACACACACTTGAGATTTAAGACAAAATACTAGAAAAAGTGTGTGGATGAGATGCAACCTAATTCCAAGATATTATGAAATCCAAGATGCAAGATGCAAGATGCAACCAGTTTCCAAGATGATGTTATAAAGTATAAACTAGGGACTTTTGCTAGTGGTAATGTCATATGTGTGAACCCAAATTGGGAATTTTTAATCCAACAGAAGACAAATCTCAACGTGTGAAAACCAAACAAAGGTCTTCTTACCTTTTGCAAAAAAGAAGACTTTTTGTGAAGAATCATCATGGTGACCCAAGGGATGCTTCCTGCAAAAATTCCCATCACAATAGCTGCCCAAGATTGCACAAGACCTACCCCCACAACAACCTTAACTTCATGATCCATTAACAAAAAATGTACTAAAGTTGGTTAATTTTGATGGAGCTCTATAGATAGATTTATGTACCGGCACCGGGAGTGATGCAGACTAGGCCGGTCATCATGCCCTGGACCGCTCCGATCACCGACGGTTTTCCAAAGAAAATAACGTCCAATGTTGTCCACATTAGAAGGCTGGTCGCTGCACATATGTTGGTGTTTAGGATAGCTACTGGAGCTGCGATGTTAGCTGCGTAGGGCGCGCCACCGTTGAACCCTGACCAGCCCATCCACAGCAGTCCTGCCCCAGCAAGCATGAGTAGGACATTATTCGGTGAGAACCTCTCCTTATCGCTCTTTAGCCGCGGCCCGACCTGGATTAGTTACTCCATAGTTATAAGCCATTCACAAGATTTTCACTCCAAAAAAGGAAAAAAAATGAAATTGACTTGAGGCTTTAATTACCCAATAGGCGGCGGTGAAGCCAGCGATCCCGGAGGAGAGATGGATGACATATCCGCCGGAGTAATCAATGACACCCCAATGGTACAAAAACCCACCACCCCACAAACTAAACGCCCCGACGGTATAAGAGAAAATGATCCATAAAGGCACAAAAGCCATCCAAGCCTTGATGTTCATTCTACCAAGAACAGACCCAGCAAGCAAGATCATAGTAATAGCTGCAAATGTGAACTGAAAATACACTAAAGTCGCCATCGGATAAAATGGTTCGGTCATTTCGCTCTCGCCGTCATCTCTAACGTGCAAGCTAGCAGGGACTCTGGCTCGGCCGATGAGATACTTTTGTGCCAAGGCAGGTCCACCTTTGCCCCAAAACGGTAAAAGTTTTTCGCCAAACGCCATCTTATAGGCCACCACAACCCAGCAAATGAGGACCGCCGCGAAGGCGTAAAGAGCCATGAAGGCGGAGTTGACAGCCCATTTCTTTTTTACTATGCTGCCGTAGAGGATGACTAAACCGGGCATGCTTTGAAGGGCTACTAGAGTTGATGCTGTCATTTGCCATGCGTTGTCACCCTTGTTTAGCCACTCGGGGACTGCTGGGAGGTGTGGGCCGTATGCTTGATCCGCCATGGCCGGCCTGAGAAATGATTTTTTGGGTTTGATCAGATTGAGAAGGTTGTTGTATGCTGTGAACTTGTGTTGACAGGAATCAGCAAAAACTATTGAAAATGTATGGTGGGAGAGGTTGTGGAATGTGAGTGGAGAGAGAGAGAGAAGCTTGGAAATTAGCTTTGGGATGTCAATTTTGACTCCTCTTATTTTTGATAAATATAGTTCAATTTTTACTCACATTCCCAATCTCTTTTCGTTTCCCAATATAAATCAACATTCCTTTGTTTTTTAAATGCTATGAAATACGAACCTACTTATTTAACATATAATAATAAAAGTATATATACCCATCATTTTTTTTTAGTAATGAAAAAGTAAATTCATATTATTTCAATACATATTGTGATAGCTAATCATATGATACATATATATACCAATTTTCAGAATTCTATCAAATCCCACAAATAAAATTAATGTCCCTAAGTTTCGAATCCATAATATAAGGATTCATTATGAACAACTTAACCAACGCACCACTGGATATACATACCACTCATATTGATTATGCGTTTTTTTATTTTGTAATACCTATATTCAAATAATGTTTAATATTTTAATCATACAAATATTAATTTAATAAGAGAAAATATTGATTCGGGCGGGTTTGATAGGCACAGGCAGGCATATCAAAGGAAGACCAAGGGAGGCCCAGATATCAAATCAATACAAAAGCCCAATTGAGAGACTCCTTGGCTAAGAACAGCCTAATACTTGCTGTTAATAGAACTAGACCTTTTATTAAAATAAAATAAAATAGAACTAGACCCAATTGTATAGAACACTGCAGTTAGTGTTGTTTAAGATATTCGCTGCTCTCTCATGTAGGATTAGGAATGAGCAAATCAGACCCGGACCGGGAAACCGGACCGGATCGGTTTCGGGTCGGTTCACGGTTCATATATTTCGTTGAGTCCGGGTTCCGATCCAGTCCGTAGATTTTCCGGTCCGGTTTGGACCGTAAACTTTTTTTTGATTTTTTAAATACTAAATAAAATACAAATAGAACCCTAATTTTTTTAACATTCACAAAATTGAAGATGGAAACATATTGAATCATTGATTTCAAGCACAACCGCTTGCGCAAAACTTTTTATCTTCTTTTCTTCTTCTTTTTTAAGTAGAAATATATGGATTTTTTTTTAATTTTCCGGTCCGTCCACCGGTCCGCATTTCTAGAAAAATCCGGTCCACCCGGACCGGACCGGATACAAATCCCTACTCTCATGCAAAGTAACCCTTCAGAACAAATCTAACCATGCTGAAATGGTATGCAACTAAAAACATAGGCTACGACATGGCAATTTAGAGCACCACCGATTAACCAATTTTACTTCTGTAGAGAAGATACGTTTTAAACAAACATTCAACATGTTCAGTCTGAAAAGTGCTGGCCCAATTCAATTCAAGACAGTTATGAGGTTCACAATATCCTATTAGGGGGACTCAGGCAGGCAGGCAATTCTAAACCAAATATCCATTACACTGCAACCCAGCCTATGTAAATTGTTTATGCTTGTACTTGAAGTAAATTGAGATCTGAGGAATATCTATGTCCTCACCTTCGTCATTATCACAAGCCACCACGACATCAAAGTGACGACGGTATGGAGGTATCTCAGCCTTAGCTATATCCCTTGCCAGATCAACCATCTTCTTGTCCATTCTATCTTTGTGCCTCGGAAACATGCTGTTATAGAGCAGACAGCTGCCGTGTGAAATGCTGTAGGCATTGAGTCCCTTGTCCTGTAGCCACTTGAGAAGCTCTCTCAAAGTAGGATCCTCTTTGATAGCCCATCTGTCCCAAATAGTCCAGGTTAAGTCTTGATGCTTGATCACCTTGGGTGGGAGAGGCTCGGCAATTGAAAACAGAGGCAATGCCAGGTTTGCAAAAGTGTTTCGATAATCTTCCACCACATGTGCCCCATCTAGTACCTTGTATAGCTCTAAGCATACAAGGCCAGTAGCCATCGCTGTGGCCGTGGCAATGGCAGGAATGATCCTTCCAGCTATGAACTTGGCCTTCAGTTTATCAATTTCAGGGATGCTATAGTTTCTCGCCCTCATGTTTGCAAGCCCGGCAATGAAGTCCATATGATAATTAGTATCATCATCCTGCAATATCAACCAAAAAATGGATTGTGACATCGAAGAAGGCCAAATAGAGGCGTTTAACGCATAATAAGTTGGGACATAAAACATGAATAAAACATTATTATCTTATCCTTCACTTGTTAAAACAAACCAGAATCCAGATAGAGGTGTTTGTATTTCCAACAACAGTTTGTCATGCAACAATGTAAGCGGCATAATAAGTTATACATGAAACTTATCATTCATCACACAATGAAGTATGAATGTATGATACACATATGCACAATATAATGAAGACCAGAGAGCATCAAGGTAGATATTTATGACAATAAATTTTTCTGAATTATGGTACCATAAATTTCTCCCAACTTCTTGCATATAAAAACAAAATGTTTTCCAGGACACAAGCATCATCAAGAGAAGGTTTCATGTTATGCAATAAAATAGTATAATGCACCAGACATTCTATCTTGAAGACAATACTCAAAGGCAACATCACAAATCAGACATTCGACTGTTGATTAGCCATCAATATTAAAATGACAAACATGAGTCAATAACGAACAATCAGAAAACAAATCATCAATCACCGAGCCAACTGTAACAGGCACAACGTGCAAGTTGAACGTGTACCTTTTCAAACTGAATTGGCTTCACTTTGAAAGTTGGGGATAACTTTGTCCGACAATCCTCCAACCTCAATATCAACTGATCAATCACTGCACCATCATCAATGGACGAAGCAGATTCGCTGGTAGTTTTTTCATCTGTAACAATCTTAGCATCCTTCTGGGGTTGGAAATCAGGAACAATCACATTGTTAATAGCATCACCCAATTTGCTTTGGGACTTGACCCAATCAGGTATCGGGATGTCAAAAGTCTCTGCTCGGAGGATCGATGCCGCCAGAACAAAATGAAGATGACTGGGATCATCGACAGAAAACTGGAGTGGTTGGGGAAACCGTTTGGGTGGAGACCAGAAAGGGGCACCACTGCTTGTCTTTGCATCCTCGGGGAAGGTATAGGTCAATTGCTTTACACGATTAGCAAAGTAGTCTTCAAACCTTTTTTTTTTTTTTTGAATAGGACAGAAGATTTCATTAAGATATATAGATTAACTGTAGTAGGCACCTTCGTGAAAATTCTATGACAAAATGACTTACTTCAGACGTGCCCAAGTTATGCAGTCTTGGAATGTCTCACATTTGTCCTTGTCCAGGTATTCAATGACGCGTTCCAGCATGTCTCTTGCCTGTCCGTCGCCGGCCTTTTTCATAGCAGATGAATACTCTCTTGGACTGCTCATATAAGCATTTACCTCAGTTGGGGTCTTCTCAAGCAATCCCTCAAATTCAGATCTCGCCCATGTCAAGCAATGATCAATGTTATGTGGAAACGAATGCACGGTACACATTGGCGCCTGTTTCTCTGGTGGATCTCGTGAAGCGCCATAGTTTTCTGTGAGATGAGGAATAACCATTTGTGTGTTGCATTTGGCACCAAGGGTTCCTGATTCAAGAAGTGGCTTTTGGAAATATAAGCAGCGTTGATCAATGTAAAGCCTGGCATTTACATTATCTAGAGCATTAACCACTACAGTCAGGTTCTCCCAAAATGAATCGTCGAAGACATTTTCAGTTTCAGGACTTGCACGGTTTTGAAGTGCTTCAACATTCAACCGAGGATTTATCAATGCAGCTGCTGTTGCTGCAACTGTTGATTTAGCTTGGCCGATGTTCCAATCACGGAAAAGAAATTGCCTGCTTAGATTGCTCTTTTCAATGACATCATCGTCAGTTACAGTAAGTTTTCCCTTGTCACTGCACGAAATTCCCATCAAGGCAAAATTTTTCAGTAATTCACACCCCAGAGCCCCAGATCCTACCATGAATACTTTTGCTTCCTCCATTTTCTTCTGAAGCTTGGACCCGAACACTGAGATTTGTGCATCATAACGACTATTTAAGGGCCTTAAATCGTTAGCATCAAGTGGTTCTTTAGGAAGGGACTCCAATGAGTCAAAGTAGAAAAACTGTCCAATCAATGAAGTAGGGTCAATCATAAGATCAACTTACTTGAAACAAAATAATAAAATCAAGATGCATCTCATTAGCAACACCATTTACTGCTTGTATTTTAGCAAAACAAATTGCCAAGACGAAAAAGATTAAATAGCAAGGCAACTTCACAAGAGGTTGAAGATCATGAATGTTCGGGATTTTATTTCCATGGACGTGAGGAATAGAATACCATGCATCATACTGTATGCCAAATTATAAATAAAATAAGCCGCGGGCAAGGGCATGTTGATTGTCTTTCAGTCATCTCTAGCTCACATTGAAATTTTTAGTTGTTACTATCATGAAATCGAACAATGGCTAACCTGAAAAAGAGGATGGAACTTTCCAGAGCATGCTTTCACAACTTCCTGCCCTACAAGGCCACCAAACATAGCAGCCATAGGATTTAAAACAGCCCTAGCACCAAAAGCAAAGCTCCTCAGGACCTTCGGGTCGATTTCTCCAACACGTCCTTCATCCAAACTGTTATTAATATCAGCGACCAAAGATATGAATTTCTGAGCATCTTCCTCAGACCCAGCCACAGGGAAGCATCCAGCCTCACATATGAACCTATCTAATGCTTGAAATGCCAAGTGCAAACGTGGAGGCCGGTCAAATTTTGAGAAATCACTCAAGAGGTAATCGCCTGGATCTTTAAGTGCTTCTCGTAGTGGCTTGAAATTCAAAACCTTTGGTTGCTTCACTTGAGTGACAATGCCACCCTTAATGTGTGGAGAAAAAAGTGTGGTGTCCTCTTCGACGAAAAAGGAATATGGCCTAGCGTCTTTTACCCTCCTGGGCTTTCCATCATTAAGCTCGGTCATTCCAAGGACCTCAGAAAACACCACCAGATCACCATCTTGGAATTCCAATCTTTCATCATCAATACAGGAGACAAGAGCAGGATTGTCGTTGCTAATAGAGGCAACAATGCCAGTATGGGGTTCATTACCATCAACATCAACAACTGTGAAATTGGGACCGAAGTCGCAGAATACGCTGCCAAATAACCCACGCACTTCAGATTTGATAAAAGCAATAGGAGGCTGGTGGGTATGGCAGTAGTCATTGTACTCAATCACTTTCTCGAGACTAATATCAGTGAATACAACAGCCTGCAAAGAACAAGAGCAGAAATGAAACAAGGATCGCTAAGAACACACATTTCAACAGCCCCCCCACATGAATGATGAAAGCAATAGGTGTGCAAACCCTACTAATGTTTATGTGAGTGCCAAAATCTAACATGACATGAGAACACAGCAGGAATGCTACACGACGAGAGTGATCAAGTATCAAGATGTTCAATCAGTTTAATTAAGCTGGTCAGCCGGACACGATTTTCATGCATATTCAAGTAGATTAAGTCAAGACTAGGATTTTAAACATGACCCAATCAGCTTTTTAATTGTCAAACAGTATTTCATAAAAATCCTATCAATTTTTTGAAGTATTTTTTCAATAGAAATTAGTAGACTTCATGAATATTTCAACTTTTTTTTTTGTTAAACATATACCTGCAAACCATTGCATTTGTGATTTTAGTCTAAAGCATTTATATAATAATTTATAAATGTCAGCCAAACTGGATACTACGTGTTATAAGCAAGTTACCATTTAAGTAACAGTTTAGGTGTAGGTCAAACACTCCTTATATGTTAATAGAGGAGTTGGGTTTGTGTTTTGAATTTTAAACCTATGTAAATATGAAATGAACATGAACACAACACGACTTGCCTTCTTAGACGGCTCTAACTGACTATGAGAAGTACCAAACAGTGCCCTCTCAGATCAAAACAGGATATAAACATGCACATCAAGTATTGTGCTCAGAATAGTTGACAGGCCCATGGAAGCCACAAGGCACATACTATTAGCAACCGAATATATAGAATGAGTAACTCCAGATGAGAGCAAAAAGAAAATAGATAGAAAGTCATGCACCTAAACAATGAATATAGCTCTTTCTAACCATTGTAGACAACCATGCGATGATATATGACATGGTATATCAATCGCTAAACTGAACCAAGACAAAAATGAACACAGGTAATGTATACCATACAGCACAGCATTATAGCGATCATCAAGGTATAAGGTAAAATTCCAAAACAAAGTCGTTTAATTCAACTACTGAAATAGTAATCACTACTTTGAAAACATACCTGGAAGTCGGATAGACATTCCTTGGTCAAGTTGGAAGTTAAAGTGGATATGATCACAGAGTTATTAAGTTCCTGTAGTTTCTGCACTGATGCCAGAGCTCTGTTTTTACCCAAATCTTCTTCTGTAAATACAAAATTGCTCGACAAGTCCCACAGCTCCACGACCCCCTCATCATGTAATGTCACAGATTTGACACCAGCCAGGACCAGGTTCTTTGCTGCATGACAAACGATTAATAACTCAGTTAAACCGATAAGAGTTTAAACTTCAGCTGATGAAGAGATTCATTGAGCAAACTTAGCCAGAAGAAGGTAAAGCTTGTGTTTGTCTAGTTTCTCATTAACACGTTAATACGAAACCACTATAACACCCAAAATATTCCGAGTGATCACTGAAAGAAGCAAACAACAAATTACTGCAGTTAAATTATATCAACACAAAAGATAAACCACAACAACGACACGAAGCCGATAAAATTATAAATAAGTGCTTACCGATTTCGACACCAAGCCCCTGCATCCCTGAAATGAGAATATTGGAAGCAAACAGTTTCCGCATTGTTTCGCGTCCGTACACTGCAAGCTGGCGACTGTGAAGATCCTCATCGATATCACCAGAATTCTTGTCACCCAATGCCATATCAGAAATCACACTATCAAAACCTTCTTGATTGCTTCTGACGCCGCTGTCCTTTTTATCACCGCCACTACTGTAACTTTCACGGCTAGCCTTAGTATTTCCTGTTGCAGCAAATGAGATCAAGTCCTCGATCCTGGTCTTCTTAGAGGAAGAGTCAGTGATGAAACGCCTATGTTCCTCTCCGTTCACCACTAGCTCTCCTCCACTCTCTCTCTTTCTAGGCTGCATATAGTTTCCAGAACTGCTGAAAACCATTATCATTTTTTATGAAAAAAACATATCAAAATCCACACATCTTATAATCTCACTTATTCAAGAAACGATTTCACCGCACAATCGATCATAAATTTAAAAAAACCTACCACTCACACACGACGCCATTTCACAAAACCACCTCCTCCAAACTTTTAAACAGCCATCAGATTTCAGAACACAATCAAAACACGCCGAATCGAAACCAAAGCGACTCAAACACTTAATCAGCAAAACGATTGACGAAAAGAACTCGAATCTTGCAATTACATTTTGAAATAATCGAAGCAAAAGCAAGGCATATGCAGCATATAGCATATAGCATATAGCATATCGATGTGAAGCGAATGAAACGGAGATGATGAAGATGACAAGATCGTACCGTGTACGGCGCTGAAGCAGCGATCGTGATGAGGTGGAAATGAAACCGGAACGCGTTAGGATTTCGAGAATGCGAGAGACGAAGTGGTGTGGTGATGAAGATTTATGGAGAGAGAAAGAGGGAAGAAGAAGAAGAGTAAACAAATAGGCAGAGAGTTCAGATGGTGCTGTGGCGGTTCGTGGTTGATCTGACCCGGATACAGATCCGGGTTACGTAAACGGGTCGATTTTTATGTTTGGGCTTTTGGGACTTTCGGGTCCATTCTGGGGCGAGTCGGCTATGATTTTATAAGGGCATTTTCATAACCGACTGTCAGTATGCACCGACGACTTCAGCTCTGTCTTATCTTACCTGCCACCTGCCACCTGACGTTTTCAATCCTATAACAAAATATAATAAGTTTTAGTGCCAGTTAGCAGATTGTGCAACCTCTTCTCCTAACTTGCCAACAAATCTCCACCAAACACACTAACTTGAAAACAACAGCACAACTCACTCACTTCACTCTTTTACAACATTTATGATACAAAAGGAACAAAGAGCTAACAAACCCAAAAAAATGCCAAAATGGCAGCCAAGCCTCATCCTCAGTATCCTCATACAAAATGGAGCATAAGATGCAGCATACATTACCTCATAGCTGTATTCATGACCGCTATTCTCGCCTCGGCTGTTTTTCTCACAGGAAAAGGTAGAGGCGGGTATTTGTCCGAGGACCATTGCGGTGGCCTAAGCGCGTTGAACAATGTGAATGAGCCTTTGACGGAAGAGCTTAAGGAGTGTGACTTGTTTGATGGGAAATGGGTGTTTGACAATGAATCGTATCCGTTGTATAACGAGAGGGAGTGCTC
Source organism: Rhodiola chrysanthemifolia (assembly GCA_033675395.1). Taxonomy (NCBI): domain Eukaryota; kingdom Viridiplantae; phylum Streptophyta; class Magnoliopsida; order Saxifragales; family Crassulaceae; genus Rhodiola; species Rhodiola chrysanthemifolia. Next base: position 4,203,253 of record CM066206.1, read on the forward strand.
ATTCATGTCGGATCAATTGGCATGTGAGAAGTATGGCAGGAAGGACTTGAGTTACCAGAATTGGCGATGGCAGCCGCACCATTGCGACATGCCAAGGTAAATTTCTGTTTGTAAATACCATCATTGACTGTTTTTAACTTGACTGTACGTGATCTGAATTCGACTGAAACTACGATTGGATAAACTTATGTAAACTTTTTGCTGATGCTAAATTCTTAAAAGGTTCAACGGCACAGCCTTGCTCGAGCGGCTGAGGAACAAAAGGATGGTATTCGTCGGGGACTCGTTAAATCGAGGGCAATGGGTCTCAATGGTGTGTCTAGTGGAGAAGTCTATTCCTTCACATCTCAAAAAAATGGACACCAATGGATCCTTGATCACATTTAGAGCCATTGTAAGTCCTGAAACACCAACCATTCCATTTAAACCATTAAACCGCTACACGAAATAAATTGATTAAGCACCGATGGCATTATTAGGGCTACAACGCGACAGTTGAGTTCTACTGGGCACCTTTGCTGGTAGAATCAAACTCGGACGACCCAGTAAACCACAATCTACCTGAAAGAATTGTAAGAGTTCAGGCAATAGAGAAGCACGCAAGGCACTGGACTAACGCGCATATTCTCGTGTTCGACACATATTTATGGTGGCTGAGACCGAAAATGAAAGTCATATGGGGATCCTTTGAAAGTCCAGATGCAGGAATTTACAAAGATGTTGAGATGACTAGAGCATATGAATTGGCTCTGCAGACTTGGGCTGACTGGTTGGAGTTGCATATCAACAAATCTTTAACAAGCTTGTTTTTTGTCAGCATGTCACCAACTCATCAAAGGTCCTCATTTCAAATTCTCATTTTTTTCATAATATTTATTTTTCCAAATGACTCTGATAAATAAAATTTTGAATGTCAAAAAGTTCCAAAAGAGCCACTTTTTTCACAAACTTGTCAATAAAATGACATTTATGCAAATTATCAATTTTTTCGATGAATTTCATAGCACTGAAATCGATAACTTAACTTGCAGGGGTGAGGAATGGGGAGGAGGAGTCGGCCAAAACTGTTTTAACGAGACGAGTCCAGTCGCAAAGGCGAAATATTGGGGAACAGGCTCAGAAACCAAACTGATGCGAATTGTGGAAAACACAATCTCCAGTTTGAAACACAGAGGCCTAAATATACAAATGCTGAACATCACTCAGTTATCGGAGTATCGCAAAGAAGCGCATCCGTCCATATACAGGAAGCAATGGGAGCCACTGACGAAAGATCAGCTTTCAGATCCTTCAAGCTACTCAGATTGTATACACTGGTGCCTTCCTGGAGTTCCTGATACCTGGAACGAAGTTTTGTATACATACATTGTCCAAACTGTACTGAAAAGTTCTCAAAACTGAATGCTTTTCCCTATTTAGATTATTCGCCTTATTTTTGTGCAAGTGTATATATGTAAAAAAAACCGTTCTGTTTTTTTTTTTTTGAAGCAACATTTTTTTCACAAATGACAATTTGATTAGACTAGTAGTGATGCATAAAATAGAAAAAGTAATAAAAAATTTAGCAAAAAAAATTCTTATTTAAAAGCTCGAATTATTGCTATTTTTTCGAAATGAATATTTTTCAAAAGCAGACAGCAACAAAGGAAAAAAAAACAGTGAGCTAAACCGGAACATGAATAAGTCAACGGTCAACGGAGAGGTGGAGGAATCTACATAAATAAGCAGACATACTATCTCGCTATCTCTTGTCCATCGCTGTCGGCATCTATCCGGGATTATTGCAATAATTGCGGAGAGGCGTGAATCGAGTCAACAAAGATGCAGAGATGGAGCAAGAAGCGGACCAATTTTCCTCTGTTGGTTATGATCTTCATCTTTCTTGCAGCTTCCACTGTACTCTACATTGAGCGCAGCATTCAACGCTTCAATCCGGAGCCTGACGGCAGTAGAAATGAGCGCCACACCTTCTTCAAATCCATCCCCAGAAGTCGCGATGTTGGTAACCGGACCGCAAGTATGCTCTTTTTTCTAGGGTTGTTAAAGATTTAATCTTTTTCATTTTTTTCTTCATTTCTTCATTTTTTTTGTATTTAATATTTATAGAGAGAAAAATGATTGAAGTGCTAATCTGGGGATAGGGTTGTGAATTGTGATTTGCAGAGCAGTTGGATAGATATAGTAAGTGTGGCGCCACTGTGGAGTACAGTGGGAGGAAAGCTGAGTGGGGTGGAGCGAATAAGCTGACATTTGATTATAGAAGGAAGAGAGCTGAGTGTGATTTGTTTTCGGGGAAGTGGGTTTACGACAATGGATCTTATCCGTTGTATGATGAGGCTAAATGTCCATATATGTCTGACCAGTTGGCTTGCCATAAGCACGGGAGGATGGATTTGGATTATCAACGTTGGAGATGGCAGCCACATGGTTGTGATTTAAAGAGGTATTGCGTTGTAGCTCATATGAAGTACATGTAGTCATATACTATGTAAATAGAATTCGAGAATATATGGGATTTTGACTTGTGTAGACCATGGTTTGGAATCTTTTATAGAATCTAAAAGATGGATTGGGTGAATTTTAGAAAAAGAATTTCAGATACGTGGTTTCTTGGAATTTGTTTCCCCAAATTACTCGTCTTGAAAAGTTTCCCGAAATGCCTTTTTTTTGTCCAACGAGCGGATTCTCTTGTCTCTTCTATTTTCCTGAAATGGTAGGGTTGTTGGTCATACAATTATCATCTTATAATTTTCAATAATTTTTAACTATGTTCTTATATATAGATGGAACGTCATGGAGATGTGGGAGAAATTGAGGGGAAAGAGATTGATGTTTGTTGGGGATTCTTTGAATAGAGGACAATGGATATCTATGGTGTGCTTGTTGCAGTCAGTGATCCCGGCAAATAAACAGTCAATGACTCCTAATGCCGAGCTTACCATATTCAAAGCAGAGGTTTAACCCGGTTTCAGATACGAAAAATTGCACATCTATGAGTTTTGGACTATATTTCGGGTTATAAGTTCCGCGTCATGTTAATGGACATTTTTATTTGCAGGACTATAATGCAACGGTGGAATTCCTATGGGCTCCATTGCTCGTTGAGTCGAATTCTGATGATCCAGTAAATCACAGGTTGGATGAACGGATAATGCGCCCAGACTCTCTTCTGAGGCATTCATCTCGATGGCAAAATGCCGACATTCTTGTTTTTAACACGTACTTGTGGTGGAGACAAGGGCCAGTAAAGTTGTTGTAAGTGTCATCTTGTCTTACAGCTCAAATTGGGTAGCTAAAAAATTTCAAATGCTTACACTTAAAATTGTTTATGGCGCCATGACATATTTCAGATGGCGCGATGAAGAAGATAGTGTATGTGAGGAACTAGATGGTAATCGAGCTATGGAGTTGGCCATGGAGGCATGGGCTGAGTGGGTTGCCACAAACATAGATCCGGCCAAGAAGAAAGTCTTTTTTGTTACCATGTCTCCTACCCATTTCTGGTAATTCTCGTAGCTCGTTTCAGATGACTTTTGTTTTGATGTATAAGCTTTTTACTTAAGCTCTGCTGATGCGAATTCGGTTTTCAATTTGACCATTTACATGATCGCTGCCCATCACTTTTCTCGGTGTTGCTACTTAGTTTTTCTTAAGCTGCGAGTTCGTTATGTAAAAGCAAAACTACAGTTGAGAAAACATCAATTGGTTTCATTACAGTTTCTTTTGGTGACATTTCCGGACACAAACTGTCTTCAACCTTTTTCTCGTGCAGGAGCCGTGAATGGGCACCTGAAAGTGAAGGGAATTGCTACAATGAAAAAACCCCGATCGAGGTTGAAGGACACTGGGGCGGTGGTTCTGACATAGCGACAATGCGAATGCTAGACAGGGTACTAGGCCAACTGAGCTCCAAGGTTTCTGTACTTAACATCACACAATTATCAGAGTATCGGAAGGATGGGCATCCTTCCATATACCGCAAATTCTGGGAGGCGCTCAGCCCAGAACAGTTATCTAATCCCAGCACATACTCAGATTGTATACATTGGTGCCTACCAGGAGTGCCTGATGTATGGAATGAATTGTTGTTTCATATGTTGTGAAATCCTTTTACACACGACACGACCACATGGCGAACTCATGCCCAAAATGTGCTTGAAATCGAAACTCATTTCATGGTTGTAACCTTTATGATGATTCAATATAATGAGTGTTTCAGTTCTCAGAGCATCCTCCACCATGATCAAAAAAATCATATCATCCATCTCTCATCCCTTTTCTCTCTCATCTAATCATCCCTCATGGTTTTTTCAATCACATGCACCCCACTCATGATCCAAAAAAAAGTTTATCATCAATCTCTCTCATCACTACATAAAATATAGCTCATAAATGTTAAGATTAATAAAAATATATAAAAGTGTATCTCGTTTTATAGAGCTCAAAAAATTATGAATATTGGTATTTATTTTGATTTTTTTAATTTGTAATTTAGAAGATATATTCGTTGCAAGATCAAAATAAAAACTGTACTGTTTCTTACACAGGACACGTGTCGCGTTGCGATTGGCTCATTCTCATGCTCAAAACATGAAAAAAGAGCATGGGATGCTCATTTTCATAAAAAACCATGTGATGCTTTTTTTTATGCTCAAAAAAACCATGGTGGGGATGCATGATTTTTTTGATCATCTCCCATGCTCACTTTTGATGCTAAAAAAAACCATGATGGGGATGCTCTCAGAAGATCACGCAGACAAGCAAGCAAGCAACTCATGAAACCATTTACAAAATTATACTTGTAAACTCATGGTTTTAGGCTTTAGCCTTTAATTTCATAGATAACCTCCAAGTCATTTATATGTACAAGTAAGATTTTCTTTCTTCATCATCATGTCTGCTTATAGTCCACCAACTCACATCGCCTTTAGTCCCAAATCAAAGTGAGAGACTGAGATCAATGTTTTTGTCCCGAGTTGATTCATCAACAACACTTGGGGACGTATCTAGGGCACCTTCCGTTTCTGGTGAACTGATACCTTCTTGATCGGTTAGCTTAAACATTTGATCCAACTTTATAACTTCAGGGTCCGTCATTCTCGGCACCTACACATTTTGTTAAGAAAACATCACACAGATTGACAATAGCCAACATAATTTTCTAATTTTTGATGCCATCAGCTCACAAGCATGATTACATAGAAGATGAAAGATATATAGCATTGACCAATTAGAGTATGAAAAAAGAATCTTAATACCTTCCCATAAACAGTTCCATCATCTCCGACCAGCCAGCCAGCCTCCGTACACAAAGCTTTCAACAAGTCGTTGGAGTCGGCATGCTTAGGAAGATGATAGTTTCCATGTGCCCGGAGTCCAGCAAAGATCTTCCGCGTGACAGCTCTCCTGGTCCTCTCTCGTTTCATGTTGTTTTGACGCTCTCTAGTAGATGGGAACCTGTAGCTGGTAGCTAGAAGACCATCTTTTGTGGTCCTATGAACAATCCAAGGGCCTTTACTATTCTTGATACATCCATGCAGCTCATTCTTCTTCTCATCTCCCACTGCCTCTTTCATTCCACTATTCTCCATTTTTGGCTGCTCTCTGCCTGTCTAATAAACTGGAGATATATTATGAAGAGGAGATGCAAAAGAGAAGGTACATACCACAAAGCACATCACACTTTTTGAACCCAAGTAAGACCAAAAAGCATGCTGTCTTTAACTGCCTTTTCTGTCAATAGTACAGAATATTTCTTAAAAAAGCAAATCAAACCAGCCAACAGATAGCAGTCAGTGTGGAGGGAAAAAAGATAGCAAGAAAAGCAATAGTGGGACAGGAATGATATCCCCTGACAGAGCATAAACCAGTTATTGTAGGAGACTAGGAGGTACAAAAAAGCATACAATTATTTGGTCAAAGGCATTATTCAAGAGACATTGATCTTCAGAGACATTGTTGTGGAGGAGCAGAAATTATAAAATCTTCAGAGAGGAAACTATTTCTCAAGAGACATTGATCAAAGGCATTATTTGGTACCTAAAACTGAAAATAGGAGCTTTAGATAGTTCAAAACTACTACAGGTGGATCGAAACTGGTTAGATAGCTTGGGTTTTTAGTAGTTTAGTCGGTTTTTCTAGATTATTTATCCAGCTTCGGTTTTGTACTTAGTGTTTTACCGGGCTGCTAGTGTTCTGTTAGTTGTTTGTTAACCCTTTTGATCAATGAATCCACATTTTTCAACAACAAAAAAAGTGCATACAATTCACAAATTATGAAGTTATTTCCTAATGAAGATGGAAATCGTTAGCCGGGCTTTACTAAATCAGCTGTCATAATTATAACTATAAACAAATAAAATTTTAATGTGAAATAATTTGAACCTAACTAGGAAGCTGAAAGTTTGGAGACAACTGAGAGGAATCTTGACTATATAGCATCAGTCCATTTACTTGTGGACCATCATCAGCCTTTGTCACTACAAAGTTGGAATTGAAGCTCAAGAAAAAAGAAAAAAGAAGAAGAAGAAGAAGAAAGATGTGTGACAAACAAAATGCATGTACATCAATAAAGATTATTTATTTTATTGTCTATACAGGCAGCTCCTTAGGCACTTTTCACATAATGCGGCTAGTTATTCATTCACAAAGGACATAATAGGATACAGAAGAAGCATACCGGAATTTTGTCGGTGAATATTTTAGTCTCATGGAGGTTGCTTAGCTATATTGTGCATTGATCAATGAAAAATAGAACAAGCTCTTCTTGTTTTTCCAAGCTTCAGGACCAAAAATTGTTATTTTGCCCCAAACAGCCCAAATGGCATTCACCTTTTGGCAAGGAAGACATCAACCATATATCTTTTCATACCGGCTTGCTTTTAAGTTGTCATCATTGCTTGCCTGCAAGAAGACGAACTTTATTTAAGGATACCTTCAATGCTTCCCAAGCTATCTGGTGATGATCTAGAGATCTCATCCCTTCCTCAGAAATTTGCACAGCTCGTTTGTGTAACTGTTCGAACCACTGGACCGGGTTTGTGATATCAATGTCATTGGATCCAACATCTGGAATGTATGATCTCCTAATATCTTTCCTCCATCGAGAAAGAATATATTGAGATGGAATCTCTTCAGCACCATTGAAGTTGAGTATACATAACGTATGTCGACACAAGTACCCTTTAAAGTTGAAGCCACTACAAATACAGCGAACTTCTGTCCCAGATTTATCATACATAACTTCAAATTCCCTAATACTCATCAGCTGTCCCTCACCGAATCGTTCTTTTACCATGTATGTGACTGATGTTCCACTGGCATGAACTTGAGTTATGTTGAAACATGTGGACATCATTTCTACCTCGTATTGAAATTTCTCAAATATTTCTTTGCTGTAGATAGTTGAGAGCTGCGACTCATAATAGCATCTGGTTCTTAGTACGGCAGATGATTCCCTAGACTCAAAATCATCAAGAGTTTCATTCTTACATTGTCGTTGAACAAATCCATCAAGCAAATCAACCAATTCTTTAAGAGATGTGTTTCTTTGGACCGAGCCATCAAATATTGATGTCACCGGATCACCCTGTTTGATGCCATACATCCCAGCAAAAACAGAATCTCTCGAGTAAGCTGGCGCCCACTGTTCCCGATCTTGATATAAAACTTGAAGCAACTGATTATCCCTCAAACCAAAATGCTGAACCATATCTTCCCAAGATAATTCAAAATCATCCACTTTCAGGATATGATAAACTATATTATTCAACAACACTTGGAATGCTTCAAATTCCTCCTGTTCCGCCATGTTTTCAAGAATTTTCTGCATGATGTCAGGTAAAGAAAAATGATGACGAGCCCTTGGAAACACCTCGGATATTGTGGTTTTCAAGGCCTTTCCGTAATCTGTAATGATGGTTTGAGGAGGTCGTCCAGACATACATGTAAGCCATGCTCTCAGTAACCAATTATAAGACACCTCTGTATCATCTCCAAGCAGAGCACTGCCCAATAAAACAGGCTGTCCATGATGATTCACTCCCGCAAAGATCACAAGAGGCACTTCATATTTGTTATAGAAGCATGACGTGTCAAGAAAAATTACATCACCAAAGTAACCATTTGCAGCCCTAGAGCGGGAGTCAACCCAGAAGGCATTTCTTAGATAACCCGCGTCATTGAGATCTAATAAATAAATAAAGTTTGGGTTTGTTAACTGCACCCTAGAGAAGTAGCCAGAAATGGTCTGTGCATCCCCTTCTTTGAGCTTTGAGCACTTTGCCTGCTGAAAGAACATATCAACTTCTCCATCATTAGGTAACAAGCTTCCACTGCAAACCAAATCCACATTAGGTATAGGTGTTTGATATAACTTAACTGTCCGAACTTCGACATCAAATGTTGGTTCTACCTTTCTTTTGGATCCAACATCCGTCTTTTTGTGCGACTTGGAATTAAGTGCTCTTTCAGGATCAAACGAATGGTTATGCTCAAGCTTAACTTCATCTACTCTCCACCTATTAGATTCAACCAACCTCAATCTTATCATAGCTTGACAACCAGTTCTAGTTTCCTTTCTTCTATTATTGGCCTCTTTAATTGTTTTAAACCCCTCACAGTTGCAACAAAGTACAGCACCACGCTTCTCCTTGCTGTTACGCTTTGTCCACGATGATTTCACCCTGATACCAAACCCCAATTCTTTTGCATAGCAATTATAATAATTATAAACATCATCGTAAGATTCAAACTCCATCCCCACAACTGGAACAGGATAATCATGTCCTTGACTAATGCCATCTTGCTCAATCACAATCATATCCTCAATGCCTACATGATCTTTCCCTTCAGTCTCAGTCTCAAGCACATGTTGTTGTCTATTCACATTGACAAAATCATCACTCCCGATTTCAAGCACCTGCTCACAGTTATCAACTAATTCATTTCCATTCTCACCAAACAACTGATTACACTCCTCACCGATCTCATTCCCTCCATCCCCTATCACTTGGTTGCAATTTTCTCCAAAACCATTGCTCCCATCTACAATCAGTTCCTCGCTATTCCCAGAACTCTCCTCCTGCCAATTCCGCATAAAAGATGAAAAATTAAATAAACCACCAGCAGCATAAGCCACTGACAAAAACCTAAAATTGAAACACATAATAACTAATAAATACCAAATTCATCAAGGTCAGATAAAATTTTCCGTCTACACAAAATAAAAACACACAAGCTGAATCCACTAAAACTAATAAGTAATAAATATCAAAGAAAACTACAAGATCACATCATGAGTACAAGATTTATACGAGACCTAGAATCCAAAGTCGCATAAGAACGCAGAGTTGACTAGAATAATATTCTCTGTAGGATATGAAAATACCGAACAATTTAACAGAAACGATTACAAAGATGCCGGCATTAGGGTTGGAAGAGAGAGCCTCGCCGATCGGAGAAAAGCTTGCCCCGTCGTCTGTCATGGCAAGTTGAAGTCGCCGAACGTGAATCAATTGGAAATTGGGAATCAATACAGCATTCTTTTTATTTAATAAATAAATATATATTTAATGTTACAAATAGAGGAGAAAAATAAAATCTCTTGCGTAGATCGTAAAATTGAAAAAAGAAGCGTAAACTTTTTTTTTAAACATGAAAAAGAAGCGTAAACTTATTTCACATGAGGTAAAGCAAAAAAAAAAGTCATTATTTGAAAATAATTTTAATTCGGACTAATATGTAAAAAAATTTGCCTAAAAACTGAATATTTATATAATTTAATTTTGAGTGCGGTTCGGATACAAACCAAATTATAAATAAAAACTACAAACCGATTCTTAACCTGAAACGTGTCCCATTTTAATCGAAATTTCGGACAAAACACGGAGGGGTATAATAGTCATTCCACACGGAGGGGTATAAACCTAATAATGTTATTTTCAATTTAGTCCAAAAGTTGTTAATGACCAGACTTATAAGACTTAATGATCAGACTTAAAAATAGACAATGATCAGACTTAAAAATAGACAATGATCAGACTTAAAAATGGTAATGATCAGACTTAAAAATAGACAATGATCATACTTAAAAAGCAGCAATGGTCAGACTTAAAAGACTTAATGGTCAGACTTAAAAATAGATAATAATCATTCTTAAAAGACTTAATTATCAGACTTAAAAGACTTAATTATCAGACTTAAAAGACTTAATGATCAGACTTAAAAATAGACAATGATCAGACTTAAAAGACTTAATGATCAGACTTAAAAATGGTAATGATCAGACTTAAAAAGCAGCAATGATCACTTAAAAGACTTAATGATCAGACTTAAAAGACTTTATTATCAGACTTAAAAAACTTAATGATCAGACTTAAAAAGCAGCAATGATCAGACTTAAAAGACTTAACGATCAGACTTAAACTTGGAAATGATCAGACTTAAAAAGCAGCAATGATCAGACTTAATGATCATTGTTTTTTTAAGTCTGATCATTGCTTTGTAAGTCTGATCATTAATGGTTTAATTCTGATCATTAATGGTTTAAGTCTGCTCATTATTTTTTTAAGTCTGGTCATTAAAGGTTTAAGTCTGATCATTACTGGTTTAAGTCTCATCATTATTATTTTTAAGTCTGATCATTGTTTTTTTAAGTCTGATCATTGTTTTTTTAAGTCTGGTCATTAATGGTTTAAGTCTGATCATTGTTTTTAAGTCTGATCATTACTGGTTTAACTCTCATCATTATTATTTTAAAGTCTGATCATTGTTTTTTTTAAGTCTGATCATTACTGTAGCGACAGTCAAAATTGTAAAAGTCAATTTTACTGTAGCAAAAGTCAAAATTTAGGGTAAATGATCAGACTTAAAAACGTACTGTAGCGAAAGTCGAATTTTACTGTAGCGAATTTTAGGACGATTATACCCCTCATATCTTTTATATATTTTTAAATAAGTCCGCGTGTGTTATTTTTATTTACAAAAAGAACCCTGACGGGATGAAGTTTGGATGAATTTTGATTGGTTAATTTTTACACGTGTCAAATTTTTTTATAGATTTGTAGTTTTTATTTATAATAGTGGTTTGTATTTGATCCAAACTCATTAATTTTTAAAGGACTTTTTTTATAAAAAAATTGTACTGATTTAGAAGGGATGTTGCTAATGCTGAGGAAAGAAATGAAATGGTCCAGTGTTGATACCACAACCAAAAACTATTACCTTTCAAAAGTAGGTTTCACTTTCATTCATGGCCACTAGAGCAACAAGGCATTACATATCTTATGTTGAATTGAATTTCAGAATAAAACAGGTAAGACAATTTACAGGGTTACATGAGAACTAAAGTCTGCCCAGGAAAAAATCTCCACCTGCTGCAGAATTTGAGAATCATGACACTGTAACAGGCAGCGACTTGGTAGAGCAACAGACGGATCTGAAGAGATAATTTGTTTTAGCCGATGCTCCATAGTTAGTACAAGCTTCTAGCTTTTGTGTATCCCGAAGAAGTTAGTAGATTCACATACCATATGATTATTGATTAACAACAAAGCATAAGTAATGTAGCGTTGGATGATATACACATAATTCCATTTGATGGCCACCAGTTTGGTCCAGCATCTGAGAACCTGCACCCTGCCAATATAAATAACAGATATTTACAGATTCATAAACTGTGTTTGTATAGAGTTAACAAAGTTACAAAATTTTCCTATGGAGTTCTAAGATCAGTCTAATAATGAATTCTTAAAATGTATGTTGTTTGCTTTGTGACCCAGTAATGTAAAGAGTAATAAATAACTCCTAATTGTCTGCAACAGCATAAGAAATAGCAAAGAAAGAATCCAGCGAACGTGAATTAGTTAAAGTAGCAATTAAAGAAGGAAAGGAAGTAGAGTGATGCTTACATTCTAGAGTTCTCCATCTCCAACAATAGATAAGACCTTCTGCCTCAATCTTTCAATGACCTGTGTTAAGAAGCATGGAGACATACACATCGGACTTTGTACGGAAGCATAAATGATTGGGTTTTATGAATTCAGAGATACAAGGTAGCAGACAGGTCTTGGAACTCTGAAATCGATGTATGGCAATTGACAACACTGTTAACTGGGTGCAGATGTTCTTTAAAATTCATCCAAAATAGAACTGTTTTGGTCATTAATGACCAATACTCAATGTAATACTAAGAACTTCATAAGTAAATAATTTCCTTGATGGGTGGGTGGTTGCAGCTTTACAATCTTAATAGTTCAGAAAATGAAACTGACATGGCAATTAAGGATGACGTACCAAGCTTGACGTACTGCTCCAGTGTTTAACAGCAGCAGCAGCATCCTTGAGGTGGGAGCAATATGGATGGTCACCATTTAAATAATAGATTGAATTTTCAGTCATTTTTGCTACCCACACTTGGTTCTGTTGATCTTTTGCTTCTTTGACGATGTTACAGAATCCCAACTGAAAATTAAATTACAAAATGAATCAATATATGTAAAAGTTTTCATTTGGAATGAACGACAATATATTCAAAGGAGAAAGATAAGGTCTGGTGTTTAAGCACTCACAGTTGAACCTACTAGGTTGCTATTGATTGGTGCAGTTAAATTGTCATCATGTTCCGGTACACAGAAATTTATGGCCAGCAATGAATGCGACAGTTCGTCAGATGATAAATCAGAAATTGAGCAATCTGTGACAAACATCCACTGCTTCTTTTGATTGGCAGCTCTGAAAACCTCCCCGATGTACACAACTACCCCAGCCATGTCAAATTCACTGAAAAGACCCACAGTAAAGAGCAGCAACGTTTACACTAATGACAAGTAAGAACCAACGGTGCATGAGATACAGAAAACAAATGATTCACCTGGACACAGAAACATGACAAAGTTTTGATAAGCAAACTGGCTTGCGAGGATTGTATGATGTCCTGAGGAATTCAAAGAAGAATATGGGTGCTCAGTTATGCAGAAATATAGGGCCAGATAATATCAATCAACAAGAGTCTCTTATGATAGACCTTATTTTTATTTAGCTCTTTAAAAAACAAGATCTTACAGGATTTACAAATATAACATCCTGTCATCTTTTGATAAGAAATTAATCTTATTTTGCATCTCATTTTTATTATATCTTTTATCCAAAAAAACCAATGTAAATTTCAATTTTGAAATTTACATCATAAATTTGGATCAGTATCAATTTAAATAAAAAAAGATTTTCAGCATCACAATATTCAATTTTGCTGTTCCTAATCAACTACCCACAAAACAACATATTTCTTTCTTTCTTTTTTCACTTTTTGATATAATTTTATAAAATCTGTTGGTTTCTCACTCAGCGAGCTTCATTTCATACATCTACGATATCAGCTGCAGTGATATAAGAAACATACGAAGACATACTCAAAGTGCTTGCAGGCTTCAGGGGATAAAGACTGCCATCTTGAACTAGATCCTCTTGCGGAGCAGTACAGCAAACAGGAATCGGAACTAAGTGCTGAGAGTCCAGATACCGCGTATGCCTGACCTTCAATTAGCTCATAGCGCTGCTTATTATTAAGTGAACACAGCGCAGTATTAGCAAAATTGTGCAAGGTGTTAGATGTAAGAGAAAATATAGATAGTTAGATACTAAAGTCAAATAAACATATACATATTTTGGAAAGAAGGTTCCATTCAATAAAAGAAATTCACATACTAACTGGATATTGTGCCTGGGCCAACTCAAACACCACAGAGAACAGGCACAAGACAGCTTACCCTCCAAACACCTCATACTGAAGCTGTACTATCATCTAGCTATGCCAAATAAGCATCAATTCAAAAGAATAGAATAAAAAACAGGAACATGGATATCAGGAGAACATAGTGGTGACCTGTTTTTCAGTTGGCTCCCATATAGTAACGATTCCTTCTTTGTCAAATTGGTTTCTTCGACAACTTATACTCCATAATCCAGCTACCTTTACCCTCATAAAGGCTGAGACATTTCTTTCAGTCAAGCCAGCATCTTCAAGGGCTTTACTAATAGATTTTTCCATGTCCGAATGCCTGATTTCCTGACCAGCATTGTGAAGAAAAACTTATTTCCTTTGGTTTTCTGGGTTTCATATACCCTAATAACATCTGAATATTGAAAGAGACTATCTATATTGACTAATCAGCCCATCAAAGTGTGACCAGCAACCACCTGCCCATTGGCAGTTCTTAAGCACTGAAATATGTAAGTCTAACCTGCAATTTTGCGTGATACGTACTAAATGAAGCTAGCTGCTCTTGGCTCATCTCTGCCATGAACGCCTCAGGTTCAGCAGCTGTTTCGAGTTTTTTAAACAGCTTTGTGTTTTCTTCACTATCACTGTCGTTGTTGGTTTGACAATCATTGGTGTACTTTTGAGAACAAGAAGCAATGGCTTCTATTACATGTAAGCGCCTGTATGAGAATCATATATGAGCAGAGAAAATCCAATACAAAATGAGTACGCAATTCTTATTGATTGGTTATAGCAGCCAGGCAATATGAATTACACGAAAGAAGCTCTGTTTCAATCCAAATGCATACTGTATGAGCTTAGAAATAAGTAAATTCAAAGAACTGATAATTGGCTTTCAGTAAAGTTATGAAAGTGCAAGTCCAGAAACATCATTAAAATATTTCTAAAGTTGAGGTGCAATAACCTCTGTGTGAAATAATGCCTGGCTTTTGCTTCCAACTTCTCTGATCGGACCACAGAACCACCATTGGGGAACCTAAATAGAAGAAAAGCAACAGAGACTATGAAACATGCATTTGGGATTGACTTTGGGAAGTAGCAATCCTGTAAAGCAAACAATATACTTTTCTTTGTACAGGATAGGGTATATCCTTTTAATTACGACTAGAGTCTGAGGAACGGGACCTCCGGAGACTTTGATGCATCTGAATGCTAAGGGAGCACTGACACTCCTGCCTGTGGAAATAATTAACATGTGCATAGATACCGTAAGATGAATATAAGATACATATTATGAGATCACTAATAAGCAAGGTTGAAGCAACAAGTCGGATATCAAGAAATATTTAGTGCTTACACAATCCCAGGCGATCAGCCCAATGGGCTCTATAGGTACCATTCAAGTGCAAGGACAAACTAACAGTCTTTGACGCCTGATCCATCGTCAAGAGCAGAGAAAAAAAAGCTAGATTGTGATACACATTAATTTGAATTTAAATATAAATATAAATTAAAGTAAAAACACAGTTATCAAGTTTAGTAAAGAGTAAAACCTCTAATGGTGAAATAGGGCCAATCCAGCCACAAAATCTTGCTCCCCAGACCTGCACATGTGAAACAATTGTTGGCGGGCTGCAGAACATTCAGAGGGAAAAAAAACAAAATACAATTTACACACCCGGAGTTTCTGTCCAACAAACAGCTTTCCCGCGGCAAGCTGTTTTAACAATAATGCATCCAGAACCCCGTCTATTGAGTACCTAAACAAAGAGTTATTTAGATACGCACATGTTTTGATTTCAGAAGGAAGGCAGTGAGACAGATACTGACCACCCGTCAGTTAGTTCTAGTTTTGTTGTTTTGCATTCCTCAGCCCTACTTGATTGGGTGTGCGTGCTATGATTTGAATAAATAGTTGATATGCAAAGCACCATCATTGAAGAAGGTGATGTATCTCCTTCATGGATTCGCTTGATTGCTGAACGATGGCCGTGATTCACCTCTCTTTCATATCTTGCAAATAAGAAAAAAAGAGCATGAATTATATACAGAACCTTAAACAGTTCCCAACCTGTAAAGCCACACTTTTTTAAAATACCTATATTTCAGTTCCTCAAGCACATTGGTCACTGACAAAAAATTCCCACCAGGTTTAGCTGGGTATCCTCTATCATAACACGCAAGTTTCCAAACAATCCACTTGTAGTGGTTTGTAACCCACCTAGAGACAAAAATTAAAAGTTGTCTTACTTGTTTCAGACCGAACATCACTTCACTGTATAGACGATCAAGTAATCCTTTCCAAGCTTTTAAGGGCTCCTAATGTTATTTAGTAAACATATACAACAAGGATCAGATTGGCTTACTTTATAGAAACATATTGCTTCTGAGCTCCAGCCTGAACCAACATATCAGCAAATCTTTCAACTCCAATACCAGCAGAAGTGGCTTCATCAAAGAAAACATAATTTTGTGCACTAGCTGGGCAAATCCAATTAGATTGCGGAGGGAAAGACTCTACCTGCAACTTCAGGTATCACATATATGATTATAGAAAAAGAAATAAGGTAAGTGAAGTGAAGTAAGAAAATTTTAGGGATTCACGTACCATGTGCTGCATTGATGAAGGATCCCCAAAATAATCAATGATAGACAATCTCATCGCCTGAAACGGGTAACGAGTTGAAACCTTTTGTTTGCAAAATGAATATTCCGATGCTTCTTTGATCAATTGACCTAACAAGAGATTTATCAGTCACTAAAGATGCCTGCTCACAAAAGTAGGATATTAATCTGTAGCATCTGTATATCACATACCATCAATAACCACGGAAACTTTGTTAACCAACGGGGCTGAAAATCTCGAACGAGGTCTCTTGAAAGGAGAGGCTGAATGTCTCCTTCCAAGTTTCCTTTTCTCACCAGTCCCTTGCGGCTGAATTTTCAAAGGTGTGTGTAACCGGTTTGAGACATCCAAAAGTGGCTCGCGAGATGTGGGTCTAGCAGAACCGTTGTTCACACCGTGTCCCTCAGAATAAATATTCACTTTAGGATTTGGTGGTAATACGATGCTCCCAGTTTTCGGCTTTGGAATGTTGGACTTAAATACACAATCAGAGGCTTCCTCATTGAATTTGTCAATCAAGTTTGTCCCTGAATTTTTACTATGTAAATCTGAAGACAACTGCAATTTGTGTGGAGATGAGCGCAACGGAGAAATAAAATTTTTAGATATAATATTGTCCTTCTCGGTGGCCAAACATGAGGCAAAACCTAAGGGTTTGCTTTCTCTTTTCAGACCCTGATCAGAGACTCCTCTATCTGAGAAAAGAGGGACTACTACTGTACTTGCATCTTCCTCAGAAGAAATATCTCCTATATCTGGATCGCCAAGGAGGCTCCTTGCCAATTTTAAAGCTTCACCAGAAACAGAAATGGATCTCCCACCAGCAGTATGGAATTTAATTGGTGGTGGATTCAAAGTCGAGCTGCTCTTGACAGACAATGCTTGTTCTGACATTAGATATTTTCTAGTTTCACTTCCTGGCATGATAGTCTCAAATTCAAACTGATTTGATGATACTGATTTCGGATCACCACATTCAGCATCATTATCTCTTTCCGTAGGATGAGGGCTCTTCTCATACGGATCATTTGTAATACAAGACTTTGCAGGACTGCTAAAATCATTATCTTTATTTTCTTCCTTCTCCAATCCTAGTAATGCCTTTGCTCTCATAAGACCAAGAGGAGATATATCAACTGTCTTCCCAGATGCTGTTTTGAAAAGAGAGTTGGAGGTGCTGTAAACATCAGCCTTTTCAAGTGACCTCCTCTTTAATTCTCTTGAATCTACAAGGCCATTAGCAACACATAAGCATGCATTACCATTTCATATCCAGATTCTACATTGCAGAAGGCATAGAAAGAAAAAAAGTGTAGCATTCACATTTGAACCTTTCAGGTTGAATTTAGTTCAATTAGCCGTATCTGGAAATCACGTAGTTCACCCTAAGTTCACACTTAATCAGCATATCAAAACTCAAAGTGATGAATTGTTTTCTGGTATTTCGGTAAAGTGAAATAAACCTTATACACTTTGAAAGATATGCATTGATTTTCCTGACATACTTCAGGAGCAGAAAAAACATATGTGACACAATGAATACCTAACTCTACAGTGTCAACATCCAACTCGCCAAGAACAGCCCGAGCTCTATCAATAGACGACTGCTTCACCTCCACCTTCTTCCCCAATCCAGTTCGAAACGCCCCCTGAATAGCACCCTCATCACAATCCTCTACAACTTCCTCCGCCGCTGCACAAAAACCTCTCAGCTTCCCACCAACATCCAAATACACCCCAACAAAAGAAACGAGTACGGATTGAAGCAAACTTACCTATACTCAGAAGGTCTGCAACGGAAGTGTAGGGGTCAGGAAATGTTGACGGGGCGTGTTCCGGGCAGGGGAGGGGATTCTGGTCGCAGCTTTCCCAGCGGAAAATTTTCTCGGCGTCGGAGAAGATCCGCCAGGTTGACATGTCCCGGCGACGATCGGTGATTTAGGGTTTTGGTTGGGGCGTGAATTAGAGAGAGAGAAAGAGAAGCTTTTCGGCTGCCTTTGTGAAATTTGAGATGGCGGGAAAATGGGTCTTCGGAGGGTAGTAAATTAAAAATAAATTTGAAAAATAATTAAATTAAGATTTAAACTCATTGGAAATTTTTACAATGAAATGTATTTTGATGATTTTCGTTATTTTTTTTATTTCCGTAATTTTCTTTGGGGATTATTCATCGTCACAGCCAAAAGCTCCGTCTCCAAAATTGAAACCAATTTCATCGTCGTCCTCGCAGTCGGAAATGTGTCATCCGATCGGAGCTAGACGTCGGGCTCAACGTTTTATAATGTTCTGTTACGCGTCAGGTGAGTAAGGTTGCTTATGCTAGGGTTTGGTCTTAGAGTTGATTGGCTGCGGAAGTTATTTTTAAAGGTTTTTGGGTTGCAGAGCTTGAACTGGAGAGTCTGTCGATCGCATTGCCTACTGATTATCCGTTGATTCTGATTGTATTACATGTTGTTAGTCACTTCGGTAATTGCGAAACTGTTCTGATTTGAAGCTCTTTTTTTATACTGATTATTTGAAGTTTTAGTTAAGGAGTTTTGGCTCACTATTTATGTGCTGGTGGAAAGCTTTGTACTGAAGAGAATGGATGGAAGCCTGATGATAACTTTTGATTTCTATCACACTAATCATAGCAGACATTTGTGTTCCTCAGCAAGATGCGGCTAGCTTACTTGGATACTAGGGAAATCATGGGTGCAAGTAAGCTTATTGAGAGAGAGTAGAAATACATTTTATGGCTCAGCAAAGTGAATAGATTTGACTTTTAGCAGGGTGCATAGGAGAGGCGTACACCACCTACTATATCGATAAGAGAGGCCAAGACATGGTACTTGGTGTTGGTGGATCCACCCCTTAATCACAAGAACAAGATATTACTTTGTAGCACAGAGTGGATGAGTTGGCTCCACTTTTAATGAATAAATATGACACAAGTTGTTAGAGGCCAAGACCTGGTCAGTCTTTATAGCAAAAAAAAAATAAAGACCTGGTGACAGCTGAGAATGGATAAAATACTATTTACGACTTTGAGGATGCAGAAGAAAAGTCTAAACTGGCTGCCCATTGGCATATTATGGCTCAGGACTAAGATGCTCATCTTCTGCTCCCCTATAATACCAGAGCACCAAGATCTGTAGAGAGCTTCAAGATCTATATAAGAGCTTCAAGGAACATTTATTGACCTAAAAAGATGTATGTGACAAGGCGCATAACAGACTGCAGAAGGCACCCGGAGCTGTTGGATGCTGCTCCTCCTGAGGGACCGTTTTCTGGGGTTATGGTGATTCACGACCAGGAGGCAGAGGAAGCTAAGTCAAGTTGCTGTTTCGGCATGTGCATTGACACCAGCGTCAAGGAGCTGCCTCTTCCCCAGAACAAAACTATAATCATACGCTTTACTTCTGGCTCTAATGAAAATAAAACTACTAGCAATGATTATGTAATGTTGTTCCCGGTTCTCGGTCAGCCGCTTTCGTCGAATACTTATTATGCAGTTCAAGCTAATGGAAAGCACCAAGGGTAAGTATGAAATTATGTTGAGTGTTTCTTTCTAGTGATATGAAGCCTGTTGAGGGGTCAAAGTTATAAAAATTTTGAGAACTTATATTGAATTTGCAGTAGCGGACCTTGAAACTAGAACTTAATTATAAGGTAATTGAACTGAATATAATAGTATGATGATTTTTTTTAAGGGAGGCACACACAAGTTCAACAGAGGAAGACATGAAGACTTGCTGTTTCTGCACTTGTATTGGCGATGTTAAACCCCGACCATTAGATCCCAATAACCCTCTCCAACAATTTCAACTGTTTCTGCGCCCTCCTGCTTGTTCTGCTCATCAAGGGTTCGAGTCCAAATCGGTTTCGCCTGATGCGTTCCCCCCTTATTTCCTGAGAAGAGAAGGATGGAAAGTGCATGCAGAAATACCCAAGGATTTCACTCTTGGTGAAGCTCAAGGCCTCAACGCTGCTTTGAGAAGTCGGTTCCCTGGGTTTGAGTTCTCGTTGAGCAGCAAAACTTCAGCTCATGTGGGGGTTGGGAAGTGGTATGTTCCCTTTATGTTTGTGAAAGAGAGTGGGATGGGCTTGAAAGAGCAGATGAAAAAGTCAACTTATTATGAGATGACTCTGGAGCAGAGGTGGGAGAAGATCTTCGATTCTGAGAATGCGGGACGAAAGACATCGGTGGTTGTTGATGCCACCGTCGTGACTGAAGTAGTCCTATCTGGTGGGAGGGTGTCCATGACTGGTAGTGCAGCTGATAGAGTCATGTGGTACAAGACTAGTGATGCAGCAGAGATTGGTGTTGTTGGGCTGAGCTTGGGGATTGTGGAGAGAATGAAATGGGAGGAAAAGAGGGTCGGCTGGAATGAAGGTGGTGGAAAGATAATGGTAGAGGCTGTAGAAGAGTTGAGTGGCAGCACGGGAGAATGGAGTAGGTTCGGATGTTATGTGTTGGTGGAAAAGTTTGCGCTAAAAAGGATGGATGGAAGTCTGGTGATAAGTTTTGATTTCTATCACACCCATCAAACAAAGAACAAATGGGAATGATCCGCTAAATTGTTAAATGTTCTTATCCAACTTTCAAATACTCTGTTTTCCTGTTAAAAGTTTGTGTGTATATGAACAAGCAAAAATCAGTGTTTTAAATTTACTTTGTGAGAAGGAGATGAAGGTTAAGCATATACCCAAGTAGTATCAGGCTCCGGCTCATCCATGAATAGATCCTCCGTTACTCTAAACGCACCATGCGCACACACAACCCCAGTACCAACCGATAGCGCTGAGATCAAGAGAGACAGTCAGAATCACTATTAGAACGCTCATCAACTATCGTCAACGACCCTAGCGTCTCCCAACCCAAAACAGTCCTTCCGAGGACTACCCAGAGGCATACCGGACGAGCGTTGGATCCATGTGCGACGGAAGAGACGGTTGCTTGTGGTTTGGCGATCGGAAGGACCGGAGGAGATGATGACGCCATCACTACTTCAACAACATGTTACTATAAATGCGTATACTATATCGGCAGAGAATTACACAACAAAATTCATTAATAAGAATCAAGTAGGCGGACTAAACACCATTTCATCCATTATTACATACTAAATCATAGCCCAAAAAATTGATTCAACAAGCCTACACAACACCCCGAAATCGGATTACATGTCACCATAAACCCGAAACACACATAAATTCAACAAATTTGACCCAATATCATACTTGAGATTTGTACCAGAGGGAGTGGCGGTAGGAATGGAATCGAGCAGCGTCGTCGAAGGCGTCTTCAGAAATGAATCACAATGCGGCTGAGAGACGGCGTCGTCGAAGAAAAATCGAGCAGCGTCGTCAGAATACGAAATCGGAGCAAAATCGAGCGGAGTCGTCGAAGTTCAGGTGCGAATCGAGGGAAGTGAGACGGAGGAATTGAGCAGCTCGGTCGGGAAACCTAATTTTTAATTGATCTTATGCATCGGTTCAACAAAAACCGATGCTTAAAGTTCAATAATATGCAACGGTTCTAACCGAACCAATGCATAAGGTCTACAATATGCATCGGTTCACCCAAAACCGTTGCCAGTGACGGATCCAGCGCCTCTGGAGAGGGGGTCCCAAAAAAAACTTGTTCGAGCGATCCAAATTTTTAATATAAATTACATATTCATAATAGAATTTAAATTAATTGGTATTTATTTTAATTAATAAATACGTACTTTATTTTGTTTATAGCTTAGTTGTTAAAAAAATAAGTTAACTTAGATCTAAATAATGCGGAATTGAATGCGATTAACTAATCAAACATACTTAATTGAGATACTAAATCAAATAATCAACTTCAAATACTAAATGTTACTCTTTGCTAAACGAAACATGAATGCTTTATAGCTCATTTGGTAGAAAAGTGACTAACATCTGAGGAAGCTAGGGTTCGAAACCTCATGTAAGGTATTTTTTTGCAAAATTTGAGAGGGTTCCTGGCCCCAGGCCCCCTGCCACCGCCACTGACCGTTGCATATTGGTGACCTTATGCATCAGTTTCTCCTAGACCCGATGCATAATATTTTTTTTGAACCGATGCATAATGATTAGTTTGTAGTAGTGCATTGATGAAAACCTCCTGCATCTTTTTTCCATAATTTCCGATTCCGAACCCTAACGCGTTTGAAGAGATCGATGCATTGAAGGCCAATAAGAAAGTGACACGTGGACAACTTTGCATGTGAGTTATGCCCTTCTGGTGAAGTGGTGTGTGGAATTTGGTTTGGAAGCTTTATTCGTAAGTCAAAGGAAATGACATTGGAACCGAATTGAACCATCGTAAATCGAATCTGTCGTGGGGTTGAAATTAAAACCAATGTTGACTCGGTCAACTTGTCAGCTTTTATTAGTCAGATACAAATTGTGGTGTGAATTTCTACGCATAGTACCGAGTAGCGAGTTTGTAGCCCGAGATGAGCGCTGAGAGTGCAAGCAGCGACATGCTGATGGCTGACGTTAGGGAATCAGTAAATAAGTTATCAGACCATTCTCTCATCCTATCTGTCATCGGGATGGCTGATGATATCAAAAGGTAGGCCAAAATCTACACATGAAAGGAAAAAATGTGAGTGCCATAAAGTTGAGAAAAAATGGGCAGAGGCAGAGGAATTTACCTGATCGCCGCAAAAAACAATCAGTGCTAGCGTCCTGCACGGCAAGACAGACATCCTAGTAGAGAACTCATGAAGATGTCTTAAACATTGTCCTCCGGCGAACAATGCCTGAAAGAATCGAGATAGCCAGCACGTACCTGGAGCCTGGAGGTATACATCACAAAGCTTGGATAAGAAGAAAAAAAATGTTGTAGCTTGTTACCGATTTTGAATTGGGATTTTTTGTGTGGAGAAGAAGTAGGGGTGCCCAAACTCCTGGTACTCGTCGAAATCCCTACCATCGCCATGTTTGCCATGATGATGAGTGAAATATCAGAGCAAGTCCTCTCAGAACCAAACATGCATCCTGACTTGACAATGTCCTCTTTTCTCCACTGGTCGTCCTAACACTGGCCCCTGTATTCGCGGACACAGGCTGTGTCACAGACTACGTAACGTGCGCCATTTTTCCAAAAGCTAATAATTAGATCTCTACACAAGACTCAAAAGAACATAGCTTCGGTGGGAAGCAAAATTGAGTGCCTCTCGGTGGAAATTTTGTGTTTCCTTTGATTCGTTGCTCACAAATACAAACCGACTAATTAAATAACCTGACAAACTTCCACGAGTCCACGACCACTAAATAATTTGACTTGCAACAAAACCACCCTACTAAGAAACTACTACATGCACACATACACACACACGTACGATGACTGCATCCAAACTCATGCATGCACTAAACTACCAACTCAAATAGCATGATTAAATAACTATAAGTTTGGATTATGTCTCACATTGCATACACAGTTATTTTCCGTCATGTTAGTTAGGGAATGAAAGATTTGTGAGCCAAACTTCGTCACTGTCGAGGGCTTGGGCCATTTGGTGGATCAAAACGCAATCATAAGCTGCGTTTCGAGCCTTGCTGCGAAGTGTATTGTTAATATAATTTGATTTTTCAGATAGGATGCTTGAACAATGCATGGAAATGGATGAACCTTTCAGGTCCATGTAGTTAAAGTAGCAGGCAGGATGCATGTGACATGTTCCAATCTGCCAACCACCCCTGTTCTCATATATAATAAATATGTCAAACACTCTTCTGAAAGTCACACACACACACACACACACTGTAGTCAGTCAATCTAGGCATCCAATCCAAGGCTTTTACACCTTCAATAATTGAAGTTCAATTGTCTCTGTCTGGGAGTGGGAGGCATTAGACGCTGGCGAGTGACATCCAATTTTGACAATTCAAAATTCCTTAAAATCCAATCAACATTTACCCCTTCTCATCAGACAGAGTAACAATCATCATCCTACAATTGCTCCTTAATCATGAATTCAAATTCCAGGAGACCAATCATGTTGACTCATAGTGTCAACTGCACCTAGTTAATGACTCCACAAGTTGGATTGAAAAATGAAAAACCAATCCAAACATTACCTTCTTTAGCAGATCCAATGACAGGGACATGCCTTGATAAAGATGATATGACACACTACAAAAAGTTCATTGCTACCTGTCTCATCTACGTGAAACCCCCAAACAACATGGCAGATAAATCCTAGGTCTTATGCTTACCAAGGAGAACCCTTGCACAAACCCAAACTCCCCATTTCTTGTTCGCAACCTCAGTTTCATCTTCCTTTCTGTCCTTGATGCATTTTGAATGATTATTCCTAAGCGAACTAGCTATAAATCATAGTGACCCCCCTTCAATTTAGTCTCTTTTCTTCCTCCCTAATTAACTTTTCTGATCAGATCCCGGCCAAGTGATGGGTGCTTGTTTCAGTAGAGAACTGAAGAACAACCCGACTTGCACACAGATAAGGATCAGGTATGATGAGAGCTTTAATGATGAAAACGGCGATATTTTTGCCGATGGGGATAGGGGAGCCAGAGTGAGAATAGAAGGCAACTCGGCGTTTACATCCATGTTTACACAGAAAGGAATGAAAGGGATAAACCAGGATGCCATGACTGTCTGGGAGGTGAGAGCACTTCGCCACACATACTCTCTCACTCTGCTTAGAGCAGCAATAGTCTTTATAGCTCATTTTCTGTATCCTTTATTGCAGAACTTCAATGGACAAAAGGACGTACTGTTTTGCGGCATATTTGATGGCCACGGTCCTGCAGGACATACAGTTGCACGGCATATACGAGACACTTTGCCATCAAGACTCTCATCAGCATTTATTAACGGAAGCAATCATAGTGACCTTGGCCTAGACGAAGACGAAGAGAATGATGGCAGCAGCAATAACACCAAAGAAAGCCATGAGAACACAAGCAACCACAATTCAGTCCTTTCCACATGCGCTCCCAGTTTTGTAGAGTCCTTTAAAGAGATGGACGATGAACTTGCCCGCAATCCTGCTATAGATTCCTACTGCAGCGGCACAACAGCAGTAACTGTCATCAAACAGGTAACAGTTTGAAAGAAAGAAAAAACCCAGAAATTATTACTCGGAACTTTTTTTATAGTTCTTGTTTTTGCTTTTAGGAGGATCACTTGATCATAGCTAACTTGGGAGACTCCAGGGCAGTTATGTGCACTAGAGGAAATAAAAACGAACTGGTTCCTGATCAACTCACTGTCGATCTGAAACCAGGTCTACCCGGTATGTTCCACTCACTCAAGTTTCTTCCTACTGGTAGGCATGTAGTTAACAGCTGCATATAATTTGCAGGTGAGTGTGAAAGGATACGACAGTGCAAGGGCAGAGTACATGCTTCAGAGGATGAACCTGATGTGGAGAGGCTGTGGCTTCCTGAGCACGATGATATGGGTCTCGCCATGTCAAGAGCTTTTGGAGATTTTTGCCTAAAGAGATGTGGCCTCATTGCAGTACCCGAAATTACCTACAGAAAGCTCACGGACAGGGATGAGTTTGTAGTCCTAGCCTCTGATGGGGTAAGCTAGTCTTCCTACCTGCAAAATTTTAGCAGACAAATTCAATTTCTTGGCATGTCAGTGAAGGCTGACAAATTACACTTAAAAATAATTTTTCAGGTGTGGGATGTGTTGTCCAACACTGAGGTCATACAAATAGTTGCTTTAGCCACAAAGCGATCCCTGGCTGCAAAACTGCTAGTAGAGAAAGCTGTAAGAGCATGGCGTTTCAGATACCCGGGTTCCAAAACTGATGACTGCGCAGTGGTGTGCCTGTTTCTCAAGAAACCATTACCAAGACCATCCAAGAATGCTACTACCTTGGAAGTTGCAAGTAGTTGGACAATCGACTCATGGCATACTTGCAGAACCACAGAGGTCACAGGTGAGGCTGCAAGCAAGATCACACTGACAGACTCCAAAGAGGAGTACACTGCTCTTGATGGCGGTGCTAGAGTGAATTCCATTCTGTCCGTTCCTCGATTTTCACTTAGCTGGAGGAAAACAGCTAAAGAGGTCGAATCTGTTGTATGAAATAAAAAAGTAAGAATTTTTAATGAAGTCACAAAATTAAAAACTCATTTCAGTAGCAAATAGTGCAGTAAGTACTTCAGCACTGAACAGTTTATACAGTTACCCGCTGGATCATTACATACACGGCATGCATTATTATTCACAATCACATTATAAGTGATACGGCAAGACTCAACCAGCATTATATATGATATGATGATCCAGGCCAACGCCACGTTGTTTTGAAATCAAAATCTAATCACTATATTTAGAACTTCAGATGATCTGAATCCATAAAATTTGGCGTGTAGAACTTTTTCATTATTTGTACAACTGGAGGCCTTGCAATAGGGATCAGGGACTGCAGCTAGGTAGTACTAGCGCAGTCTAACCAGCCACTGAGCCAATGCGTAGAACTTCTCGAAATGAATAAGATGCTTGCGGACACGGTAAAGGTGAAAGGTGTATAAAATGGCAGCTAGCGTAGCAAATAAGAAGGATAAGAGCGTCAACTTCCAAAATTCCTGCAATAAACCAAGAGGGTGAGACGCATTTCTGAAAATGAACTTTGGATAGTGCATGGGAAAGGTATTTACTACTCGAATAGTGCAGTAGGCCTTAATTCATGTACCTTGGGGTCAGGTATGACAATTCCAGTGACGAAAGTTAGCAAATACAGAATGGATTGTAGTGAAACCTGAACACCTCCCACAACACAGCGGTCAGTTTCAGGGATATGGTCCTGTGAATACGATGGGGGTAGAAGAAAAATTAAGTACTTTTGATTGGTTGAATAGTGACTTCTTGTTTTTTGATTATAAAAAAAAGGATAGGAATGTTATGTGTGTGCAATTTTTTTACCTGCATCAGTTGAACTACGGACAGATCAAACATCCACAATCCAAGTCGTGACATGGCAACCCCACCCATTAGCATATATGCTGCCAGCTTGGAACTTTTCACCAGAATCGAAGCAATGCACACAAGAAGAAATGTCCACTGGAATACGACGAGCATAGAAGCAATGACTGAAAATCAGTTAAGGCAGCACAAACCTAGTATTCGTTTTCAAATGCAGTGACAATGATGAACATCATGAAGAACTGAATACTGATACCTGAAACCATATCGACCATAACCCTGTCCGAAGAGTTTGAAAATGGGAATGAATGATCGGATAAAGAAAGGTTGCTGCAATCCCAATTGTTGCGCTTACTCCACGAGCCAATCCAATGATATACACAGGAATGCCTTCCCATTCTAAAGTTGCAGTCATCAATGTTCCAAAGCTGCAAAAAGTTCATAAAGAATTGTTTGATAATCGTTTCTTGACATCACATTTCCATGAAATTCAATGTCGCTATTTTTTTCCTTGACTTAAGAAAGAAAGACTTTGTACTGCTTTACGATGATTACCTGAGGACAGTATAGTACAACAACGCTAAAGCTACACCGGGGAGGACCACATCTTGTGACAAGTATACTTTCCATGCGCTTATACACGGAAATTCAGAGATTTGTTTGATAATCCTGCCTTTCATGCTCAAGCTCGGTGTTGAATTCTCACGTCCCTCTTGCGAATCCAAACAAGGCATGTGTCGATAACTATATGTGCCCTCTTCAGGGTCAGCTATCGGCCGTCCTGATGTTGTCTTTCTCAAGCTTCTTTCATGTAAAGCAGGTATTCCGCTGTAAACACTACTAAAGAGCCAATATTGTAGCCAAACGGATATGGTGTTCCACGACGCTAAAGTCAAAGCAGAAGCCTGCAAGGAGATGAAACTAATGATGAAGCCGGCTACAACTGGAGCTAATAGCTTGCAGGTTAGATCAATCCTTCGAATGACCGTGTTCATTTTTGTTTGGGTTTCTGGAGGGTGATCCTCTGAAATTATAACAACCCTGTAACATTAGGAGAATGTAGTTAGCTCTACACGTGTCCTATACGTAGAAGTAGAAAAGAAACGCAGCTGAGCAGTAAAGAAATCTGGTGTAAAAGCAAGAATAAAGAACCAAAACATGTTATTTGAGGCTACATGATTCATCTTACCATTCTCTCTCGATTAAAATGGTCCCAGCAAGAGTAGAGAGTACGCTAACAGCTCCGAACACATTCGTTAATACAACAAGTGAAATGAACGCTGCCAAATTCGTATACTTCAAACTTGAATATACCAGCAGCCCAACAACAGTCCCTCCGGCAACTATAAAGGATATATTTTGGGTTACCAACCAAAGTCGTAAAACCTGAAGAGGAAAAACAAGGTTTTCACTTTTATCAACTTGGCAGATAAGCACCTATTTCCATTCCATTATACATTATCAAAGAAACTTATAAAGAAATGAAAACAAATGAATAATGAGAAATAAAGACAAGGATTGAAGGCGTGTTTACCTTCGTATAAGTGAACCTGTCGACCAACTGGCCAATCATGGGTCCGAACAAGGCAGTGGAACTGGCCTCAACCACACCATATACAGCCGTTAGAAGTAAGGACTCTGGCCAGATGTTGATCATATACAGTCCAACCGAGAACTCCCACATCCTATAATTTTCACCACACAAAAAACAAAAAGATCATAAAAATCAGAAAAATGATACAAGTCTCATTTTTGAAGAAGTGTCAGAATATTGAGAATACCCAAACCCTAAGTTTTGAGAAAAAGGAACGATAGATTAAAGAAAGAACAAAAATCATAATACAAAGAAAATTTGATAAATCAAGAGAATAAAAAGAAGAGAAACCTGGAGTCCCATCGGGCTAAGAAATGGGCGACGTAGAGGCGGTTGATGAGGGAAGAAGAAAATGATGAAGAGAAGGATGGTTGCTGTTGGATTAAGGGGTCTCTCTCCATTTCTTCGTCTTCAGAGTGCTGCTGCTGTTGAATTTCGGCAGTGTTATATTGTTGGGTTTTAAACTGAGGAAACTTCACCAACTCCCAATTGTTAATTCCCCACATGCCTGACGATTGATGGAGAACGAGACAAAGAACCGATGTTGTCCACTGATTATCAAACTTCCCAGAAACTAGCGTCACGTGTGAGAATCTCAGTCTCTCGCTGGCCTGGTTGTTGCTATCTCGTTGTAATCAGCAGATATTTAATGTATAATATATTAGATTAGTACCCTTAATGGCGGTTTGCAACATTGCTACCCAAACGCTGCCGTTTTGCTCTGTTGCAAATTGCAATGCTTAATTTTGGAAAATTCAAGTGCGATGCAGCTTCTATTAATCGCTTCAAATGGAAGATTGTATGGTGTTTTTATCTGGTCCATTTTGTGTTCTGATTTTGCCACTGCTTGCTGTCAAAATTAAGAAAAAATTTCCAATTTGTGCAAAATCACAATTTGGATTTCCAAACTAAGCAAACTTGAAATTGGATTTCCGATTTAGACACACTCTTTTAGGCGCCGTTGCTAAGGGCGCCTAAGGCATAAGGCGCTCTTAGCAACGGCGCCTAATGCTTAAGTGTCAAATTCTTTTTTTGAACGAATTCATAAATAATATTAAGGCGCTGTTTTTTTTTTAATGTTATTTTTTTTGAAAAAATTGATTAAACACCCATCTTCGATCACTATATTTGTGAGCTTAACCTTTGAATTTCATTTTCGAGTAAATATGAAAGTTATAGAACATTCAATTAGCTTTCTAACCATATAAAGAACATCTTAAACGGACACCGGATGACGCCTCTATGAGCTTCCGAATGTTAGCTCGGACCCCCTCGGTTTTGGCTAATATCGATCGATCATCCATCTTCGGTCACTATTTTTATCAGCTTAACCACCAAATTTCATCTTTAAGTGAACATGAAAGTTGTAGAACATTCAATTAGCTTTCTAACCATATAAAGAACATCTTAAACGGACATCGGATGACGCGTCTATGAGCTTTAGAAGATTGGCTCGGACCCTCTCAAATTCTAGAAATTTTCCGAACATGAAACCGAGGGGTCCGAGCTAACATTCGGAAGCTCATAGAGGCGTCATCCGGTGTCCGTTTAAGATGTTCTTTATATGGTTAGAAAGCTAATTGAATGTTCTATAACTTTCATTTTTACTCGAAAATGAAATTCAAAGGTTAAGCTCACAAATATAGTGATCGAAGATGGGTGTTTAATCAATTTTTTCAAAAAAAATAACATTAAAAAAAATAATTCTTAGGCGCTGTGTATAACAGCGCCTTAATATTATTTATGATTTTTTTGGCTGACTCAGCATTCGTTGTATTAAGAATTTGACACCTAAGCATTAGGCGCCGTTGCTAAGAGCGCCTTATGCCTTAGGCGCCCTTAGCAACAGCGCCTAAAGGAGTGTGTCTAAATCGGAAATCCAATTTCAAGTTTGCTTAGTTTGGAAATCCAAATTGTGATTTTGCACAAATTG
The DNA here is from genome assembly GCA_033675395.1 of Rhodiola chrysanthemifolia. Lineage (NCBI taxonomy): Eukaryota > Viridiplantae > Streptophyta > Magnoliopsida > Saxifragales > Crassulaceae > Rhodiola > Rhodiola chrysanthemifolia. The sequence continues at coordinate 4,234,035 of CM066206.1, forward strand.
GAAATTTTTTCTTAATTTTGACAGCAAGCAGTGGCAAAATCAGAACACAAAATGGACCAGATAAAAACACCATACAATCTTCCATTTGAAGCGATTAATAGAAGCTGCATCGCACTTGAGTTTTACATGCCAACTAAAAAAATTACGTGTATTCCAACAATTAGTCATTCTATCTATCTATCTATAAGAGAAAACTGGCACAATGGTTACATTAGTACCACACTGACCTTTGAGCAAGTAAAGTAATATAAACAAACATTTGATCTACAACCTACATTTTCTGCCGACCAGGCTGCTGCCTGCATATGAACAGATATGGAGATTTCCCATTCCAACAAAAGTTTGATGGAAGATAATTAGATACACAAGAATACACAGGGGAGTGAGGTGGGATGGGATGCACCAGTATATAAAAGATCTAGCTAGTACCAATCATTTAAGTAAGCTCAATCATCACTCCACTCATCTTCATCCTCATCACTCCCAGCTGTTGCCTATTGAACAACCATTCAAAACTGTTTAGCAAGTGCCAGATGTATAATACACTTAACACAAACACAGATAACTCACCCGTCGTATTTTATTTGCCTTCTCCAAGATGGCGGCAACTTTTAAATTCATACTTGGGGCCTGGATGCTTGGTTTGGGCATAGGTGCTCGCGCAGGCTTTAAGTTGAAGGACTGAACAGCAAAACGACTCAGTAAGTAAATCACACAACTTGAAATAGGATGGAAGGTTCTATTTATGGAAGTCAAACCTTCGCCCGTATCTGCTCCAGTAATGAACCTCTTTCATCAACAGTTGGTGTCTGGGGCTGATTACGTGGTGTTACTTTTTTCAACTGCATAATAACCAGTAATTGTCAAAATGTAACTTGATAGAAAAGGAAGCAAAGGACCTGGAAATCTGGAATGGTCCTTTTTACCTTGCTTCTATCAAGAGCGTCAACAGATTCAATTAGGGGATTCCTTGGCCTGGGCGGTTTGACTGCTGGTTTTTGTGCCAGCTTTTCATCTTCGTAATTTAGTAAAGCTAATGACCATGTTGCTTCTCGCTCCGAAGACTTCATTTCCTGCTTACGGTGTTCCTTGTTATTAATTTGAGGCTCGGGCATCTCGGGGCGTTTTATGATCTTCTCGTCAGCATTTTGAGCTGCATGCTCAGTTATACTGTAGGAGGTTGACTCTTCCAGTGACTGATCTGTAGAATGCATTGGAACTTCAGAAGCTTTAGATTCACTCACAATTGTATCTCCCAATTGTGGTTGAGGCGATTCACATGTTGCACTTGGTTCTGTGGTGTCCCCTGCAGAAAGTACGCCATCTTCAGTTGGCCTTGGTAGAATAGTTTCTTTAATATGAGTAGTCATTTCTTCTAACAATGGCATGGAATGCCGTGAAGTGTAACTTGGTTGTTCCATCGTGAAAGGATGTGTGTCTGTCGAAGAGGTGGGAAAACATGACCCTGTACTTGGTTGTGAAGTTTCTCTAGCAAAAGCAAGTGGATCGGGTTTACCACTTTGCAGATCTATCTTTGGATGATTTATGGAGGAATCAGTTACCATTTTGTCTGATGTAAGCAAAATATGCTGGCCATGCACATCAATTGTATCGTTCAATTGAGGTGTGGACTCAGTAGGGAGGGAAAACCCACCAGAGTACAGGCTGGACGTATGTGGTAAGCTTTCATCTGTCTGTGTTGCCTTAAGAGGCTGCTTAATGTCTCCGTCCAGTGGTGTAAAATGAAAGCTACCTTTCAGACCAAAAGCAAAAGGCGGCAATGATCCATTAGACGCCGTGATAATTTTTTCAGATCCCCTATCAGAATCAAGTAAAGAATCCTGAGGTTTCCCAGCTATCCATTGAACAGGAGGCAAAGGTGGCAACGGAGGCGCCCCTTCCAGACTGACTTTTCGTTCTGATTCAAGATCCCCAAACATAGAGCCCGACTGCAATATCACTTCTCCGTCACTCTCTCGTTTCAGGCTGTTATCCTGGGTTAACAGGTCAACTGCAGAAGCTTTATTTGGAGTGGACATTTGTCCAAGATGAGGTTCAGAAATTTGGGGAACAGCTTCCTCTTGATAAAACAGCAACTCTTGATTCGAAGGTGGGAAGCTTGAAGCATCAAAATGGAGCGGAGGATTTGCCAGTTCGGGATTCTGATCCTTTCCCGTCAAAGATGTTGAATGAGTGACAGTGGCAGTACGTAATCTATCGGATGCCTGATTGTCCACAGAATCAGATTGTTCTCGACTGACAGCCTGCTTTCTCCTAAAATCTTCCACTTCATTCAAGTCACTCCTAAGAGAACTTAGACTTTGACTTTGGACGCCTCCATGATGCAAGTAATCAGATGAGGATATTTGATTACTATTCCTGTTTCTAGAAGGTGAGTAGCCACCCCTGGGAAAGACAGCCAGACCATAGTCATACTTGCCGCCAGAATAACTTTCCGCCGCCACAGTATCTTCAGGAACCCTTTGGATTAATAATTTGTCTGAACTTACATGAGCTTCAGTATCTCGACTCGCAGATAGCAACTTGATTGCAGCAGCATTAGTTTCTGCCGAGAAGCTTCCATACATTTCTTGTGCACTGTCAGTTGCATGATTTGACTCATCCAGAATTTCTCCAAATGAAACACTAGCACTAACATCTTTTGAAACTATAGCATGATTATTACCAACATGGTCATCAGCAGGCCGTAGTAGATGTGAACCACAATCCCTGTCTCGGCTGCCTTGGTTAAAATCTTGCTTTTGAGCGTTTGTGGCTGGTTGTGATGACGCAATCTCTTCATTACCCAATTCTTCAGCCGAAAACTCATCAATATATCCATTTTGAGAAGTTTCATTTTTAGTTATACTGATCCATTTGAAATGATCATGACTCGAGTCATTTGAAAAATGAGTCAAAACTTCTGAAGAAACTTTTGGTTCCTGCCTTCGGTTTGAGGTTTGGATGACAGATTTATTGTCATCCTTGCAAGGACCATCAGGAGTTGTATCATCACCTCCATTTACTCTGCTTCTCTCACCCTGTAGGCACTCTGAATAATATATACCCTCTGCGGATGTCGTGCTGAATTGTCTTAAACGTAATCCAGATTCAGAAGACTGCAACAAGTGACTCGAATCCTTGTGGACTGATATATGTCGGCCTTCAGAGTTAAATGAAGCCACAGTTGATCCAACAGTTTCGCCATTAACATTCAAATACCCGTTGGATGTAGGTCTCTTTGTTTTATCATAATCAAAAGAATCTGAATAATCAACAATCACAGCTTCATTGACCATCATAGAAAGAGATGACTCAGCTTCTCTGTCACCGTGTTCCTCGTGAGGAGCACCATGCAGCGAAGATGTAGATGTCCCTTTCATGAATGAAATACTCCCATCATCAGATGTAATGGAATTATCAACTGACTGCGAGTCTATGAACCGGTCTATATCGATCATAACTTGTTCTCCAGAAATATGAACACCCGCGTGTTTGGAAAAGTAGCGTATTTCTTTCTTAGGTATGTATTCATTGTCAGTTTCTGCTTCAGATTCCATGTTGGCAAGGGCATCCATGTAATTTTCTGTCTCACTAGCCATATCATCAGGGTACAAGGAAATGACACCATTTCCGTGACTGTTTGCGCCATCAACACATAGTTCCTTTTCAGCAACTGGGATACGAAGGGGCGAGGCAGTTCCAATAGTATTGCCATCTTCTAAACTTACGGTCGAGCCCTTACTTCTTCTACTTTTGTTGAAGTCGTAAGAATACATAGCTGATGGCCTTAGCTTCGTTTCCTGGTCAGTATGAGAAAGATGAAGTGAACCCTGAGCGGCACTCACAGGCTGGATGTCAAGTATTTCACGTTCTGAGTCGTCAATATGATTATATGTCAATCTCAAGGTAGGCTGACTAACTTCAACCTCAAGTGTTTCTGAATGCTCAGGTGACATAGTTTGCAAGAACTTTTCCATGTAGCTCTTGCTACTTTTTAAACCATCGTGAGTCCTTTTCTTCAATTTAACAAGACGTGCAGGGACCTTACTGTTATCCCCAATACGCTCTTCAAGTAATAACCGATGCAGCCTGCACCATAGCCATGCTTCCAATTTAGCTACCTGCATGTGCAAAATGAATCTAACGAAGCACCTCAAACATAAGGTGGACTTACTTGGCATGTGAAGTCGTTAATACTTCTGGGGTGTCTCCATTCCTCCACTGAGATCCCTTCTTCTGTAAAAGTAAATGGTGAGGACTACAAGAAAGGGAAGCCTGTGCAACAGATTCCATGATAGCAGAAGATAAACGAGTTTGCTTAATTCAAAAGAAATAACTTTATATACCAAGTGAGAGAAAATGGCTAGAGCCGTCTTTTATCTTACACACTTAGGAGGATTGTACTAATAAATAGCAGAGTGCAATAAGAGTATCAGACATTACTCAACAAATAACAAATACACTTTTATCATAATCTTATTTGGACATGTATACGAATAACATGAAGGTCACAATACGAGGCATAAAGTAAACATTCCGTTGGAACGAAACACAGTTAGCTTAGGGAATTAGAGCCAGATGTGAGGGAAATTAATGAATGTAAGTATTGTACTGGATAAGCATATGAAAGGTGGAACAAATCAGCATAAATTTCCCACTAGAGGAAATCTAGCACCAAGCAACAAATCACTTTGGTAATTAAATAGTTGAGAGGAGTCTGCATGACAGGTAAATCTATGACAGTATTACCTTGATCTTCCTAGTTCTTCTGTCTCTTTTAGCCTCTAGTTTAGCTGCATCAGATGCCGTTGGTTCTGCTTTGAAGGATGATGGATCTGTGTAACGCTTGAGGCATGCACCAGCACCGCCAATATCAAACCTAAAGGATGTTCAATGTACATAAGTATGAAGCATTTTTTTCACAGGCGTGATCTTCATTGCAGACAAAATTATCCATACTTGTCAAGAAGAAATAACTGAGGTGGACCGCGGCATTCCTCATAGGAATCCCTAATAAATCGAGGCATGTCTCCCTGAGTGATGAGATTTTGATCTGTACACATCTGAGGATGCCAATACACACCTGTACCAGGAAGGTAAATAGTTACACTCTCGTTGCAGAAAATGAATGGAGTCTCCTTCACTTATAGTCATCTGGACTTTTTAAGCAAGAAGTTAGCTGAAAACACATCACAAATCCAGCCAAAGGCTACATCAGTATGAAACTGACCTTTGTTGTAATAAAATGCTGTATGATTTGTTTGGGACAGTAAATTCTTCTCGATTAAAGGGACATCTGCCTCTAATTGCTGTATTCGATCCATCAAGCCATGACCTCTTGCAGCCGTTGCCATGACTTCTTCATGCAAGTCGTGAAATATCTCAGCAGCAAATCTTTACCAATCACAAAAGTAATCAACTTAACGGATACCAAAAAGAAATAAGCATACTAATTAACATCCAAAACATCTCATTTCTCACTTTCCTATGATATTACAGTAAAACCGAAACAGATGACGAAATCTCTTCCTTCTTTTCATCATGGTTTACTACAACAAACAGCCCAAGAATATCCCCTTTCACCCAACAGGCATATTGCCACAAAAAAACAATAAGTATGAAACCCACATTTCTAATAGAGATGCATACTCCAATTATGCTACACAATACCAGCAAACAAAGTAACCTAGAAATTCATTCAATATCTATTGGGTCAAATTCAAAGCTGAAATTAACATCCAACAAACATATGTAAGCAATAACAGATCAGCAATCAGGAGCACCAATCAAATCAGATAAACAGCAGAACAGAATCAAATAAAGCGAGAGAGTGAAAGAGGACTGACTCGGCTAGGTCACCGAGCTGTCTGAGAACGCCGACCAAACCGGCCATAGCGACGCCTTCCAACAGCGCTTCGGGGTCATCTTTATCGGCGGCCCGGTACAAATCGGGATCGGCTAAATTGAACTCGTTCCTGATTTGGTAGCGAGTCAATGGCATGGCTTACGAGAGATCGATGAAACGCCGCCGCTGCAGCAAAGGCAACACGAGAGTTTTGTGAGTGAAATTGCACAAGGATGATGACGACGGGGCTTGTCGACTTCTTGAGTGAGATTAAGCGGATGCCGCAAATCCAGCATTAATGATCATTGAAGGGCGAAAACGAAGCAGCGGCAGCTGCAGAAGACGAAGAGAGAGAGAAAAAAATGAATGAAATATTTCGGGTCGGGGTTTCTGCGGTGACGATGTGATACGGAATTGATTGAATATGCAACCAACAAATATACTAATAAAAATATATTTGCATTTTACATAAAGTGTTGCAATAATTAAAAATATGTAACATGATTATTTCGATAATTATTTATTTTGATTTTAGGGTGCGGTTCGGATACAAATCTGTTTATAAATAAAAACTACAAACCGATTATTAAGCCGACACGTGTCCCATTTTTGTCGAAATCCCGGAGAAAACACGGAGGAGTATAATAGTCATTCCACACGGATGGGTATAAAACCTAATAATGTTATTTTCAATTTAGTCCAAAAGTTGTTAGTGTTCAGACTTAAAAATACTTAATAATCAGATTTAAAATACTAATGTTCAGACTTAAGAGATTAAATGTTCAGACTTAAGAGATCAAATTACTGAATGTTCAGACTTAAGAGATTAAATTATTAAATGTTCAGACTTAAGAGATTAAATTACTAAATGTTCAGACTTAATAGATTAAATGTTCAGACTTAAGAGATTAAATGTTCAGACTTAAGAGATTAAATTACTTAATGTTCAGACTTAAGAGATTAAATTACTTAATGTTCAGACTAAAGAGATTAAATGTTCAGACTTAAGAGATTAAATGTTCAGACTTAAGAGATTAAATTACTAAATGTGTTCAGGCTTAAAATACTAATGTTCAGACTTAAGAGATTAAATGTTCAGACTTAAGAGATTAAATTACTTAATGTTCAGACTTAAGAGATTAAATTACTTAATGTTCAGACTTAAGAGATTAAATGTTCAGACTTAAGAGATTAAATGTTCAGACTTAAGAGATCAAATTACTAAATGTTCAGACTTAAGAGATCAAATTACTAAATGTTCAGACTTAAGAGATTAAATTACTTAATGTTCAGACTTAAGAGATTAAACGTTCAGACTTAAGAGATTAAATTACTAAATGTTCAGGCTTAAATTACTTAATGATCAGACTTAAAAGACTTAATGATCAGACTTAAAAATGGTAATGATCAGACTTAAAAAGCAGCAATGATTAGCCTTAAAAGACTTAATGATCAGACTTAAAAATAGACAATGATCAGACTTAAAAGACTTAATGATCAGACTTAAAAAACAGCAATGATCAGACTTAAAACAAGCAACGATCAGACTTACAAACAGCAATGATCAGACTTAAAAAACAGCAGTGATCAGACTTAAAAACAGATTGAAAATCCAATAATCCTCTTTTTTTAAAAAAGAAAAAAAAGATTAAAACGCGAATTTGACCCTTCAGATGATCGAATTTGCCCTGAAAACACCGAGCTCATGGCAAAGCAATGAGTTATGCTCAGAATGCCGTTTCCACCCAAAAAACACTATGCTTTCATCAAATTCTCATACAAGCGCATAAACATCAAATTTTAGAATCGTACTGTAGCAAATTTGTAAGTCTGACCATTATCATCTTTAAGTCTGATCATTACCATCTTTAAGTCTGATCATTACCATTTTTAAGTCTGATCATTACCATTTTTAAGTCGGATCACTACAATCTTTAAGTCTGATCATTACCATTCTTAAGTCTGATCATTACCATCTTTAAGTCTGATCATTACCATCTTTAAGTCGGATCACTACAATCTTTAAGTCTGATCATTACCATTCTTAAGTCTGATCATTACCATCTTTAAGTCTGATCATTACCATATTTAAGTCGGATCATTACCATCTTTAAGTCTGATCATTGTTTTTTTAAGTCTGAATATTGTTTTTTCAAGTATTGTCATTACTGGTTTAAGTCTGAACATTGTTATTTAAGTCTGATCGTTAATGCTTTAAGTCTCATTATTATTTTTTTAAGTCTGAACATTGTTTTTTCAAGTATTGTCATTACTGGTTTAAGTCTGAACATTGTTTTTTAAGTCTGAACATTGTTATTTAAGTCTGATCGTTAATGGTTTAAGTCTCATTATTATTTTTTTAAGTCTGAACATTGTTTTTTTAAGTCTGAACATTGTTTTTTCAAGTTTTGTCATTACTGGTTTAAGTCTGAACATTGTTTTTTCAAGTATTGTCATTACTGGTTTAAGTCTGAACATTGTTTTTTAAGTCTGAACATTGTTTTTTCAAGTATTGTCATTACTGGTTTAAGTCTGAACATTATTTTTTAAGTCTGAACATTGTTTTTTTAAGTCTGATCATTAATGGTTTAATCGCATAATTATTTTTGTAAGTCTGAACATTGATTTTTTAAGTCTGAACATTGTTTTTTCAAGTATTTTCATTACTGATTTAAGTCTGAACATTGTTTTCTTAAGTCTGAGCATTACTGTAGCAATTTTTGGACGATTATACCCCTAATGTCTTTTATGTATTTTTAAATGCATCCGCGTGTGTTTTTTTTTATTTACAAAAAGAACCCCGGTCGAAATTAATTCTGATTGGTCGATTTTGACACGTGTTAATTTTTTTATGGGTTTGTAGTTTTTATTTATAATATTGGTTTGTATTTGATCCGGACACTTGATTTTATTATCATAATCAAAACTAAGTTTTTAAGTTAAAGTAAGTATTTAAATTATACTATTTTTGAGTGAAAAAGAATGGATATAGTAGCTAGCCATTTTTCTTATAACTGTTACTATATATTATTATGGTTGTGATTGTTTGGTTAAAGTTGGTGAAATAGCATAACGACTTAACCTATGATTTTAAAAGTTATTAAATTGTGAGGGGAAAATGAGGTTGACATAGCCATGTAGTAAGTAGATGTGACAGGTGGCACAGTGCGGTGGAGAAGGGCCCACTGGTCCTCACTTTCTCAATATCGACATGGTCGCCATCTTCCATTTTATCTTGAATTTGCGTATTACTATTTCATTGGAATTATTTATCACCTTCAATTTTGTTACAAAAGAAAGAAATGATTTAATTGAGTCATTATTATTCCCATTTTCTCTCATGCTTAATCATGTAGTAGTGTAGTGATCAGTTACTATTTTTGATTTAATTCAGTTCCCATGCTTGAAAGTATAGCAATATCAATATGAAACTCGGAACATAAAAAATAAAAAAAAGGCATAGACAATATGATCATGGTAGGTTGTGTAACTTACAAGTCTAGGCAAATTGATCGATTAGTGACTTTGTATAACCGTAAAGTAGAACAACCCATTACATAAAACTTTTACACTACCCATATGTGAATACATTAAATTGGAAAGAACAGGGATACAATTGTGTGTATGGCACCTCTAATATTATAAAACACAAAAATCTATTTCACACATGAAGGCTGAAACTGTGATATACTCCTATAAGAAAATCAGTGACCTTTAAACCCCCAGCAGATTCAAACTTGTAAACCTGAGTGACAGTACCAGAAAAGTACGAAGTACATGGATGACAAACTTGCAGTAGTATTTAATCATAGAACATATATACAAATCTGTTTTACACTATTTAGAAAAGAATTGAAACTATTTACATTCTTTCTTTCAACCTTATGCCGAAAGATTATTGAGCAAAGCCTCCAAGAGTTGTGTTGTATTGGATAGGAAGTCATCCTCCTCTCTCTACCTAACCAATCCTGAAAAACCAAACTTCTTTTTCTCTTGGGCGGAGGCTAATGAATTTCAATACATTATGTGGCGGCCGTTCGTCAGTTGCCATATGTGGAGTGCATCCATCAGCTAATCAGGGTTGATACAGAGCAAATCTGTGGCGACGTATCTGAAAAAGTAACTGCATCCATAATCAAACCTGCGACAGTCAAATGGCATGAAGTTGGGAACGATCGAATGGAGTTACTCGGATATAATTGAACAAGAACATGTTCATCTTGACTGATACTTGTCATCTGCAAAGATTGAAACAAATGGGTCTGTAACGCCAGCAGCAAGTAGCATCCGATATGGATGGAAAGCCAGACAACTTATGGGGCCAGCTTTTTGGGGCATGAAAATTGGAGAATTTTGCATGCTCCCTAATAGATCACCCTCTAAGCTGAAAACCTTAATGAGTTGTCTGGCCGATCCACTCGCAACAATTGGGGCATGGCGGTGAACAGCAAACGCTGTTAGTGAACCCTTGTGAGCTTCAAATGTGACATAAGTGTCTTTACTGTATCTCATATCGAAGACCTGGACATCTCCTGCTTCAGATGCACTAACAAGCTATATAAAAAAAGAAAAACAGTCAACTTTCATGTCCCAACAGGATGTCCACTGGTCGATGCTAAACAATAATAAGAGTTGAATGTGTTTACCTTAACAGGGTCAAGTCCAGGGTAGAAGCCAAGTCCCACAATCTTTTCAGGCTTCTTTGTATGGGGCGAGGCCACATAAACAAGTCTGAAAATCAACAGTGGAAAAAATAAGATCAAAAAGCAATCTCCCCCACGAATTTAAAACTATGAGGGGGGAGCATCAAGGAATGAAAATTGATTTTTGGCATCGTGTTACTTGAATACTGCATTATTGAGCGTACTTAAACCATATTTACAATTATATATGATCTGAACCAATATGTTTTTTCACTTAAACGGAAGTTTGTATTAATAGACCAGCCGAAGACAACTGCATTCTTTTTAAAAGGTAAAATTGAACCTACCAAATGTAAATTTAAAACTTGGTCTCATGATTAAAAAATGAGCAAATCAACAATTGAAACGAACTCCTTTTAAGTTAACAAAATAGAATAGTAATGATCATTGCGAAAAATAAAAGTACAATGAAAAAAGGAGTGTTGAATGTTGCAAAGCAGAGGAGAGAGAACTCACGAGTCAGGCACTCGGATATCGAACAATCTCACTGTACCATCAACATAACCAGTCGCAAGTTGACCACTGTGAAATGGAGAAGCACTCTACAGACGCAGAATGGAGAAGTAAGTATCAAATGGAAGAGAAATAACGGACAGACTGTTAATAGTATAAATATTGGGAGATGGGGAAAGGTGTACCAAACGCACGGAAGAATTATAATTGTGAACATGAACTTCAATTAAACTTACCAGTGCCGATATGCTGCAATCTGTCGGCGATGAAAGAGAATTGACTAGCTGTCCTCTTTCAAGACTCCAGGTCATGATGGATGAAATTTCCCCAGAGGCATACTAATTAAGGATAATTATAAGTGGATAGATGGGTTATGCCACTAAAAAAAGTTACTCTAAAAGCCTCACAAATCTCAAAGCATTTACCAGATATCCTGATTGCTGTTGCCAATCAACTACAGGGTTCAGGCTTCGCACTCCAGGTTTGTGACCTTGAATCGAGGAAAATGCAGTCACCAGTTTTTGTTGACCTTTTATAGAGTAGTCTTTCCAAAGCCTGATATTTCCATCAACTGTGATGCATGACAAGCGCGTTTACTTCGATGTGTGATATTAAGATCTATTTTCAATCATCAAGTTAAGAGAGACAAAAGAACCAAAGTAAATGCACTTACAAGAAGCAACAAGAAGTAAGCTGTCATCCAATTCATTGACAAGGCATAGCTTAGATACTCCTTTGTTGGGAAAGTGATGATTATCAAAACCATTGACCAAAGTGGCCTCCTCATAGTTCCACACCCTAAATAAATAAATAAAATGTCATCACGAGAGCCGCTTTTGTGGATGTAGAATAGAAACAGAAGGAGAAAAATAAGATTTACTAATAAGCCATAATATGGTTGGAACTTGATGGTGGAAAAGAAAGATCAATGATTAAATACAAAAGTCGGTCCATAGTTGTTTGGTGTTTTTGATCTCATTTTCCAAGCTATGTTTTAATTTAGTTTCCATAAATATTAAACCTCAATGAGCAAACCTTGGAAAGAGCAAGTACGCTAGCTATCACGTGTCATGGATTATCTAAAATGGACAACAAAAGAATACAATACCTTATGTGTTCATAATCATCAGCAGCAATTACAATGGGAGAGAAAGGGTGCATCAAATTAGCCTTCGTGCCCGTCTCAAATTTTGTATCCCACCTACTGATTGACTCTGTAAATTTTCTAACACCTGAAAATGAAAGGATATAATTTGAAGAGTATTTAGTATGGTACATTTACACGATAAGAGCAAAAGCCAAAGGCTATCACAACATACCAAATTAACATGAAACTCAAGGTATTTTCAACAACGAAAAAAGAAAGACTCGCCTGAATGTTGACATTTTACTATATGGTCCATGGCCAGCTTCTCCCTCTCTCGTCTTTTAGCAGATAACTCCTCACTGTCATCTGAAGCAGCTAGAAGTGGCCTTGAGAAATGTTCACAACTCCAATTATAAATGGTCGATTGTGGTAAAAAGTTGAGATCTGGAGTTCCGGCAGATACTCCATTTAGAAGCGGGTCAGCCAAACCTGAATCCGCGGGACCAAATAAGTGTGGCTTGAATTCTAACGAACAAACTCTGCGTATCCTTGGCAAGTATGTTTGTCGAGGGGGGCTAACAGGAGGAGTCCTGAATGTCAAAGGCATGTGACCTGTAAAAAAAAAAAATTAAAATCTGCAAGATTAAGTGAAAATGTAGAGCATCTACAAGCCTCTAGACAGGTAAAGCCAAAAACAATACAATAAATAAACAATCATGCACCTCCATTCATGTCAAACCAAGAAGATGATCTAACTAGGCCTGCGAGACTTAGATTTGCTGATGCCTTTGCGGACTCTCCAGGCTTGGAGCCGCTTACAGAGGCCTTGAATGGTTTTGTTACGACTTGTTCAATCCCAATAATGGAGAGAACTCGTCTTCCAAGATTAGCAACATAGGGAGATGGATCTTTTGCAAGGGTACGCAGAGCTGACACAACTTGCGAGTATGTTGCATTGTCCAATGCTCTTGGCTTTGCATTGCTGTCAACAGCAGTGGCGCGTTCATTCATGACACCAGGATCGGAATTCTGAGAAGAATCGTCAGACAAAGGTGACCCATGCAATATTTTAGATGCCGCACCTGGACTGCTCTTGGCAGTAATTCTTTCAACGGGCATCATTGTTCTGCTGTTACTTCCAGCCATGATATCAGTACCAATAGATGACCGATACATAGTTTGATCAGCTCCACCACTCAAACTCTTAGAATAAACCAAGGATGACAATGGATTTACCATCGAGGTAGATTGAGGCTTCAAGTATGCAGCAGCAATCATTTTTAGATGCTTGTTGTGGACCCAAGCAAAGCGAGATAAAGCTGATATAGGGCACATGAAACCCAGCGTTTAATACGATAGTTTTATAACGAACACCATATAATATTTATCAAAAACCGTACAAGACATGACTGATTACATACCAACTGCAATTTCCGCCCTTACGAGTGGACTGCCGTCAGAAATGACACTCAGCAAGCTGTTAACAATGGTAACTTCGACTTCAATCCTATCATCAACACATTCATCTTCCCCTTCAACATTGCCCCTTGATGAATCAAGTCCAATGTCAAGAAGGGTGCCCAAACTGAAAACAGCTGAAGCTCTAACCTGCAACAAATCCCATCTGTAAAAATACTCAAACTACAGCATCTCCAAGAGCACTTCATTATTTTATATGATAGAGGGCATACCTCTGGCTGGGGGTATACAAGTAAATTTGCAATTATAGAAGAGGACTCAGTCTGCAAACCAGTGATTTGTGCCACAGTGAAATTTTCCCATAATTTTCCCAAACAGAGACAAGCCCACTGAACAAAAAGAGATTCAGCCGGGCCGTCGTCTGGGGATGAATTTCCAATATGTTGCAAACACACGTGAAGTAGCCCAGATTCAATACACACTTCCTGACCTCGCCTGTGCCCATCTACGATGACAGCCAAAACAAATGCAGCCATTGTGCGTTGTTCTGTGAATGCTTCAGCACTATCAAGAAATCTAATGAAGTACTTATGACCCCCATCCTTTACCAGATCGACCTGACAAGACTGGCATCCAACAAAGTGTCAAAATTATTAAAATGGTCAATACATTGACGGGCACACTAAGACCTAACCTTCCGATTACCTTATCAAGGGTGAGGATCTTCGTCCAAATAAATACAAGTAGTTGGCGCAGTTCAGGCGTAGTAGTTTGCAATAGCTTTAGAACATATGGGAATATACCAACGGATAAGGCCTATAAAATGTCAGTAAAAACCCACACTTGTTAGGGCTTATAGCTTATCCCGGACATATGGAGGACATACACAATCTACACAAAAAAGTCAGACACGGTTATTGTAATGTACCAGGTCTACAGCCCAAGATCCCATATCAAGAAATCTTCCAAGGAGCACCAGTGCACGATACCGATGGCATTGACTGAGTAAAACCTAATGCAAATAAGAGTACAGTGTAAAGATGCAAACCATGGAGAACGACTATGAGTAGAGATTAAAAAAATGTGCAGTTTGTTCACAAAAAGGTATGCTAAAAGAAACCTAACTTGAAGGATGGATGTAGGTATAAACAACTCAAACAAGTGAATTGTCAAATGCAAATATGCAAGAAACACGAGAGGCAAAGCATAGCACACAATATGAATAAGAATTAGGCATCCATGAAGTGATAGAACACAATATGACAAAACTTACACGGATCCTTCAAAATCATTTCAAATTAAAGGAAACGAACTGTTGAAATCACATTAGTATCGACTACAAGAACAAAACCTGAAGCACAATAGGAAGTTGCTCAGGTGGCTTTTTGTGTTCCGATCCATGATCTAGCCATACCTCAAAAGCTACCAGTTGCTCAGTGAAAAAGGGGCTTGCCTGAAATGATCCATACTCAATTTTTTTTTTGAGGTGGTGATCGCCACATGTAGTCTAAAAGGGAAAAAACAGTCTGATACCTGGAATTCAGCATCAGGATCAATCCGCAGGGACGGAAGGCGCGAAAGACAGATTTCTGCGGCCATGTCCCAGGCATCCCTGAAGAGTTGGGGATGATAAGAGAGTTAAACATATAAAGATAAAAGGCAAAATTCTTCAGTATTCTTTTTGACTGATAATTATTTATTCAGTCAAAGAATTAACAAAATACAACAACCAGTCACTCTGCCTGGATCTACAGAACAGCCACGAACTTGTTTATTATAAAGAAAAGTACCAAAAAATAATTACAAGGCCAAATCATTAGCTGTTTACGAATTTACAAGAGGTTTACAGAGTGCACCAACTAGGAACCTGGTTTGCTAGAGAGAGAAAAACATGTTTTTTCGGAAGGGTCACACCGTATCTCTCAAGCATCGGCCAGATGAATAATAATACCATTTTCTATTTAAAAAGAAGAAATGAGAGGAAAATGAGAGCTAAAGCAGTACCACATATGATGCTGATGAGTCGGTGGCAATATAGGGTGAGAAATGGGGGAGCAATTTGCTGAACGCATGATCCTATCAGCCAGTAAAAAATTCCTGAATAAACTGGCAACCAAAAGGTCCTGCCTGAAAAGTCTTTGAAAAAGATCTGCATCGTACAAAATTGGACAATGAGCACCATAGAGAAATCTGAAACCACGTCAGTAAGATGTATTGTTTCATCACTTATCATACCACGAGGAAGAACATTCCAAGCAATGGTGTCAGTAACAGCAGTGAATATCCAGTTTAGTTCTCCCAGAAGAGTTTTGCGGTCATTCTGGAGGCCAGGTATACTATCTATGTCGTCATCATCAATAAAATCACGAAGTAAGGATCTTCGGCGGAACCTTGAAACCATGAACATAAATGAGATTAAGCTGACAGTCCTCCAAATTTAAGTGACTGATAACTGGAATTAAAGACGAAAGACCAGCGTCGGATAAACAACTTATCATGTGTATATATCCATGTCCACAAATAACAGAAGACACCAATGTCAAAAAGAAAGAAAAAAAACCTTGAATAAACAACAGTTGACCCTTGAATTGGCAATTAGAGTGTCATTACATAAGGTAAAACGAGAATTGGTCTGTTTATTATGATGATCCACAAACTAGTAAACCAACAAGACAACTGGCTGTTTCAACTATATCAGACTAACAACTTATTTAGCTGGATAAATAGGCAGCTGATATTATTTAGCATGCTAAGGCCAAATACATGTAATGATGTAATAGGCAAAAACAAATATAAAATATTCAATGAAAAGTTCCAAAAAAATTCATAGAAACACGACAACAGTTGCAAAAAAAAATACAGGAGAAGGGAAATGAAATAAGCACCATTTTAATGCCATTTTTATAGGAGTAGTAAGACATGAAGTGAAAACATCGGCAGGAAATTCATCACTCTGAGGAAGCGTCTCATGTGCTTCACAGGCAGCGAGCAAAATGCAATCTCGAGGGGTATCAAAAGAACCAGAAGCATTCAAATCATGGAGCTGTCAGAGAACGAACAGATTGAGTAGAGAGTCCACAGCATGCGATAGAATATAATTCTGCTGAGGTCTGCTCATGAAGACCTATCATACCTCAATGAAGGCGTTGACTATCATCCCAGCTGAGGAACAATCAAACACATAAATAGATGGTGTTTTCATCCACGAGTCGAGATCACTGATTGGCAATGGGATATACTGAGTGTAGCTCTGGCATACAAATCATCTACATGGTTATTAACACATAATCATAACAACACAAGCCCATAATAATCCAAACCGACATTAACTAACCTTATTAAAAAGCCAAATTTCTCCATTGGCAGTCGGCTTCGGCACACCATGTCCATTGTAGTGAAAAAGCACTCTCTCTGATTTGGCAAATTTTCGACATGAAATGCAGAGTTTTTTTACTTCTTCCATGGTCGGATCAAGTTGAATTTTGTAGCGGGCCTACTCACATTTTATTTTATTAAATCAAAACCAACATTTCCGTCACTCATACACTCGAAAAGGAAATAGAAGTAGCATCTCACCCTCGGTTGCCATCTCTCATATTGACTGCTCAATGTTTTACCAATTGTCTCAAGAGCCTTCGGGGCTACCATGGAGAAAGGATCTGCAAGAAGGGATACCAATGCATAACACGAGTCAATTCACATTGAATGTCTGATAGCTCTTATCATTATCAATATAATGATACTAGGGTGCATGATTACCTATCCAACATTCCATTCTTGCACAAGGTGATATTTTAATCACATCAGGTGGATCAACATTTATGTTCAAACATAAAACAAGAGCCACACAACTGGTTTTCATCTGTGTTACATCAACGGCAAAGTTACCAGTGAATGATATATAAATACATGAAATACAACTAAGCATAGGCGCCTTTTGAAAAATGGTAAAACAACTAGTAAGCGGCACAGATCAGTCAAAGATTGAGCACAATAAATTAAAGAACTAGTAAGCAGCACCAAATAAAAACAAAAGCTTACTCTATCTTTCGGCCTCCATTTGGAGACTAAACCCTTCTCTGAAACTTTCCCAGCATGAGATTCAAAATCATCATTCTCAGGTCCACACAAGAAAACACCTGGGGGAAAATAACACATACTCATACTAGACATTGCAGTCGCATCTCCATAATTGCTACTTCCAACCTCCGAGTCCCTCAACGGCGCATAAACATCAGCGTCGCCCTGCCTCAAACACTCATCCAAGTGATGCGAACCCATTAAAGGCGATTGTTGAAACCTCGACACCATCAAATCGCCTAATGCCATTCAAATCAAAACCAATATATTTTCCCCCACCACCACCTCAAACTTAAACCCTAAACCTACAAATTACCTTAAAAGACCTACGCCCTAATCAGATCAATCACATAACTCTCCAAGAAAACAAGTAAAATCAAGTTCTCAATTTCTAGATGTCTATTCGGAGAGCAACTTCAAGAACTGAGCCCTGAGGAATGACCTAATCAACAAAGCCACTGAACCAGCGGCGCATGGAGATCCTCACGAGGAAGGAAAGAGAATCCAGCTCGAAAACCAAAGATTTCGCTCAGCAGCGGACGTCGACGTAGATGGGCATCGGTGGTTCAGGAGGTTCAAGCGGTGGAGGAGCTGCTGCTACGTCAGGCGGCGGCTGCGGAAGAAGAGAGAGCGAGAGAGGCCGAAGAAGAGGATTTTGGTTTCGATGCGAAAATGAGAATCTCTATGTTTAATTTTCTTTAAATATTTCTTTATTTATAAATGACAATAAATTTTTAAGTGGCTTCTGCTTTCCACGTCTCGTTTCTTCTCTACCGTTACTTCAATAAACGGCGGCGTTTGAAATTGTTAGCTGTGTTTTCAAATATTTTAATTAAATAAACAGAACAAAATTTTCACTTTTCTCATTTCATTCTCAAAATATGTTTCTTATCTATTTTACAGGTCCATTCCAATAATTGTTTGATTCAATTATAGTTTCGATATATGATTTGAGGTAAAGAAACCACTTCAGTTGGCCACTTCATTCAACGAAGTCTTATAAAACATGATCCGAAAGAGCAAAAAAATGAATATTTTATAAATATTTTTAAAACTTATAAGAAATATTTTGATGGAAATGAGGTCAGCTAAAAAAATTCGCAATAAAGTACTTACATAAAGGTATTTTATGGGGAAAAAATGAAAAGGGGAAAAATAGTAGAAAAGGTGTATCTAATTAGATTGTTGGGGAAGGTATAGAGAATTGAAGTGTTTGATGACAGCTATAACACCATATGCTTTTTAAGGTACAAGTCAAAGGCGTGTTGTAATGTTGTTGTGTCAGCAAGAATAAATGTTTGGTGACTTCATAAATCAAATTGCTGGAGATGTCATTGATGACTGATCAGTTTTGCAACATTTGATGGTGCTTAACTACTTTGTGTACATGGGCCAAAACATGTCAAGGTCTTGTACCTTTCTTGGGTTTTTCATCATTATCAATTTGTATCATTAGCAAAATGAATAATGGTCTATTGATTATAGTATTGATCAAATGACTAAGAAGTCGACAATTTAAACTCTGAATAATCGAATTTATTCAGCGGTGAACGTGAAATTAAAGTTACATTAGGGCTTCATTATTGAAGAAGGTCATATAGATAAATAATGTACAAAGGTAGGGAGCTGCAAGTGGTCAAAACATAAGACATTTACTAAAACTTCACATCTTTGACATTGTGTAGTCCATTGCATCCACTAGAAAATCTGCAGATGAAAAATAAATGACAGATTGAATAAAAACCAAGAAACGGCAATTTGGTCCTCTAAAATGCTCTGCAAGAGGTTGAAAATGGTGTACCGGACCTGCATCATCTTTAGTGAAACAAAGGGGAGGTGTGATTCTAAAAACATTTCCATACATTCCACCTTTCCCGACCAGGACTCCCAAATCTGCGCTTGTCGACATTCGAATATGTAATTCAGTACAATTTCAAATGAATATATTTCAACAGTTTAGATACAAGAACCTTTCAGTTGATTCAGTATATGCAGTGTTTCAGCCTTGGCGGGAGTTTTGAGTTCTCGATCAGTTACGAATTCGACTCCAAGCATTAGTCCTCTTCCCCTTACATCTCCAATGACTGAAGATGATAACAACAGGATATAATTACAATCTAATGAACAAACGATTTTCGACATTTTTGTGTAGGAGAGGGTTTAGAGGGTTACTTTCATATTTATCCATGAGGGAATCAAGACGGTCTTTTAAATACGAGCCAACAAGAGATGCGTTTTCTTGAAGCTTTTCCTTCTCGATGACATTCAATACTGCCAGCCCGGCAGCCGTGCATACAGGGTTTCCGCCAAAAGTGTTGAAATAGCTGCGTTGAGTTAGTACTTGCGCGATTTCAGGTGTGGTCACCACGGCACCAAGTGGAATGCCATTTCCTATGCCCTGCAGATAATAACACAAGTTATACTAGTCATTTTCCAAATCAAATATAAATGTCTAAGTGTAATAAGCGATCATTATCGATACTTTTGCCATGGTAACTATGTCAGGCACGACGCCATGGGACTCAAATCCCCAAAAATGGCTCCCAGTGCGCGCAAACCCAGCCTGAACTTCATCAGCTATGCACAGCCCTCCTGCTTTTTTTATACTTTTGTAAACAGCAGGTAAGTAGCCCGGTGCCAATTCAACGATTCCGCCCACTCCCTGTCATTTTAAGTCTTTCGGTCATGAACAATTTAGTACTAGTCAGTCAATTTTTTCAGTACATATATTTGAAATAAAGTTACCTGTATAGCTTCAGAAATGAACGCTCCAACGCGACCAGAAGTTCCAAAGTCAATTAGTTCCTCGACGTCTTTGGCATATTTTTCTCCATCTGAACCAAACATTCCCCGATAAGGGTCTGGATTCATGGCATGATGAACTCCTGTCTGAGGAGAAATAATTTCGTGTTAACGGAGAAAGACAGTGACGAATATCAGATAAAAAAATGAGACCAAAAACACGAGAAAAACTAAGTTTTTGACAGACCTGAACAACATTAAATTTCCAGTTACTTTGCGCTGTGCTTCCCATAGTCCCCGATGCATTTCCATGGTACGCGTTCCTTATCGATACCACGTCATGGCACCCGGTATACAATCTTGCCATCATCAAGGCCAGTTCATTAGCCTCAGTTCCTGAATTTGTAAAAAACACAACCTGCCACATAAAAAATTTAAGTCCAAGTGAGTATCAGACATTAAAAAATCCACAAGCTATGTTTAGCTATAAAAATTACCTTGAGATCACCAGGCATTTTATTAGCAAGTGCTTCGGCGAAATCAGCAATGGAGCTGTTCAGATACAGAATGGTGGAATGCTGCAAGCGCTTAGTCTGCTTGACTATGGCTTCCACTACATCTGGATGACAGTGGCCGCAGCAGACAGTTGCGATGCCTCCGAATGCGTCTAGATACCTCCGGCCCCGCTCATCAAACAAATACTGCATCTTCCCATCCACCAAGTGCAGCTACACAATTACATAAAATAAAATAAAAACACTTTTTCAAAAATATTTCTAGTGGCATCTGCAAAAATATTTCCAGCAAATAACTTCAAATTTAAAACTCTCATTAAAAATAAAAGGGATTATTTTCAGACTTTCATTTTGCAGGTAAAATTTAGCAGCTACCTGTAAGATACAGCTACACAATTACATCAAAAATACCAAATTTTCAACGAACAAAAAAGACATTGCAACAATTTTTTACCCAAACATCTGAAAACATTTGTAATAAATAATTTCAAATTAAATATATTGGAAGCAAAAATATATTTTGCAGGTAAGTATAAATTTGATGCAGCAAGTTGAAGCCTGAAAGAGTGAATTACTAACAGGTTTATCATAAAGGTGAAACATGGAAGGGCTGAGAAACTCCTTCCTCTTCCTCAAAATCTCCTCCGCTGACGGACCATCGTACAGCGGAGGAGAATAATCAAAGGGCGGCATTTTTGGCGCAGAAGGCATGGCAGATTCTTCAGCAATACTCTGTGCCGCTGCTGTTGCTGCTGCTGCCTGACTATTCAAAAAGCGAAACCCCGAGGAAAATTTCGATAACTTTTTGGCATGGCTTCCGGATTTTATGATCAACCTCTGCAAGATCATGATGGTGGGTTAGATAAATAAATTATGATCTTTTCGTCCCCGTCTCAGTCTCTCAACTAGACTTGTTGAATGGCCGAAAGAGACGAGGAGGGTGTGTGGAGCTTTGTAGTGCAGAGGAAGAAGATGAATCAAGATGTGAAATTGGAGAAGATGAAGAAAGAGGCTAGCTATAGGGAATAATGGTATCAAAATCCAGAAATGGAGAAGGGAGAGAGGTTGATGGATGATTGAGAGTTGGATGCTATTGTTGGTGACACTCTGCTTCTATATATACATTTATACATTAATCAGCTCCGAATGAGAAATTCATATTTAGATTAATATATTATATAAGAGAGAAGCGCTCAAATGAAAATCAATTTTAGGTTAAGAACCAATCTCAGCCGTTTGATGATTTCATTCAAGAGCTCCACAACGCGCCACGTGTCCCACTAATCCTCGTGCTTTGTGGGCGAGCCACGTGTCCCTGACGTGTTCACACTACAAATGGCGGCTGAGACACGTTGCGCGTTGTGGAGCCGTTGGATGAAATCATCCAACGACTGAGATTGGTTCCTATGTTCTTAGCCTAAGGATGGTTTTCATTTGAGCGCGCTCTTATATAAGATTCTAATTTCATTTAATGTGATCATAACCAAAATGCTATAAGTATTATCGAACGAATAATTGACCAAAATATTGTTTCTTTTCAATCTTATTTTATTTTTACATATAGAAGGTGAAATGGTAATTAATTTTGCTACAAAATATCATCCGGTAAGTATAAACTATAAATATAGGAAGTTGAATTATAAATTGACAAATTGTCCAATTGAATTAAAACATATTTCTATAAGTTTTTCAATTGATTGATAATTTGTGATCAGTTGGATTTGTAATATATCTGTCACATACACTTATCAGATGAAAACTAGTGTAAATGTGCAAATAAAAATGCAGAAGCAACAACTGCATATATATATATATAGAGGAGCGTTCAAATGAGGCACTCAAATTAGAATGAGACTGTGAGGCACGATTTCAACCACACATCTAACCCTCCCGTGCTTTGTGGGCGCGCCACGTGGCAAATAGTAAACCCACTACCAACAGTAAAAAGCAAATAGTAAAATCCCACTACCACATCTTTAAATCTCAACCATTAGATCAATATCATCAATGGCCAAGATCATGCCTTACAGCCTCATTCTACCAACCATGCCTCAACCGAGTGCTCCCCTATATATATATATTTATTTTTCAGAGTAAAATACAATGAGAGAAACAATAAAATGTCTCAAAATAAATTAAACCATAAGTACAGTGCATACATACTATGAAGTAAATGTTATCATCACATATGTATAGAGGTCCATATGGCTAATAGAACTTTTTGTATTTAATAGGTAAAAAATAGATAAGATGAGCACAATTTTTTCTTTTATAAGGTAAGCACAATTATAATATGAATAATACACAATAGAATATTCATTGACGATTTTCATGGGAGGGTGGAGAGGATGCAATTACAAATAATTATATAGAGTAAAGATTATGTGCAGATCATATTTTTGGTACAAACTGTAAAATTTGTTAAAAGCGGATTGTAATTCATCGCCGGAAAATTAAAAGTACGACATAATTCGTCAAAAAAGTCATTTATAATTCGTCGCCGGAAAATCATCCATATAAGTAGAATTAATTTCATCAATCCAAATGACTAAATCAATGACTGTCATTGATTTGCATTTTTTATAAAAATATGCTGTTTGCACCATATCATTTTCTAATTAGATGGTATGTTCACTTGGAAGTTGGAAATATGCTCACCGAGACCAAATAATTCTTTAATTAACGTTGTCGATGATCTATAAATTGTACTATTAGTGTTTTTGGTTGTTTAGTTTATCAAATATACTAAAAATGAAATTTTCACGAAGCACAACTCTTCCCCAATCTCAATAATTATTGATCTCTTATAGTCACCTAAAATCCAAAAAGTTGTTATGAGTGAGCAAGTTAACAGTTGCTCAAATGCATAGCAATAATTGGAGTGTCGAAAGAAATTAAGAGTGTTTGTTATTTAGTGTTGACATGGAGTGAAAAGGAAGAAGTTGTGTATGGGACTCCGATGTATCTACCCCTGTTTATGCATCATATCAGACATCACATATGAATGAAAGTACTCCAAACTCCATTTTAGAATTGGGAAATAGAACTTGCAATCATCTCCTACACTAGCTAGATTAGTTAAACATTATCCTTTTCTTGTCCATTAATGTGTTTATATTTTACGAACATGCCATCTTTTAAAATATATGTTCTGATATAATACGTAATTTTGAAGTGACAGTTGTTACGTGTGGGTAAGAAACTATACTGAAAGAATGTAAAAGAATTTTTATCCGTGTCTAATTAAATATAGACTTATCTCTCAATAAAATGTAAAATTCATCGTTATCAATAACAAATTTCTCCAAATGAACAACTAGTAAATTGATTTTGATTGATGTTTTGGGAAGTTTTTGTGTATATGTTTCAAATTAGGTTTATCCTTCTCAAAAAAAAAAAATAGGTTTATCCAACCACATTCAAGTTAGGCCATCTATCTTAATCATGATTATGTGTGTTATATGGAGGTTTAATTTTATTTTTATTTTCATTTAATCCATTTACTTCTAATTCGACTTGTTTGATTTCAATTCCCACCGACACTTAAAATCACACTATGTTTATATAGCATCCCTCCACATATCAAGTAATGGATTAACACTGGGAATGAGACCCAAGCAGCGCAGCTGTTTGCTGCCAAAATAAAAACTGTATCGTTTTAGTGTTTGTAGGTTCGAAATGATGCAGTTTAAGGGTTCATACATTTATTTTTAGGTTTTATTGATGTGTAAAAAATACAAAACTACGTAGTTTTTGTAATGACCCGAACAGGAAGGCCGGTCCGAACCGTTATAAGCCTAGCATGTCCTAACTGTCTATTGTCACCACCATCCTACAGGTCACCACAAAAATAATGGTATGTTGGTGACAAGATAGTTAGTAGGCTTTACTTATTAAACTATCATATTCATCTCTTTCAGCCGATGTGGGACGGGGTGTCACATACTCCCCACTTAAACCCTCCTAACGTCCTCGTCAGGGCACACACAAGCAGAACAGACCACAGGATCCTCCCTCCACTCAGTGACCTCAGTCACCTACCTCGGAGGATCGGCTCTGATACCATCTGTAATGACCCGACCAGGAAGGCCGGTCCGAGCCGTTATAAGCCTAACATGTCCTAACTGTCTATTGTCACCACCATTCTTCAGGTCACCACAACTTGAAGTCCATCACAAAAATCATGGTATGTTGGTGACAAGATAGATAGTATGCTTACTTATTAAGCTATCATATTCATCTCTTTCAACCGATGTAGGACGGGGTGTCACAGTTTTATACTAAAATGATACCACTTTCAATTGACTGTTTTTAGCTTTACTGTACCGGATGTGAATCCTTAACACCAAACGATAACATCAACGAGCGAGTGTTTTCGAAGAGAAAAGGCAAACAAAAATTAACTCGATTAATTTAAAATAAGTGAAAGACCAAACCAATCAACTTTAATTGGAAAACAATCATCTTCTTGCGTGTACTAAAAAACCACACAAGCTCGAAGATGACTATTGATATCGATTGAGGATGTGGCTACCATCTCATGTCTCACTAAGCAACACTATATCAAAACAATTAATAAAATCCAATCATAGGATAATAAAATACTAACATCTTGTAAACAGTAAAAAAACAAAACAAAACTACATCTAAAAAATATTGTCTCATTGAGAAAAAATTGATACTTGAAATATATTTAAAATTTTCATTCATATTTTGTTGATCTGTTCAATACATTTTAGAGTTGTTTAAATTTAATAGGAAAATGATTTAAAATAATAAGAAAATAGTGTAAATAAAATAGAAGTAGGTGTAGATTGAATTTATATTATTTTCCTATTAATTTAAGCAATGAGATATAACTTATTATATTTCCTTGTTTCTAAAAAAATTGCACTTAACTGGACAAATAGGCCATCACCATCTGTCTGATGTTAATTAGTAGTACTCACTAATTAATCAGATGACAGAAACGCAAACGTACATTGCTGTGTTCGCCATGTCAGACTCAATCGTGTCATTATCACTGATTAATTGGGTTTGTTTACTACTAAACACTTTTTAATTAATGAGTTGCTATCTTTTATATACTTTTTACTGATTTGTTTAGCTGTAGTTAGTGGCTTATTAGTGTTATGCTGATCATCAGTCTGCTGTCTTCCTTGAGATGCTGCGCATTTGGTCTCAGCATGTTAATTATAATTTATATTTATATATTCAGAAATTTTGTTTACATTTTTGTGTCCATTGTCGATTGTTGATGAATATGTTGTAGTTGTAGATATCATTGTCGAATAGAACTCTCTACAATGGTTTTAATAATTCAACAATAATAATACATATTTAAAAATACAAATCAAAGTTTTTTTGATGATTCATAGAATCCGTTTTTGATATAAAAAAAAACTAAGCTAGTTGTATAGTTTGCATAATTTGTATGATTATGATTTATATCATCCTATAAAAAAATTTATTTTTATATTTGTGGACAGCTTCAATATGACTTATGAGTGCAACAAAGCAAAAGACAGTCACTTGAAAAAATAATTTAGTTTTGTGTGTTTAAAATCAAAACTGCGTAGTATTGAAAATGGTTCAATTATCGTTTTAGAAGTTATAATGAAACAACGTAATTTTGATATTCATATTCTATTATTAAAACTACGTCGTTTTCAAATAATGGTTTTTGGTTTGACTACCCCGAATATTTTTGTTTTGTTGAGGGTGAGTTTTTACATCTCATACAACTCAAACATCTCAATCATCACTCAAATACATCTTAGTCATATTGCATGAGAACTATATCGGGTACATATGAATTAAGATTCTCGGAGCACGGGCCACACACGGCACCAACCCGAATTAGGTACTTGAATTATTTTCATTAAAGCGCATCTCTCTTGAAACTCACGAGCATTGACTTGACATTTAGCACCTTCCACGTGTACATGGAAGGAATAGGCAAGGCAGCAGCATCCGCAGTATGCAACACCTCCGTGATGGAGGAACAACACGTCCACGCCGAGGTGGGACGAAAACACTCATACACAAAAGTGAAGAGAAATATGCTACTCGGGCGAGTCGAACCCTTGACCTCTTGACAATTTGTCAAAAGATCAAACCACTCGACCAAAGCCCGTTTCGCGACTACCCCAGATATAAATCTTGAATATTAGTAGTATAAAAAAACCAATCTTGCTAATTTTGAATCTATATTTTAATTAACTCTACAAATCAACTGGAAAAATGAGGCCTGCTGAGTAAAGTTTGGGCAATTGTCACAGAGAGTATGCACAAAAGATGAACAATAAGAATCCGGAAGTGTTGGAATGGAACTGGAGTTGGGAGATGTTTATTTGTTAGTTTCGTGTTCGGGCATCGGTGCGAATCGAGTTCTTCTGCCTTCTCCGGATCAAATAATACCCAAATCCTCCAAAAACCATAACCAAAATCATAGCATCTACAACTCCAATCAAGACTAAAGCCCATTTCTTCAACCCCAAGAAACTCCCATTTTGCCGACGATCGCCCTTCCTCAACTTGATCAGATAACTCCTCCCTTTCCGCGCCTCGACCTGTCTGATGCCTCTGATCATCCCATACACAAAACACTCACCCACACTATAAAACACACCTCTGCATTTACAATCACTCAGGCATAAATTTGAGCATTCCTCCTTGCTCACATTCACCTTATTAGGCTCAAATGTAAATAAGCTCTCAACTCCCTCCAGCTCCAACATTTCATATCTTTTCACGTCGCACAATTCTCCCTCGAAGGCCTCGTTTTCGTAGCTACAATCTGAATTACTGGCTCTGCGCTTCAGCCTGATGCAAGAACATGAGCTGGAGAATGTGCAGACTCCGTAAGGCTTACACGCTAAAGGAAGTTCGCAAGTTTCATTTAGTACTTCAAACGAAGCCTCGAAGTTTGCTGATTTAAGGGAGTAGTGGTACAGTCCAAGATTGCCTGTTCTGTTGCTCAATGACATGTAACTTAAATCTTCACTCCCCGAAGACCAAAGTTGGATGAATTTTTTAAAATTCTGATCGAAAAGCTCTAATCCGTTACGACCCAACTGGATGAAACTGATGTTTTTTCCATGGGGAGGTTTGTATTCCCAGTACGAGTACTTGGACTTGTTCGAGTTGAGATAGAGTGCTAGCTTGCCAAACTGAATTTCAAAAGAATAAGTACTGCTTGAGTTTCTCGAAAATGGCGTCGTTAAGCGTGTCGCCACGTTCAGCCTCTGCTCGCGGAGCATCGTGTTTGTAGGGAAATTGAAACTCTGCCATTTGATGTTGCGCTTCTCATCGAGTAGTACAAGATTTCCCGATGGGAGAAGTTCCAATCTCTGCGTAAATCTCTCACGTTTAGAGTTTGAAATTTTACACTGAAAAAATTGAATTGATAGATTAAAAAAAATACCTGTACACCTTGTCCATTAGTCCCGGAGCGCCACCCTACCTGCCCGAAAGGGCCTTGCTTCAGCCGCAAGTCTCCTCCATCGGTGAGCTCAAGGTAACACCGATCAGACGCATAAAAAGGCGAAAAGTGGCCAGAGCTCCATACCCGAACATCTCCAATAAACACATCCAGTGAACAAGTATATCTTCCATTCAACGTAGTAGATGACGACTCAACACTCAATGCAGCTTTGAAATGAGGCAATGCTGTTCCATTCGTTTCGAGCAAAAACGCTCTCCCTACGAATCCAGGGCAGAATTCCTCCGGTACTTGTACAGTGATTTGGTAATTGTCAGCTGCGGAAATTGAAGTGCCATTTGGGATTAAAAGGGAAAGAAGTAGGAGGAGGAGGAGGAGGTGTAGTAGGAGGTTCATGAATGATGTAGTTGTGAATTTGACTCTGTGCCTGATTTCTTAGGATTTTGTTGCTTGTGGGTGGCATAGCATAAAGCAGTGTTTGTTTAGACTTTACACACATATTAAAGCATCACAACGTGATAGTTCATATATTGAAGTCTCGAATAATTGATTTTTATGATGTCTTCTCTTCTAATTAGGTTAGTTCGTTATCGACAACCTGCCAATTGATCCACTATTTTCTCGATCAATATTAAGGTTTAAAGAGACATTTTTAGTATGATTTTTGGGGTTCAAAAGCTATGCAAAAAATTAAGGTTGTAAAGTTATGCAAAAACTAAGGTTGTAAAGTTGATGTTTTTGCCTGGAAAGTTGAGTGGGGTGTGGTTGTGAATGGAGAGGCAAAATTAAAGGGACCCAAATTTGTGTCCTTTGATTTTTTATTTTTTTTATTTTATGAAATGAGTACTTTGGGCTAAAAGTTTCACAAGTGGAGATGAAGCGTGGGTGTTTATTTATTTGGTGGAACAGTAGGATTGTTGACATTGACATGCATCTTATGTTAGCATGATGCTACCATTACATCATTTGTTTCTTTAAGCTCTGATATTTCATTTTCAGTTCAGAACTTCAATGTCTTTCTTTTTGAAGTAATTTGTGATGGTCATGTGTGTTAAACTACTAATTTAAAGGTACTAAAATATCTTTGTTTCTATTTATAAAAATTCTAAGCCCCAAGATCAGGTACAAATTAAAGTTGATTTTTTGGTAAAAAAATACAGATAAATCATAGCCATTGATCTTGTGATTTGGATAGATGATATTAAATCCTGATTTTCGGTGTACAGTTAAAAAAAAATTGGCTGATTAAATGGAAAAATCCTGATTAAATAATAGGCATAAATTGGCTGGCTATGTCCAGTTAAAAAAAAAACTCGGTGCTATCGGTGTTGAATTATATGAAAAAAATGACGAACTACGTCGTCTTGTTTTTGTACCTAATGTTAACCCCTCATACTAAGTAGCAATAACATTTATTGAACACACAAACGGTAAAATAAAAATATCTGGTTGTCCAAAAAAATTGATTAGATCAGTCATTAGATGAATGTTATTATATAAATGAAACCCCTAAAACTATTATATATGAAGTCAACATATAAACAAACAACTAATTTGACCCTTATGAAAATCGGTTAAACTCTTCTTCCAAAAATGGGAGGATTATAGAAGGCTCTAGTGTACCTATATTATTTCACTAACTATATTTAGGATTTAATCTTTTAAGCTCAATTGAAGTGAACGATTAAATTTAAATTAACTTAAATAAAAGAATTTGATTGAATAAACTCATTTTAATGATTCAATCGAATGTATTCATGAACTAGCTAGAGTCTGGTTCCTGTGAGGAGTGACATTTTGGTGAGAAATGAGAACTAATCTCATCCATTCATCTTGTTAATCAATTGCTAGGATTAGATCGAATTAATTTACATTATTCGTAGCTTTTCAAAAGATAATGCGTAGCATTACATTATTCGTAGTTTTTCAAAGGATAATGCGTAGTATTATGTATATGAATACTACACATTATCCTTTGAAAATCTACGAATAATATAATGGTACGCATTATCTTTTGAAAATCTACGAATAATGTAAATTAATTTGAAAACTCCAAAATTCAGAAAACTCCAAACTATCCCATTTGATGAATCAGGAAGATTCAGGGGAAGGATTAGTGAAGGGTGACCCTAATACTAAACCACCAGGGTTAGATAATGAGATAGAGGATGGAGCCTCTGTTGAGCATAATGTTGCTGTTGGTGAACACCGGGAAGAGTTTGCTATTGGTCAGCAACATAATATAGTTGTTGATCAACACAATTTGAGTGAGGCAGTGGGCATTATCTTGGAGGGTGGGAACAATAAAAATGATGATACTCTACCTTTAGTTGCTTTCCAAGACACTAACCATAAAGATGATGTTGGTGTTTTAGATGATAGTGTCCCTATGCTGGAGGAGGAGATGCTAGTAGATTCGAGCGTAAAGAATAAGGAGGGTACTCTTGGTAAAGCTGTTGTTCCCGGAGGAATTGATGGTAAGGCTAGTACTGAAGAGGATAATGAGGAAATGCATAGTAGCGAAGTGCACATATCGGAAGAAACTGCTCAAAAAATTTCTTCATATGGTGATATGATCTATTGTGAAGAGCTTGGTTGTCCGGTAGAGCCTAGAGCCATTTACATGCATTTCCTGAAAAAGGCGTGGATGATACATTTATTTTCCAAATGTTGGACGATATTGTTAATGAAAATAGACAGTTCCAGTAGGAAGGTTCGGGTATTTCTTTTGAGGAATTTGAAAAGCACGATGATCAGGTTGAGTCTGTCGACCCCTCCATGATGCCAAATATACATATCCTGAAGAAAACCCGTCAACGGAAAAAGAAGGGGTCACACGCTCTTCAGCTAGATCATGTCCAAAAACGAAAGACAACAACTTCGTTGGACCTGATCTCTTGTACTTTGTTTTGTTTTTCATTATGATTGAATAAAAATATCTTTAAAAAAAAGTAATGGTACGCATTATTCTTTGAAAAGCTACGAATAATACGAATAATGTAAATTAATTCGATCTAATCCTAGCCATTGATTAACAAAGATGAATGAATGAGATTAGTTCTCATTTCTCACCAAACATGTCACTTCTCATGTGATCTTTATTCTCATGGACTATAGTACTTGTCTTTTAAGCTAAGAAAACTAATTAATTAACTTCATTAAATCAACGTACTCATGAACTATATATAGTACATTTAATTTATAAATTAAATGCTTAATGTTCTAAATATATATGAAGTGCTAAACCGAACTCTCTCATAAGTTCAAAAGAACAGACTTTTAACATCTGATTCGTCCTAGAGATCTCTATGAGTAATTGCAATTTTTCTATAATGTCCATTTTTATCGGACGATAATCTAATATATGGTCAAATGCATGTTATAAGATATGATCTAACATGTCCTTAATTATCCGGCCAATATAGTAGTACTGTAGATTATTACTCGAAGGCTAGGAGAATAAAACTGGAAATAAATAATTTATTCCATCAAGGTCTTTCGGTGCTTAAAGATTTCGAAAGAAAAGAAGAAAATACTATAGAAGAGAAGCCTCTGCGCAGACTATCTTTGCGCTTGGGGCAATGACGCAGCTAGTGAGGTCTTAACCAAGGGCGCGTCAATTGCTGGTTGAAAACTATTTCCAAACCCCCTCTTAGGTCTTGGCTTTGTCCTTGACCTTTGAGAATTTCTGGAAGGGCTCCTTCTTTGAAGGTAAAGCCCTGCAAAAGAAAAAAGAAACCTCTGCAGACAAGCTGGAACGACAACACTAATACATTTAGTGCCAACAGCCTATTTTAGGAAAGCCTAAAACACCAAGATATCAACCATATATATATATATTGAAGAAACTTTTTAGTTACTATATATATATATGGCTTTTCTTAATCATTCCCAGGTCTTCATTGCATGAAGCAAAGCTCTTTTGATCACTTCTTCACTTATGTTATCCCTTACTTGGTCCTTAATATTCTGCAGAAGTGAGAGGTAGAGTAAGATCATTTTTCCGTATATATACCATTCGAAAGACGTACAATAATATTAATCTACACACGCGTACGATATATATGCTGCAGAAATTTGTTTTAAGACCAATGCATGAGCAATATGAGGCATGTTCAAGCCATGTGTTTTTGGACGAGTTGAATCATGACAAGGGTTTAATAAAGAGTTTGAGTACTACTCACTTTGCCTCCGAGTGCCTCCAGATGGAAACTTTCGGAACAAGAAATGGTGGCATCAAGAACATCAAGGCCAAGATCATCAAAAGCATCAAGTATGGAAATAAGTAACCCATGAAAGTTCCTTTGGGAATACACATTGATCTTAAATCCCTTTTCAACTTTCTCAACTGCAACCTGTTGAAATTATAATAAGTTTGCCAGCAATAAGTGTTATATATATTTGATACAAAGTTACAAAATAAGTAATAAGAAGTGTTTGAGATATTTGTATTACATCTCAGTATATTTTATTGTTATTTGTGTGCATATATTTGATATTATTTGTACATATATCCGTCTCTCTGATTTGTTTTGTATATAAAGCTTTGATCGACAAGCGCACAGTTAATTAGTTAAGGAGCAGGATCGATGTGTGGACTGTGGAGCATTAACCAATATTATTTATAAATGTTTTTATGTGGTCTTTTATATATCGTTGGTGTGTTTAAGAGAGAAAACCCTTTCTTTGGATATAACATAGGATCGATTATTGCTCGAAATAGTTATGTGTGTGTAAAAAGTAAGTGTGGAGTACTACCAAGGATGACGAATTAGGCCGGTCGATGGATGATGAACTAGCTGTACTGTTGTCTGACTGGATTTCCAGGTTCAGCTTCTCAACTTTCTCCATCAACTCTTCTATGTATTTTGATGCATCATCTATGATTGCTGTTGAGCCCGTCTGCAATATTAATTACAATTTAGAGAGAGATGCATTTTCAAAATAGGGCCATAATTAATGTACAAGCATATATATAGAATACTGAGTAAAGGATGAAAAAAGAAACAATGTGTAGTGAACATTTACAGCAGTTGAATTAGTTGCAGAGCGGAGCTGTTGCAGCTTTTCGTGGAGTGCTGCGCGTTTTTGCTGTTTTTTTGAACCCATATATTAAGAAGCTGCCTAGCTAGAGGCAAAGAGCAGCGGTCTATTGACAGCAGGATCGATCAACAATCCGCTTCAGCGCGCTCACTTTAACGATCTAGTACTAATGAATTAAGGGTGGTGCTGAGTGATTCTTAATAAGGGCAAGTTGAAGATGTTGATCACACATCACAGAGAAACAGAGAATATATCTTGTTTGTTTCTTCCTGATCACTTTGTTTTCTGCTTGGCCGTCTCCAGTCCTGACCTGCTTAATTATTCTTATTTAATAGCGTTACAGTTCTGCAAATGACAATCTTATCCTAAATTTCAAGATAGCATTTTTCAGTAACTCAAAGTAATTAAAAGCAACAACACGGTAATAAAAGATTCATTATGAACTAGATGAAAAACCAATCTTCAAAATGAAAAAAAAAATTACGGTAAATTAAATTAACTAGCAGCTAGTACTGAAGTACATTAAATACATTTGATTTGTAGGTTTAGTCTTAATATCGATGGCTTCTGAGAAAAGTTAATTTAGGGTTATAGGGCTATATAGATAATGACCTGATATACTTGTTTTTTACAGTGATATTCCACCTCCATAGGACGTCCTCCCGCTTCCCATTAAAATGTGCATAATCTAGGTCTTGATCTACTGATTTTGAGAGTTCAACGTTTAATTAGGGTTAAATGTAAAAAAAATTGCTGATAAATAGGGTTAAATGTAATTAATTGGTAAAAAGAAAATATACAAGAGAAAGTACTGATCAATAGGGCATAAGAGGAAAAGGAACAAGAAGATTAATTAGTTAAGGGCGGCTTAAATCAATAATATGAGGAGTTTTAGGGAGATCGAAGATAGACAAAAAAGAGGATAATCTGAGACAACAGCGCCAAGGTGTGTGGTATATGTTTTTGTTTTGATGTATATATAAACGCGTTGTAGTGTGTTTTGGTTAATAAAAACATGTCCCGTGAGGATCATTTTGGAAGCATTATTCATCACTAATCATATCAAAGCCAGCCAGCGCTGCTTATTCTTAAATACTCTTTTGGCGCATTGCCCACAACACTCCACATTTTTATGAATCACGAGCGCTGCTTATATTTATGTATCCTACCCCGCCTGCTGTCTTTCTCTTCCCCAATGCTCGATCGACCTTCCCACATCTGTCCCCATCCAACCTATCTGTCGTTCATAACCTCTGATTCCTGGTACACAGTATAAAATATATAGACGATAATATCACTTTTCACATCCGCTAGCTAGTGAGAGAATAATAACTTAACATAACTACATACATTTTTTTATCGTGGGTGTACATCGAAACATCACATTTCTCGGGTACACATATATTTATAGTCCGTTTTAAAACACAGCTGACCACACAAAGGCACCATCCTTGATTTGAACTTGTAACTGAATCATTCGTTGAAGCACAGACCATCTGACATCTCTAACTTTAAACCCACGACTTGACACACACCTCCATACTAAGGTCATAGCAGCGCCTAAGCACGCCTCCACACGAGAGGATATAAGACATAACACCTACAAACCGTCCACAAGGGACGAGGAAGAGGGATAGCAAAAGAAAGAGAAAGATATAGAAAACATCCGCGAATGAGGGAGGAAGAGGTTCACACCATAGGTGGGACTAGGAAAAACCTACATAAATTGTGGGAGAAAAATGTCATGAGTGGGGATTTGAACCCTCCACCTTGTGGATGCAAGGTACGCACATATAAAACTTATTACTGATCAATTTCTTTTGAATTGGTTGAGGATTGAATTCAATAATGATGTAAGACCATATATCATGATCACTGAGTAAAGATCAGGTGTAAACCGTATTTTTAGTGTAACTGTGAAATTCGTCAAAAATAGGTTATAATTCGTCACCGAAAAACAAAAAATACAACATAGTTTTTTTTAAAGTGATTTATAATTTATCGCCGAAAAATTATCCATACAACGTGATTTAATGTCATCCGTCCAAATGACCAAATCACGTGTTGTCATTGATTCGTATTTTTTACACAAATATACTATTTGGAGCGAATCCTTTTTTTTTTATCATGAAACATTCGGGCTTAGCCGCTTACGTCTTTGGGTTTCATCAGCATTTTTGGGCCGGTTCCTATATTGGGCTAAAATATAGACAGAAAAGTAAAAGCATGATGCTGCAGTTATATTCAAGACTTGGGCTCTTTTGGATATTGGGTCAAGCCGAATGATGGATCAGCAGATTGGGCTTAATCTTTACGCATATTGGATGGACAGATTAAAATTAAATACTTTCAATTTTTTTATCCTTGTCTTTTATTTTTTTTTGATGCAACTTGATCCTTGTCATCTTGAAAGCTCAACTACTCTTCAACGTAACGCATCTTTTCCAAATTCGACGAATCATTCCATAGCAAAATCTCATCTTTGACGTTGTCTTGTCTACATCGTCGACCGCTCCTCAATCAGAATTCGATCTTTCCGTTCAGAGGTAAAGCCCCAAATCTCTAGATTAGGTTTCAATTTATTTTTCATGAAATAATCTGCTATGAACTTTGCAGTGACTCCTTTTTAATAAAAGGTACGATTTTGATGTGATCCAAGATGACCCATTAATGATTACTCCGCATCTGCGCCTCTGGGTCAAGTTTGTGTTGTTATGATAGAGTGGAAATCAACTAGGGTTTATGAGTTATGTATGGTTTTGTTTCTCCGTTTGTTTTACGTTTATTTTATCAGCTGATGTTTATTTCACCTAATTGAAATATAGAAGAGAAAAAAAAGTCACTGAAATTGTGCGTTCAGTTGGGTATTTAGACTTTAACCATGGAAAATATGATTGGAATAACTATTTCAGAGATTAATTGTCTTGTGTTCTGTTACTAAGGACAAGGAGCTAGTGTTTTTTTATCGCAGGTAGTATGGTTTTGAGAACGGGAATTGGGATATTGGGGCTTATTGTGCTTTATGCGAGTTGGGTGTGTGATGCGCGGCAACTGATGACCTCTGAAATGGCATATGCCGGCTCAGGTAATAATCTGAGAAAGGAAAGCTTATGAATTTTTTACAAACACAATATATACGGAATTTCCTTGAGTCTCAGCTGGAGGCAGAGTTCTGAAAATTCATAGTTTTCTATAAAGTCATACTAATATCTGTTCTGGCTAAATTGTTTCATTTTACTTTTTTTGCAACAGGTTGCCAATTCCTGCTCAACAATGTCTTTTCTTCTACCAATTGATTTCATAAGTGTATTTTCATTTATTTTTACTTTAATATGGCCGTTTCTGTTGATGATTTGGAAATATGATTACAGGTCTGAAGAACGACCAGGTTTGCACTTTATGTGAAACATATGCCACCCAGGCAGTTGTCTATCTCAGTCAAAATAAGACCCAGCAGGAAGTAATTGACCTCCTTCACACATCTTGCTCCCGCCTGCGGTCTCTTGAAGATGAGGTATACATTGGGGTGAAATTATATGGAAAAGAAAGGCTAGCAGCCTATATTTAGTTTTATGTTGTTTCTTGCCATTTTGCAATTTTCGTTTCAGTCATCATATTGCATTGTTTCTACACGCAAGTGTTGACTAGCATTCATAATTATCTCATTTCTTCCTTCGCGCATAATCTAAGTCTTACAGACCTCTATCTTTGTGCCTTATTATATGGAATTGTGTTGTAATTAGGCACTTCTTGTTTACAGATAATTGATATAATGTAGATAAAGGCGGTCGCAGTTGTTTAGAATAGTTAATTGTTTTATCTAGTGTACTAGTGACAAGTTTTGAGACTTTAATTTCTGATGTGTTTCTATCTATCTATTCTTAATCAATTTCTTCATATGTGTTGGTGATTCCAATCTTCTTATCATTTTTTTTTGTCAAAGTGTGTCACGCTGGTGGACTATTATGCGCCTTTGTTTTTCATGGAGTTATCGACTGTTCAACCAGAGGAATTTTGTGAAAAGGTCAACCTGTGTGAATTAGTCCCTATAAGTTCTCAATTGAGCGATGGGGATAGCTGCAGCCTCTGCCACCAAACTGTTGCAGAAGTAATTGAAAAGTTACAAGATCCAGACACACAGGTTAGATTTGATCTCATCCCCATTAGCTAGTTGCGTAAGATATCTATTAATTTATTATGAGAGCTGAAAAGTGTCCAATAATTATATGTGTGAGTTAAGTAAAAAATCCTTCGATCAATTCTTCCTATTGTCATAAATGTTGAATTTTGACAAGTATTACGTGCCAACAATATGACAAGTGACTAAAAGACGATGTTGTTGGTATGGCAGTTGGATATTCTTGAGCTGCTTCTCAAAGGATGCAATTCACTGGAGAAGAAATTTGTGAAGAAGGTGACATCATTTTAAACTCCTGTTCCTAATAAAGAACAATGGTGGAATATTAGTTTGCAAAAATGAAAGGAAAAAAATCCCTTTATTTTTATTCCAAATGATTTGATGATGCTCACCATATAAAAACCTTTGATTTGATCAATTAGTAATATTGAGCTAATTATTGTGTTGCATGCAGTGCAAGAGGATGGTTTTCGAGTACGCACCAGTCTTACTCACCAACGGGGCCAAGTTTTTAGAGAACACAGATCTTTGCACTACACTTCATGCTTGTGACCCGAAGGTCAGCAGCATTTAATCTCCTTGGAAGACACCTCTCAGTTGTTGAATGGCTCAAAAGGAATCAACTACAAGCCTCTCTCTCTCCGTGTACATATGCTGTGAATTCAGTACGAAACTCAAACTCCAGGTTATGTAATGTTTGTGTGCAAACTTATCCATGTTTCAAATTCACACGAGCATGTCTTGTAGTAAATTCATCCTCTGAAACAATTTGAATTTATTGGACACGAATTAATTATCTTCTTATGCAAGTAATTTATTCTCTACTCATGGATTGGTTCTTACTCGCGTTAAGCATGAATTGTACAAGAGTCCATCTCAGTCTCATCGTTGTGGAATCTTTACATCTTTATTTCCTGTCTAGATATTGACTCGTGTACTACTGAACCGACCTGCATTTGTCACGTGCATGGAACTCCTATCGTACTGGACAAATGACGATAGACAACAAGTGAAACGAGTGACAAACATTCTGTGGAAGACAAAGATGCATCTTGGTCAATGCTGGAAGATAACAACAAAACATGGAAAAAAGTGAGTGAATTTTTTGGAGCATTCCACTGTCCACAGTAAGATCAACACGTAGCTTCATTGGTTAACGCCTGGTTCCAAAGTTGAGTTTTAATGTCAATTGACATGCCTGGGGACCATTTTCTTGTCCAAAAAACCAGTCTGTACCACTCTACGATGGCTGGTACAAATTAGGAGTGAAGTTTACTCAGAAGCATCTTGCTAGTGCACTTTGAGTTCCAAATTTGCATCCAGATCCAGTGAGATTTGAGATTTCGATCTAGCTAGCTAGCCCTCTAGGTACATTGTTGTTTGGCTACAAGTATAGATTTGTTTCCATGCTGAGCTGCAGTATGAATCGGAGCTGAAAATGGACCATTGAAATGGCAGCATACTCGCAAACAGAGTGATTTGTTTTACTCGGAGTTTGGTGGCATTCAAGGACTGAAATGTAAAGTGGGCGTAGCTTTAATATTTTGGTAGGGAACAAAATAGATCTCTTGTTTGGGTTTTTGTTCATTTTGGTGGTTGTGTGTAGGGCTGGGTTCGGTTAAAAAACCGAACCGAACCGACTCGTCCGTTTAGTGAAAAATGAAATCGAAAACCGAACCGACTTTTCGGTAAACAGATAGAATCGATTCGGTTTTGTCGGTTTCGGTTCGGTTTTGTCGGTAAACCTGACTTCCGTTATCTTTTTGGAGGTCTAAACCTTCGAATATGCTCTTGGTGTCAACTATAAAGTTGTAGTCCTTTGAATTAGCTTTTCAACAAGCTAAATTTCGACTCATTTGGATACCGTATGCGCTCTGGGCATACAAAATAGTCGCAAAGGTCCATGGAAATCAATATTTGGTTTGGTTTTACCGAAATTCTCAAAATGCAAACCGATACTGAACCGATATAAATCGGGTCGGTATGATAAACCGATATTCGGTTCGGTTAAGTTTCGGTTCGGTTTAAATCGATTCGGTTCGGTTTTTCGGTGAAAAAAACCCAGCCCTAGTTGTGTGCGTTGCGTGTTCGTCAGAGAGCGTGCGTCCAAAATCTCAAAAAAATCACGAATTCGAATCCTGATCATAAATTAACGTTCTATGTAAAGTCTAATTCACTCTTATTGATTCTGTTAGTTGAAATCTTGTGATCGTTTATGTCTATAAAGTGACCCAAAAGCCACACTCATACGCACACATACAATTCCAACAAAAACCGGCTTAAAAAGCCTTCCTCTTCCATTTCATCAACCGAGTTCAAATGGTCAATTACAAATTCAGGCTCTCCAACATCCTCCGCCTCGCACGAAACTCCCCGGACGATCGAGTTCCAAAGCCTCAACGACCTGCGCATTGCGTAGAAGATCCAGCTCCCGCAGTTTCAGGACAGCGCCGTCCACTCTGTTCCGAAACAGAGCCTGCTCTGCCTCGGCGCCCCATTGATCACAAGTCGTCGAACTCGGATGACTATCACAAAATACATACCAAATGCTGTCTAGATATTGACTCATGTACTACTGAACCGACCTGCATTTGTCACGTGCATGGAACTCCTACCGTACTGGACAAATATCGATAGACAACAAGTGAAACTCACAAGTGTTGAGTGACAAACATACTGTGGGAGGACAAAGATGCATCTTGGTCAATGCTGGAAAGTTAAGATAACAACAAAACATGGAAAAAAGTGAGTGAATTTTTGGGAGCATTCCATTGTCCACGGTATCAACACGTAGCTGCATTGGTTAACGCTTGGTTCCAAGTTGAGTTTTAACGTCAATTGACATGCCTGGGGACCATTTCTTGTCCAAAAACGAGTATGTGTTAGCTGGTAGCAACTGGGAGTGAAGTTCACTTGAATCGTCTTGCTAGTGCACTTTTAAGCTCCAAATTTGCATCAGTTTCAATGAGATTCGATCTAGCTAGCTTGCCCACTAGGTACATTGTTGTTTGGCGATTGTTTCCCTTCTGTGCTGCAGTGTGAATCAGTGCTGAAAATGGACCACTGAAATGGCAGCATACTGGCACATAGAGATTTGTTTTTGCTCGGAGCTTGGTGGTATTCAAGGACCGTGGGCGAGCTTTAATATTTTGGTAGGGAACAAAATAGATCTTGTTTGGGGTTTTGTTCATTTTTGGTGGATGTGTGCGTTGCGTGTTCATCAGGCCGTGGTCTAGCGTCCAAATCTCAAAAAAGTCGCGAATTCGAATCCTGACAATGAATCCTCTATGTAAAGTATAATTCTTTGTGCTTCGACTTGTGATTGTGTATGTCTATAAAGTGACCCAAAAGCCACACTCATAGGCACGTCCAATTCCAACAAAACTCACTCATTCTTCCTCTTCCATTTCCTCAACCGAGATAAGGCTCATTATTTCAAATGGGCAATTACAGATTTAGGCTCTCCAACATCCTCCGCCTCGCAAGAAACTCCCCGGAGGATCGAGTTCCAAAACCTCAACGACCTGCACATTGCATAAAAGAACAACACTCCACCTCCCATAAAGCTTTACCTATACAGACATTCGACCAAATGCTACTCCTCTCATCCAGCTCCCGCAGTTTCAGGACAGAGCGCCTTCAGCTCTGTTCCGAAACAGAGCCTGCTCTGCCTCAGCGCCCCATTGATCACAAATCATCGAACTCGGATGACTATAGGAGGATGCACAAAATACATACCAAATGCTGTCACGGGGTCAGATTGAAAGTGAAGTCTCCGAGGACTAATGCGGCAAATAACAAGCAGAGGACCGCTAGCGGGTCATCGTCGTCTTCAGGTAGATCGAGCTTCGGGAGCGAGAAAAAGAGGGGATTATCGGAGAGAAGCGTGACGGTTGTGAAGTCATCAGCCAATCCGGAGAGTGACTTCAAGGAGTCCATGTTGGAGATGATTGTAGAAAATAATATTGCTAATTTGGATGGACTTGAGGAGCTTTTGGTTTCTTACTTGGTGCTCAATTCTGATGAGTTCCATCAAGTTATTGTCAGTGTTTTCAAGGACATTGTCATCGGATTGTTCACTAATCCGATGAAGGTTTTAGCAACCTGAGAGAACTCAGTCTTTATCTCAATTATTTGTAGTGCCAATAATTTTACTGATGTGTATGAAACAAAATGAAGTTATTTAGTGTTGTGTAACGAATCTAAACTGTATAGTTATTTAAGTAAGTATTTAAAATTATATGACTTTTTTTTTTCAAGGTTAAAGAAAGCGCTATGCGCTAATCGTGCGGACAAGGTCCTCGAGGATTAATCGGAGATTAATCGGGGATTAATCGGTTTTTTATTTTTATCATATTTTTATGTTTATAATTGAAAAATATTTATATAAATGTTTTCTATAGATGCAAAAATCTTTTTTATCATATTTTTATGTTTATAATTGAAAAATAGTTATATTTTTATCATATTTTTAGTTTTAATTTTCAATTTTCAATAGTCTATTGCTAGTAATCTACATAGAAA
Organism: Rhodiola chrysanthemifolia; assembly: GCA_033675395.1. Lineage (NCBI taxonomy): Eukaryota > Viridiplantae > Streptophyta > Magnoliopsida > Saxifragales > Crassulaceae > Rhodiola > Rhodiola chrysanthemifolia. The sequence continues at coordinate 4,276,031 of CM066206.1, forward strand.
TTCAAACTACATCATCCATAGTCCATACATACTTGATACTATATCATTAACAAACTAAACAATCAAATTTGATCTAAAAAATCCTAATTATTACAATAAAGCCCTCCAAGTTTAATCTTTAACATTTAGCTGTCCGAACCGATTAATTGCCGTCTGAACCGATTAATCACCGCCTGAACCGATTAATCGCCGATTAATCGCTGCCTGAACCGATTAATCGCCGATTAATCGGCCGATTTCTGGAACCAAGGCGCCACCCGATTTTTTCATCCGATTTGGGTAAATCAGATCGGATTCAAGAAATCTGCCGATTAATCCCCGATTAATCGGCCGATGCGGCCGATTTCTGGAACAATGCTTTTTTTATATAAAAAAAACAAAATTATATGACTTTTTAACTTAAGCTAAATTATTTGGCTCCGTATCTGAATCCGGAAAAAAAAAATCGGATCGTTCTTCTTCTCCCGCTCAACAAAAATCAAGCCATTGGGCTCCCCAACAGGTCTTAGCCGCCGTTGTCTGCAGTCCGGTCGAGGCCGCTTTAAGCTTCGTAGACGGAAGTGTACGTCCGTCGATCGTGAAGACTCCGAAATGAAATGCGGATCTTAAAATATGCTCAACCGAGTCGAAGTTGCTTGATACGATAGACCAAAGCCGACCGCCGAAATATCCAGATGTCGCGACTGAGATGAGGTAGGGAGTGTCTGGTCGGGAGACTGAAGTGAATTGGCTAGGAAATGGAAGAGGATTTCTTCGTTGATGGTGGGGGATCTTAGTCCTTGACCGGTTGGAATTGGGACGGAGGAGCCAAGGAGAAGCCACTTCTGCACATTTTTAGGTAATCTATATGCTTTGTTTCGTTGAATTGAATTTGATGTTTTCATTGGGAGGATTTTTAATTTGATTCTTAAACTTAATGGATCTTAAATCTAGGGTTAAGTTGGTGGAGCATTTGTTAAGATGTTGTTAGTTTTTGCATTTACATTGTTTGCTCATGTAGATGAACAAAGGAGCCTTTTTTTTTTTTCTTTTGTTGAAGCCAGATATCTTATCTGGGAGCTTAATCTGTAGAGAACGATGAACAATAATAAGGCGCATCCACATTGGATCTGAATAGGCATTTCAAGGCTTAATTTCAACATTTTCACACGCATTTTTCATATATACTAAATCACACACAAGGATTGAGCAAAAGCATAATGTTACCATAGCAGTGGTTGATTAAGATAGTAGACAACCATCATGGCCAATTCCATTTCGATCCTTGTCTTTCCCGAAACCCGGAGGATACTTCAGGGAAGTCACGGCCTGGTTCCTGATATCCAATGTCTTCAACTGCTCCAACAGTTTTGGATATGCGCCTCTTGCTTTGCTCTTCCACTATTGACCGGTGCAATAACTGGCTACGTTTATCCATGAATGACTGTGCCCCAGTTAGTGGTTTAGCAATTTTGTGCGAGTCCTTGTTGCACCTTTCACCAACGTCTTGCTCTGGACAGAACCTCGTTGATTTGATGCTTTTAGAACTCAGTTCTCCTTTTGGACTTGGACCAAAGTCAATTTCATTGCTGGAGTGATATTGTACGTTGGAATAGTTGAAGGAATTTGACGAGCAGTGAGAAATTGTATCATCATTTAAGTCATCTGCCATAATTGGTTTCATGGAAGTCATTTTCCTGATCGGTGTCTGTATCACTTTTAGAATATTTTGAGATTAGTAAGAGAAATATTACCTTGAAACCACTCATAGGTTGTGGTCATACTGTTCAATTGATGAACCTGAGGCAGGGAAACTTCAGATGACGAACATGAGGAAAAAGCATAGAAAGGATGGTGGCTTCCCTCAGCACCTGCATATTCTTCTTCATACATAAAACTGTCCTGACGCTGATACTTTGGTGAACTCAAGTTTGTCCATGTTGATGCCATAGCAGAAACCTCCTTTTCGATCATCTCAGCAATTTCAGATGGTTCCCAATTAAGGTTCTCTAGTTCCCTCACCATCTCTGTGGCAACATCTATTGCAGTGTCGGTCACAGCATCAAATGGAAAGTATATATTGTTCTCTACTTTACCTGCAGTTCAACATTTAGCTGTTATGTAGTTGCTTTCGATATCTCAAGATGGGCTGTACAAGGATGCTCTGGTTTAGTTACCATCTTTGTCATAAATTTTCAGTTGGAGGTATAATGAATCGTCTTCAGGATTCATGGTTCCAGTAATTGTCATACTGGTGGCTTGTTTTGGCTTAGGCTCTTCCATGAGTATGTTATTACAAGTTGGGTTTTGATCTGAGGTAACTGGAGTAGTAGGCACCGATGGTCCCTCTGATGCTAGAAATGGATCCAGCAATAACTCTTCCGCAGACAATCGTTTTGAAACCTCTTTCAAACATTTCCCAACAAAGCATCGAGCTTCCTCATCCTTGATACGATTGAGTGCCTCTGGCAGTTTCCCCTATCATGTAGAAAAGAGTTGATCAGCTCAAACAGCAGTTGTCGATTTATCTTCAAATAGTATTCAGCTACAGTGTTATAACTCACCGTAGTGACCTTCTTGTATATTTGAGCTGGGTTGGTGCATTCACTGTATGGAAACTCAGTCGTTAGCATCTCTAAGAGGCACATACCAAAAGAATAAATGTCCACAAGCTGATCGTAATCTTCGTCATACAGCTCTGGAGCCATGAATTCTGGGGTGCCTGGCATTTCATGAAGTGCGGAAATACATGAGTCGTCTACCAATATATGGATAATTGGATACGTATTCCGGAATCCAGATATGACCTGGGACTTTATGTACCTTTGATGCTGTGGGCATGTTGAGCGTCGTGAAGTATAGCTGCTAAACCAAGATCACCAATCTTGACTTGTCCAAGATGACCATTGACAAAAATATTATCACACTTCAGGTCTCTATGGATCACAGGAGGGCTGTGGTTGTGAAGATAAGAGAGCCCTTGAAGAATCTGGCGTGCCCAATTTTTTACTGCCCTGATGTCTATTCGCTTGTACTTCTGTGTATACCTGAGCACATAATTGAAAGCACGTCAATGATTGTAGCATGAAGTTATTTGTCATAAGGAAAATGATAAACAGTGTAGTGGCCATAGGTTAGCTGTGTTTTGTAATTACTCTCGGAGTGTGCCAGAAGTGAACATTTCTGTGATGAAGTTGAAATTTCTTTTTTCCACATCAATCCAAGAGGTCTGGAATTGAATAATGGAATCGTGTTTGAGGGTCTTCAGGAGATGGACCTCAGAGTAAAGCCTTTGCAACTCTTCTGGGGAGCTCATGGCATCTTTGAGTTTCACCTGATTCCAAGCAACCTCCATCCCGAGAACCTCATCAAATGCCTTGTAAACTTTCTTCACTGCTCCTTTACCTAAAAGTTCTTTGAACTGCATGCATGTAAACAATTAAACTGTTATTAAGACATTGTTAGTTCTAATAGGGAGAATTGATAAACTACTATCAAAACTAATAGTTCCTGCTCTTAGACATATCAGTTATATTCTATCTGAACCTCATATGAACATGTGTTATAAGAAGACCTTTGCTACAAAGCCCTCCTCCCAAAACTTTAGTTGTTTTTGTTTCTTCTTAATAGATCTTCTGTCTAATATCATCAAATTGCATCCTTATATGTTGTATCTAGGTTGCATTTCCCAGGTATTCCGAGCTTATGCCTTGAAGTCAGTTAGAATAGAACTACTAAACTAGACTAGACACACATCATATTTCCGTACTATCCAGTTTGACCCGAACATTGATATAAGCTGTCATAACCTAGTTCAACACACGAAACATGCACCACAAATTACAATTTATCACAGACTGATTATCACAGAGAGTGACTTTTGTTGCATCATGGTCACTGTTTTAATTGCAGTTGATCAGGTAAATATGATTACTCTTTCAACAATCATAGTCAAGGAGAGTAATATGAAGAACACTTACACGTCCATAACGACCTGACGGATCTGTCTCAACATATGCAAATTGGTCATCCTTTCCACATGTGTGGTCTCCTAATCCCCTGTTGAGCATGGCTGAAACTATTGGAGGAGCACCCAACAAAATCCCTTATATCAAAACTAACTAATCTGTATTTACTAATCTTGCAGCTTTGACAGATGAAATAAGAAGAGAGCTGGAATTGAAAACGCTTATCGAGAATACAAAGAAGTGAGCAACTGCTAGAAAATCCGAGGTTTTCCTTCGTGATTTTCGTAAGGGAAAACGCTAAAAGGGACCCAGAAAACCCTGCAGTAGTCAATCCTCAGGATGATCCCAGACATTACCCAAACTGCATGTGCGTACGGGTATTGATCTTTCTCAACCATTGGTGCTATGATATGTTTTGTGTAATCAAGTAGAAGAATATAAAGAGCAAGACTATTACAAAGTTTTTCTGTTGGGCTAGGCTAGGCAGACGGAGAAGCACGAGTTTTTTATTCAAATACTGAATTAATCACGGTTATGATAACCGATTCTGAATTTGAAAAATCTGTGGCTCTTCTCTACATGATCCATGAGCGGCTGGAGTTGAGAAAATATCTGAGTAAAATTTGGAGATCACAAAGCAAAAACAAAATTTGAGTTTGAATGATAAAGATGAGAGGCTAGAATACTGCTGGTAGAAAAAATGAGGAGAAGCTTTGAAAAAGCATATACATATAATGGGATTAGAATGCTGTATTTGATTAGTTTAACACGAGCATCATGGAGACAACAAATAAAGAAAATCAATAATGTGTTTGTATACGTTTTTTAAAGGTCCTACGTGAGGATGGCTGATGTAATTTGACACGGTCTATTGAAAGGCTTGTAAATGTAAACTATCTTCTTGGTTTTTGTTTTGCATTTGGATGTAAGTCAACACGAGATGCTATCAGCAAGGTGTTGCTTGTTAGCTTTTAAATCTCATTAGTGTTTTAATTTCACTCAAAAGCCAGTTTTGATAATTTCTCCTGCAAACAGGTACTTGGCACTGGCATGAGAATAGTCATGGTTCATAGTTCATACACAGTGTTAGCAAAGATTAGAAAACTGTGGCGTCTCCAAAATTCCAGATAATCATCATTCATAGTCGAGACAGGAAAGCTCCACTTCTGGTGAATAGCTGTTTATTCCAGCTACAAGGGTGATCGATAATGAGTTCGACAAAGTGGTAATGAAAATGATCGCCTTTAAACACTTTTTTTCTCAGTGTCTTCTTATTTGATTTGAGGTTTGATGAAGCTTTTTGAAACACACCCACCACCCCACTTACAATTTAATTCATTGCATTTTCTATCTTTCTCTTTCAGCTCTTGCTTTCTTTATTCTTCCTACTTTTTTTTTTTTGCTATCGGAGCCAGACCAATAATAGATGGCCTTCTTTGTCACGTTGTAAAGCTCAGTTGACAATGGATAGTTTTTTTTATTTTCAGTTGTGCACTGCCTTCCTTCATTTGAAATGTAAACAAAGTGCTTAGATTACAGGCAGAAGGAAAAATAATATACATATGAGGTTGTTGTACGTGCACACTAGACAGTTTTATATTGATCTTGAGTTAATAAATTTTGCAATACTAAATACTCAGCAGTTCATATTTCTTTTTTGTGTCACCTGGATTAAACTGTTGAAAATCCGACTCAAAAACTGTGATTTTATTGAATAAGAATTACTAATATTTATAGTCTACACACGTACTTTCAGATAACAAAATAGCTATTTTTACGACCACTATACACACTAAATCTAACCACTAAATCTAACTAATTTTTGACTCGATCATAATATTTATCCTTAACACCCTCCATTAAACTAGATATGCTAATATCCAATTTACAATACTAATCTTCGGATACTCTCATAATTTCTTCTCTTGAATCTTCCTCCTTAGTCTCCTCCTAACAAACGGACAGCTCCACATCATCGCCTAATCTTGAGAAAAGCTTTCAATGCATTGGTGTCCTCGCCAAGACTCCACCCAATCTCCAATCTACCACAAACCCACACCCATTAATCATAGTCCCAAACGTCACAGCATTCGGCTCAACACCTCTTTCACGCATTTCATCAAACACCTTCGGCGCGGCATCAAAATCTGACCTCAACACACAACTATGAATTAAAATATTATAAGAACATACATCAAGCTTCTCCCAACCATCACCACCATACACTCTTCTTCTTCTTCGTTTTCACACTATTTTCAGTCCTGCACTTTTATCACTCTTTTTGTGCACACAAATCACTCAATCACTCTAACCACACCAATCACTCAAGCCACACCAATCACTCTAACCACACTAATCACTCTGTTAAACACTCAATCACTCCTGTCACTCCTTATCACTCCTATCACCATTTTTTTACTCCACTGCATCACACCAATACTATAATCACTCTTTTCTTTCACTCACAATTTCACGCTTGCACTCATATCCTCACTCACATCTCAATCTCAATGACCGATCACATTCAAGTAATCGGTACCACATACCTCGCTCTTGATACCATGTTGAAAATCCGACTCAAAAACTGTGATTTTATTGAATAAGAATTACTAATATTTATAGTATACACACGTACTTTCAGACGCACTAATCTAACCACTAAAACTAACTAATTTTTGACTCGATCATAATATTTATCCTTAACATAAACAAAGCTATCTGATGCAGGTTGTTCGGACAGATAAGTAAGAAGAGAACTAGAGTGCAATGGTCAGGTATTGCTTCTTACATATTACGTAAGCTAATTGGTCAATCTTTTGATTTAGGTTTTATTTTGAATGCAATTAGAAAAGGTACATTTTAAGGAGATCATTGAACTTTTCAGTAATGGTTATGCCCATGTTAATGTCCTCCTGAGCTTTCAAATTTGATTGCACAAGGTGAGTGCCTCATCGTTTAGATATGCTATCAATTTGACACTGACTATTTCCACCTCAATTTCAATATTGTTTTGTTGCTTTCAACTGTTGACACCCATATGCTAGATTCATAGTATATATTTTCAGTCCATTTTGTCGACCTCATTTTTGTTTAAAATGCTTAATTATTCTCTTCCTTTATTTTTTAAAAAAAAACTCGTGGTTGGCTATTTATTGCTTGATGGATGAGGAGGATAAGCCATTCTCTAACACAAATACTAGTTGCCCCATTGTTTTCAAAACGCCTTCTGAAAAGTAAACTTGATTATTCTTCTTCTTTCGCTCAAGTAACCCAACCCAACCCAATATGTTGAGTTCGAGTAGTCCAAAACGCAGTCTAAGAATCGATTTTTCCGGGCCATGTTGGGCTGGATGATAACTGGGCCTTTTTCTTCCAGATCGATTGGGTTACGTGTCAATTGCATTATTGAACCGGTCAAACAAGTCGGTTTACCACTGGAGCATTTATTGAGTGAACCCCACACCCCAGGTACACATCACTTGGGATGCTCATTCCAATATTTATTACCAGAAGTCCGTCTTCTTTGAAACAATTTGACTTCTTTTTTTGTTTAAAGAAAAATAATGGACAAATAAATGTATTAGAATTAGATAGATTGGTTGTCCATGACAATGCATGTGACGAAAAATCTGCATCATTGTTAATGGCCTTATGGGTGGATCTTTAAATTGTGGTTTGCATAGAAGAGCGATCAAATGAGGTAGGCTTCGATAAAATGAGGTAGTGAGACACGATATCGGGCGTCTGAGGCGCGTCACGTGTACATCTGAGGCGCGTCACGTGTCCAAACGCGTTCACACTACTTTATAGTGTGAACGTAAATGACGGCTCGTGACACGTGGCTTCGCCACGTGCGTCCGATCGAGTCGATCAACGACTCGAATCGTATCTCACTATCTCATTTAACCAATTCTGTCTCAACCGAATGTTCTGGATTTATAGATATATAACCAATACAATGATTTGAAAAATGTGTTCTTAATGATTCATTTTATATTCCATCAAAAAAAAGTATTCATTTTTATATGTAAGGGAAAAGCACGAGTGAGAAAAGATTAAACAGCGATAGATGAAGAAAATCACATCACACACATCTCTCTCTGTTTAGGTTGCAGTACCGTCTACAATATGCTTCTTGGTGAAACGTTACCATCAAAATAATGCACCGACATAAAACACTGATAGACCATGAGTGTGTACAGTGTACGTAGCGTAGCAGGCCGCTAGTGAAAAGTATGTAAATCCATAAAAATCCAAATTCTCACCATTTATTGAAATTTGGCCTCAATCAAAACTCTCTAGTGGTACACGTACATGGTTCTGTTTTCCCCTGATCTTCATCTCTGTTCTATTTATGACACGTTATGAGTCTGTCTTCTGAACTTAGATGTCCTTTTTTTAAACAATGCCGTGCATAAGTTTGGTATTCCTTCCCATAAATCATGATACTTGATGCTCACCTGTTTCGTCTAGTTTTAGGTCCAATAATTGTCACCTAATAATGAATTTAGGGTTTATGCTCTTACCCTACGTACTAGTAATTTATTATTATCTTTTGACTTGTTTAACCTTTATTATAATAAATAAAAAGCTTTTTTGGTCTATATAGTATTATTAGCTAGTGTCGTTTTCGTTTACCATTTCCCAACATCATGCATTGATTTACATTTACTCTTATCTCAATGTTAATTTACAGTTGGGATAATGAAGATAGAGAATTCAATTCACCACAACATCCAACTACCTTTTCCCTTTCATCTCCCACTTAATTAAATATCTAATTCTCACCCTTTTCAACCCTCTTCCCAATCTATAAAAACCCTACCTCAATCTCACAACTTCCATCACTCAACTCACACCCCATCTTCAACCAAAAGAGAAGCTCCTACCACCACACACACTTCTCTCTCTCTCAACAATGGCCAGCTCACTGAAGATCGCCACCGTCTTCCTCATCTCAATGATTGTGGCTCAGCCATTCGCAGCCCAAGCTGCCGTCACATGCGGCACCGTCGCCTCCTCTATGAGGCCATGCATCCCCTATCTCCAAAAAGGCGGTGCAGTTCCTCCAGCATGCTGTGGTGGTGTTAGGACACTTCTTTCTGCTGCTACCACCCCCAAAGACCGCCAGACTGCTTGCACCTGTTTGAAGTCTGCTGCTGGCTCCATTAGGGGTATCAATCTCAGTAATGCAGCTGGTCTCCCCAGAGCTTGCGGTGTTAGCATTCCTTATGCCATCAGCCCCAACACCAACTGCGCCAAGTAAGTAATTGGAACAGTTTTTCTAACCCCTAATATAACAAATTATTTACATTAGTGTGTGATATTTGTTTTGTTGGTCATGTGTGCAGTGTGAAGTAATTGTGAGATCATTTTGAATGAGCCCATAAATGAAGCGACTCCTGATGCTGGGCTAAGAATAAGCAGGGTGATGAGTGTCTTCTGAAGTATTTTAGGTTATCGGAAAATAAGGTCTGAGTTGATGTTCCATCATAGCGAACATTGGTCAACCATTTTTACGCTTTGTAATGGCAGCCAGTATCCCACCACGAGAGTTGTTTTGTGGATTATTTGGCTTCTAGTACACTATCCTACTTTAAATCAATGAAGAGATGAGGTTTCTCATATTTGTCGTTCATCGTATCTCTAATTTACTTTGTTATGAATCACAGTGATTGAACTGAAACAAAAAAATTTAGACAACCTCAACGGCTATATATAATTGTTACCATCAATATTGATTATATATTGTCACCCATTCTCAAGAATGCGAGGATGGTGAGAGTGTAACAAAAAATTAATATTAATCAATGATTTTGGGTTATGTTGAAGACTATATATTCACAACCTCCTTGCAATCTGATAATTTAAATTATAAATTTTACAATGTGTGTATCTTACTAAGAAAGTAGACAACACATTATAATTAGGGAAATGACAAAAAAAGGTATGAACTATGAAAATAGACAATTAAGGACAATTTTAAAATATTTTAATCCTTAATTTCATAATTAAGGACAGGCAATTATATCGAATCTGAGCCTGTGGACAAACAGACGTATCAAGACAGACTCAACATTTGCCTTTATCAACAAAAAAAAAAACAGACTCAACATTTAGAAAGTTTACACACATTATGTGACCAAACCATGAGCGCCGTGAAATGAAAAAAAATATCAACCATGAGGTTCGTTGATGGTATCCAATACTTTTGACTGTCATCTTCATGTACTTATTCAAGTTCATATCAAGGATGAGAGGCCATACAAGTAAAGCAACACAAACAGGCAATATGACTTACCGAATAATGGCCACATTGAAACATAACTTGATCCATATTGAGAAATAGCAGAAACGTGCTTGAGTAGCTTCAAATGCAGAAGCTCATTAAAGCATAACAAAATCCAACTGGACAGTACAGATACGCAAAAGACACCCAAACAAACACATTCTGATATAGTATGGCATGTTGAGAAACACATCCAAAAATACTGAATTCAAGCATGAATGATGTCAGTTGATTTAACTCCATAGCAATTAAAAGAGATCCAACAGCATTGTTACAAGATTAGTCTTGAGGGTCAGATTATCCAATTCTGCGGATGACATTTTCAGTACACATTTTGAACTCTTCCAATTCAGCCGTCATACGCTGCAATTGGTGCTGCTGGCTAAGTGGTGGTGGAAGCTGATATCAGGTAAAGGTGGGTTGTGGAGGAGGATGATAGTAGACAAATATGGTATTAAGGGAGCGCAGGATCCATCAAAGGTAACAGGTAGATTAAACAAGCTGTCCAACACATGGAAAAATATAATGAAGTCAGTTCAGGGCAACTCGGAGGTGGCCTTAGCCTTTAGGGAAGGCTTGAAACTTAAACTAGGAAGAGGCGACGAGATATCATTCTGGGAAGACAAATGGACAGGCGAGAAGTCGTTTAAAGATCAGTACCCCAAGTTGTATCTTCTTGCTGTGAACAATCAGGCAAAGGTGGGTGAGATGGGGCACTGGGCCGATGGAGTGTGGCATTGGCAGTTATCATTTAGAAGGCCACTATATCAGTGGGAAGTAGAGAACAGGGAGGAATTAATGGCAGGGCTGAGCCACTTGCAACTGAAAGGCCGGGAGGATGATAGAGTGGTTTGGTCCTATTCATCGGACGGTAGTTTCAGCACATCCTCTTTAATGAAGGCGACCATGAAAAACAAGAGTGCCAAGAGGAAATGGGAACAACTTAAATTCCAACTGTGGTCCGGATTGGCTCCCCCTAAAGTGGAGATGTTGGTTTGGAGGATTTATTATGATAGTTTGCCCTCGAAATGGACACTGCAGAGAAGGAGGATTCTTAACAGAGACAACAATATAGTTTGTGCAATTTGCGGAATTGAGGAGAAGAAAACCGACCATTTGTTAATCCATTGTGAATGGAGCTGGAAGCTCTGGGCCTCCTGCCTTAGGTGGTGGGGTTATACCTCAAACAGTGCAAAGCCTACTAGAAAGCTGGGAGGTAGGAGGTGAATCCAAAGCGTACAAGAGACTGTGGAAAACGATGTGTTATGCTATCCTATGGTCCATATGGGAAGAGAAATAAGAGGTGCTTTCAAGACCGTAAGAGATCGGTGGAGGTAGTAGGAGACTTGGTGAAGGCTCGAGTAGCTTGGTGGGCGAAATACCGAAAATCTAAGTGTCCTTACACGGTATCTACCATCAAAAGATGCATCAAAGAGGTGAGGGATAACTCATAATCCAGAGGCCTTTCAATGCTAGAGTTCCACTCAGGGAGATGGGTAAACGATAAGGCTAGAGAGGAAAGGAGATCTCCAGAGAGCTATGGAGCACAACAGTAACAAGAGATAGAAAATATGGGTCTGTGTTAGTGCTACCACCAAGTGTGGTGGAGAGTAAAATGTATTGCAGAGTAGTTGTGTTGGTTGCGTTGTGCAGTTACAGGCATATCTGTAACACGTTTTGGTGGTTAACCCACTTATGAATCAAAAAAAAAATACGCTGCAATTGCTGGCGTTGAGAATCACGGTTATCCCTAACTTGTTGAAGCTCTCCTCTTATAGTAGTGACTTCCTTGCTCAAAGCTTCTTTCTGCTTGACTGTATCAGCTTGAAGCCCCCCTGCACATATAAACCGAGTAGTGTATTCCTAATAAATTGTGTTGATAAAGATAATATAAACAGATTTCTGATAGGTAGTGGATAAGTAATCCAGAAGCAACTAAGAGCGATATTATGCATCATCAAAAGAGCTTAGGTTGTCCTATGAATTAACTCATCTTTTGCTTCTTTATATATAATAAAAAAAGGATACTTAATTTCACATGAGGATTCATTCTTTCCGCACTTTATTGAAAACTGGTAAATCGATTTTCTTATATATGACATACCCGAGGCCCCTAGTTGTGTTCAGAATTTCAACTAGCGCATCATTTTCTTTCTCCACACGCTTAAGGTTATCGTTAGCAGCATCGACCTCACTCTGCAGGTTAGTGTTGTATTGTTGCAAACTTGTGTTGTACTCTTGAAGTCTTTTGTACATCTCATTTAAAGAGGATAACTACAAAATCAACAAAAATAAAGAGGTTAACTGCAGTTAGATTGTAATAAAATCCATGGAAGAGGTCAATTCAAGCATTCATAAGAAAAGATAAACTGAGGATTTGTCTTTCTTTTTTTTCATTCGCTTAACTGAAGTGCAACTAGATACAGAAATTCCTAGCCAAGTTTTAACATTAGACACTGACATAAAAGGGATAAGAAAATAAATCCAAGGAACCATGATTTACTCGCCAACACATACCTTCCGATTACTAGCTTGGAGCTCCCCTTGATATTTAGTGACTCCTTCTGAAAGAGAGCTTTGCAACTTCTCAGCCGAAACTCTAGCCTCTTTCTCTCTTGCAAGACAATTCGTCACAGCCTATATTACATGAAACAAAAACATATTAACTTGGGAACTAAGTGATAAGTCGCACCCGAACTGAATGAAAAAATGAGGTGCAGATTGAACCCTACCAACTTATCGGACTCCTCCTTTGCAACTTTCTTCCTCAGCTCCATAATAATAGCAATAAGCTCCTCCTCGTTTTTCATGAATAATTCTACATATTATACAAATTTAGTCCGAATTTAGGTTGACAGTTAACGAACCATAAAATGAACATAAAAGTGAAATCAAATCCGTTTGTCACTGCAAGCACTGCAGTGACCTTTAAAGGTCCGCAAAGGAGATATGAGAAAGTTAAAGTTACCTGATTCATCGCATCTCCTCTCTACGGCATTTAGCATTGCCTGAAGCTTCTCTTGCTCTTCCATATAGTTTCCTTCAAGTTCTAGAAACCATTTGATGCACAGTCTAAGCCTTCTAATGTAATTTGTCCTCTCCTGCCACTGTTCCTATAGAAGTGCCAACAACAAAATGTGAGTATCCCCATAGCAGCAACAAATATCACACCGAACACGTATTACAGCACTATTCTAGCATTCCCTCTCAACAGATAACAACCCTAAGCTCATTGACCAACATTAGAGTGTTAGATCACTCAAATTTGTCTACTGAGGTTCACCATGAGGCTGGAGCTGGATCCCTTGTTCATTTTCACAATCAGCAAAGCCTCAACAGCCTCCTTAGAGTACTCAATAGCCCCACAGTCAGATCCAGCCACACTAGCAGTCTGAGACATTGTCTGAAGCTTCTCTTGCTCTACCATATAGTTTCCTTCAAGTTCTAGAAACCATTTGATGCACAGTTGAAGCCTTCTTATATAGTTGAACCTCTGCTCCCACTGTTCCTATAGAAGTGCCAACAACAAAATGTGAGTATCCCCATAGCAGCAACAAATATCACACCGAACACGTATTACAGCACTATTCTAGCATTTTCATTTGTCTACTGAGATTCACCATGTCCTTGAGGCCGTATCCCTTCTCCATTTTCTCATTCAGCAAAGCCTCAACAGCCTCCTTAGAGAACTCAATAGTAGCCCCACAGTCAGATACAGCCACACTAGCAGTCTGAGACATTGTCTGAAGCTTCTCTTGCTCTTCCATATAGTTTCCTTCAAGTTCTAGAAACCATTTGATGCACAGTCTAAGCCTTCTGATGTAATTTGTCCTCTCCTGCCACTGTTCCTATAGAAGTGCCAACAACAAAATGTGAGTATCCCCATAGCAGCAACAAATATCACACCGAACACGTATTACAGCACTATTCTAGCATTTTCATTTGTCTACTGAGATTCACCATGTCCTTGAGGCCGTATCCCTTCTCCATTTTCTCATTCAGCAAAGCCTCAACAGCCTCCTTAGAGAACTCAATAGTAGCCCCACAGTCAGATCCAGCCACACTAGCAGTCTGAGGCAGATCTGGAGCGCTTCCATTCACCACACCAGCTGAAGCTCCCACCATCTTCCCAATTCTTGGCTTCTTGCCTATCGGCCCACCATCCACACATGCCGACGTTGCTCTATCGATGCTTCCGTAAGAAGTCATTGAAATTGGAAGATATGAAGGGTTTTGAAGTTCAAATCGGTGTGGGTGATGATGGCTGATTGGGTCCCACCGTTGATTGAATTCGAAGCCAAGACGATGTGGACGTTGTAGCCGTTGCTTTGAGGAGCAGGAAGGGATCCGATTAGACTAAAACTTCCTGCGAATTTGAATATTTTTGGCGAACGTTGAGGAGAAAGAAACTCGTAAATTTATTGCGACAAAAAACTTTCGAAAAATGAAAAAAGGTTGGTCGAGTGGGATTTTACGTAGCGAAGAATTTCAAAAATGGAATCTGTCGGGATTTGTTTATTTAGGGTTTCGGATTTGCAGATTGGAGAAGAATTGGGGGTAAAGAGTGAAACTGAAAAATAAGAGAGAGAGAGAGGAGCGTTTTGAATATATTTGAAATGGAAATTCAAGCGCGTTAGACTTAAGAGCAATCGACATTTGGATGACGAAATTTTACATGGTTGCTGTTGCTGACTGATATTTGTTTTGTTCGTGGTACTGCAGTGTGAAGTACTAATTAAGTTCATTTCGGATACGCCCGGAAATTAAGCGACTCCTTGCTGGGCTGAGAATAAGGGTGATGAATGTCTTCTGAAGTATTTTAGGTTATGGGAAAATAAGGTCTGAGTTGATGTTCCTGCAAGAAAGCAAACATTGGTCAGCCATTTTTAGGTATTGTCTGTTATGGGGAGCGTTCGGTTGAGGCAAGGTTGTAAGAATGAGGCAGTGAGTCATGATCTTGATCATTGATCATATTGATCTAATGGTTGAGATTTAAAAGTGTAGATTTTTTGATAGTGGGATTTTACTATTTATTTTTTACTGTTGGTAGTGTGTTTACTATTTGCCACGTGGCGCGCCTACAATGCACGGGGTTGATGGATGGATGAGAATGTGCCTCACGTTGTATCATTCTTATTTGTCTTGCCTCATTTGAACGCTTCTCTGTTTGTTCTTGTTGTGTTTTATTTTTCACTCGTGTAATAATGGCTGCCAGTATCCCCACCTTGAGTGGTTTTGTGGATTATTTGGCTTACACTATCCTACTTTAAATCAATGAAGAGATGAGGTTTCTCACATATGTGTCGTTCATCGTATCTCTAATTTATTGTGTGTTATGAATTACTGTGATTGAACTGAAACAAAAAATTTAGGCAATCTCAACGGCTATTTATATAATTGTTACCCTCAATATTGATTATATATTGTCACATATTCTCAAGAATGAGAGAATTGTGTGAGTTTAACAAAAAATTTAATTCTGAATTTATTAACCATGATTTAGTGTTATGCTGAAGACTCTGTTGACAACAAACTCTCATTGCAATTGCACGTATTAGGATGATACATTTCTAAAAACTCGGCCCAAAGCCTGCAGATTCAATTCCATCATTTTAAAATTAAGATATATATTTTTAAATAATGACTTTTTTGTGATCTTAAGCACAATAACGTCTAAATCAGTTAAATAGAGTTAATTTTATTGGAGTACTAATGAAAAAAATTCAAGTGTGTGAACAGTAAATTATGAAGAGTCGGTAAACACCGATTTTCAATGTTTATAAAATAAAATTAATTCCCTAACGAAATATCACACCTTATGATTATGAATTCAATTATTTGATTTAATTATTGATTAGCAATTGAAAATTCTGCTTTCCCAAAAGCAAAACCCTCTCGTCCTTTTCGCGTCGTCTCTCGCATAAACAACAAACTCCGCTTTCGCCATTTTCATCTTTCTTCTCGTGCTCGTCGCCCTCTCCTTTCAAATCAACGTCGATTCTCCGATCCCCGAACGATGAGCAGCCTCGCTATCGACTCCTTTTCCGCCGCCGGAGCTCTCACTCCGCCTCTCAATCGGTCTCCCAATCCACACTCACTCCCCTCCCCTTTCACCTTTCGTCACTCACTTCGACAACGCTCCTTAACCCTAACCCTATCTTCCAAATCGCTACCACTCCTCTCAGGCTTCCAATTCAACCGCCGTAGCTCCGTCTCTCGCCCCGTCGTTGCTCTCGCTGCTTCTCACGAGGAGTCGGTCAGTGTTCCAATCCCTTAGGATTTTATTTTTTTATTCCAGATATTTAGGATTTGTTATTTAAATTTATTTGTGAGAACTTTGTCATTGTTGATGCAGAAGCATTCGGAGCCAGAAGTGAAAAAGGAGCAGGAGCTGGGAGATGAGGGATCTCAGGAGGAATGGAAGCAGGCATTGGCGTCATTCAAAGAGCAAGCTTTGAAGATGCAAAGTGTATCCCAAGAAGCTTATGAGTTGTACTCAAAGAAGGCCACGGTCATACTAAAGGAAACTTCTGAAAGGCTGAAGATTCAGGCAGATAAAGCCAGCCAGGATTTGGGTGTTGTTCTGAACGAGATTAGTGAGGAGAGTAAGGTGTATCTCGCCAATGCGACTGAAAATTCTCCTGAGCCTGTGAAAGAAATTGTTGAGACTTATGCTTCTTCAACTGAGGAACTTAGTAGTTTCGAGCAGCTTAAAGATTTTCATGTTGGAATACCATATGGTATGGGATTATCTTTACTCATATGTGTTTTACCTCTCATTCTCTGCTAACTCATCATGCTGCAGAAATAGAGTGGTGTTTTCCATTACGGTGTTCAGAGACTAATGCAGATGTCTCGACGTTGCATTTAACTTCGGCTGTCTACAGGTGCAGGAGTTACTGTTGGAGGATTTATTGGCTTCATGCTTACTGGCAGTGTTTCTGCTATTAGGTTCGGAATGATCCTCGGTGGTGTTCTTCTGGCATTGAGTATCCATAGTTTGAAATCATGGAAACAGGGAAGGTCATCTCCATTAGCCATCAAAGGACAAGCAGGTAAGTCTTAAGTAGGCTGAAGAATCCTAGTATCCTACTAGTGAATTTATAGCTTGCAATCACAGTTCAATCTACGATTGCAGAAATATGGCATAGGCAAATCAAAGTACCCTGACACGGCAAATCATTCAGGCGCTACTGTTAGCAAGAAATAAATTGATATCAACAAAGTCTTGTTTTGTTATAGTTTTATACTAGCATCCATTAATCTGTTAGGTATAGTTTTTGGGATTATGATATTCTATTTGTAGGAAAACTCAAGCACTTGTTGAGGTTGAACTTGATAGACATAATTGGTTGAATGTGCCGTATTTCAGTATCTTGGTAACTTTATCAACCATATTCATCAGCATCTAACTCTTTGTGATCATTTTGTAGCAATTGCGGGCATATTATTCCTGAGGGATCTGCGTTTGTTATTCCAGGTCTGTTAGTGAAGCTGATTCATTTTTCTGGACTGGCCACTTTGTATTTTGTTTATTTTCCTATACGCTATGATAATTTTTTTTTTGTTGACTAATAGCCGTTACTTTCTTTTATTTTGCAGAGAGTGTCATTTTTCACCCTATTCGCCACACTTGTCAGGTATTGACTGATCAATAGAAATTTGCTTAAATAGATTTTTATGACCACATCATTGATCATTCTACTGGTTCACCTGTTCATTATAGTTTCTCCTAAGTTGCTATAACCTTCTATTTGGTGGACCAGTTGTGATTCAATTATTCTGCTTTCTTTTGCAGTGGTGCGATGGTTGGAACCTACATGTATATGTTTGCACTGGCTGGAAAGAAATCCAACCCCGAGCATGGAACAGAACACTGATGCATTAGGAGAAGGTAAAACATGTGGCGTTGATACATTGCCCACTTGTCTTTCCCTTTACCCTTACAGATTTAACAACTACAATGAGCACGCACTGCAGTGCTCCTGTCAAGCATATATGTGTGTTTTCTAAATGATTAATGCCTTGACCATTCTTTGCAGCCTGAAGTTGTACTGCTAGCCTGCCTACAATTAAAGGAAAATTGGATGAAAAGACTCGAGAACAAACTTAGTGAAGCAGACCAGTGAGAGTGTGTTGTGAAGGCAGAGAGGTTGTATGTTAGTCTCTTTTAGATTGGAGGGCGAATTATGTTGAAAATAATCTGGTGAACATAGTCCCTGGCTCAAGAGGGGGATGCTGGAAACAACACTAAATGATTTTTGTCAAATTTGCAATCTCATTCTCATTATTGTGTTCCCTTTCAAGGCCTCATCTAAAGTGGAAGCTGCCTATAGCATTTTGCGGTTGAGGCATGTCCGCATTTACGTTATGTGCTACAGATGTGCCCTCTTCGGATTTACTTTCCCTTTGATATGTTGACACAGATGGCCTCCAAGACTGCCTGCTTCTCCAACGCACCTGTTACTGTACAAATATATGTGCATCAGATGAGATAGGACGACTTCATAAAAAAAGAGATAGTACCATCATCATTGTTCAAGTATATTGTGCCATTATATTTACCCAAAACTGAAGTCTAGAAAGCTTTATGGTCATTGAAATCCACAGATTCAAGGAGATAATCAAAATCATCCAGAGACCACTCTGCATCTGTAGGAAATGCAATAGGCTCCATAATTCCCAATATCGGCAAAGAATCTGGTTGCTGGATTGCACTCTCTTCTTCTTTATCACCGTAACTTGAGGGACTGGAAGATGTTTCACATGTGTGAGTGATCTTATACAAATCATCATTCATCTTCTGAACTCGTTTCAGGTTTGTTAATGCATTTATAATAATTCCTATATGTAGTAACTTTGGTCGACCAGTTCTTTTAAGTTTAGTTTCACTAACAATAAATCAAAAAACCAAAATAAAATTGGACCTGGGATGTTTGGCATTTAGGATGGATTTCTGTCCATATTTCTTCCATGCATATCCATCGCCAGTAACCGATGAAGTCACTTGAGTCCATAAATCCCCCTTTCTGTAAAATATTTCAAATAAAACATGCATGTTTCTTCATTAGTTCTCAGTAACTATAAAAAAAAAATAAAAAAAAAGTTGTTCTTTGGTGTCAAAAGCTAAGGAAAACAAAAAGTATATATGCTTTAATACGACTTCAGAACTTTCTCTACAGTCAATAGTATAGCATAGAGACAAATTGGTATAAAGTTGTGCCACTTTTTGAGAAATAGTGAGTAATTAATAATCTCGTAATTGTTATAATTACCTTGAGAATATGGAGAACTTTTGAGACAAGTTAGAACTCAAATACACTGCAATATTATTGAAGATTTAGAGAGAAGGAGGAGGTGAAGGTGTAAATTTTCCTTCACCCGCACCTCTTCATTTATAGTGAAACTTTCCCAACACTCTCCGCAATTCACTCAGTTGCATTTTCATTTTCTTCTTGTGGGACCCACATGTGGGGCCCACATGACATATTTCAACTTTGTTGTGCATACCATATTATAACACTCCCCCTGGGATGCACATCAAACGATTTAGGCTGCCTCGTTAAAAACCTTAGTTGGAAAAACTCATTGGGATAAAAACCAACTTAAGGGAAAAAGAGTGCAGCGACGTAAAACTCCCCCTCATATTGGCATGCGTGATGTGCTCATAAATTTTGCAGCTTCCGCATTCCTATATCGTTGACATGTTTTCTGAATGTTGAGGTAGGGAGAGCCTTTGTAAAAAGATCTGCTGAGTTTTCATCAGAACGAACATATTGTATGCTGATAACTTTGTCTTTTTCCAGCTCTTGGGTGAACGAAAAATATTTGGGATGGATATGCTTTGTTCTATCACTTTTGATAAATCCTTCCTTCATTTGAGCAACACACGCAGCGTTGTCTTCATAAAGAGTGATTGGATCATTTACTGAAGAGAGGCCACTTGTGACTCTGATATGCTGTGTTATGGACTTCAACCACACGCATTCGCGACTTGCTTCGTGTAATGCGATGACTTCGGCATGGTTTGATGATGTTGCAACTACCGTCTGCTTTTGTGAACGCCAAGAGATTGCAGTTCCTCCACACGTGATTACATATCCGGTTTGTGATTTTCCTTTGTGTGGGTCAGACAGATAACCTGCATCTGCATAGCCAATCAAAACTGGTTTTGTATTGTTATGATAGAATAATCCTAAATCAATCGTTCCTTGAAGGTAACGAAACACATGCTTGATTCCGCTCCAGTGTCTTTTCGTAGGAGCGGAACTGAATCTCGCTAATAAATTAACTGCAAATGATATATCAGGGCGAGTACAATTTGTAAGGTACATTAGTGCTCCAATAGCACTGAAGTAAGGTACTTCTGAACCGAGAATTTCTTCAGAGTCCTCGCAAGGGCGAAATGGATCTTTATTAACATCAAGGGACCTTACGACCATTGGGGTACTTAATGGGTTACATTTATCCATATTGAACCGCTTTATGATCTTTCTCGTGTAGTTTGATTGATGGACAAGTATTCCACTCTGCAAGTGTTCAATCTGTAAACCGAGACAGTATTTTGTTCTCCCAAGGTCTTTCATTTCAAATTCTCTTTTCAAATAAGAGATCACTTCGTGAATCTCCTCATTTGTTCCAATGATATTTAAATCATCAACATAGACAGCGATAATTACACATCCAGATGTTGTTTTCTTGATAAAAACGCAAGGGCAAAGAGGATCGTTAATATATCCCTTTTGTGATAAGTATTCGTTTAATCGATTATACCACATGCGTCCGGATTGCTTTAATCCGTATAAGGACCTTTCCAACTTGACTGAATATCTTTCCCTAGGTTTTGAACTTGATGCTTCAGGCATCTTAAAACCCTCAGGAATTCTCATGTAGATTTCAGCATCAAGTGATCCGTATAAATACGCTGTAACGACATCCATGAGGTGCATATTAAGTCTTTCATGTACTGCTAGACTTATGAGGTATCTAAACGTGATTCCATCCATGACAGGAGAATACGTTTCTTCAAAATCGATACCGGGCCTTTGGGAAAAACCTTGTGCAACAAGTCTAGCCTTGTATCTCACAATTTCATTTTTCTCATTTCTCTTTCTTACAAATACCCATTTGTATCCAACAGGTCTCACATTTTCAGGTGTGAGTACTATAGGCCCAAAAACCTTACGCTTATTAAGCGAGTCTAGTTCAGTTTCAACTGCCCTTTTCCACTCAATCCAATCGGGTCGGCTTTTACAATCAGTAATCGACCGTGGTTCGGGATCTTCATTATTTTCATTCATGATATCAGTGGCCACGTTATATGAGAATATATCATCGATATCCTCATTTCGGTTCCATATAATGCCTGTGCTAGCATAATTTATTGAGATTTCTTGATTTTCCTGGTCCTGTAATTCTACAGGAATTTGTTCCTCCATTACAGAGTCGTCTCGTCTATCCGTCGCTACAATTTTGCGAGGATTTTTATTCTTAGAACCAGGTGGCCTCCCACGCTTTGGGCGCGTTGTGATTTCATGATTCACTTTGTTTTCAGATTTTTCCTTTGGGATTTCAATCTGAACTGGAGCATTCACAGCTGGTATATGAGATTTTGTTACTCTCTTTGTATCTGTAAAAGCATCAGGAAGTCGATTTGCTATTTCTTGTAAATGTAAAATCTTTTCAACTTGTCTTTCACAATCCCTTGTATAAGGATCAAGATGCATTAATGTTGGTACAAACCAAGTAATTTCCTCTTCCAGCTGTTTTCTTTCATCCCCCAATGTTGGAAAATTTTCCTCATTAAAATGGCAATCGGCAAAACGAGCTGTGAAAATATTGCCAGTTTGAGGTTCAAGATATTTAACAATGGATGGGCTTTCGAAGCCAACATAAATCCCAAGACTCCTTTGTGGTCCCATCTTTGTTCTTTGAGGGGGTGCAATAGGCACATAAATGGCGCAACCAAAAACCCTCAGATGGGATACATTTGGCACTTGTCCGAGTGCAAGTTGCATTGGAGAGTGATCATTATATGCACTTGGTCTGATGCGAATTAATGCCGCAGCATGTAATATTGCGTGACCCCATACCGACGTGGGAAGCTTTGTTCTTATTACAAGTGGCCTGGCAATAAGCTGAAGGCGCTTGATCAATGATTCAGCAAGACCATTTTGCGTGTGAACATGAGCAACAGAATGTTCAACACTTATCCCCACTGACATACAATAATCATCAAATGCCTGGGATGTGAATTCACCAGCATTGTCGAGTCTGATTTTCTTAATTGTATGATCAGGGAACTGTGCTCGCAATTTAATTATCTGAGCAAGCAGTCTAGCAAATGCCACATTCCGGGTGGATAATAGACATACATGTGACCATTTACTTGAGGCATCTATTAATACCATAAAGTATCTAAATGGTCCACAAGGTGGGTGAATAGGTCCACAAATATCACCTTGAATACGTTCTAAAAACGCAGGTGATTCTTTTTCAACCTTTCCCGGTGAAGGTCTCACTATTAGTTTTCCAAGAGAACAAGCTTTGCACGGAAAATTATTACTTAGATGGACCTTTTCATTCTTTAATGAATGTCCATTTGTATTTTTAATAATCCTTCGCATCATTGTTGTACCCGGATGACCCAATCGGTCATGCCACAATGTTAACATTGAAGGTTTGGCAACTACCATATTTGACTCAATCGCATATATATGCGTATAATGCAATCCAGTAGGAAGCATTGGTAGTTTTTCAAGTATGTGCTTTTTTCCAGATTTATCTGTTGTAAGTAACATATACTTCCTGGCACCCTCAGTTGCAGACTGAATATCAAATCCATGATGATATGCGTCTTTGAAACTTAATAAGTTTCTTTTTGATCTTGGCGAATATAATGCATCGTTTATTTTAAACATCGTGCCATTTGGCAATGTGAAGCTTGCCATGCCAGTTCCTTCAATCAGATCTACTGGACCGGATATTGTATTCACAACAGTTTCTGTTGGTTTTATTTTTGAGAAAAATCTTTCATCCTTTAGGATTGTATGCGTTGTTCCACAATCGAGTATGCAAATTTCTTCAATATTAATCCTTTGCTTGGCTTTGGCTTTGTCCATTTCAAAGCTTTAAGTAAACAAGAAAAATGATAAGATAGATGAAAAAGGTAGACATATTTTATTACATATGAGAAAACATAGTTATGCTTAAAGGAAAAACATACATATAGCATAAGAAAATCAAATTTAAAACATCGGACCGTTTGGCTTCATTCACATGAGTGGTTACACATTCTTTTCTAGTTACCACCATCTCCTTGTTCATTTGAATCTCTCGTGAGGCCATGATAGAAATCGGATTCTCCAAGATGGGTGTATTCTTTTATAGGATCTTGGTCGACATAGTTTGTCCCCTTTGCAGTAGTATAGTCACCATCAGTGTTACCAAGATCATTATGAAAATCAGGTGCTCCAAAATGGGCAAATTCATTTAAAGGATTTTCGATGAGGTTAACCTCTTTCCCTTTTCCCTTTTCTTTTCTGTCTCTTGACTCTTGATAGAGTTTGACGAAATAATCCGGGGTACGACAGGTTTTATACCAATGCCCCTTCATGCCGCATCTATGACAAGAAGATCCTTGATTATTTGCGGAATTAGAGCTCCTTTCCCATTTGTTGTAATTTTCTTGATTCCACTCATCTCGATTCCTCTTGTGGTGATGGTTAATAGTCTTAGGTGAGTTATCGTAATAACTACCTCGACCACGTCCTTGTCCACGACCACGACCGCGGCCTCTACCTCGACCCTGAAAATTATTCATGGGTTCGGGTTTGTCGGTTCTTACAAAATTTACCTCGGTAAACGGCTTAGAGCCTGTTGGACGTGACTGATGATTTTTTATTAATAACTCGTTCTGCTCTTCTGCAACTAAGAGATTAGTGATCAACTTAGAGTATTCTTGAAAACCTTGAAGTCGATACTGTTGTTGCAAAGTAATGCTCGATGCGTGAAATGTGGATAGAGTCTTCTCAATCATTTCTTTATCAGTTATCGTAATCCCACAATATTTCAGGTAGGATACAATACTGAACATTGTGGAATTGTAATCGCTAACCTTTTTGAAGTCTTGGAACCTTAAAGTGTTCCATGCATCGCGGTATTTTGGGAGAATTACATCTCTTTGGTGATCATACCGGCTTTTCAAACTCATCCACAATTCGCTTGGATTTTCTACGGTGAGATGCTCATTTTTCAAGCTTTCATCAATATGTCTACGTATGAAGATTAAAGCGGTTGCTTTATCGCTCTCGGATGAATTGTCTTTATCATCCAATGTTTCAATGAGGCTCTTTGATCTCAAGTGATTTTTGATGTCTACCGACCATGGAACATAGTTACTTCCGGTGACAAGGAGTGGGGCGAAATCGAGCTTTATAAAGTTGCTCATGTTTGATAACTAAAACAAAACAAGTAATTTTTTATTAATTCAAGATATACATGTCTACAAATAATGTAAAGAAGAAAAAAGCATACATTATTACAAGCGCTATTAAACTATGAGAAAATTCATCCGGTGTTAGATCCCCGGTGAAATCAAAAATAGTGAGTACTACAATAATTGTTGCAACAAAGACAAGTAGTAATCTAGACATTTTATTGCTTTGAAAAATTTTTTTGAGTATGTTTGAAGTGTGAAGTAGAAGAGAGAATATGATTTAGTGTAGTTGAATGAAATCATATTTATAGGGAAGAAACTAGCCGTTTATAGCCGTTTGTTACCGTTTATTACCGTTGGGCACTATGTTACCGTTGTGTATGGGTTAAATCAGGCTAAGATTTGATTAGAAACGTAATGCAATTAATTAACATGTGAGGATAGACATGTATAGTATAAATGCTATTTACCATAGGAATGAAGTAGTAAAGTAATTGTAATTCACATCATATTATTTTATGGTGGCTGAGCCTTCCTTGCATAATAATATGATGTTATACAATAACAAGTGATAAACATAAAAGTATACGCATGTAGTAAGTAAATTTGCAGTTCACAACACTTTACTGTGGGGCGGTAATCCGCACATCATAATAATATGTTGTTATACGTTAAGAAAATAAAGTGAGTTACGTTGTAAGAAGTATTTAAAGTAAAGATAGTTACTTTGCAGATCACAACACTTTACTATGGGGCGGTAATCCGCACATCATAATAATATGTCGTTATACATTAAGAAAGTGAAACAAGTGGTAAGAAGTAGTAAAACATACATAACCGTTGCCGTAATAGAATTGAATTCCAAACAAAAACAAAAGTAAAGGAATTTTTAGTTTTTTTCATCCAGGAAAAACTCAGATATCAACACAATCAGAAAGTTGTGAAATAGGGAGAGTAGAGCTCCCTTTGAGGCAGTGAACCCCTTATGATATCCAAGTAGAACAGATGAAGAACTAAGCGGAAGTTGAGAGATAAGTGAGGAAAAATATGGTATCTCAGTTGGTTAGAACCTCGTGCTGATAACGTGTTATAATTACCTTGAGAATATGGAGAACTTTTGAGACAAGTTAGAACTCAAATACACTGCAATATTATTGAAGATTTAGAGAGAAGGAGGAGGTGAAGGTGTAAATTTTCCTTCACCCGCACCTCTTCATTTATAGTGAAACTTTCCCAACACTCTCCGCAATTCACTCAGTTGCATTTTCATTTTCTTCTTGTGGGACCCACATGTGGGGCCCACATGACATATTTCAACTTTGTTGTGCATACCATATTATAACAGTAATAACCCAAAATATATAAAGCCATATAATTTTTTTATTTTTATATTGGATATAAAAGCCATATATATAAATTGAGTAGTAGTATCTTTAAAAGGTAGGAGTCAACTATATATGCCCTAAATCAAAAACTGGGAAATTGAAGTAGATGCGAGCGCATTTATCAATTAATGATAGTGATGTTACCTTGGCTTGCAGCGCCCTCTTCCACCTGTGCTTAAGGATGAGCTCTTCCTTGAACCGGTCCCTGCCGGATCTTGGCAACCGGCCAGCATTATTGACAATGAATTGGAGAATGAGTCAACAATCTTCACCACAAGATCTGATGATGCCGGAATATTCAAGCTGCTAGTTGACAAGTGTTTTTGCTGCTGCCTGATTAAGCCCAATAGATTGTTTGCTGCTTGCCTTCCTTTCCGGAGCTCATCTCTCACGCGACCAAGTTCTTTTAGTCGACATACATCCATTTTGTTATGGCAAAACACTAGGGTTTCGCTTTCTCTCTCTATCCTCTATTTTTCCTAAACTAAATGTAAATGATATCTATTTTTTGTTTCAGTCCTTCGGTTTTGGGAATTGGCCGTTTGTGGAGATTTCTGTTAGACATTTTTTTTAAATTACAAACTATAATCTTTTGTTTTGTTTTATTTGACAA